>CM063114.1:52930377-54130377 GCA_031841125.1 Acanthococcus lagerstroemiae
ATCCGTGCCTCGTTTTAACCAAGGTTTACTAAACTGATTTTCCCGGACTTGACGTGGCGTCGGCTGTTCCCATTCTCGAACTCATCGTCGAAAGTTTTAATATAGATTTTCTAGAAATGAAGCATCAATTTCCTCCTCTCGAAACTTGGTTTACACTTCTCTTGGTATACGGTTTTCATAAACAGACTTGGGAAAAGTTGCACTTTTTCTTTTGTTCCGGTGTACCTAGTATGCGAAACTTTCGAATTCAGGAAGTCTGAATGCGGGAGCGGGGTGGACCAATTCTGTCTCTCGGGAAATAACTGTAGATGACTCCACTCAAGTGAATGACCTCGTTTTTCTTCATGATACGTGGGCTCGTTCTGCCGCCAAAAACTGATGTTTTGCGGTGAAGTACTTTTCGCGTACATTCGATTTCATTTCGTTTTAACGAAATTCTCTCGACCTGTTCTCGAATTCCGAACCTCGGGTCCACTGCTGTCCAAATGAAGAAGTTGGTCTGAAAATACTGCGTTTTGATGGAACTATTTGTTTAATCTTTGGGTTCTTCGACTATCGCCTGCTCGGACAATAAATTCTTCGATCGGAACTCAGTCTCGTAGCAGCCATCTTGGTAATACATATATATTCGTCAGCGAGATTTTTACACTCCACGTGTACCTTCTGAAATACGATTTTGATTTTCTTCTTTTCTTCGCATTCGTCGATGAAGCAACGACCGTGAATATTTCAAGGATGTAATTCTATTACTCAAATCCGCGCGTATATCCGGAAAGGTGTCAATGCTGGTGAACTGGTTTTCCCAGAACCGTGCACAACAGCGCCGCAAGAAGAAAAATTTAATTGTTCTAAGTTGGTGTACTCCCTCGTACGTAAAATGATGTATTGAAAATTTTTCTCATTGTGGTTCCACTCCGTGGTAGTCAGAGACGAAACTGGACTTTCAGTTTGGGAGGGGGGGGGGGCGAAGGAAAATTTGTCGACAAATATTTTCTTCTAACTAAAAATTTGCCGACAAAATTTTCTAATAGAACATTTGCTATCGGATTCAGCTTGTGATTGGAAGATAAGTCTTTTGCTTTCAACTTTTAGACAGAGGCGAAACTGGACTTTCAGTTTGCGGAGGGGGGGGGGAGGGATGGCGAGGGGAAATTTGCCAACAGATATTTTCTTTTAACTAAAAATTTGCCGACAAAATTTTCTAATAGAACATTTGCTATCGGATTCAGCTTGTGACATTGGAAGATAAGTCTTTTACTTTCAACTTTTAGATTTTAATAAAATGATCAACTTTCTCAAATTTCAGGCTCTAGGTCAAACAGACAATCTAGTAACAACAGATTTCGGGCTGCTCAATGCGGTGGCGCGCTGTAGTCGTTTCCGAATGATTAAGTGAGTGAGTGACGAAGTGAGGAAGTGGATGAATAACTGAATTAGGGAATGAATGAAAGACTAACTGAGTGAGTGAGTGAATCACTGAGTAAGTGATTGAATAACTGTGTGAATAACTGAATAAGTAAGCGAGTGACTGAGTAAATCACTAAATAAGTATGCGAATGACTGAGTGGGTGAGTGAATCACTGACTCATTGGGTGAGTGATGGAGTGAGGAAGTGAATGAATAACTGAATTAGATTAGAGAATGAATGATTGACTAGTGAATAACTGAAGCACTGAGTGAGTGACTGAGTGAATAACTCAATGATTAAGCGAGTGACTGAGTGAGGGAGTGAATCACCGAGTCACTGAGTAAATGATTGAGTAACTGCATGAATAACTGAATAAGTAAGCGAGTGAGTGAGTGAGTGAGTGAATCACTGACTCATTGGGTGAGTGACTGAGTGCGAAAGTGAATGAATAACTGAATTAGAGAATGACTGAAGAACCTGAGTAAGTGAGTGAACCACTAAATAAATAAGCCAGTGACGGAAGTGAATTGACTTATTGAGTGAATGATGGATTGAGGAAGTGAATGAATAACTAAATTAGAGAAACTGAATCACTGAGAGTGAATTACTAAATAAGTAAGCAAATGACTGAGTGAGTGAGTAAATAACCGACTCATTGAGTGAGTGACAAAATGAGGAAGTGAATGAAGAACTGGACGCTATTCAGCAAAAGGGAACATACCAACATTTTAAAGCAAAATGAGTTATTGGTATTGTTGGAAAGAGTGTAAAAAGTAGAATTTTTCAAAATTGGGCCTCCGATTCAAAAATGTGTACTCACTTTGAAACAAGGTTATCAGTAAACGCTATGTCATATAGTTTCACATGGCTCCTGAACTTCGAATCACGTGCTCTCAAAAAGCGGATTTTGCTAGTTGGTTTCCTTTTGCTGAATAGCGTCCAACTGAATTAGAGAATGAATGAATGAATGAGTTAGGAATTGCTGACTTATTGAGTGAGTAACGGAGTAAGAAGTAAATGCATAACTACATTACAGAATGAGTGAATAACTAAGTGAGTGAATCACTGAGTCACTGAGTAAGTGATTGATTAACTGTGTGGAATAACTGGATAAGTAAGTAAGTAATTGAGTGAATTACTGAGTCATTGAGTAAGCGATTGCGTGAGTGAGTAAATCACTGATTCATTGAGTGAGTGATGGCGTAACTGAGAGAATAACTTAATAAGTAAGCGAATGACTGAGTGAATCACTAATAAGTAAGTGACTGAGTGAGTGAGTGAATCACTGAATCAGTGAGTGATGGAGTGGCGAAATGAGTGAATCACTAACTTAGAAGTCGGTATATAATATGCAATTTTTCCAGTTTCACCTAACGGGATTCATAAGAGGAGAAAATGGACGAGTTTCATTTACAGGCATTATGAAAACGAAAGCGTTTGTCGAAAAAATGATTAGGACAAAATTTGTAGTACATAAAATTTTCCTTCCATTGGGACCATTTTTTCATTTCAATCTGATGAATTTTTCTAAAATATATTGGATTTCAATAGTTCCTTTTTTCTTGTGCTCAAGATTATAGAGGGCGACTCTTTCGTGCTGGCAGTCTGAATAGTCAGTGAAATATGAAATTCAACGTTTGCTATCGACCTTCAGATTTTCGAAATGTCTTCCACATTTCAGCTTTGTTTCAACCTTTCAAATAACGTTCGATACTCAGCTTGAAACCTTCTACTTTTGACTGACTAGTCTCCAACAGGGGTCCAGAGTACTCCATTTTCAGAAACGAAATTTGACTTTCAGTTTGGAAAGGTGGTGAAGAAAAATTTACCGACAAATATTTTTTGAAAAAAAAAAGTCGCCGACAAAATGTTTGAAAAATTAAAAACTTGCCAATGTTATAATCGAAATATTTTTTAATTGAAAAAGAAAATAAATAAACAAACAAACATGCATAAAAAATAAAAATTCAAATGAACAGTTTCGTAATTTGCCGACTGTCAAATTATTGGGGGAGGGGGGTCAATTGAACAGTCTTAAAATTTTCCGACTGCTAAATTATTGCAGAGGGGGGCTGTTTCAATCCCCACACTCCCTATAGTATCGCCCCTGGTGGTAGTTTAGATTGACGACAAAATAACAGACCATGCTGATTGGCAAAGCCGTACTAGTGAAAATATCAATGTTTTCGGCTTGAGTAAGGCGAGCCCTGAGTATTATAGGCGCAATCAACTGGCTATGGGGCTATAGCCTCCCAAAGCCTTGAGCATTTTTTCTTACATCTTAGTGATTAAGCGAAGTAATTTAAAGTGTTTTACAAATCGAGTATATTACTTTTTCGTATAAATCAGACGCGAATCCACGGGGAACCCCCTCCCAACCCAAAAAAAGGACAAATCTGTGGGGAGGGGGAATCTGTGACGGAGATGAAGTCTGCGGAGGAGGGGACAGCAAAAAATTTCCCCTTCTGTTATTTCCCTCACTAAAATAGTCGTCTGATCCGAGCCTGATAAAATTTACTCCCCCGCCTCACGTTTTTCTGGTTCAGCCCAGAGGTAATTCTTGGTTGGGCCTATACTGAGTGCTGGACGATTATATTGAACGAGAAATTAAATCCTTTCCTCTAGACGTTACTTCGATATTTTCCTGCTCGTTCTCAATTCCCGTAGTATTATTCGATGCTTTTTTATTTGAAAACCTTCCGTCGCTATAAATAATGTACACGTATTATTTATAAATAGCGATGTTTCGAAATATTTTTATGATTAATGGTAACCTCAATACGAATGCATTCTTTGCAATTTTTTGCTAGTTTTTCTTCTCCACTTGCATACACGATTCGTGCAACGATTCATAAAAATTTACAATTTCTGGCAACCGACTCGCATAAACGCCAACAAGAGTTTTCCAACTGCCAAAATGACAATTACGAGAACGCTTCCGACGTACGCTGAGTTTACTCGAGCGTGGTCGACGTGGAAAATCGCGAATTTCGTGCAGAGCTTTTTCGTACTGAAAAATTAGGGTTGTGAAAAAAAAGGGAAGTTATTTTTGAATAATGGGATACGATACGATGACTAATCTTCGACTATTGCATGCTGCGATACAAGAGGGGCGCCCTTGATTTCTCTCGGTGTTACATACGACCAGCAAATCTATGAGTCAATGAGGGCACAACTCTTCCATCTGCACAGCCACATTTCACGCGTGTCAAAGTTTTCTCGGTCAAAGATTAAAAGGATCTTGAACTCGATTTACATTCGGATGCTGTGTGCTTCCAAATAGGTGCGAGGTGTGTCTAGTGGTATTGTTATGGGGAATTGAGGAAAACATAAATGTGCGTAGTTGGGCGGGACTGAGCAAATGAACAGAAATCATGACGTGTTGAGTTTAGTACTGCATAAGCATAAACTCTTCATCTGGTGAGACCAAAAACGAAAAGTAAATTCAAAACCGAGCATTTGCGGCCTGGCCGAAGCGAGGAGTAAAGAGTGTCATTCCTTACATTCTGAAGGGGTGAGGGTTAAAGCAATCTTGACGAGTCTGAAAATCGTCTTAAAGCGTCGTATCAAGTCTTACTACTGTCGTAGAATCTTGGCTCCAACCTAAAATGTTTTGACAAAATATTTTAGTAGTTTTAGTAAGCCTTACAGTAATCTCGAGCAAGGGGTCTGGTTGACCGAGTGGATAGCGCGCTGGTCTCGGAATCCGGAGGTCCCGGGTTCGAGCCCACGTAGCTACTCGCTACATTCCGACCTAGGTCGGGTTTTCGGCAAGAAGTGAAGAGGGCTAAGACAGCCTTAATAGCGACGTCTCTGAAGCAATGCTCGAAAGGGCGGATTCCAGGGCTCTGGCTGAGAATAAAATTAGAAAAGAGTAGTCTCGAGCAAGCCCGTGGCGCCTGTGCGGGCAAACAGGGCATTGCTCTACCTAACAAAAATTTTGTCCACCACAGAATTTTGCTCCAAAAAACAGAAAATCGCAAAAGAAAATGATTTCCAGCAAATTTATGATTAAAAGTTGAACATAATTTTTTTTTCAATCAAGAAATATTTATTCATTTATGAGTCCCCCAACAGGTGCTCGAGGATACCATTGACAGAGAGGGACTTTAGGTACAATATAACTCTTAAAAACAAAAAATATTTTTTAAATGAAGGGTGTGGGATAAAAAGGAAAATATGATAGAAGAGGGAGGGGAAGATATAGGCACCAGTGCAAGGGCAGAGCGGGGCTAAGGGGCGCACAGGTCCACAGGTGGCAATTGAAAATTGTGAATTGAAAACTGAGAATTGAAGGAAGCCGAGGGGCCGAAACCAACCACACTTGTGCGGTATAACGGAAAAAACTGCAGAGACTAGGACCTACATACCCTCGAGTACTTTAATGACTGATGAAATATACTGTCTCCTACTTGTGAAGAATATTTCGATCCCAAGGTCCTTTTGGGTGATATTATTATGTAATGCTAGAGTATTGTCCATACTTGATGCCGAGCTTCTACGTGTTACAAATAGATCAGTATTTCTTGTATTGAATGTAGAGACCATGAATTGAATACGTGTTAAGTTGTTGGAATCCCAAATTTATGTTATTCAAAACATCCCTCAAGAACATTTACTTTGCCAGACATCTTCTATTTTGTAGACTCATAATCTCAAAGCCAACCAAGTTCTTTATACACAATTTCAGAAGGATAATATGTAAAGATTTTGCAATATAAGTATTTCAAAATTTTATAAATTTGGCTCAGTTGGTCGTAAAACTTTTCGATTTCCACCACTGAAGAGTAGTGTAGGAGCACGAACTTGGATAGTCGAAATTTTGGTTCCTTTATTTATTTCAATTTTCAATACTGCTATGCATTCACTTATACCGTTCATTTCCTTTACGTGGGGTACCCACTGCTCCTTGACGTAAAACCTACTCCCCTGTAACCTATTGTTGACCCAAAATAATAAAAGACATTACCATTTCTCCTTGTGGATAAATTTTCCGCTTTCCTTTTTGTTTTTGATATCCCAATTATATCCCACTTTAGCCCCTCCAACGCGTTTTCCATTTCCAAAAATCTTCCCTCGTTCCCCGACTCCTGACAGTTAAAGAACAAAATTCTCATATTTTCTGTCCTTATTTTTGTTTTTCCCATTTTTTCTGTTTTGTGGCTTGGGTGACGGATCTTCGTGGGCTGACAGCCCCAAGGTGCCCACTTCCGTGGTTGGGGCTCTATTCCTTTTGTGTTACTTCTCCCATCATACATTTCTTTGGTGCCTACGGCTATATTGTACATTAAATCAACAATCACTTCTTACACCATGAAAGAAACCTCTTATCCCGTAGCTTATAATTTTTTCCAATCTGACAAAAGAGCAAAATGAACTGGAAGGAACGGGAGCCATACGTAGACTGCAGTTTGAATTTTATCCTCTTTTTTCTTTTCTTTTATAATTTTTTTTTTTTTTTTTTCAGTTATTTCTATTATATTCTGTTTGTGAACTTTTTATAATACAGTACCGACGGGTAATATGTGCCTCCTAAGCGGGAATCGCTCTGCGGTGAGCTGAGTTTTTTCTTTTGACAATGTATAAAATGGAAAGTGTAGTGGGGTCCATATTCTGTCAGAATATGTGCACAAACACTTCAGAAAGCCAATTTACAGCCGTCCAGAGCCGAATGAAAAAAGGCTTGGGTGGCCCATATTAAAGTCAAAAGGCACATAATATGGGCAGGGATGTTTAATTTCTTCTGTAATGCCGAAAAACGGGGGGGGGAATCAGGAAGTACATAATATTTTTCGGTGATTGATTTTTCCTCCATTATTATCTCATAGAGGGAAGGGGGTAGTATTTTAGCAATAGCTGATTCAGAGTACAACTGATAATGAATCTTTTTCTCTCGAAACTTGAAGTCACTGAAAACAAAAGAAAGAGTAGAGTAAACAAGCTTCAATGAACGACAATTTACTGGAAGTCATAATTTCTTACGATGTCGCTCATGATGCATTTCTATAATTGAATATGGTAATTTGAGTACATAAGAATGATAAATTACGTTTTTTACATAAATTAAAATTTTTTAGTCACTTTGCATAAATTACCCCATTCAAGTTTACCATTATTATCCGCCCATTCAATTTTACCCACTGTTTAAAGACCATTACCCCTTTATTGGATATACGGAAAGCTCGGAATATTTATATTAAAGTCGGGATATTACTAATTACTTAAAAAATTTGGCGGTTTTTAAAACAATTTTACGTCGTGTTTTGCTAACTCGATTTTCAACTCAAACTTTGCTATCTCGTTTTCAGACTAACCAGGATTAGCAATCCGCGTCCTGGGGATTAGGAGAATTTTTTAACTACTGCCTGTGAGAGAATTTTAATGGCGAAATAATTAATGGAATGCAAATGAATTTAGAAAAAGCAAACATAATAGTAAATGAAAAACTTACGTCATGTAAAGATATACCTCCCTCGCAAAATTATTCTCCCCCTCCTGGAAAAAGCTTCCCCTCCTTGGAAAAATGCCTCTGAGATCACTTCCGCATTGTAGGTAGATCATTCCCAATTGTCGGTGTTTTGTATGATCCAACAATATTTCATATTTGATCTATTGAAGGTCTCATAAAATTGGGACCATATGCGCGATATAAATACCTTTGACCAGTCGGATACAAATTTGATGATTGAGACTAATAATTCTTCAATATTTAGCCCATGAAAATAATTACATTTTACAAAAAAAAAATCATGTCAACACCAACTAAAATGTGTGGAAAAACTTTTCCCTACCATGAACTTCGCTTGCCCTACCTAACGAAGGCTTTGCGCTGCGGCTGGTCTCGAGGAGTATTCACTAGTCTTAAAATACTCAGGAGGCTTATGATCAGCAGTGGCAGATATAAGGGGGAGAGAGGCCTCCGCCAGTTGGAAAATTTTACAAAATTGTCCCGTCGTTGACAAAATTAGATCCGCAGTGGGCTAAAGTTGAGAAGTCTTGACTTTTTTTCTTTGTTTACGGATTTTGAGAATTCACGTAAATTATTGAAATCCGACTCTCAGTTGGCGTGATGAACATTTTCAATTGAAAAAAATAGTATCCTCTTCCCCCACAAAAGAAACCTCAGATTTTGAGTCCTAATACAGGTTCAAAGAGTCCGGAATCAGAACGAGTCTCATAATTATACTGATGAGTTCCTTGGAAGCTTCATATATGCGAATGTTTCTTGATTTTCTACACATTAAAGAAAACTGTATGTTTTGGAAGGATAAGGGAATGGTCTGAATTTCTACCTCTTCTCCATGGCTATGACCCTGACCGTGACCCTTCTGTTTGAGATTTGAAATTTTAACCATTCACGATTCGAGTATTTTTATTCCATCTCTGAACGTATGTGTGCTAGCTCTCGTTGTCCTTAAATCCAGATTTTTCTCTTCAGCATTTAGCTGACAAAAATGAATCGTTCCAATAATACGACCATTAAAATATATTTGCGCTAGGCTGAATTAATTCAGTATAAATTCTGAACAGTAGTAGATTCAAACAAATTATCTGGCCAACCTTCGAAACCCGGCATTAGCAGTTTCGTTACATTTTTCAAACAGTTTATTTTTTTCTCTCTTTCTCTTTCCTAAGACTTTTCGGTATGAGTATACATTTTTTTTTTTTTTTTTTTCCATAATAATGAAGTGCATTGTACCTATCCGGTTATGGAAACGAAGGTGCGCGCGCGCACGCGTGAAACAAGACAAGAAAGCCGATGATCACGTGACCTTCGAGTATTTATTTATTTTTTCTTAACCTGCTGGAAAGTATCTTCCGCGACCATCTCCAGTCCGGTGCCACCTGCCATTAATTTCGTCTTCCACCTTCCAGTAAACTCTGTAACTGAATTGCACCCAGATGTGACGCGATGACACTTCTCTATATGTGGCTAGAAATTGACCAGAAATTTTCTTCGTCGGTTCGATTTCCAAGTACAGTTGATGTTTCATTAAATGAAGACCAAAATCGGATACGAGCGGGTGCCCCGGCAACGCGCGTTTAGAATACGCGCCAATTTCTTTTGAACATTCGTGCACGGGGATATGAAAAGGGCCCAGTGGGCTGGTACTGAGTTTAAATCAGATACTATGCATGTATGAGTAGCCTTCCGAAAGAGTCTGCGAACAACTCACTAGGTATAAAATTAGCCGAACTGGACGAGTTTGAAGATCTTAAATAATAGTATCTTGAGAAAAACATATTTTTAAATTGTTACCGTACATGCCTGAGGTGTTTTCTTACGAGTTTTTGTGCGCAGCGACCTAGTGGGCCCTTTTCCATCACCTCTTGAAAGGTGCACCGCTTGAAACCTAGTGATCACAGAGACTTGGCACACTGATCGGAAGAAAGTGAACCCTTCACTACACAATAATCCATCCAAATCTAAAATTCGATGTTTTTACCTTCAGTCTGGAAAAGGGGGTGTGACCCGAGAACTGTAAGTAATAAAGGGGGCCAGCCTCGTAGCCATGGGGGAAAGCTGAGGTTCAGCCCCCTCTAATGGTATTTTGAACCCCCTAGGCAAAGATACCACCATTTTAAAAAATCCTAATTACGCTGAACGAGAAAGAAAGAAAGGATGAAGAGAATTAGTATCACAAAAACATTTTAAAATTTAGAACAAAAACTTGGTTAACTAATCTGGAATCAGTGAAGAAAATAAGTATAAATTCAAAGGAAGATTTTCTTATTTTTGAATTTGTAAATAAACCTGATGAGGATGGAGAGACAGATCTCACAGGTCAAGATATTGCAGGGAGCTCCTCATCAAATTTATGCTTTAAAGTTGAAATTAAAACGACTGTACTGTGAAATGTTGGATAATATCCTAGAGGAACTTAAGACCAGATTTTCCAATAATGGAAAATTACTTTGTGCTTTGGAAGCTGTTGTAAATTTGAGTACAAATATTTTGAAAAATTGAGTGTTGAGATCCTATCACTTGAAGAAATGACGGTAGCGCAGAATCATGTTGAGAAGAAGAGAAGTAAGCTGAGTGAAGCCGCTAGCGGGAAAGCAAGAGCAATTTCATTGCTATATCCAGTAAGAGATGCATTCCAAAAAGTGCTTTCACTCTCAGCCGTTTGTGACGCATTTGGATGTAGCACTGCAATTTGTGAGGGTTTTTTCTCTGCACTAACTCAAACTGACCGACCATAACGGCAATGTATAACACCGAGAAGATTGTTGAATTTGACATTGCTGTCCTGCGTAAAAAGAATTCTAGAAAGGTTGGAAAAACTAAATTCCTGCGTAAATTTCACAACAACCGGAGACTTCAGCTATTCTGATTGTATTGGGCTTGAACAAATAATCCTAATAATTAATTCTATTCATCTGTGTTTATACATTTCCTTTATTTTAATGATCGAAGTTACTGAGGTAAAATATAAAACCCATCTACACTTTTCCGTTCACTTGTTTAAAAATGTCGGCTTCGACTCCTCAAAAGGTTCATAGAGCCTCACCCACACATAATCTCCGGCTACGGGGCGGAAGTGGGCCCTTATCCTTGTTCGTGCATTTACACTTTCATTCAATTTTATATGAGGTGGCCTTGTATGCTCCGAGTGCTCAGACCTTGTAGTCCATTGCATAAGCGCCGACTTATGGACAATATTGGGGGGAGGGCAGAATCAGTCGGAGCATGGTTTTTTCTTTGATTATTTTATTGAGACGCGTCCGATATTTCGGTATTATCGATTTTATTCTTATTCGTTTTCTCTTTTTTTTCTTTTTTGTTAAATTTAAACATTGACGGTAAAATTTGTTGTACTTTTTCCATTTCTGAGTTAAAAATATTGGGGGGGGGGGCGTCGCCCCTCCAAAGTTTTCATGGGAGGGGGAGCCCCCTCAAAACGTACCAAGTCGGCGCCTATGGTCCATAGCACTTTCTCTCAGGTTGCTGTCAAGGATCAGCTCAACAGCCTTACTTTTACAACCGAAGTGTGAATTTTACTTTCCATCCGTTTGACTTTATTGGGTGCTGGATACTCCAGTCCCAATCCGTGAGAAATGTACGGGATGTGACGCTTGGGACCTCGTTGACTTCTTTTTCACGTCACAAGTCACATTTCCTCCGATACGATGGAATATGTTCCACAGCTGACCACCCAAAGCCAGCACACCACTTGTGCACATGAACCGCTGTCAGTTGAAACCTGCTGATGGCGGGAGTGCTACGTTCTGGGGCACTGAGCCATTGCTGTACATTTTTTTCGTAATATCAAAATTTTGATCTGTTCGGATTCTGTTTTGATTGCCAGATTGGAGCTGGATTAAAAATTTGAAGGAATATTTCCACTGAGTGACCCAAGGAGCTTCTATTTTGATATAGTTTGTCCAATGTGTGCTCATATTATATTTAGAATTTCTGTGTTGATGGACCTTTCCTGGCCTTCTGTTGGGGAGGGGGGGGGGTGATTCGTTTGACCCCTTGAGGAACTAAACTTCAGCTTTTTTCAAGACCCGTCTTGGTCTTATGTTAATCGAATGCTTTATCTGCTTGTGAAATTAATGGGGTCATGGGTTACAAATACAATGGAATGATTAAGTTGGAAGAAATTTTGAGGAGCCAAGAAATGCAAGTGCCACTTCGATACAAAATCGGTATCGACCTCAGCAACTGAGGGAGAGTAATAGACCACTGCTCAAGGTCACGATAGTCGAGATTATAACCCTTTTTATTATACATTATAAAATGTAAAATTTCCAAGCAACACGCCGACATGTGGAATTCGTGTAAGCGATGTGTTTTTTTGCAGAAATTTAAGCCCAATTTATTCAGTGTTGTAGTCATGTTACTAATAACGTTCTGCCTACCACCCGCCTCAGTTGTGAGGGTACTTGAATATTTTTCATGAGAAAGTAATCCATTTCCTTTTCTCTGGTTTAAAGGAAAAGAGCGTCCAGCTTATTTGCCCGGTTATACAGATATACCGTTAAACGAGCTCTCCTTCTTGTAAGTTCCTTTGTAGAAACTGTGGGGAGATGAAACTGCTACCCCCTCATTCCCCGGGGCTGGTCTCACCGTCATGTAGTGAATAATCGAAGCATTTTCGAGCTCAGAGGAACTAACGTGCGTGCCGGAAAGCGGCACTGAGTTTAAAAACGGAGTTATGGAACTTGTGAAAATAAACATAACGTTGGTCGCCATTTACAACTGGGGTTCGGGTATTGCTTGAATAGAGGGAGGGGGTGAGAAGAGTAAAAAATAGTGAGATGGGTTCGGTAATGCCAGCATTTTCCTTGCCCTCTCCCAAGTTCAAAAAAGTGAAACTAATTTAGATCCTAGAAATGCTTCAGTAAGGTTTTATTAAGGGTATCTAAATTTTAGACTAAGAGGAAAACTGAAAGAGTTGAATCTAAGACCGGAAAGTGATCCTTAAAGCCAAGGACTTATCACAAGGGTGAAACAAACCCGGATTCGAGTTTTACTTGGGTGTAAAAGGGAGGTGAGTGTTTGAGGACTATCAGTCTCAGAAACAGCAGAAAATCGTGGGGAGGATTTGATGATGCGAACATTTTTCTTACCCACTCGCAAGTTCAAAAAGAATGAAACTAATTTGGATCTAAGAAATGCTTGAGTGAGATTTGAGTTGGGCTGTTTAAATTTTGGACTTGGAAAAATCTGAAATTGTGGAATTTGGATCTGAGGTCCGAAAGTGATCTTGAGAGTCTGCGACTTATCAGAAGGATGACACTAACTCAGATTCGAGTTCCTATTGAGTCAGAAAAAGAGGAGATGTTGGCGAGCTATCAGCCTCGGGAAGAGCAGGACATAGCGGGGGCGGATTGGATGATAGTCCGAACATTTTTCCTACCCCCCTCCCAAGTTCAGGAGGTGAAACTATTTTTTTTTTCATCTTTGTATGAGGTGTACTGTATGCGCCGAATGCTCAGACCTGGTTGTCCATTGCTCTTTTCCTCAAGTTGCTGAGAAGGATCAACTCAATAGCCTCATATTTACAACCAAAGGGAGAATTTTACTGAGTTCTATCCCTTTGACTTCCTGGGGCGCTGAGTACTCCAATCCCAGTGCTTCGCGTCTTGTCTCGATTATTGCTGGGCACTGACTATGAAATCTCTACAGTGCCTACAGGAGCTGCATTTCACCATTCCCATTTTATACTACATGTGTTTTGTGGCCCCGTGACCAGTTAGTAGTCCGACCATGAGCCTTGCATGTTTTCTGTCGAGCCCTACAAGGAACTAGGCGTACTTTCCGGGGGCGTCCTCTATCAGTGTTTTACTGAATTTCATGTCACTGGCCATCCGCCAGTGCATTTCCATCTGCTCCCTTGTGTAAGCCGTCATATTGGATTTTATGACGCTGTATCGTACAGGAAGACATTACGTGGCCGTTACTAATTCCTTTTTTATGTCCTCCTTCACTATGCCACAGTACTCTGGTGTCCATAGTATGGTGACTCGGTTCTCCTGAGCAAGGGTGTATAATTTGCTAATGCAGTCTGCCACCTCCAAAGATGAAGTTTAGTGAGCCGATAGTGCCTTAATAGCCTCTTGACTGTCTGTGCAGATATAGATTTGCTTATTAACAAGGCGTCCTTCTGCTGGCTTCTATCAACGGCTACCGTGATCGCCATTACATTTGCGTGGAGGATAGTGACGCCTTCACCCAGTGCCATTGAATATGCGCCCCTTGCATTCGTACCGATTTCTGCATCTGGGTCATCATTTGAAGTGTCCGTAAACCACACATGCTCCTCTTTTTCTAGAATGCTTGGCCGCCTCTATTCCCATGCCTCCCGTGTGGATATCATTGCATGGTATAGCTTGTCAGAGAAGTGTTCCACCGCGATTCTGTCTCTCGGCATTCCAAAATATTTGTCCATCGTCCCGGCCACCTCCCATATACTTCCATGGTCTGTGTTTTAGGACCGGAGGTTTGGTTGGCCCAAAAAATCGCAATGCTCCTATAACAGTGTGAAGTGGTGACAGGTTTAGGAGTCTTTCAAATGCTTTCGTCGGCACCTTTCTCATTGCCCCGGTTGTCATCAGTTCATCACACACGCCAGCCTTTACAAGTGGTCCAGTTCCTTTCTAACTTTGGCCAAGTGGACCAGGCCCCACCACACAGTACATTATATTGGGAAAGTCCCCCCAGGTCCTGCCGACAGAGGTACGGCAAACCCAAAGAGCCTCAATCCCTTTTCTTATTTTCTTCGAGACGTGATCTTTCCAGGAAAGTTGTTCGTCAAGATGTACTCCTAAGTACTTCGCCTTCCTGTGAGAGCTAACGGTCTTCCTTTGTATTACACCTTGATCAACTCCTTGCTCTTCCTTTTGTGAGTGAAACCCTTTCTTTCGCGCACCATTTTTCCACACATCAGAATCCCCATTGCCTCAGCTCCGCGATGGTCCTCGGAAATTTGCTAGTTGCTCCCACAGCCGCGAATCTCCAGCATTGCCTCGTTTGTATATTTTTGATCATTCAACTAATCCAGCAAACTGTCCACTATCAGGCTCCACAGTAGAGGAGAGATACTCTCCCTTGCGGATAGCCCCCTGATAATCGTTCCATGGATTTGTTCTCTTTGGTAAGTTACCTGGATCTCTTTGCCTTTTAGCAAGATGCCATCAAATTTATTAGGCTTTTCTTTACTTCCCTTTTGCTCAGGGCTGTTTCTATTGATTCGTAAGAGGTCGCGTCAAACGCTCCCTGTATATCCATGAATGTTGCCAAGACATACCTTTCACCAGTCATCCCTCCCTCAACAGCTGTAACAGGCGAGTGCAGTGATGACTCTACTGACCTGCCAGCCCTCTGCGCATGCTGCTTTTCCTGTAATGGAACCTTTTCAAAGTAACCTCGCTTAGGTGCCTGTCTATCAGCATTTCCAATTTCCAAGTTTTTAGCATAAATGATGGGAGACTTATCGGCCTAGCCTTTACACATGGGGTGAAACTAGAAGAAAATTTTTGAATTCGGAGGTCCAGAACGAGAAGGTTGTAAATGAAAATAAAATGTGCCAAATTTCATTGGGAAATACCAAAATTTTTCCATGGGCCTGCGCGAGTGAAGTTTCAAATGGAGCTTTATATGTATTGACAATGCAGTGAGATTGTCGTGTAGTTACTAAATATTTATAAGCGATATTAGCTTTATTCATACCTTACGGGGGGGGGGGGGCTAAATTCGTTTCTGACGTTATTTTAACGGTAACCCCTACATCTAATATTGCCACAGGAGGTTGTGATCGGCTAGACTTGATTAAGTAGCATCTAATAGCTTCAATCACATCGTTCGGTTAATTTGGGTAACTTATTTCATTTTTGATCTTGGGAGCGTAACCCCTGCCCCTGTAGCATCACCGAGCGTCTTGATTTAAGTACTAGGAGGAAACGAAAAATGTAAAAAAATTGAATTTTGAGAGAGAGAGAAAGAGAGAGAACCCCTGTGGCATTACGAGGACCGGGGTTATGCACGAAACAACATCAACCATAGCGGATTAAAAATCAGCTAAAAATGAAATAAGTGGCCCAAAAAACGGAAGATGTAATTGAAGCTGTTATATGCTACTTCATCAGTTTTAGCTTTCGCAGCACCTTGTGGCAGTATTAAGTTAAAAGTTAAAGTCATAATAGCATCAAATAAAATGTAAAATCCCCCCCCCCTCCCAGGAACGGATATAGAAAATAATTTCAGGGAGTCCGAATGAAAAATGTCATAGACGAAACATAATAGTTCTAGGTCACTATAGACAAATTTAGATATGGGGGCTATTCAGTCCCCCCGTATCCATCGCTGTCCCCTCCACAAGATGTAAATAAAACTAATTTTGCCCATTTATGTAAGTAATTATATTGATAATCGAAGTATCTCGTGAATTACACGTAACGCTCCATGGAAACTTCACTTTTGCGTTAGGCCACTAAAAAATTTTTATATTTTTCAATAAAATCTTTCACATTTTACTGTCCTTCGCAAATGCAGCATTTTAGCCCTATTCGACCTCCGAAATCAATTTTTGGGTCTTTTCTTCCATGTGTGTGCGATGCAGTCGTTTGATTCTCCTAGGAGGATCGCGCCAAAAAGAAGACGTATTCTAAGGCTGGGTCATAACAAAAACACATCTTTTGGGGACGGAAAACCGAGAATGTTATCTCCATTTTCTCAAAAAGCCAACTCAGTTTTATCAAAATACCAATTTTGAATTTTTTATTTCCTTGGGCGAGGGAAGAGGGAGCTTTTCAATGTAAAAACATATTTTTTCGAAGAGTAAATTATGATTTGTATGTTTTAATTAGATGCTAGTAATTCGAAAATGAATTAATTTTTTGACGAAAAACTGAAAAAATGTGAAAAATACGGGAATAACATGGATAATGAAAATCGCCACAAGTGGGCACGTTAGGACTATAGGTGACCACATCAGGACTACAGAAAACCATATTGGGCGTATCTGCTCTGTACATATTTTATGGTGTCACTTATTAGTTACACATTGTCTATTTTTTTTTTTTTTAATTCTGAGGAGTACGGGTGAATTATTCCTTTTAATGAAGAAACCGCCAACAAAAATTGCTTTAATAAGAAGAAACAGCAAACACTGGCGCATTGGAGTTGAAGTTTAACTCAAGATTTTCCGTAAAAAATCTGCAACTTTGCTTCAAAAAAACATGAAAATCGAGTTTTTAAACTAAATTGTATAATCATGAAGGATTGTTCTCTTTTATGTAACAAAAAAGTACTCGCCCAAAATTTGGAAAAAAATTCCTCCAGCGATCATAGTCATGCTTAAACTTTGGGCAGAAGTTGACTTTTTTCATTCCAGCCTACGCATTTGAGATAAAAATAAATAAACATCTGGTTTTCAGACCGCTCGAATCGATTTTTGAGTTATTTTGGTCTTTACTCACATCTCGGAGGATGCGCTGGCGATAGGCGTGAAAATGAGGCGCAATAATAACTTCAATTATATGAAGAATAGGGTTTTTGAGTCGCTGAATTTATTTTTGAGGCTGTTTTCCGAGTATATCTCCCCAGCCCCCATTTGATCCACAGAAGGCTAAGCTATGCATTAATCAGTGTTTCATATTTGTATGATAGGGTAGCCGTTATTTTCGAACATTGGATGCCCTCCTCCCTTCCCCCGTAGGGTTATCAACTGATTTTTTCTGAAACGCAAATTTCAGAATGAAAAAGCTAATCTTCGTACGAGTATAGACTCGGAACTCGCTCGCTCCTTGCAATAAGTTATACTTTTTTTCTTTCTAATTCCACATTTATTTGTTCTTTAGGAATTGGGGAAACAAACACTTCTAGTAAATAATTTATCGCTTTCCTCCTCCTCTTCTTCTTCTTCTAGTTGAGTTTCCTTTTAGCATTTTGATTCTAAAGACATTATTTTTGGCCTAGGACTAGAACAGATTAGGAATAGAAACTCTCTCTGGTACATTGATTGTCAATCTGAAAATCACTTTTCAAAATGAACTGAATGATGATGATGAGTGATAAGATGCAGTATCCCAGTATGTTCTATCGTTTTACATCGATCTATCGATTTTTCAGCACCAAGAACATTTTTGGTTGGCTATACGTTGGAAGCTTTTGAAGTTCGAGAGCAATATGCAAATACAGTGTTACGAAACATTAATAAAAAAAACTAGAAAAAATAAATGAGGAATCGAATAATATTGTTGAAATTGATGATCAACTTAGAATGATATTTCTATAAATGAAAGATTGGAGAGATGAAAATCCGCATTGAATTGGGAAACCCAAATGGCACATAAAAAAGCAAACATGTTTGCATAAACGCAAATAGTTGGTCACCCCTCCCCCAGAGGCTCCATGAGGCTGGTACTTGAAAATTAGGAGTTATATTAAGGACCTTAAATACAGTAGACGCCGCCTAATAGCATCACGGATAATGGGATCAACCGTTTTATTGAATCAAAATGTGCAGGTATGGATCGGCTGTTAATACATTGAAAATAAATCGAATAATAGAATCAACACTTCGCTTATTTGAATCAAATTATTAATGCCAAACTACTCCAAAGCAAAAAGAAACATGAAAATTTTATCTTATCTTGTCTTCTTACATTTTCAATTACGTACAATATTCGTCTGCGACTCACTTTAGTTAGTTCTACTGAAGTACACTTTAATGGTTTAACATAAGTTTTGAATATGAGTAAACGACGTGATCTGAGTGGAAGTGATAAATTAAAAATTTTGAAACATTACGATGATTTGCCGAAATTAAGCCAGCGCGATGCGGCTTATAGGTTGAACATTTCACAAGCAGTTTTGTTTCGGTTATTAAAAGATCGTAGTAGTTTTGAAAATGCAGCCATCCGAAACGAAAATCTGAGCAGAAAAAGAAGAAGAGGAGGTAAAGATGACGACGTGGAATTGGCTTTAAAAGAATGGGTTTCGAAAGTGAAAGCAAAGGATGCTCGTGTTACCGGGCCTTTACTTCGTCAAAAAGCTGAGGATTTGGCTCAAGAAATGGGTAAGACGGACTTTGTTGCAACGGAGGGATGGTTTCGTAGATGGAAGAAGAGAGAAAATATGTGTTTCGTTAAACCGCAAAGTGAAGTTGATGCAGCAGGTACGTCCGGCCAACTTCAATAAATTTAGTGCTAGCAGCGCACCACATATCTCTATTCTATATATTAAAACAAAAAAATTAAAATTAAAAAAATTTATAAAGGTATAATATTACAGGACCTCCTTCCACAACACATTTGCAGTTTTATAGCTTCCAGGTTGTACTTGGATTTTTAAATTATTAAACGAAGTTGTCCGCGACAGAGCTACGTATAATTGTCCATGACTGAAGACATACTCGGGTAGATCTCCATTGAGGAAACGAAGCAATTCCTGGACTTTAGGGTGAAATACCCTGATGGTATAACGGGCGCTGAATCAAAACCTATCAGTCCTGAGATATCATTAAAAAATCACCCCTTTAGTGGTAAAATGGTTTTAGAAAATGCTGGAGTCAGATTTGTAATCATAGTCAACGTGAAAACACTTTTAGAAGTATTCTATATCCTTTCCTTTACCTCATAAATGTAATTTTTCTCATTTTCACGCGAACCGCTGAAATTTCAGCCTGTATAGGTGACGAGTAGTAGTGCCTCCTTTCGAGTAGAAGGTATGCTGTAGGGTGATTCTGGTGGGAGAAGGGGACTGGGAAGCTGGCATAAAAAAGCAACCAGTATTTTTTCTCAAGACCACGTCTAAACCCTACTTACCATATAAAAATATCTCAATATACTCTATTGCATCCAAACATTCTCATCTTAAATGTTACTGATTTACCCAAAGTTTTCCTTGTTCGAAAAAATACAATTTTGAAAGTATTTAAAAAATTCGAACAATCCTTTCTATTTCCAGTTAACGTACATAGGTATTAAGGTTCGGGTCCCGGACCAAATTTTAGAATCACCTTATATTGCGTAGAAGCTTAGTTCGAAGCATTAAAAAAAAATACTGTGAAGGCAGAATTTGTAAACAAGCTGCTAGCTGCTAGAAGAGGGTCGGCTCTCGACTGAAAAATTAGAGACTAGCCTATCTCTTATTAGCGGTCCTTGGAAAAGATATCAGGAAAAAGACCTATTGGTAATCGTGTTTAAGATCTTTTGTTCCGGGATATAAGAGCTGATAGAGGAGAGGTAATAGGGATAACACTACACACACACCAACAGCATATGGTAGGTTCAAAAGGCTTCAGACTGCGAAGCTGCAGGCTGCACAACATTCGCACTTCGACCATTTAGTCAAAGATTTCATCCGATTTATAATTTCTGAAGAGCAATTGATCAACAGATAAGAGACAACACTACTCCTAGCCGACCCTAAAAACATCAAATGATTAGCAAACCATTATCCGCTTCTAAGGGAATGAGCACAACGTAATATTCATGCTAGCAGATTCTCTGTTCCCCTGATAATAATTATGCATAGGTATGAGATATATACCTACGTTGTATGACTGATTTGTCTGAATAATGTTACACAAAACATCAGTACAAACATAATGTGCACTTCAACATACTGATTTACTGATAACGTTTTTGCATGCTACATATTACAACTCGTTTGCTTCTTGCTACTACTGAAACTGACCACAGAAAACATTCTTCCATATTACTCAATTCAACCAATTCAGGTGGCATCTTAAGATGAGGAAATTGTAACTCTTCATGCGTTAAAAACTCAGCATTGATATAAGAACGATAGAAAGTCGCTTGATAATAGTTATAATTATTAATCATGAAATAATCAAAACAATGTAATTGAATGTTAACGGCTTTGATGTCCCTAATAAAAACTTTCACAAAAAATACCTGATGAACACAGAACGACAGAACACTCTGCTTATTAAAAACCCCAAAGAGAACGAGCATCCCTTTTCCATATTATTCCATTTAATGCGTTCAGAATACATTTTCCGTTTTAATGTGTTCTACACGGTAATCAAACAGAACACTAAACCAGGGTTGTTAAACAAAACTAAACCAAACGATATTATAATGTTACAATGAAATATTTGGGGGAAATGAAAACGAAACAAAACAACATTGCCAAACAAAACTAAGAAACAACACAAAACAAATGTCTCATACCAAATCAAAATAACAAAATAATTCCATTTTGGTTTGTTTTATTTTCAAAATTCTGTCAACATTATATTATAAGAAAATCAATCATTGAACAAGAACATAACATAATATGAATTTTAATTCCTTTTTCATGCAGTCCTTCTTCCTTTGGTTTTATTTTAAATAGTCCTACAGCTATTTTCAAATGTCATGGAAAAACAGCCCAACATCAAAGGAGTTTAAGGTTTCTTTTCTGAGACATGAAGTAACAAAAAGTGCACAATTTGATTATTTTATTTCTAGTAGATTTTGCGGGAAGTAGAGATACACTCTTACAAAAGCTCAAATGAAGAAAATAATGAACAAAAACAAATAGGGTCATATCCGTTGTATTGAATTCCAGGTACCTAAAGATCTTGGATTCGGTATCTGCATAATACAAAAAAATGTCAAACAAAAGGAAAAAACGTTATAACATAATTGTTTTGTTAAGTGAAACGAAATCCGCTACTAAACGAAACAAAACCCTTTTTGAGGAAACGAAACGAATTGTCACGATATACGTTGTTCTTCAGAAAAACGTTAAAACGAAACGAAACGATTTTATTTTGTTTTAACAACCCTGCATTAAACATGAACACTAATGCTGACGATTGACAGTTCGACTACGACGTGTTAATTGCGTTCAAGTTTAAAAAACTTACATTAAAACGAACCTTCTCCTAGCCGACCAAAAAAACATCAAATGATTAGCCGATTAGCGAACAATTTTCCCGCATCGGCTACTAGTATGCAAATAAACACTAATGCTAAGGTGCTTTGCGCCCTCTCGCGGAATCCGCGACAATTAGAGAAGAAAAGAGTAGCCGACTCTAAAAGTCCATAGAAAAGAAGAAAAAATAACGCATGTAAGTTGCGCTGCATGAAAAAACGGTACATCAATGTGTACCCTGTAGCGATGACGTCACGTCATGCCACTGGAACGCTACGCGATCCGCGTTTCGGTGCAAGTTAGTACAGGAACAACGTGAATTTCGTTACGTTGTCCTTCACCGGCGAAGTTTAATTGTGATTTTGAATTGCTTGATTATTTTTCTATTTTATGGTGATCATGAGTAAAGAAAATACGAGTAAGGTTTATTATTACTGTGCCGTACCAAAATGCATCAACACTTCGACGAATCACCCTGACAAGAAATTCTTCTCGTCTCCTTCTGATGCGAAAAAAAGACGAACGTGGTTAAAAAAGATGAGGAGAGACCCGAAAGATTTTTCTTCAAAAACTACATTTTTTGTTTGTGAAGACCATTTCAATGTGAGTATGAACTGTACATCGTTCTTGCATTACTTATGTTTTTATAAGAGAAACGGAAATGATTACTACTTGTGTACGTACTTCTACATTTCAGCTTGAGAGTGACTTGAAAAATTTCACCGCTTTCAAATATGGAAACTACAAGAAAAATGCTTTAAGGCCTGATGCTGTTCCTTCGCTGTTTGAGTGTCAGAATGCAAAAAGTGTACGAGTGCGTAATGAACCACGTATGTCTTCTGCACGAAGATTGCAAAAAAAGTTAGTGAACGAAGTTTTGATCTGTAGGACTACACCATTGAGGGGCACCGATGTTAACATCACATGTCGCAGTAATGAAGGTAATGCTGTTGCAATGTATTAAATTTATAAGAATCACTAGCCTCTCGCGGGGCGTTTACAGCGCCCCTGGAGGCTAGGCGCTTGCAGCGCGCGCCGTCAGGGTCGCCATCTTCTTACTTCTCCATCTTTGATGAGCATTCACTCGCTTCGCTCGCAAATACTTTCCCTCGTTGGCGCTTCGCGCCAACTCACTTGAAACCGTCGGCGCAAATAGGTGGGGACTTTGGGCGCTTAGCCCCCCCCCCCAACTTCTAAATAGCACCCCAAACTCTGAAAAATTACCAAAGAAAATGATGCAGGGAGTGGTGTTGCTTCATAATAAGGGGGCTTGAGCCCCCCCCCCCTGTTCTGAGCCCTATTTGCGCTTCTGCTTGAAACCAAGTGTCTGCAGTATTATGGTTGTAACTGTTATTAGTAATTAGGTAGCGTAATTGAGAATATTTTTGTTGGTATACAAAATTTGACTTATAAGTTGGGCACTGTTTATCTTTGCAAACAGAACCTGGACAATGATACTGTGAAATCTAAAGTGTACCTCAAAGAAAGGGGAAGTAGGTATTAATTTGAAAGAAATGAACTGTAACGGGGTTTTTGAGACCTCGGCATAAAATTAATTTTAGTACATTCCAACAACTTAATTTTACTTTCATCCTGAATTACTTGTAGACTTTGAAAATAGTTTGGCTCATGCTTCGCTTAACTTGCCCCACTGAAGCTCAACAAATCTTTTCAGTAATTTGCTCACCTTTCAGGGTTTCTGATGACTACTAATTTTTGTAGAAAATCTTACAATTTTTTATGTATACAACTTGGTTAGCAATGTCCCTCTTCCTCAGAATTTAAATCTGAACTTCTTCTTGCTTGCTCCACTCCAACGTACCCCCCCCCCCCTCCGCTTAAGTTCTTCCAATTATTTTTTTTTTTAAATCAAAATAGTTTCAGATTGATTAAAAAATTTTAAACTGCATCCCCGGGTCTTAAAGTTGGGGATTTTTGGTTAGGAAGTGCAATATAAATAGAAAAGTAATTAAAAGTTTAAAAAAGGAAAGTAGTTCAACGTTCAAAAATTGGACGATTTTCTTTGAACTTGGTGAAATTATTTTCCCAGATTAGGAGACTATGTGTATAAAATTTTGGGTCTATATGATTAACATTGTTGCGATTACAGAGGTTTTAACGTTAAAAAACATATCAGCCAGGGCAGGGAGGGGGTAAAATGGGTTATATTCAGTACCATTAAATAGTGAATGGTTAGCCAAACTTTTACTTTTACAACAGTACCACATGGGAGTCAGTCTCAAGGCTCAAATGTGAAAAACTGACTCAGAAATTGATAAAATTCTCTTCTAAAATTTCTGAACGATGTGAGGAAAATTTTACTCATGTAGGTTGATCATTGCTACCACCACAAAAATTTCATTGATAAACAAATGTGTTATATTGGTGGCTCAAAAGTTGTACAGGTTTTTGCGATTCTAATATTGAACAAAATTCTTTTTTGTATCAAGTATAGTTCCATTGCCATCCCATGGAGCTCAGTATTTTGACCAAAAGCATAAAGAGGCAAATTCCCAAATAATCTTGTTGAGTTTTTCTGAGGTACAAAATTTGCAAAATAATCTGAGTAAACTTTCATTACCTTCTATTGATAACTGCCTGCATTTACTTTGAACTGCTCTTCATTCAAGGAAAGAAAGACAGAGATATTGTACCCAGAACTTAAAAAATATCGCACCAATTTATTGAAACTATAAAAATAAAATGAATAAAAAAACTGAAAGAATTTCATAGCATTGATGATTCATCATGCGCTGATGGGATTTTACGCGTAAAATATCTATTCTATATTTTCGATGTAAAATGTGTAAAATATGTATAGAATGTGTAGAATATGTTAAATGCGTATAATATGCGTAAAATGAGTAAAATGCTGTATAACCCAAACCAAAAAGCCAAAAGAATCAATTTTTTGAAAGTTGAATTTTATTGGCTTTTTGGTTTGAGTTGCATAGCATTTTACTCATTTTACGCCTATTCTACACATGTTACACATTCTACACAAATTTCAAACTATTCTACACCATTCATTTTACACATAGAATGCTGATGTATTTGACGCTATGTATTCTATGGCACAACGCTGCGTATTTTACGCATTCTACACGAATTTCAAGCTATTCTGTTCCTTGAAAAGTAGGTATACTCAATTATTCCAAGCAGAAGCATTTGATGAAAATAAGTACAATAAATTTCTGACAGTTTGAAGAGTAGTACATTTTAAGCAGAATTGTACTTTATTTCATGTTGTGCTGAGCTATTCTCAAAATTCGCTACAGTTTTCCAGAAGGAGGAATTGTTGATTTACTTATTATATGAAGAGTTGAAACAATTGCAAACGACTTTAACAGAATTTGTAAAAAAAAAAAAAAATTAAAATTTGAAGAATTATTTACTACAGAGGACTTGTTACCATATGATGAAATTGTATTGCCAGATCAAGTTACTAGAATTCTGAAACTGTTGCAGAACAAAGATATTTTGGTATTTCAGAATAATGTGTGTCATTTTTATAAAGCAGCAATCTCAGATCTAGGAAACAGAAGTATTTTAAATTCAAGACAAATGTTCATACAACATTTTAGATTTCTACTACCAGCTCAAATTAAGGGTCGGTATTCTCGAACAGAGGAATATGAAACAAATGTGAAGATAATGCTAGATAAACTAGGATTAAATTTAAACGTCGACGAAACTGTAGATGAGGTTGCGAATGCGTTGCAATGAATCTGCAAACAAGAATGAAAATATTTCTATGATAGATTTCTGGAAGGAAATAGAAATATTTGGAACTAAACTTCCCAAATTTAACTTCATTGGTAAAGGTATCATGGCAGCGCAGAAGTGGAAAGATCATTTTCTGATTCTGCCAATATAATGACAGAGGAGAATACGTATGTCAGCTGACATGTTGAATGCTAGACGTAATAATATAAAGAGTGCACTAAAACAATATGGAAATAGAATTGAATTGGTTCCTGTTACAAGAGAGACTTTGAAAATGGCCAGAGAGGCTTGTGCTGTTTATCAAGCTGAGACAGAGAGACGGAAGCAAGAAGCCGATGAAGCTGAAAGGAGAAGTGACAAGAAGAAGAAATAGTGAAGAAGCAGGAAATAATAGCTAATGAGAAGAAAACCCTCGAAGAATTGAAAAGTGTTTTGAAGAAAAAAAAGATCCAGGTGGCTGAAAAACGAAAGGCCCCACAGTGATACTGTCGGCATTGGAAATAAGAAATTGAAAACATCCATTTGAAAAGAATGATCTAGCAGCTGTTAAGAGTTGCCCAAGCTATAATCGCTGGTGTAAATTCATTAAAAGATGAAGAGAAAATAACTCAACAGACATGCACATCTCTTGAAAAGAGAATTGAGAAAATAAACAGTAAACTAATTGAATTTCTCAAAATCAAAAACTAAAAAATGAGAATTCAACTCAACTTGTTAAGTCTGAATTCAAAGTTTGAATTGGATTTTTTCTCGTCTCATTGATTAACGATCGTAAGTGTTTTTTTTTTTTTCTTTCTTGGATAGTAATTAACAAGTTAAATATTTTAGTGGATTATCTAAACAGTTCAGTCACTGAATTTTTCTAGTCTTGTCTGAT
The DNA here is from genome assembly GCA_031841125.1 of Acanthococcus lagerstroemiae. Classification (NCBI taxonomy): domain Eukaryota; kingdom Metazoa; phylum Arthropoda; class Insecta; order Hemiptera; family Eriococcidae; genus Acanthococcus; species Acanthococcus lagerstroemiae. Next base: position 52,956,727 of record CM063114.1, read on the forward strand.
TAAATCGCATTTTTCAGGAAGCGAAAAAACTGTTTTATTCGAAAATTTGAAAATCGTGGAATACGTCCTTCAAGGTGGTGGTAGAGGGTCACAAGAGACAACTTTTAAGCCCGGTCCCGTCGAATAAAATTTTGATGAACCGGAGCTGGGGGCTCAAAGTTTTTGGACTTGACCACTTTTGGTTCTGAACGATTTTTTTGCAGTTTTACGGCTCGAGATTGCCCCCCTCCCCCTTTTTGTAGCCAGACATAAAGGGGTCACTTTAGTCTTGATCCCATTCCAATCGAGCAAAATCCCTGCTTGTAAGGAAAAAAGTTCTGAAGCTGTTTTGGAAAATTGCGATTTCGTTTTTGAAAATAGTACTTCTTAGGTATAAAAATGCAAAAAGAGGGGGTGGGCCGGGATTTTTTATTTATTTCTATTCTTTACACTAAAATACACCATTTTCGAACAATTTTTTGAAAAAATTTTATTACAAAAATTTCACAGAAAGCGATGCTGCCAAAAAGCACTTTCCGAGCTGTTTCACGAAATTTCGACGTACCCCATAATCGGTGAAAAAAGCAAAAAGGACAAAAGTGGACTCAACTCCTTTTGGTTCTAACTGAATCATTTCAAATTAGGATTTTGTTGTTCTTTTTTTTTTATTATTATTTCATCGTCATCGTTATATTTTAACCTTTGTTTTTTAGTAGACTTGACTATATCCAAGTCAAATTACAAATTTTTCCAGTCTCATTAATAAGTTCTTATTATTATTTATATTTTAAGGTCTGCTTTCAAAAATAATAAATTTGTAATGATAAATATGTGTATATTTTTTTAATAGCCGAGTTTATATCGTAATACAGATTATAAATTACACCAAAATTCTACTGTATACCCCAAAAGGTATCTTGAAGTAAAAATTGAGGTGTTTTTGTTGAAGTCACTATTGAGTCACTGTGAATAATTTCTCAGGTCACTATTTCACTATTATTCTGGGTGAAACTGAGCGGCAGCCCTGTATTTGTGCCAGTTTTCCTGGAAATGCATTATGTCGATGATGAAAATGCATTATGTCGATGGCCAATCGATCAGATTTCCAGCTCGCATACCGTTGAACTTGATCCTCGTTTTCCTTCTCATCTGCTTAAAATAATTTCACCGCCGTGTATCTCGAATCCGGGTTCTGGTTCTCTCAAGGCTATCAGAGGAAATCGAAAAAATGAACCGAAGCATTCGGTGTGCGCCTACCTACATCGAAAACGTACTTTCATCGTTTCATCGCTCGACAGTCCGTCCAGAATTTTCACTTCGCCGCGTAAAATGGTTAAATTTGTAAAATGGGTTGAATTTGTAAAATTCTACGGTAAACGTGAACGTAGGCTTTTCACGATTTTGTTGACAAATTTCGCGGCTATTTTCTTATACAATTCATCATCGGTTCGGCGGTGTACGGAGGGGGGATATCATTCTATAATTAAGTACAAAATTCGAACGTCAAGAGGGGGGGGGGAGCAGCGACAGACGGACGGAGACAATTAGCATGTCGACGCCACAACGAATTATTTTAAGCGTACGAAGGTTATTAATTTGCGTTCTATTTTAACTCATACATCTTTATATTCTCAATGAGAACGAATATTGTTATCAGCATCGACCTGCAAGACGGCAGCGCCTTCTTCCTTCGTTTTCTGTATGTGTGTACGTGTGTAGAAATTGTACACGTATTATTTTTGGTAAATCTACGTGTGTATAGCGTGTAGCGTGTACGATGAGTAAGCGGCGGCGTACGACGATGATGAGTTTATCCTTTTCAAAATACCTACCTAAAATTAGAATAATCATTTTCTGGCCAAATTTCAACGGGGAAGATTGATTCGGAAGCGTACCCTCACGATTAATTCGCACAGAGCTGTGAAATTGAGCGCGTATCCGAATGAAACATTGAAACCTCGTGTGTACACCGTGAAAACGTCTCGAAGCAGAGAGATCAATACTAAACGTTGCGTACAATTTTTATATCCTCGTTCTCCTTGCCGAAGGAACACGGAAATCAAAATTCCATCATGCAAATTTGCGCGGCCGCCGAATCGCGGCGGCGAGAAATACTTGGACAGCTTACGTCGTATTCGTTTTTTTTTTCATTCGGTTTTGATTCAATATCAGTGTACGATCCTGGTTTTCATAACATCGGATTAGTGAATCTAAACATTTTGTAAAGTGTTTTGATGTATTCTATATGCTTGAAATTGTATCTGTTGAGTGGGGCCATTAATTTGAGAATTTGTGTAGATTTTATTACAATTTTTTATCGCTAAACCGAATGTATAGCTGATTGACTATCAAGGCCGTGAGCAGTATCACTTGAATGTTGTAAATCTAAATTCAGTAGAGCAGGAACCAGAAGCAGATTATCCTCTCCCCCGCTCGTGAAGGTTTGAAGCAGTAGTATAATTTTGCCCTCATCCGTTGCAGCAAAAAAAAATTTTTGTAATAATAAGAATTAAACCTAGTTTACAATCAGGGACGTACTGAAGAATTTTTCCTTGAGGGAGGGGGGTTAAAAACTGTGAAAGTCCCAGCTTACTCAACTTTGAAATCCCAAGTATCAAAGCAAAAAAAAAAAAAAACCTTTTGTTGGATTTTTCCAACTGACTCAATTAAAAATTCCCAAGTATCAATGCAAAAGAAGAAAAACCTTTTGACTTGTTGGGTTTTCCCAACTTCTCAACTCAGTTCCCAAGTATCAAAGCAAAACACTCTCAAGATTTTCAGAATATCTACACTCAGTGCCTACACTGTACAGACTAGAAAGGAGAGTTCAAACTACTTATTATAATGAAATAAAACATTCCTACAGAGACACGTAGTGTAACATTTTATATATGCTTTCGTACCCTAATAAAATGGCCTTGTGTCGGGGGGGGGGGGTTGGAGATTTCTATCAACATCACGGCTGCAGATTGCAGTAGCGCAGCAACAACACGACTGCAGATTGTAAACATCAACCACTGAATTCGTGTCAGGGGAACGTTAGGTTTTTCTTGTTTTTGTTAGATTTTTTACTCAAGTTTACCCAGTAGTAAAATCATAGAAGGTTCTAAAATAAATTCCCATGGAAATGTCAACTCAAACTGCAGTCGCGTAGCAACAACACGGCTGCAGACTGTAAATGTCAACCCCTGAATTCGTGTTGGGGGAGCGTTAGGTTTTTAGCATTTTATATGCTTTTACTTCTGAGTATACTTGAGCAAAAACTGTAACGCTCACCCCGTAACGGCCCCCTGTAACGTTTCTGTTACTATGACGTCATACTACTGGGTATACTTGAGCGAAAACCGTAACGCTTCTGTTACTATGACGTCATGCCGTAAAAGCGTAAACCGGGGTTACTTTGAAAACCCTGGGTAACATTGAAAGTTCAGACTTCACGCAAACAGTCGACTATAGCACACCCTACTGGTTATTTTTAAGGTTCAATGCTTGGTATGGATAGTTGAATAGTCTATGGTCTATGTCCAGTTTATCAATAGTGAAATGTACATCAGTACTATTGTTATCAAGATACGAGAAGCGAAAGGAGTCATTTAAACATTGTTGCCAAAAATAGTGAATGAATTGTGGTCAATTTTGAATATCGATAGATCTACGCGGACAACACTCTAGAATACTTGCGAGAAAGAGGTAGTTAGCTCTCCCAATATTATCATTTTACAAAATGGGGTAACATTGAAAGTCTCGTGAAATATTCTGTTTATATTCGGAGAATGAACTTCAAATGATTTATTCCACGTGTGCCACTCCGGTTGCGTCTTTGACCTTCATTTCAATAGGTACAACTTTGACGATATATGTTAATTTTGCATAATTTTTTCCACGTTTAACTCTATTTGTGCTGTAAGATGTGTTCTAATTGACTAGGAAAGCTGAATTTTGGTATATTCTCATAATAGGTCCAATGATTGCATCGTCGACTTACAAAAAAAAATCGCCAACCGTGCAGGAAGGTTGACCTTTCAATGTTGCCCCGTATCCTGGGTAACATTGGAAGGCCCTTTGGAGGCTTCTCACTGCGAACTATCAGTCTGTCCAAGATTCTTTTTTGCCATCTGATAGAGAAAAGTAGTACTCTTCACAGCCAAACTGATTTCCGAACCCCTTCTCCCCAGAAAATAAGCCCATAAAACTTATGAAAACCTTTCAAAGTAACCCCAGTTTACGGTACTACTGGGTATACTTGAGCGAAAACCGTAACGCTCCCCCCGTAACGGTCCCCTGTAACGCTCCTATTACTATGATATCATACCAGTGAGTCTATTGAGCGAAAATTGTGTTTATGCATTTCCATGGAAATTCATTCTTCCAGCCAGGGGTATACTTGAGCGAAAATCGTAACGCCCCCCTCGACACGAAGCCAGCGCCCTTTCGAGTATTACCTCAAAGACATCGGGGTCTCTTCTCATTTCCAGCTCAGCTCACAGTTTCTTAGCTTTTCATGGTGACAATTCAGTTCAGTGGCTGACATTTACATGTTCTTCTAGCCACGGGTATAGTGGTATAGTTGAACGAAAACCATAACGCTCCCTCGACACGAATTCAGTGGTTGATATTTGCTGCGCCCTGCGCGACTAATGTCTGCAGCAGTATTGTTGCTGTGCGACTATTCGGGCCGTCCATCCTACAGAGAGCGTTGCAATCTGCCATTGTTATAAGTTATGAAAAGGTGAACCTTTTTGTCAAACCCTATTGTACACAGGTGCCTAAAACATTCCTCTTTTCATCTGCGATACTAGCGCTGGACGGTCCGAATTAGTCAGGTATTTCGCTCAAGTATACTCAGTAGTAAAAGCATATAAAATGCTAAAATTAATTTCTGTAGAAATGTCAACCACTGAATTCGTTTTGGGGGAGCGTTAGGTTTTTCGTTAGGTTTTTACATTTTCATGCCTTTACTTTGGCACAGAAACCGGAAAAACGTTTCTTTTACGTGTTACGTTTTACGCGTTACGCATTACATTTGAGGAGGAATGAAATAATCATTTCCATGGAAATTTATTTTGATATTTTCTTGTACTTTGGCACATTCCAGCCGTGGGTATAACACAAACGGGAAAAACGTTACATTTGAGGAGGAATGAAAAGGAGTAACAAAAAGAAATTATCATTTCCATGGAAATTCATTTTGTCATTTTTATGTCTTTACTTTGGCACACAACGGAAGACAGCGTTACTTTGGAGCATAACGAAAAGAGCGTTACAAAAAATAGTGAGAATAATACATAGAACTACTGACTGACTGACTCAACACTTCATTCGTCTGCGAGTACCACACTGCACACTTCTTGTATCAGCCTGTATTCCCTTGCGAGCGTCATGTTCCTTGTACCAGCCTGCAAACACTACGCTCTGTGGGTTTTAACATTTTCTAGCATTTTGTCGTGAATGCCCGCTCAGTTGTGAAACTGAAAGTAAGACGAGAATGGTTTTGAAATCAAAAGGACATTCGACTGAATGCGTAGAACATGTTCAGTAACTATAAGACATATCAATGTACCAATGTATCTGCATGCAGTATAGATACTCGACATCAGTTGACTGATAATTTTCTTCTCACGACTGGAGATATTTTTACATTTTCATGTTTTTACATTGGCACACAAACTGGAGAAACGTTACTTTCAGGTGCCACGTTTTCTGGACTGACCGACTGACTGACTCAACACTCTTCATTCGCCTGCGAGTACCACTGTATCAGCCTGTATTCCTTTACAAGCATCACGTTCATTGTACCAGCCTGCAAGCACTACGCTCTGTTAGTGCATAATCTTGCAGACGAGTCTGCAACCACGGGAAAGCATTTTCATGTCTGCCTCGCGGAGTACGCCGACATGAGATTGTCGTCGCCCAGCGAATGTAGCGTCGAAAAAATGAGTGCGCATAAGAACATGGAGCGCAACGGGCTCTGCGGAGTGTAGTGGACGACGACATTCTCATGTCGGCGCAGTCCGCGAAGCAGACATGAAAATGCTCTCTCGTAGTTGCGGACTCGTCTACAAGATGATGCCCTAACAGAGCATAGTGCACGCGGGCTGATACAAGGAATGTGATACTCGCAAGGGAATACAGGCTGATACAAAGAGTGTGGTACTCGCAGGCGAATGAAGACTGTTGAGTCAGCAGTCCAGTCACTCACTCACTTAGTTCTTTCTGTGCTTTTTGGATTTCTGAACATGAAATTCGCACGTTTGCCTCAAATTGTCCACTTCTTAAAATGTGGTTGCCCCATAGAAATGTTATAATTCTAAGAGCCTGGATCAGGACCGCAGTGAATGCATTCTTTCAACGGAGGAAAGGCTAACTTTTTTTTCTTTTTTTACTCTCTAAAAACGGTAAAATATGCGCATTAAATATACGCTAATTTTCCAAAAATATGAGTTAAAAATCAAATATAAATATGCAACAATATGCGCTTAAAAAAAAGCCGTTAAGGGTATCTTCTTGCAGGGCTTAAAACGTCCTATTAATTTTAATTTTGACTTTTTCTACGGCTGTCTGTTTGACTGAAAATCAGTTACTTCGAAATTTAAAAATAAGAAAATCAGAATTACTCAAAAATATGGGCTACAACGGAGAAAATGGTCAATGTCGTGAATATCCTATTCACTCAGTTGCCATCTTGAAGGTATCAAAAATTATCCAAATATTCAGAGGCGGGACGGTTGGAAGTGTACCGATTCTATTTCGGTTTATAATACTCGCAAGTTGCCCCTACGAGGATTGCTTCCTGAATCTGCCATTGGCAGCAGATCATTACTCATCTTGATTCTGAAAATGTCGAGCCCTATGATCATGAGACCTTTTTAATGGAAGTATTCCGCTGTGGAAGTGCAGCTGGCCGCATTGCCCTTCCCGTGTATCCACGCTGGGGCTTAAAACTCGTGTACTTACTGTATGGTATCTCAAAAGTATATTTTCAATGCTCTAACGTGCTATGTTTTTATTTCTGTTTTAGGTAAGTGTCGATTTCTTGATGATATCGTGACTAAGGTTACAAAGCTGACAACGTATCTGTAAGTAGCTAAAATTAGAAACGGTCGGTCGGTCGTTCGTTCATTCATTCGTTCACTCGTTCTTCATTTTCGTTACACTTTTGCTCAAGTATACTCAGTAGTAAAAGCATATAAAATGCTCTGATACCTGGTTTAGTTCCTACAGTACGTCCGTTTCCGCTTGTATACAACACAGGTATAGTTTTTTACCCTTCCTCCAGGTGGTCAGTTTCTCTTCTTTTTCACCTGTCAGTGATCTGGTGCAATCGCATACAACCCTCGTCACGTTCATGTCCTGCCTGACCTTCCTTTCTTTAAAAACTGCCTTTTCTTCGAATTCCTCTTTCAAATCGTCGCTGGTTAAGCCATTAGCATATCTGCATTTCTTCAAGAATTTAAAATCATTAGTCTCCTGTCATCCTTCCGTCGCTAGTCTTCACAATTCGCATACTTGTCGATCCTTTGTCTTTCCTGCGTTCCAACCTTCTTTATTCGGATCGTTGTGTTGGCGCCACACGCACACATGAACTAATTCTGACACACATGAGAAAAACGTAGACCTGAACATAATCGAATGTCACTATTCTTTTATATGGAGAGCAAAAATCAGTCTCATTTTCAGACTGAAATCTGTATTCACGTGTTGATAGAAATATTCTGATTTGTAATCTATAATTTGGAAAATTGACTTCAATGAAAACCGATCTTCAGCAGACTCAAATTCCATAATTCGAACACTATCGAAATCGCCCTGGACGTTTCAAATGGGAGCTGATTTGATATTTTGGTTACAATCCACTAATGTGTGTACTTTCATATCAAAAGTGCCAGTTATGACCAGCACGCCGATTTTGAATAAGATTTTGATCGGGTCTGGATTTACCATCCAAAACATGAGTAAATATTACATTTAAGATGAGCGACAGTGACGGATTGAAAAGAATATGAAATATTAAAATAATGGTTTTGATGTTAATAACTGTTTTTTGGGACTCCTTCAAATATTGAGTTAGATTTTTTGAAAAGTGGTTAAAAGGTACCGTGTAGAGTTGGGTGCGTACAGTTCCGTTAGGTTCTAAAAGAGCGTGTGTGCAGAATAGTATATCATTAGGATTAAAGAAATATTTTGGGTTATGAAAAATAAATATCTTCAGGTACTGTTCAGCCCCCTCCCCCAGCCGGGGGAGTGGTCTAAAAATATTTTTGTGCATCTTGCCTTACCCTTTACACCCTCTTCTATGTTCACTTCCTAAGTTTTTATTCTTATATGCGTCAATGGTTTATTTATTTTTGCTAAAGGGAGACAGACTCCCAAGACCTCCATATCTGCACCCTTGTCCCGGATGCCGTGTGATGATCAGGGATGGTTAGTTTCACTTGTGAACGTCGTTCAGTTCGTGAACTCGTTCACATTTTTGACAAACGTGAAGGTGAACGAGAACAATATTTTAAAGAGTGAACGCAAATGTGAACAAAATTTCTGACAAATGTGAACGAGTGAACAAAAGTGAACGAGATTTCTTTCCTTTCTGAAGAAATGAGGGCGAGATGCAAGAGGCTACTGGGCTATTATATTGACGTTTACTCTTTACTGGTAGGGTGTAATACCAGTAAACGTCAAGGTCAAACACAGGCAATCGGCAGATAGCGACATGCAAACAATGCGAATATAGCTGGATAGAAGAACTGGCTGTTTTACTCGTGTGAACGCCGTTCACTCGTTCACAAACAGCAAAAGAATGTGAACGTGAACGTGAACTACTGTATTTGTAGGTGAACGTGAATGATTTTTAAAGTTTGTGAACTTACCCACCTCTGGTGATGATGATGAAAATGGTGAGAGAGTGACGTTGCAAACGAAAAAAAAAAATCAATGATTAATAGATATTTCAGCCGTAAAATAATTTAAAAAATCTGTTTTTCAAAAATTCCACGCATTTTTGCGATTATCTCAATAAATGTTTTCTGCAGAAAAGTTGTATAGAATCTTTCTTACAGAAAATTTAAGAGGAGCATTTTATGTTATTTGCATTTTGGTCCTAAACTGAATATTTTCTCAGATAACTACGGTTTAGTGAGTAATGATTGGTTATGATAGAAACAATAACAAAATCCTCGTTCCTCAAAACTTTCACACATTATTGCGATTATCTCGGTAAATATGCGTTTTAGAGAAAAGTTGTATAGGATCTTTTTCATAGGAAATTTAACAGGGAATATTTTATTTAGTCTTGAAGTTGATATGTTCCGCGATATTAGCAGTTTTTTGTAGAATCCCCGTATTACACCTAACTTCAAGGTCAAAGCGGCACGGGTTAATGACTTTAGATTGAACTCAAATTTTTTATGGCGAGTTTCTAGGTTCACTGAAACAATTTCAGTGCGACCCTAATCAGTTAGCGAAAACTTGTAAAGGGAAACCTTAGTGCAGAAATATGGGTCCCTGCGAAGTTACCGATTGAGGGATTAAGATTCACTCAAAACCGTATGTTAAGGAGCATACTAGTGATTTTAAACTCAAGGGCAAGTTATCAGCGGAAATGAGGTAAAAAACTAAAGCTAGTATCAGCTGGATATTTGAGAAGTTCAAACTAGGATACAGGTCATTTGGTTAGAGAGACAGACAGCTGGAATAGAATTTTACAGGAGTGGACCCCATATGATTTTAGAAGGGGAAAGAGGCGCCCGTCCACCTGCTGGAGGGACGAGCTGCATTAAAAATTTACTGTACTTCGGCATGGAGCCTTGATGAGAATAAATGGAGACAGATGGTTGAAATAGCGACTTACCTACGCTAAGGACTTGTGTCCAAAGATGTAAATTAAAAAAAAAATTTCAAACTGAGACAGAATTTTGATGACCGATGAACTCATTGGTATCCCACTATTCTGGCGTTATAATGTGTGCATTATAATTTTTTGCATTTCCTCGAGTTTTTATCTTTTTAATAGTCTGCACGAACTAGTACAGTTACACGTATAGGTTTGCACGCAGTCGAGATTTTTACGATTATGAAACCCATGAGATTATTCGCTCAGTCATAAACGAAACACACCTCTTGTGGTTACTTGTCAAAGGTAGATGGACATTTTACCTCTTCTAGTCGTTCGTATATTTATAATATACTGTATAGAAAGTGTGATACCGTTGTTTATAATATACATGGCCTAACGCTTCGACTTGCAATAACCGTTTGTCCAGTTCGCCTCTCTGCCGTATCTCTCCAGTTTTCTTTCTCGCCGCCTCCCCGCGCTTCTTTCACTCCCGCGAAATGAAAGTTATTAATCAACGCGGCACGGGAGCGTAACCACGGTCTCTAACTGGTGCAATATGCAAAAAACTGGTTGGTTCTTTGTCCGGTTGACGATGCTTTGCGAGGTGGTCGTGTGCGGCGCTAAGGTCGTAACCGCGGTGTATGAGAAATCGAGCGAGTCGATGAGGTCAGGTGTGGATTCGGATATTTTCAGGTCCTCAGCGAACGAGGAACGAGTTGTGGGGAGCGAATATGGCGGCCGATTTTAATTACGATATTTCAATTAATCGAGCTCGTTTTTTTGTCGAACGCCTTCCTCATGGTGGTTGGCGACGTCGTCGCTCATGATTCTCGCAATGTGGTCAAAGTCGTTGAGGTGGCGGCGCGTCGGATCAAGACCATGTTCTGCATCAGGATTGCCTTGGATCGGCGATCGTGCTTCAAGTGGTCCAGAAATTCGCACTTCCTCTCTCGTATTTCGTGGTGTGTACGGCTGCGGCGTATGCTTTTATAATAGTGTCAGCGTTCCCGCAGTCATCTGGCACACCGTACGGCTTACCTCTTCCGGATTCATTGAGATATAACTTTGTTCAAACATTATATGTATGGTTTCTAAAGACGTTACTTTGACATTATGTAATCGCATGCGCTCGTAATCGCCAGACAGTCCTGGGTCTTGAAAAGTTGCATTCAGAGAAATCGAGGAGAGTATCGGGTGCTGAGATTGGGTCGTGATGGCAGAGTGTATCGAAGCGTATTTCGAAGAGCTTGATAGGTGATTTAACTGGACTTTGGGTCATTAATATATGGCTGTTATCTGCATTGCTCGTAATTTGTTCATTTCCGACTTCAAGTCCGATCTGGTGCGACTCGTCGATAGATTTGATTAGAGGAAAGTAATCATGGTTTTGCAAGCTGATTGCCTACAATTTCTATGTGTAATTCATATTTTCTTGTTGAAAGTATAGAGGAACTGTTGGCCGAAGTACTAAGACAGTTTTAGTTACAATTTATTTCGTAATGAAGATTAACATCACAGAATATGCTCGCACGTGTTCTCAACTCAACCGTATGCTAAGAATGTAGTCTGGCGGTATGAGTACATCCACCGTGATCTCGAATACAAAGAATTTAGCGCTGATACAAGTGCGAACTACCAATATTGGCCTTGGCGAAATGCACCTTATAACAAATTGTTAAAATGCACTTCCTTCTTTCTTGCTCACTAAAAACGTTTTCCTTCTTCCATGCATTTATTCACTTTTTATTTTTTCGTAACACTTTCCAGCTAAGTCCCCAAAGCGTTTTCTGCCTCCCATGTGAATCTCATTCTGGCTATGAAGGCGCTTCTTGAATTATGTAGGACTCTTTGTTATTTATTCAGAAATGTTTGACATGCTTAGTCTTCAATAAGTGCAAACGTCAAGAACACTGATTTTAAATTCCTACAAAGTAAACTAACAAGCAAAACAAGTCTTCAGTCCATTTTTCATTCCCCCCCCCCCCAATGAAAATCTCATGCTGGCTAAAACTCTCGAAGGCGCTTCGTGAATTATGTAGAATTTCTTATTATTTGTTCAGAAATGTTTGAGATGCTTAATCCACAATTGTTGTAAGCAGGAAAAATACTGACTAAAATTCCTACAAAGTATAATAACAAGCAAAACAAGTGTTCAGTTCATTTTTCATTTTTCAACCCCCCCCCCCCGTGCTAGTCAGCTGAGAATTCCCGTGTAAATGCTGACTGTGGAGATAATTGGAGGAGACGAGGAGCACCGACCCTAAACGAAAAATGTTGAAACATGGCGGCGAAAATTCATGTTATTGTACGCAGACAGTTCAAGAAACAGGGTGTATCAAAATACGTGACCCTCCCTTCAACCGAGTAAGTAGGCTACTCATCCCGACAACGTGTAGATATGTTTGCCTGCTATTATATTTTTGAAAGGGCAAGGATACGGACATCGGAAAAATTATGTACAGCATTAATAGAATTTCTTCTCAGTGATAGAGTGGTGGAACTTTTTGGTAATAAAAGACAGTTGCGGCAACTAATAAAAAAATTACGGTAATCTGTTCATAAAATCAATTTTGGTTAGAAGTTACCAACAAAATTTTCATATTTTCTCAGTTTTCCATAAAAATTTACCTTTGAAACACCAGCGATTTTTTCGTGGTAAGCAATTCCTTCCTTCATACCTTCCCAAAAACACGCCTTGGCCTCACCGCTGCTTGTTTTAGTGTTCGAGTTCACACATTTAGATAATTTTTGATTATTATTTTCAGATTTGTATTGTTTCTTACATTTGAGTTTATAGAAAGTACTAGACAACAAAGCGAACTGGGCGGTGATTTCTGGCCTCTTCGTTTACTCAAAGCTAAATTTCCTATACCAGTACTAAAGAAATTTATGTCGGGAAAATGACTTCTGTATTTCTTCTTTAGTTCAATTTTGTAAGCGTCAATTCCAGTGGCATCTGTCAGAATGTTGAAACTCGAAGATCAAAATAGGTATAAGTGAGAGCAAGAAGTGTATCTGAAGAGTGTGGTGGAGGGAATCGTTCACTACAAAGAAATCGGCGGGACCCGAGAGCAATTTTTTATAAAAAATTGAAACATGTAAGTTTTTGTAGGTAGGTTCTAACCAAAATCGATTCCCTGTTGATACAATAGTGTTGATATTCTCAGTCGTTTCCATAATTGTCTCTTTTCACCAGAAAATTCCACCAGTCTATCTATTTGCAATGCTGAGAAGAAAATTTCTTGAATACTGTACATAATTTCTTCAATTGTCCGTATGATGACCCCTTCAGAGAGTAGGCGAGCATATCTACACCCTGCCAGGATGAGTTGTTTACTTATCCAGTTGAAAAGGGTCGCGTACCTGAGACACCCTGTATAAGAATGTTTGAACTTACATGCGATCCCGCCTTCAAGTATGAGTATTGCTTGGACAACAGGCGTACAATAGACTAAACGTCGAGTTAATCATCTTCAGGAGCGAAGGATCATGGTGTGAAGATGTAAATTCAGATTAGTCCCCCTTACAGAACTTCACTCGAATAATTCCCAATTTCTTATCGACTGTCCAGCAAACAAGCGAATCCTAATATCTCGATTTCTTCGATTTTGCCTACTGATGAAACTTTCAATTGCTTGAGGTTGATGTGAGAGAAGAATTTAATTTTGCGGATGAACATCTGACTTTACTGACTCGCAATTCTTCTAGGACAGAGGGATATCTTTTCCTGGTATCATTTGCTCGGTTTATCACACAACTTGAACTCCACTAACCAAATTTTGTGGGTCGCTGTACAAAGACAACTCTGTAATTTTGCCCACCTTACTCCAATGTAGGACTAGTCCAGAGCAGTTTCGAATTCCACAGCTGCACGAGCACGTGTTCGTATTTTGAGGTTGCTCTAAGGACACTTTGAGTCGCATGTGTAGAACTCTGATTTATGAGTCCATTACCGCATTCAAACACACTTGTTTGCCAGATCTTCTATACCTTTGACCTTGCACTAGCAGTTATTCAAATTAACCAAACAAAAAGTATACAGCTGGAAACCCCCGTGAACCCTGCCATCAGTCTCTTGCAGGCAACTTAATCGGGGGTTGTTTTATACAGATGTTTCGCTTCGTGAGAAATGTACGCGATGTGACGCTTGGAACTTCGTTGACTTCTTTTTCGCGTCACAAGTCACATTTCCTCCGATACGATGGAATATCTTCCACAGCTGACCACCCAAAGCCAGCACACCACTTGTGCACATGAACCGCACTGGGGCACTGAGCCATTGCTGTACATTTTTTTCGTAATATCAAAATTTTGATCTGTTCGGGTTCTGTTTTGATGGCCAGATTGAGTAAGAAAAGGGACGTGTTGGCGAGCTATCAGTCTCAGGAAGAGCAGGACATAGTGGGGGGCGGATTTGATGATGGTCCGAACATTTTCCCTACCCCCCTCCCAAGTTCAGGAGGTGAAACTATTTTTTTTTCTATCTTTATGTGAGGTGTGCTGTATTCGCCGAATGCTCCGACCTTGTAGTCCATTGCTCTTTTCCTCAGGTTGCTGAGAAGGATCAGCTCAATAGCATCACATTTACAACCAAAGGGTGAATTTTACTGAGTTCTATCCCTTTTACTTCTTGGGGTGCTGAGTACCCCAGTCCAAGTGCTTCGTGTCTTGTCCCGACTATTGCTGGTCGCTGACATATGATGTGAATCGCGGTTTCTTTCTGTTCTCTACAGTGCCTACAAGAGCTGTTTTTCGCCATTCTTATTTTCTACTACATGTGTTTTTAGCCGCATGACCAGTTAGTAGTCAGACCATGAGCCTTGCATGTTTTCTGTCGAGCCCTAATAAGAACTCGGCGTACTTATCCGGAGCTTCCCCTATCAGTGTTTTGCTGACTCTCATGCCACTGGCCAGCCGCCAGTGCATTTCCATCTGCTTACTTACCTAAGCCTAAGCCTTTACTCTGGATTGTATGACGCTGTATGCTACGGGAAGACACGGCCTGGACGTTACCAATTCCTTTTTTATGCCCTCCTCGGTGTCCATAATATGGTGACACGGTTCTCCTGAACAAGGGTGTATAATTTGTTTATGCAGTCCGCCACCACCAAGGATATAGTTTTTTGGTGTGCCGAAAGTACATATAGCCGTTTATCTCCCTGTGCCATTGAATAGCTATCAGCGCCTTTTGCATTCGTGATTCCGATTACTGCACCGTCAATGCGCTTTGGTGGCAGTTGATTGAAGCATCCCTTATAGGAACCAACCCTGTCGATAGAGAGGGGGAAAGGGGATATACCCCAGACCCGGACTTTCAGGAGGGCCCGATATTTTTAATAGACCTGAATTTTAACGCTTAGGGCTACATCATACTATACATCAAATCAGCAATCACTGCTTACACCGTGAACGAAACCTCTTATCGCGTAGCGTATAATTTTTTCCCATCTGACAAAAAAATGAACTGGAAGGAGGGGCGCCTGTGGAAATGCTGGAAATGCCCCCAGGCCCTCTTTTTCTCTACGGGGCTGCCTGTAACACATGTGGATGCTGGGAATGGGTTATGTGTCAAAAGCCACTGTGTTAATTTTTCAACATCTGAAGTATTACGCAAAATCCGAGAAGGACGTAAGTTGACATGTTGTTCGCTTGAATGTTTCTTGCACCCTGTGAACTCCTCAACTTCTTCACAAATGGCCATAACAACGGGCATACTCGAAATCCATTTTTGAATCACACTTGGCTGTACACCACGATTGCGTGTCAATCCTCTTCTGCTTTTCATGAGTCTCATCAGGGTCTGTTCGATGGTTATCTCACTCCAAATACCGGCAAAGTAATTCTGACTTCTTCTTATTGTGAAATTCTTCGAAAATTCAATGTACTCAAAATCACTCATTTTCTCTCGTAGGTGATAGGAATCTTGTAGATAAAGGTGAGCAGCCTTAGCGTACGGGAAATGTCCAGCCGCATAGAAAAATTTAGGCACCTGCTGTCCGCACTCAAGATGCCATGGCCAGTTACCCATTCTTTCTGCCGCAACAAATTTTTTCACGAATGAAATCATTCGGAAATATTGAATCCGCAGTTTAGCTGTGGGGCCTCAAGCTTCGACCTTTAGCCCATGAGTCTCAAATCATTGCATCAAGACACTTAAGAGCTCACTCAGACGTGTAAATTGTTTGACAAAGTAAATAGAAATGAATGTATTCATGCGTGCGTGAGTCTACATTGCATCGATTACAATAAGTTGAATTAAATATACACATGGAGGAAACTTCTCAACTTTTGATATTAATTTATTCAACAAAAAGCACTCTACGGGAAAATGTGTAAGAATATTTTGTGTGTATTTTTCAATTTTCTATCACATTTGTTAGAACATTTTTTTCCCTAAACTCAAATTCTTGTGTGATATAAGCAAAAAACTGCTTTATGCCCCCATTTTTACTCCTTAGGGGACGACGCCGGCACCGGATGCGTTGGGACTTTTAGTATGTTATTCAGGACACCTAATTTGACAAATGTACCTACCGAGTTTCAGCTTTCTATGAATTTTTTCCTTTTTGTGCTCCTATTTGGGCTAACTTATGTGGACTAATAAGCCAGATACATCAAATTCAATTATTTCGGTTGCCATTTCAAATCCTAGTAATCTGTTCTTAGTAACCCAACCCTGGCGTATTAAAAGTGAAACTATTGAGGTTTAAATAATTTTCTTTAATATTAATGTTTGCAAAGTTACCGTTTTGTTATGATAGGTGGTCCGACGATTGAAGTTACAGTGCCCGATGGGATCTGGGCGGGGGGGGGGGTTATGCAGCTATTGAGCCCCACGGCTGCTGCAGAGCGGCTTGGGGCACCATTAACGTCAACCATTGTGGACTTGCGACTGAATAAAATGTCTACATGGGTAGACATGCGACTGAGTTTTGGACGCGACTGACGAAGTGTTTGAATATATCAATTTTGATCTCTGGTGAAAAGGTACTTGGTCCAGCGCATATTGTTTGTAAATTCTTGCCAAAATGTGGGCGCCGTTATCGTTGCCCACCATCGTGGTCGAATAACAGGACTCGGCGAGAAATGAATAAATCTTGGCTGTTTGTTGCTAGTACAAAAAAACACCTCTTCGGCAACCTGTTACCGGCAACAGAGGCATCACAAAAAAGTGCGATTACCGCTATTTTGTGCGTGTTACTCGATTGGACTCGGTTAATTACTCCCATCTGTAGCTTTTAGTTGGACGAAAAGGAAAAAAAACAACAGAAATACTCGTCGCATGCGAATTGTAGCGCGTAATATTGTTCACTTATGGCCCAGAGAATGGCAATAAATCTGGGAGCACGATTCCGAATTACGCGAACCGGATGGCTTTGCAGGTCGAAAGCAGGCTTATTTAAACCGATTGAGCGTGTGCGAGTGTGTTATCTCCGGTATTTTCAGAAGTAGGCTGAACAAATCATAAGATCAACGACCGTAGTCGAATAGAAAGTCTCACGATAGCGGGAGCCTGTTCTAACTGCAACTACCTTTTCTTTCCTCTCTGTCTCACCGGTCCTCTTTTTCCTTCGCGCCGTCTCATACGCTCTCGCTCCCTCTCGCTCGCTCGTTTCTACCTGTATTTGGCTCATTTGCTCCTCCATGCTCATTAATTTCATTCCTCCTGCTTGACAAACCGAGGAGAGGGAAGCAATGCAGCGGCGAGTGTCGCATGTGGAAACGGACGAAAACAATACGCCAAGCCTGGCTGGCTATACTTCATCGAACCAGATTCGGTTCCCGAATTAGTTGGAGAAACAAAGCATCGTGGTGGCGTCGGTGACTGCTCGCCGGTTACATAAATGTAACCGGATAGCATCGCGAATCCATACCATACACCAAATACGTGTGCTCGTGCTGGAAGAGAAAAGACTTCGTTGTTGGTTTTTCTCATCTTCTGTGTCCGAATCTGCCATCTTATCACAGCCACATGTTGCCGTGGGGATAACGTTTTTCAATATCACCGGCAAGATAAGAGAGCGAAGATATTGGCTTGAACTCGTGGGGGAGGGGTTGTGATTATCACTTTCGAGTTGACCTTTTCGCCGACTATGTCAGCTACTAGCCCATCTAAATGAATACCCTTGCAACGGAACCTTTTATCACTTGGGTTGTAACCGTATATCAGTTTACCGAATGAAAAGGCGGTTGAAAGTGACCGCCCGGGTAGTGCACTCTGCGTGTAAACTTATATTGAGTGCACCACCGACCTATTTTCAGAACCCGTCACAGTGGCACTTATCGCCTTCGCGTGAACGCGATAAAGAGTAGATGCCGGTTATCATCGATACCCCGTGTTGAAGAATATTGCACTTGTCCAACACAGATACCGAATACTGATACTGGAAGTTTTGAAAGGTCGGCCCATGCGTTGTACATACAATGTGTTTGACTAATGGGTCCTTCTTTTACCTTCTTTTTATTCGGATTCCGCAGACCTCGTGGCGCTGTCGTCTTACTGATAAGAAAATGAAAGAGTGATCAAGGAAGTTCTATGTACTATTGCTGGTTTCCGGATTTGTGATTTTTTACAATGGTTTTTTCGTTTTATTTTTTAAAACAACGTCAGGGAGATTTTCTTACGAGCTTTTGCGAGTGAAAACGCTCACAAAAACTGTCCAGCCAAACTGCTGTTATTCGTAATACAACAAAATCATTACTAAGTTGAAAAATAAAAGTAAAAGAATCAGAAGTAAAGTGTAATGAAAAGTGAAACACCACTACAATATTAGTAAAGAATTTTCACGAAATTCATATCCTTGTATGCTTGGTTATAAAAACGTCCACTAGATGCTGCCCCCTTTGTTGCGGAATCCTAATTGCGGAGTCGGATCAAGATGAAACAAATGGTCATCTTCAAGGACTAAGATATAGGTTTATTTTAAAGTGAAAAATGGTCCTTTCTACCAGGAGGGGGGCTGGAAGTTGCAGTAAATTGGTCACTACTGACCCAATTACTACTAGTTGCCACCAATTTTGGAATTTCAAATAGAAGTGTACTCAAGAAAAATATTAAATAACGTTTCGAATTTTTCCTGATATGGTTATATACATATATATTTTCAAGACTGTGTGTGATTCTTATGCAGACTGAAACTGAGGTTTAGATCAGGGAAGATTCTTCAACGTATATTTAAGACTCCTCAACACTGTCGGATTAATTAGGACTATTAGGACTATCTTAGGTCTGATTAGAACTTTTTAAGAGATTCTCTACGATTTTCAAGACTTTTTTTAGACTAGCGTAGACAGTTTTTTTTTTTTTTATTGTATACGAGGTTAGTCGGTTTTCCTTCCGCCATAGGAAACTAGTGTTTTGCGAAACAAGGTGCACGTTGTTTCGCCAGCTGAGGGGTCTCTTCGACAAGAATTTCATGGAAAATACTCGGGGAAAACTCCGATGACTTTTGAAGAATTTTGTCAAGAATCTTCAGGAAAAATTTTTCTAACATCTCCGAAGAATTTCATCTGAAATCTTTGCAAAAAATCTCCTGTTCAGGAAAAATTTGCGATAATTTTCGAAGAATTTCAGTGGACATCATTGAGAAATATCTCCAATGATTTCAGGCAAATTGTGTCAGAAATTTTAGGAAAATCTTCGAATGATTCCAAACAATTTTATCAAGAATCATCGAGAAGTATCTCTGATGATTATGGAAAGATATCCTTTAGAAAAATTTTGATACTTTCAGAGATTTTCGTCAAACATGTTCGGGGAAAATCCCCAATGATTTCTAAGGTATTAATCAGAAATTTTGGAGAAAAAATATGATGATTTTCGGAGAATTTCATCGGAAATATTCAGAAAAAAGTCCAGTGTTTTCCGAAAAATTTCCTCGAAAATCTTCGGGAAAGTTTTTCAATAATTTCTAAAGATTTGCATCGGAAATTTTCGGAAAACAACTCCGATAATTTCCGAAGATTCGCATCGAAATTTTCGATGTTTTCCACGAAAGTTCTTTCTGAAGAAAACCTCCAAGAATCATCGAAGGTACCTCCCAATGACTTTCCATAAAATCCTTCGGAATAACTGCAGAGTTTTACTAAAATTTCCCACAAATTTTTCCTGAAATCATCGGATAATGTTTTTCAATGATGTCCGATAAAATTCATTACAAATGATCGGAAATTTACCCTTAATATTTTCGATAAAGTTCGTCGGAAATGATCTCTAAAAATCAGAGGAATCGTCCCGAATATTTTTCATGAAATTCCTTGAAAAAATAATCGAAGGTTTTTCCTGAAGATTTTCGATAAAATTCTTCAAAACTCTTGGTGTTATTCCCCCGAGTGCTTTCGATAAAATTCTCCAAAAATTCTCAGGAAAATTTCTCGAAGAAATTCTATGAAATTTTTGGGAAAACAATGGAGATGTTTTCTAAAGATTTCTGATGAAATTCTTCGGAGATTATCGAACATGTTTCCCGAACATTTTTGATGAAAATCATCAGAAACCATCGGAAATTTTCTCGAGGAATGCTGCTGAACTTCATTGGAAAACATTGGAAATTTTTTTAAACATTTTCGATGAGATTCTTCGGAAATTATTGGAGTTGTTTTCCGAAAATTTCCGATGCGACTGATTTCAGAGTTTCAGGGACTAATAGGCGCGTTTTCCAGTGACGGCACGGAGTGAGTTATACTGCCATACTGCATGGTTACTGTTAGCAAAAGTACCCGTCTTTATTCCAACGAACGTATTGACTCTTGACTCCCGTAAGAAAAACACATGGAGCAAAGATTATTATGTTACTACGTAACATATTGATCTTTGCTCCGTGTGATTTTCTGACGGGAATCGATACGTTCGTTAGAACAAAGACGGGTATTTTTGCTAACAGTAACTCACTCTGTGACGTCACAGAAAGCGTGATGAGCGCATTTGTGACGTTAAAGAAAACGCGCCCATTCAAATGGGCTTGGGATTCTTTGAGACTCTTTTAAGTTATTCCAAACTTGTCAAGACTTTTCAGGACTACTGCCAGGTTCTTCTAGACATGTTATATACTACCTGTAAGGCTGTTTCGGACTCTTAGTAGTTAGTAAGTCTGTTCTAAACCTGTTTACGACTTTTACAGATTTATTCATAATGTGTCTGTCTGTGAGGAAGACGGAAAAAGTTACCAGGGGGTAAACGTGGATTTAGAGGGAAAGGCCGGGAGGTAATTTGCATTCCCACTACCTTCGTAATTCAGTATTCGTGAAAAAATGTCCAAAACTCCTGGTTCCAATGTCAAATACTTGACCTTTCTTTCTATAAAATGCCCGTTCAATATGTAGGGTACTGGTGGGCCAAATTAGGGGAGTGGGTATGGGATAACCTCTCCCCTTCACCCAGATGAAAAAGGAAAATTTTTAACATTTTTGATCAAAGACCTTCTTTTCTAATTTGGTTTCAGCCCGAGCCCTTTGAGCATTACCTCAGAAACGTCGGGGAAGCTATCAGGGCTGTCTTAGCCCTCTTCCCATCTGGTCGAAAAACTGGCCTAGGTCGAAATCTGGCGAGCTACTTCGTGAGCTCGAACCCGGGATCTCCGGATTCCGAGACCAGCGTGCTATCGACTCGGTCAACCAGACCCCCTTTGATGAAAGACCTGTTTTGTTTTTTTTTCTTGTTTGCTTCTCATTTCTGACATTTGTGGAGTGAAATTTTGCATATCCACCAGTATTTTACCTCCAAACTTTATACGTATCTGCTATCCCTCTCTCCGAGAACTTCCTATTTACAGTTCTGTATGGCAATGTGAAGGGTCACTCTGTATCACTATTTACGTTATTTCGCGGGTAGTTGTGAAAAAATTTTAAGTGACCTTTTTTACGTATAATTCAGGGGCGGAGTGGGATCAGATAGGCCACCAGGAAAATGAGTTTTGCCGGCCACCACCGTAATAGTCGTAGGCCAATACGTCCCCACCCCCAAACGCCATCTCCATGGGAGAAAGTTGGAAACATAACATTCTTCATCATGATTGTTATTTCCCCCTTTCTTTATCCCCTTTCCCTTCTAGCTTCTACCGGTTCCACCCTCAAAAAAGTTTTTAAAATAACTATAATCTCTTTTTAAACATTTTCTAGAATTTTCAATTCTATAATGATAACAGTCGGCGAAATTTTATTGACTCAGCATAAAAGCTGGACATTTTCGAAGCAACAACTTTTGCGTTTTTCGTATGAGAGTTTATATGCCTTGGACTAAGTTTTTTTGTAATTCCATTTTTGTATCCTTCGAGATGATCGGAAGTCGAAAGTTGGGGTATGTTCTCATAAAAGGGAAGATCCGTTAACTGTATCAAATCAAGCTCAAATTTCCAGGGCATTACCTGTCCGCCAAAAGGAATAATAATTAATTTAGCACTGCAACTAGAGCACCTGGAAACACCTGAGTACTGACATCCGCCATTTTGAGTCGCTTGGTGCCTGATCATTCACAGTTCGATACGCAACACGTTGGTGGCCCGTTCCGCGTAGTGAATTGTGAATCGTCGGGCACCAAGCGACTCAAAATGACGGATGTCAGTACTCGGGTATTTCCAGGTGCTCTACTGCTGCTAGGTACTTCAATTTCAAAAGCTCAAAAACTATGTGGCTTTGGGCAGTGGCGTCAACGAAAAGTAGTAATTTTCAACTTTCTTCCTAGGTCAGCAGCAGGGGGTTTATCCCCATATTTTATTGAAATTCTTTTAGACGTGCTCCTATTGGACTGTCTTCCAGAAGAAACTTTTGCAGATTTGTTTGAGATTATTATTCCTGACTACAGTGACCTTTTTAACACTCTTGCAAACCTTTACTAAATCCTGTAAGACTCGTCAAGATGAGCGCTAGAATGGTTATTTTGTCATTTTTTTCCTGGTTCGAAAAGAGGCGGGGGGAGAGGCGGAAGGTGGGTTCTCATAGTTTCTAAAATTCTTTTAGACGTATTATGTTCTTCAAGACTCTTCCAGAATTATTCAAAGCCATCTGTAGAACTTATTTACTCTTGTTCAAAATTATTATTTCAAACTTTACGAAGTCTTTTCTAGACTCTTTCAGATTTTTATTTGAGACTCAGGAGGTGAGGGAGGAAGGATGGAATATATCCCCGTATTTCCTTGAAATTCTTCCTATTTTACTCCTCAAGACATTTTCAGAATTGTTCAAGGCTATCTTTAAAACTTTTTCTGATTCAAGATTATTACTTTACGCTCTACACAGACTTTCTCAGACTGTTCCAGACTTTTACAAAACCCCTTAGGACTCGCTGAGATGAGTTGTAAAATAGATATTTTCAACCATTTTTCTGTTGTTTGGGGGGAGGGTATCGACATACATTTTTAAAATTCTGTCAGCTTCTGTCAGACGTACTTTATTTTTCAAAACTCGTCTAGAATTGTCCCAGATTGTCTCTACAGCGCTTCGGATTTGTTTAAGATTGTATTTTACGCTCTACAGGAACTTTTTCAGGCTTTTCCGAGACTCGTAATGGACGTGTTTAAGACTTCTTAAAGCTCATTTGAAAGAGTCTCCAAAAATATTGTACCCGCTTCTATAAGCATCAACTAGGCTGGAAGAGTTTCAAAAGTCTCAATGAAGAATAGAATAGTCGTAATAAGTTTCAGTCGTGTTTGTAAGAGTCGTGAAGAAGTCTTGAGAAATCTAAGCAGGACTGGAAAAATCTTAATGAATCTCATAGAATCCTAAACCCATCTGGATGATTTTCAAATGATCTTGAATAAGTATGAAGAAGTTTGAATTAGTCCTACGACTGTCCAGAAAACCTCTAAAAATTTTAGTCAAGCCAGGAGTAGTCTTGAAACGAATCTCGATACCTCAAAGATTCTTAGAAATAATGAAAACCTGTAAAGAAGTCTTGAAAGGGTTTAAACAAGATTTAGGAAGCTTAAACGAGTCTTAAAGGATTCTAAACCCATCCACATGGATGTCAAAAAGGTTGAAACGAATCTAGAAGAATCCAAAATAGGTTACATAATATTATGAAAAATATCTGAGCGATTATGAAAGAAGTGCGGCGACCTTCTCACGAATCCATAATTTTGTAAATCGTACTGTCTGGCCTGCTTGCTGTGCAGCAGGATATGCGAGCGTCTAACAAACGTCTTTTGTCTCCTGCATGCTGTGTACTTTCTGTCTTTTCAAAACCACGTTCTTCTTCTTCTTATTCTTATTCTCGTGACTCATTCTCCTTTTTCCTCTTCAATCGATCAGGGGAGGGCAGCACTGCTGTCAGTCTCAGGATAAATCGTGAGATCTCAAGATTTTGAGGTTTTTCTCAAGATTTTAAGATTTTCAAAAAAATCTCAAGAGTTTTCAAGAATTTACATAAAATTGAGTGAATATGCATTGCATCTTCAAATTTTTCACTTTCGAATTTTGGAAATGGAAAATTCATCGCCTTATGGGAGTAATAACTAATAAGCATCCAGATTTTACACAGAAGTGGAAATGTAAAATAAATATCTGTGACTGGTCACATCTCTATGTTTCATGCAGTAGTGTACGGCTGCCGGCTGGCTTTTCGCTTTCCAAGTTCCGACCTAGCCTACCCTGCTGGAGAGCTGTTTGGCTGTACCCTGTAAAAAGTATCAATCATTATCATTTCAGTTTCAAATTTTCATTATCCATGGGCAAAGGGCAAATTGGTCGGTCACTAGTTGGCGGTAATTTCGTGAATCATGTAATGATGAGTCAGTAAACATTTTATTATTGAGCTACGTAGCAAAGGCGAAAAATTTTGTCTCAAGATTTTTTACGAAGAATCCTGGGATTTTTCAACAAGCTTGGTTGGCAGCACTGCTGGACAGTAGTTTAGTTCAGTTGGACGCTGTTCAGCAAAAGAGAACCAACCAAAATTTGTAAACTAAATGAGTTATTAGTATCTTTGGAAAGAGCGTAAAAAGTAGAATTTTTCAAAATTGGGTCCCCTATTCAAAAATGTGTATTGACGTTGAAAAAAGCTTATCAGTAAACGCTATGTAGTAATAATCTTGAATCAGAAAAAGTTTTAAAGATAGCCTTGAACAATTCTGAAAATGTCTTGAGGAGTAAAATAGGAAGAATTTCAAGGAAATACGGGGATATATTCCGGCTCTTGAACTTCGAGTCACGCGTGTTCTCAAAAAGTGCATTTTGCTAGTTGGTTCCCGTTTGCTGAACAGCGTCCAGTTACAGTTCTGTGACAGTATGTATGTACATTCTAGCTCTCAGACGTACTTTTGCTATTCGATCGTTTTAGTATATACACCTTTTTTCAAAATCTATTGTTCCCTTTATTTCAAATGCCCTCGCTGCGATCCGGACTTGACACTTCTCTTTTTCCTACGAACCCGGAGAAATCCGCAAACGTATAGAAAATATCAAAAAATGTAAAAAGGTCTCGAGGCGAGTCTGTAAAATCTGTGAAAAGTTGCAAACTTGTCTCGAAAAATGTTTTAAAATTTGAAACATAGCACGAGCCTTATAAAAGTTTTGAAGAGTCATAAAAAAGCATTGAAGAGGCTTGAAAATGTACGATCATCAGACTATATTTATGTCAGCGACTGAGAATTTTCCCGGTTGCCCGGCAAACCCCTCCACCCCTGGTATAATTCAGCTAGGAACAATTTGGGCTGAACCGTTTTTCCATTCAGTTGATAACTCAAAATTTTAAAGGAAAACTGATTTAGCTTTTTGAAGAAGTTCCGCCGGGATAGCTGAGGACTCTTGGTATGTTGGTGAGTGAGACCATCCGAACACAAAAAAAGAAACAGACTGAACATAGAACTATACTACCAACACTTCGTACTGAACCAGATACTAAAACACCAACCGATAGAACAGCACATATACCAAGAAGGGAAAGAATTCATAGAAAAAGAGAAAAAGCGTGACGCCTATACAGTAAAAAAAAAACTCTATACACAAAAACAAATACCCCCCTTTTCTCCGAAAAGTCGGTAAAAGGGAGAAAACACTCAACATAACCACAACCAGCAATTCGCCCCAAGGACAGTAAACATGACGACTGTACGGGCCGTTTCACAAGTATCCGACATGCTGGTCCAACATTGGCCCGACATAAAATTGATACACGCTTGGAAAAGCTTTCACCCGAAGTCGGACTGTCGGCTGTCGGCCCGACCTCTGTTTGGTCGAGGAATGTCGGCTCTTGCCTCGACACGTATCCGACAAAATGACGGCTAAATGGCGCGGATCGACGTGTCGGATTGGTGTGAAAGCGTTGCTATTTGAGGTCGGACCGACGTCTCAGATACGTGTGAAACTGGCCTAAAGTTCACACTAGAAGAAAACAATCTACTGGACAAAGGGAACAAATACAACACAACAGAACATGTAAGCGATAAAACACTAGAATAATTACAAATCACTTTTTGGAAAACACTGCAACGACCTGGACACAACAACCACAAACTGACAGAAAAATACAAAATCCAACGCATAGAGACCAACACAAGGAAAATCAAATTAAAAGAACAACTAGAGATAATGAAGGCAAAAACAAAACAAATTAAAAGAACAACTAGTGATAATAAGGGCAAAAGCAAAATAAAACAACCTAATGAACACAACAACTAACTTCCAAAGCGAGAACCTATTCAAATTAATCCCTGATTGGACAGACTACAACCACAGACAACCAATAGGAACACACACCGATAGGTTTACCATATGGTATTACACATTACTATAAATACAGGGGCCAACAGAAAGGAATGATCGGGAATTCCACTGAAGATGGCCGAACAGCCAAAAGTGCTATGGACAACAAAAACAAAAATGTAAATAGGCACAGCCTAAAAACAGAATATTACCAAGTACACTCACACTTCAACATGGACACCAATCCGAAGAATTCGTAAAAAATGTTTGTTGGAAACTTGGTACTTTCACTTTTTCTATCTAATTTTCGGGCTAATGGAGCTACTCCTCCCACTGTTAAACTTTTGACCGTTTTCCCAATACGTAATTTCCGTTTTTGAGGGAAGATTGTTAAGTCGCGTCTTCGCAGCTTCCCACTAGTTGCGGAACTTGTGATTAAGTGCCGGCGTGAATCACTGATTTGTGATATCCCCATCGTGTTATTTTCGCTTCGCCATTCATTGCAGAATTTCCCGATGCTTCGGCAAACCGTGACCTTCGTTGCAAATCTGATTACAAGTACAAGATGGAGGAAAGTCTCTCGGCTTAGTATGGCCTACCTAAGCTCAACCTGTCTAATACCATGGATGAGACGTAAAGTTCCGGTGTGTCAAATATGAGTCACCAAAGGGAAGTGCAAAACTGATTTATGACTGTACAGTGACTGGGCACGGTATGACTTCGAATTCAACTGGCTAAATGTTCCGAAGCAGACGCTGATAAAGCACGGTTTCTTCGGATTGTTATCGAACCACATATTTTTAAAATACTTATTTTCATCCGGCTGAATATTATGTTGATGTTTTGCGTACGATTTTCAATACACACGTATCAGGTTGGAGTAAAAGAAAGAGTAAAGAATAAAAAAATAAAAAAGAAGAAAAAATAGTCTCAAGAACTTTTATACCGAATAAGGATATTTCGTTATCTGTTGTTTATGTCGTTATTAGGCTTACAAGGTTATATGCACAGAGGCCATCTTACAAGCTAATGGTAACCGGTCGCAAGGTCATCTTAATTCTGACGCTTCCGTAGATATTACATCAAACCCAATGAACACGTATAGTGCTTCAACATGAATAAATATTTCGTCTTATCACCGGCGGATTATCGTTTTTCGCAATTCAAGAAAAACGAAATCGGCGCGGTAGAAAAGCGTCTCCCTATTCCACCTGAGATTTAAGTGAAAGTGCTGATAATTGGTGCTCTGATATTAAATTGGCGAGTAGCCCCGAAGAACG
Organism: Acanthococcus lagerstroemiae; assembly: GCA_031841125.1. Classification (NCBI taxonomy): domain Eukaryota; kingdom Metazoa; phylum Arthropoda; class Insecta; order Hemiptera; family Eriococcidae; genus Acanthococcus; species Acanthococcus lagerstroemiae. Next base: position 52,984,450 of record CM063114.1, read on the forward strand.
AACGTCCTCTCAGTGGCGTAGCCAAGGGCAGGCCCGGGTAGGCCTGTCCCCCAAAAAATCTGGCCTCCCCAAATTATTTTTCCGTCATAGCGAACTCTGCTGTTGTCTATATGGCAACTTCTGTAGCGGTTCTGACCACTGTTAGTTAAAACTGGGAAATCTAGCTTTACAGCTCTCCTCATTGACAACAGTGTTCACCTCAACTTTGAGCCCTTTTCCGTTCTGAAACGAGTTGCATGCAACTTGTTTCTTTTATTTTCTAAATTACATAAAGGCTGGCCTGGTGGTTCTAAATCTACTAGTAGTGTTGTTTTTGGTAGTTCAGTAAAGTTGAGATAAGTAAATGTTGCCAAATGAATAAGTTTATAAATTGGTTACCAATTTACCAGAAATGAATTCAACTGTGAATAACCTACCTATGCATAAATTGCCAATTTCAACTTTCATTTTTTTTTAATTGAATTCCTTCACTCAGCATAAAATTTCAGTCTAAAGGTTAATGCGGAAGTTGCACGTAAATCATTGACAGTTCATATTTTTCAATTTCTTCCGGGAGGAGGGCGATCTCCATGAATCCCACGCATGAAATTTTGTGGAAAAAATGTAGCCTATGCTGAAGAAAAATGTGGTCTGAGCTTGGCTTACCCCAAAAAAGCTGGCTACGTGACCGAAAAGATAAGAGGGAACGCGATACGGATTTCCAACGTCAAGTTGAACTCACACTAACCGTAGGAATATGAAAGTCAATTGATTCTGGAGTCATTTTCTCGAAACTGAGAATATTAAGGTAGTATTTATTTTCTTTGACCCCCCCCCCCAAATACTTATTTTATATGAAACGTTTTTCTCCAAAAGGTGTTATCTCAAAAAAGAAACAGTTTCGTGGGAAAACACAAAAACTATTTGTCTCAACATTGAGAGGTAATAGAGCGGTGAAAGCGTGAATAGTGCCACTCGAACACATGCGAAATGAGGGCCACCTTACAGACAAATTTTCGGATTGATAGATCTCAAGATACAGACAGGCAAAGTGAGCAATCTCGAAGGAAAACGTCATTTATCCAAAAATGAGGAAAGTGAACATTGTAAATGAAAATTCTGCCTGAAAAATCCCTTACCTCGTTCAGTCTTATCAACGGAGTTAACACCTTTTGGGAAAGAACATTTTTACCGCAGAGTTACCAGCCGCAACGTTACAGCACAAATATTAGTAGTTTTGCGCAGCCAGTGCTGCCGCTTGGTGCGGGCCAACATTCTATGTGAGAATCAGTGCTCACCTCAAAAAAGTCAAAAATGGAGATAATTTATTACCTTTTGAAAAAAAAAAGTTTCATGTGTAATAGAGAATATTTTACAAGCGTGTACAGAGTAGAAGAATCAAAATTTAGAGAGGGGAGACGACTTTTGGCCACTACAATAGACATCTTGGCTATGGCGAAAGCACTGATATCCACGACTATGGACAAAACAACTTCAAGAATTTCCTTTTTTATGGAATATTTGAAAGTTGGGCTTTCACGTGCGCCAATTGACTACGATCTGGCTTCTTGCACCAGGATCGTCTTCGGGGATCAAAACTATACCAGTATTGTCATTTGTTGTGCTGAAAAATGTATAAGGCACTTATTTTTGCACCAGTTAAATATTGAACCAGTTGAAGATTAATCACGAAAAGAAATTTGTAGTCATAAAATACTATGTTTATTTATTTATTTTTTTATTAGAGTCGGATCAGGTCGGTAATTATTTATTAATTTTCCTATATAAGTATCGATTCTTCAAGATTGTAGAGAGTTGAGATGCGTGCATTCTTGCCGATCCTCCTCGAGTAGTGAGGTTACTTGTTTTCATAATAGGCACTTATAAAAATGAAAGTACAAGAATTAAAGGGCCTCTAGGAAAATTTCTGATACGAAACCTTTTGTTTTCTTTCTTCTTCTGCTCGTCGATCTACGATTAAAAATATCTCCCTCCCTCTTCCGGGAAAGTACAGATCACCACCACTTAGAACCGTTGGCCAACATGTGGTGAGTTATTCTCCGGAAATTGAGAATATTAAGGGGACATTTCTTTTTTGTTGGACTCCCGCTGACTTAGTTTGTATGTAACAGAGAATATTCAACACGTTTACAGTGCATAAGCATCAAAATGTAGGGAGGGGAGTCGACCTTTGTCCACGACAATAGACATTTTGGCCATGGTGAAAGCACTGTCTACGACTGTGGAAAAAACAGCTTCAAGAATTTTCTGTTTTATAGAATTTCTGAAAATTAGGCTATCACTTACCCCAATAACAACTGCGATCTGGCACAAGGATCGTGTTCAGGAATCAAAGCTGTACCAGTATTGCCATTTGGTGTAAGGCAACTAATTTTGCACCAGTTAACGGTTGCACCAGTTGAAAATTGACCACGACAATGGACTGAAAACCCTAATAACAGAATGTGACGTCACTGAGAGCAAATGGAATTTCTTAACATACGAGTATACGTCTGTCTAATCGTTTCAAATAATAATATCACTTTACTGAGAAAAAAAAACAACAACTTGAAGCAATAATTTAAGAAAATATAACGTTTATTGGGACATGATGGTAATATCCACGACGATGGACACCTGCCTACGCTTTTTCCATTCAAAAGATGGTAATTGTCCTGTTTGATGAACCAGACTGGTGGAATTTGTTGCGGATGTTATTATGTCTAAATTTCGACCTAGGCCGGGTTTTCGGCCAGAAGAGAAGGTGGCTAAGACAGCCTTAACCGCCTCCCCGACATCTCTGAAGTAATGCTCGAAAGGGCGGATTCCTGGACTCGGATTAAAAGTAATATTGGAAAAAGAAAAAAAATCCCCTTCCCCCTAAAATGAATAAAAGGGTTCATAATTTGCTGATAAAATATATTCTCTCGCTTGAGAGTGACCCTCTGGCAAGATGTGATGTACATTTGGTTCTGAAAAACGATTTATTTCTAGCACATATGAAAACATGAAAACACTGGTCTAGAGGTAAATTAGATCAAAAAAAGAGGGTTGAGGAAAAAAACAGTTCGCTGAAAGTTGTTGAAGGTGGTGTCCAACTAACGTGCTAAAATACCCCACCCCGCTCCTTCTACTAATTTTTGTAGAATGGTTCGAACGCCAAACAATCGGTTTTCTGTATTTTCTCGAAAAATGTCAAGTTTTATGGGGTACAAAGAAGAATTTTTCAACAAAAATTCTACTCTAGATTCTCTATATGAATGGTCACTAGAACTATTGTCGTATCTTCCCCCGCGGTGTTCAAAATGACACTTTCGAGCTACACTGCTTAGCACATACTTTAAGGTGAGGAAAACAGATTTTTTTAAAGATTTTTTTTCTCATTTTGTGGAATTTCGAGGATATGAGAAGTTCACATTTTACACGCATTTAATTACATACCTCCGAGCTTTCTGTACCTGAGAATTTTCTGCTCCCCCCTCGCTCTCACCTCTCGAAAACGACAATTATGAATCGTGTGTTTTTGTGTTTCAGTGGTGTGGACGGACAGTATTTTGGAATTTTTCGAGTAAATAAAGTGTACAAAAGTTCTATTGGGATACCGATTGTGAAGTATTTGAGAACCTCGAATTCAATTTTGATATTAGTTTGCCATTAAGTTCAGAGTTGTGACCCCAAGGGTGGGAACCAAGTTCAAGAATATCATGAAATGCTATGTAGGTATCTAGTACAGCGTTTTCAAGGTCGCTGAGTTAATTTTTATACTATCGTGACTCTATTTTCAGGCGTACTCGCATGGCGTTTGGAGGGGGGGGGGGGGGTAAATTGAAAATAAGAAATACAATAGACCCATAATGTTTTCCCTCTGGCCACTGATGCAATACTCGAAAAGGTAGTTTCCGGGGCCAGGGGTGCGGTGTCAGGTGAGCTAGTTTCGCATGCGTGCATCGCCATACGCTCCACCAAACGTACCCATGATGTTTGAGGTTTTTGGGGCCACTGAATTCTTGTTCGTTGTTAATTTGCTTTTAAACTGAAAGTTGTGGTACTAGAAGCTGTGGCAAAAGTCAAAAATGTCTTCAGATATAATGTGGATATCGAATATAGTGTTTTCAAGGTCGCTGGATTCAGTTGTTGCATTATTGTGACTCTGTCAGGGTGTCTACAGGTTGTGTAAGTCAAGGAGAAATTATGTTAGTGGGTTTTTTTTTTTTTTTTTTTTCCAGAAATGTCATGAAAGTTATGAAAAAATGATTTTTGTAAAATATCACGTAGTAGTGTATGAGTCGTATTTTTTCAGTTGAGAATTTCACTTCCAAAACGTGTCAACTGCAAAAACGGTATTTTCGAGAAAATGAAAAAAAAGGTAGTATCTTTTGAAAGTACTATCATTCCCCACCGAACTGAGAAAGCTGTATAGATTTGGGCTGATGTTTTTGGTGTTATCATTTTGTAGGGTGATAGGGACCACCTCCGGCCACCAGATGGCGCTGCTAACTCAATGCAGTTACCACATTTTGGAAGTGGGATCCTCAACTGAAATCTTGATATCTTCATTTGTTAACAACTGATATTCGGATCATAAGGCATAAGCTTACTAACTACAGGATTATGGTTTTAACTGAGATGGAATTGTTTGAAAAGTATATAGAAAGTTTTTAATCGGAAATGAAACTGTTATGAATGAATGGTTATAAATAAACTATGAGGTGGAAATGTCGTACCTCCTCCCTAACAAATCCTTGTGTGAAATTTATTTATGGAAAGGAGAGGTTCTACAATACAATTTCAAGAAACATGCGTTATTAAAAAGTGAATTTTTGCCTGTCAAAGGAGGGCTGACACCACCAACAATACCCCCTCCTTCCATTTAGATTAACAAAAATTATAAATTCAGCCGTGGAACAGTCATGGTGTGTTCATTCTGCAGTTCTAGTAGACACTTTGTCTATTTATGATCACTGTGACATCTGAGGAGGGGAAGGGGAAGAATAAAAATTGAAAATAATGATAAATAACCTAATTTGGCGCCCAATGTGAGACCGGAACCCCCGACCCGGAGGTTAAAAGTCTCATGCGGCAATTGGTCCCTTCTTCTTCCTCTTTATTGGTCAGTCGTTCATAAAATACTACATCAGCAGGGTGATTCGATCTCCCCCCCCCCCTGTTGTGATGTTTCTGATGCAGATATGAAAATAATACTGAGAACCATTCTTATGAAGAATCTGATGTTAAACAATGCTTGTTTGAAAAGCTCTTGTGTCTTACAGGACTCAAGATTGTTTAAGAATATCGATTTAGGTGGTTCAAATCGTCTTAAAAAAAATTGCAGAAAGGTAGGGAGGACGTTATTTTGGAACATCACTGGCTACAATTGTCATCTAGCTCTCCCTTTTTCCTTCGAATTTTCTTATTTTTTAAGATTACGCTGCCAAATTTGTGTAACAATTGAACAGTATTCGCTGTTCGCCCTTTTCAAAGCCTGAATAATGAAACTGTTACATTTAGCAAGTGAACTCATTGAACACGGTGGCGAACCTTAGTCAAACAATTTCAAATAGAATGCTTGCGTAATTACAGAGAGAGAAAAAACTAGTCGATTCGGCTTGCTGCGAAGGTTATCAAGTTTCTTATTATCAATCGACTGGCGAGTCGTAGAGCAATATAGTATTTGCTACACTGGCTAAACGTAATGTGTAGTATAATGGCCATCACAGGTCGAGGCAATTTCTTCTACATTATGTCGTATAGTTTGTTCATCTTCGGGACGCTCCAGAAGTTTACATTCTGTTAAAACGTACTATAATTAGAATAAAAAAGATACGTCGAAACATGTCCGAGTCTACGTCAGAACCTGTCGATAAGGACCATGAGATGAGATACTAGACGACCCTTGTCAATTCATATTTTGATGCCTAAAACAATAAGGGTGACAAGTTTCTTTACCGGATACGTAATCATAACTCTGAGTTTCCGGGGTACAATTTGATACTATTTTAAGATCCCCGAAAACTTGTGTAAAACAGTGGCACCGAAGCCGAGGCATGGGGCGCTTACCCTATCACCACACTCAGTTTCGACAAAGGAAATTGTAAGAATGAGAGCTCATTTACCTACACAAAATAATATGTGACAGGGCAGATACGCTGAACGCTCGTTTTCCTTCTAATCGACGAGGGAGTAGCTTATTTTCTGCTGAAGATTTCTATTGCCATTAAGCTCGGATTTTTGACATGGATATGTCTATTCGGGCTTCAATCTAAGTTGCATGTGTTGGCAGCAATATCAGTATTTTCATTGTATTCTTATCAGTTACCCTGAACTGATAATACCCCGCCTGCCTACAAAACGTTTGCATATGATAGCGCTACCTAAGTGAGGTTTGAGTCCGAATTGGCTGGCCCTCCCGTCCTATTTCCGACCGACACAGAACCTGATTCTAGTCCAGTTCACAGTTCAGTTTAGTTGTACGTATTGCGTGAAGCCAATCAGTATGATTTATCTCTCCATGGTCACAATTCAGTTCAGTGGTCCACATTTACATGGAAATTATTTTTCCTTCTAACCATGTGCTCAGTGATCTTGATCTTTGCTGCGCGGCTGCAATCTGCAGCCGATTAATTTGCAATGCTTAAAAGTTTGACATCTTATTCGCGTTTGGACATTCCCGTAGATGCGCTAGTGTCGTGGACGAAAAGACGATTAGGGTATGTTTACCACAAATGTACAAGTAAAATGAGGTCTAGCATCTTCAGTATTGCTTTTTATGAAAAACTGAAGAGAACTAAAGTGTTAGCCCTTATCATCTCCTTTCAGATGAGCCCAACTTCAGTTTTTTTGCAGAACATATTTGAGGAGTTATCTGTCAAAAGGGCGTCCGTTCTATAAGAAATACATTGAACGAACGCCCTTTTGACAGATAATTCCTCATTTGTCACTGATCGATCATCTTTTCATCCAAATACACCAATCAGCGCGCCACACTTCATTACGCCGCTAAAGAGTGACTCTTAGAGTGACTCTTTAGCGTCCAAACTAGTCCAAACGCGAATAGCCATGGGTATACTTGAACGAAAACTGTAACGCCCCCTCCCCATACTGTCGACGTTCCACCCGATATTCTTCCAGCCATGTACTCATTCATTTTGATCTTAGTTGCGCGACTGCAGCCTGCAGCCGTGTTGTTAATAGAAATTTCCATCAGGCCCGTGTTACACTACAGCTAAGCTGTGCGACCTATGTTTGTCAGCTAAACCAGCCGAATTACGTTACAGTTCATCCTTCGAAGACAATTTTTAAAAACATAGCTCACTTAGCTGCATTTGGATTCGCTGTTACTAATGTTTAACAACCGACCGTCAAGAAATCAACCTTTTTCCAACAATATTTAAGCTTGCTCAGCTCGCATAGCTTAGCTATAGTGCAATACAGTCGTTGGGGTATGATACACTCCTGTTATTATGACGTCATATTATTGACCTGAGTATACTTGAGCGAAGCCCGTGTTTGTACCAAATGTTACGCCCCACCCCGGACATTCTTCCAGCCATTTGCTTATTGATCTTGATCTTTGCTGCACAACTGCAGTCTGCAGCCGTGTTGTTAATAGAAATTTACATGGACATTTTTTAATTAGGGTATGATACACTCCTGTTACCATGAAGTTATACTACTGAGTATCCTTGAGTCAAAACCGTTTTTATACCAATCGTTTGGATTTTAACATTTCCTAGCATTTTGTCGTGAATGCCTTCTGAATCATGAAGCTGGAAGTAAGACGAAAATGGTTCCGAAATCAAAAGGACATTCCTCTGAATGCGTAGAACATGTTCAGTAACTATAAGACATAACCATGTACCAATGTATCTGCATGCAGTGTAGATACTCGGCATCAGTTTACTTATGATTTTCTTCTCACAACCTGAGATAATTTGACATTTTCATATTTCTACTGTGGCACACAAACCGGAATAACGTTACTTTTATGTGCAACGTTTTCTGGACTGACTGACTCAACACTCTTAATTCGCCTGCGAGTGCCACAGTCTTTGTATCAGCCTGTATTCCCTCGCGAGCATCACGTTCCTTGTACCAGCCTGCGAGCACTACGCTCTGCTAGTGCATCATCTTGCAGACGAGTCTGCAACCACGAAAGAGCATTTTCATGTCTGCTTCGCGGACTGCGCCGACATGAGAATGTCGTCGCCCAGCAAACATAGCGTCCAAAAAAATGAGTGCGCAAAAGAACATGGAGCGCAACGTGCTCTGCGGAGTGTAGTGGACGACGACATTCTCATGTCAGCGCAGTCCGCGAAGCAGACATGAAAATGCTCTCCCGTAGTTGCGGACTCGTCTGCAAGATGATGCACTAACAGAGCGTAGTGCACGCAGGCTGATACAAGGAACGTGATACTCGCAAGGGAATACAGGCTGATACAAAGAGTGTGGTACTCGCAGGCGAATGAAGACTGTTGAGTCAGCAGTCCAGTCAGTCAATCACTCACTCAGTTCTTTCTGTGCTTTTTGGATTTCTGAGCATGAAATTCGCACTTTTGCCTCAAATTGTTCACTCCTTAAAAAGTGATTGCCCCATGCAGGCTGACCACTCGGTCACTTTTTTTACCTTAAGTCACCTTTGGTCACTTTTTTGAAATTTGGTCACAAAAGTCACTTTAAAAAAAATTTTCCTTTAAAAAAATATAAAAAATGCTTATTTTAACTATATTATCAATTTATTGAGAGAAAAAAACTGAAAAAAATGTTTTTTCAATCTGATATAATATGTGATATAAGTATATAAGACAAGTGTGTGCGTGAGTAGAGTGTGTGATGCTGCGAAAAACTTGTATGTTTATTTCAAGACATGAGAGGATAACATAAAGTCTGAATGAGAATAATTTTTAGTCGAAAATATGGGAATTATGGTGATTTTTTGGTCACTTTTTGAACGAAATTGGTCATTTTTATCACCTTTTCCAGAGAAAATTTGAGTGGTCAGCCTGCCATGGAATTGTTATAATTCTAAGAGCCTGGATTAGGGCCGTAGTGGATGCATTATTTTAAAAGAGGAAAGGCCGACTTTTTTGAATATTTTTTATGTTCTAAAAACGGTAAAATATTTGCATTAAATATGCGCTAATTTTTCAAAAATATGCTGAAAATCGAATATATGCAACAATATGCGCTTTAAAAGAAGCAGCTATGGGTATCTTCTTGCAGGGCTTGAAACGGCTAATTACTTTTAATTTTGACTTTTTCTACGGTCGCCGGTCGACTGAAAATCAGTTATTGGTTTTTGAACGATTATTTGTTGGAATTTTTGAAATTTAAAAATAAGAAAATCAGAATTACTTAAACATACGGGTTACAACGGAGAAAATGGTCATTATCGTGAATAGCTGTTCGCTCTATTACCATCTAGAAGATATAAAAAATGATCCAAACAGGACCGTACCCAGGATTTAAGTAAAGGGATGGTTGCGATTAAGATAATATTTTTTCTTGGTGGGGAAAGAGGGTTTAGTCACAGATCCGTCCGCCTTTCCATCTCAATCTATTGTTCTTTCGTGTTTTTTTTTTTGCCAGTGTGGGGCTTTGAACCCCCTGCCCCTGTCGATATGGCCCTGGATCCAAATATTCAGAGGCGGGACTGTTAGAAATGAAACGATTCTATTTCGGTTTATAATAAGTTGCCCCTACCAAAATTGCTTCCTGAATCTGCCATTGGTAGCAGATCATTACTTAATATCTTAATTCTGAACAGTTGGAGCCCTACGATCATGAGACATTTTCAGTTGAAGGATTCCACTGTTGAAGTGTAGCTGGCCGCATTGCCCTACCGTGTATCCACGCTGGGACTCAAAATTTGTGTGCCTACAGTTAGGTATCTCAAGTATATTTTCAATGCTCTAACGTACTATGTTTTTATTTCTGTTTTAGGTAAGTGTCGATTTCTTGATGATATCATGACTGAGGTTACAAAGCTAACAACGTATTCGTAAGTACCTAGAAATAGAAGTACCTTCTTGGGGCATTTCCAATAAAGATATTTCGCTTTGGAGGGGGCAATAACCCTCTTTTCCTTCCCCGTGTAATCGCACCCGTCGTCGGTTCACGGACTAGATAATTGAATTTAAGTCTAAATACTTATTACCAACAAAAGGCAACGTGTCCTTCGAATAGTAACATGAATGCAATTTTGAGCAAACTGAGCTTAATATCAGTTGCCAGCATATAATACCTATAAGAATTCCTCATGCCTGAGTGTTGCATGAAAAGTATGCATCCAATATATGAAAACATAGTTCGGGCAAAGACCTCAGAAAGAAAGTCGGAAAATCTAAAAATGATTGTACGATTGTACTAGGGGCTCTTATACGATTGTACTAGGGGCTCTTATCGCTCAATTCCAGTAGCTTCCTCATCGCCCCCTCCCACACCAAAAAATAAGGATCTGATGGTGTTTATCCGATTTACGGATTTGAGAATTTTTTGTTTTCTGTGCAGCCAGGAAACCTAAAGGGGCCTTTTTGGAGAGGGCAGTCGGCAAATGTCCATTTGCTACTCTGTTAAATCCACTGCTGCTTCTTTCTTATCTACTTATTCAATTACCTTTATGCGGACGAGAAATAATTCAAGTACCCAGGCGGAGGTTGGTATAACTATTCTCACATTATACTGAATTGCCCCTCCCAGGATGGCTACTTGGATCCGCTACTGAATGCAAGAGCAGATAATCCCCCCCCCCCCCCGAAAAAGACCTCAATTTTTTGTTTATTAGCTTGTAAACTGAGCCGGCATGAAGAACATAGGGGGAGGGGGTTGCACTTGACACCAAAATAATATCATAAATTTAACGTTTTCCTCGGTTAAAAAGTCTGTTGTTGATGTTTGACTCTATAAAGAGTCATTTTGAAACTCCGACTGGTTGATAAGAGTGCCGCAAAATTACCAGCCTGATGGAAGAGTGGGAAGTTAACCCCCCCCCCCCCCCGGAACATGTTGGTAAAGAGCTCTGGGCTGCCAGAAGTCGACGTATCCTTGATGCCTGAAAAAAAAATTTAAAAAATTCGCATACCCTTGACAGGAAAAAGTAGTAAAGAAACAGGGTTGCCTCAAAATTTTTCCTCCCTGCTCTAAATCCACCTATCTTCCCCGTCACAATGCATTGTCATCTTGGCAATTCACAACCAGTCAGAAAGCTCTGGTGTAAAATGGGTAGGTCTCGAAATTCCGGGCAGTTGAGGGGGCAATGAAAAGCAAATAGGGCTGGATAAAACCTAACAAGTCATAATCTTGAAACCGTTTTGGAAGAGTTAAAAAGACTCTGAAACAGGCCTAGAAGAGTCTGAAACGCGAGTGTGGGAAGGTTTCAAAAGAGCTGAAAGAAATTGTGAACATGTTGAAAGAGCTCTAAAAGATTTTACTCGAATCCGGAAAAGTCATAAGGTTGGAAGGTCAGAAAAAGTCTAATGAATCCTAAACAGGTCTTTAAGATTCATAAAGAGTCAAACAAATACGTATGAGTCTTCAGATGAGAACCAAAAGGGATTAAGGCCATTTTTCACACTTTTCAGGAGAGAAGCAAAAAACTGATTTATACAAATTCAGAAATTTGTTAGAAACATGGTTTAAGGCAGTGAAAGGGCACCACGAAAGACGATTGTTAAGGGTATTGCAAGAAAAAGATTTCAAGAATACCTCAGATACAGCTGCTCAAAATTTTATGAACTTAACCCCTTTTGGTTCTCAGTGGTGACTAAAAGTGAATATGAGGCTGGAAATTTCATGGAACTTCTTCTCACACTAAGGTAATAATTTTAGACTTGGTCTCATTTCTATTTAATAAATTCCCTAAAAGTGAGGGGAAAAAATGTGTCGCCCCGAAAAAGTTATGATTTTTTTTTTTGAAATCGCCAATTTTCAAGCCAAAAATAATGAGTTACGAAACTGAGAAATAGAAATTTTCGAAATTTTTCTTTGTTTTTGATACAGAAATATAAAATTTTCGAGTGCGACGTAGCCAGAAACTATATGTTCCCGACGCGTGTGCGAGATTTCAACTACTTCAGTCGATCTCACATGCCTTAATGCCTCAATTTCCATCGCTAACTCAAAACTGCCAATTTTGGACTTAACCACTTTCTGGTTCTCACCCATTCATAATGAGTTTCGCACACGTCTCAAAGCATCTAAAACTTACTAAGAAGTTAGAATTCAGTTTATAAGTGTTTAGAGGCCTCTAAAGGAAGTCTAGAGAAGCCTTTACGTGTTTCAAAGAGTCTTTATATGCATGAACGAGTCTTGACAAACCTTAACAAGCCTAGTAGGAACTTAGAAAAAAAATGTTTATCGAACCTCGAAGAGTTTCTAAGAGCTTTGTATAAGCCTGAAATTGTCGTTAAATATTTTTAATGGGTGTTGGAGGGTCGTAAATGAACTCTAAAAAGTCTTACCGAGTCTTGAATGTTTGAAGCAAGTTTGGAATAATTTGGAACAGCCTTGAACGAGATCTGAAGAAGCTTTGCGAATTTTAAACGAATCTTGAGGAGTCTCGGTGAAATAGTCTCGCACAAGTTTGAATAAGTCTTGAAGTACCTTTAAGATGGGCCGGAACGAATTCTAAGCAAATTTGAAAAGGGCATGAAGAGTCTTAAGGAGTTTTGAAGTATCTTCAATTAATCTAGTAGAACCTTACAAGTCTTTATCATGCTTAGAAGAGTTCAAGGAACTTGGAAAAAATTTAAAGGAGGCTTAAAGAGTGTTAAACAGGTTTGGTAGAATCCTGAATAAAACCTGAAAAATTTTGCTGAGTCTTAAAAAGGTAAACGAGTTACAAGCCTTGAAACGTCTCAAGAAGTCTTGACCGAGTCTGGAGAGGTTTTAACGAAACTTTAAACCTGTACAAGAACTTCTCTTACGTGGAGGCGGGGTTATCCCTCAACATCTTTTCGTCCGTCAAGCTAGGGGAAAAAAAGTTGTTATGGAGAGTGAACCTTCAAAATTGTCTTTTAAACTTACTGCTTTTATCTATTATTGCATATTTTTATGCCCAATATGGAGGACATCGTATTGAGTGTTTGGCCGTATGGATAGCGCGTTGGTCTCGGATTCCAAAGGTCTCGGGTTCGAGCCCACGTAGCAGTTTGCCAGATTTCGACCTAGGCCGGTTTTCGGCCAGAAAGGAAAAGAGCTAAGACAGCCCTAACAGCCTCCCCGACGTCTCTCTAGTAATGCTCGAAAGGGCGGATTCCAGGATTCGGGTTGAGGGCAAATTAGGAAAAGAAACAGTATTTGCTTTCTTGCCTTCCCCCGGGAATCGCTACCTCTAAGTGAGTCTTAAGCAAGTCTAAAAGAGTTTTGAACTGAGTTTCAGTACTTCCAGAGAAGCACTTGCTTCATTGTCGTCTGCCCCCCCTCCCCCGGGAATTGCTACCTCTAAGTGAGATTTAAGCAATTTTAAAAAGTTTCAAACACAATTTTGTCATCATGCGACAGAGAAAGGGACAAGTGTTCCGAAATCCGAAAGGCTCAGTTTGAAAAGAAATCTGAAGAAAGTACAAAATGAAAAAGGGAAGACTGAAGAAACATGTTTTTGGTGGTAAAAGAAAAGACGTTTCTAATAATATCTGTGTCCCCGAATCGGCTTTTTTCTTATCGCAATACTTTGTTCTTTATCTGAGGCCAATTTTAAGTGGGATTTGATTGACACCTTCATTCGTCGACCGTTCAAAACGTACCTTTCACAAGAAATCCCCAAGAATCTTGAAATGTTCCCTCACGAAGACCTGAATGTCCTTTCTCGTTTTCTGCTTCCCTTATTTCAGAAGGGGGGGGGGATAATGAACTCCAAACAGTATATGAATCCATGTCCAAGAAAGAATTCTGATACCGGGCCTGCTTTCCTCTCTTCTTAGGCAGACTGGGAAACTGAGATGATTCGTTTTTGAAGAAAAAAAAATTGTTTACATTTTACAATCAACCAGTGGACGATCTTACGAGAAAAACATTTCCACATCGTCGCTTTCGTCCTTTTCAAGAGCACCGATGCTCAAATACATAAATTTAAAAAAAGATTCCGAAGAAGGTTGTATTATGAGCCGAAAAACAGCCTAGTGTCTGAAACGAAACATTCTATACAGAATTTTAATTGATAGGATTCTAAATCATTCGTGCCAATGTCAAGACCATTAAAGCAACACCGGCGTGAAATAACAAACACACGAACAATCTACATAGATGGTATTGTATACATCATCCGTTCGCATTATGTAACCACTCATACCTATTGAAAACAATTCTGCCATACAAATTTCCGACAACGAAAAAAATTTGGGTATCGAGACCTGACTGAAAATTGAATTTGTCTTCCCAGTTCGAGAACTATTTTGCCGGAACCGGGGTCTTGGGTTACGAGATTTGGATTTTAACGTTAATTTGGTCTCGATAAAAAAAATTGATGTATTAGGGGTAGGAAAAAGGGTACGAAAAATAACATGGTTTAGAATCACAATATGAATATCATTTATTAGGTTTCAGGGCTCGCTGAGTAGAAATCATTGTGCCCTCTCTCCTTCCCTAACGGCCTGTATTTTGAAATGAGGGTCAAATTAACTTCAAAATCAGATTCAGTGACCCCCAAAATCTAAACAATGATACCCATATGGTGTTTTATGAAATTTTTTCATCTCTGCTTGCGCTCTGGTGCCGCTTTTCTGAATTTCGAGTAGAAACAATATCGAAAATGAAATTGACGACCTTGAAAACTCATCGAAAAATACCGCATTCAGTGGCGTATTTAAGGGGGGGGGGTTCCGGGTTCAAACCCCCCACCCACATGGCCAGAAAAAAATATCAAAAATAGGCTCATTTGACTTTTTTTTTTTTTTTTTTTTTTTTTTTTTTTTAAGGAATACTCTCAAACAAAATTAAAAGTCAAACGCCCTCCATGGCCAAAAAAACTCTAAAAAATATGCTCATTTGACTTTGTTTTCTTTTTTTCTTTCTTTCTTTTAGGAATACCCTCAAAATTAAAAGTCAAACCCCCTCCATGATTTCATTCTAGATACGCTACTGACCGCATTTTCATTATTCTGATTGCTGAAGGCTCAAGACTTCTATAATGAACCTTTCTTCTGAAATTTATAAAGGGTGGAGGAGGGGGTGACAAAAAATTTCTGTAGATCATGGGTATGAATCAGAGGAATCCAAAATTTTACAGTTTTCGAAATGTTTTGCTCTCAGTGGTTAATGTTTTTCTCCTTTTAATCTAAATACCCACTAACCAAAATTTCTTTGTAATCGAACAACTTTTAAAGTCACATCGATGGCGGGGGGAGGGTAATTTCATGTACGAATCCCCATAGGAAAAGCTGCGATTTTACTTTGAAAATTTCTGGAAATCGAGTTTGGTCGAAAAACGTCGTTCAACCTTGAAAAGTCATTTCCATTAGTGTATGGACGGAGTGCATGACAATTTTACGGAAAATGAAGTACTAATGTTAATGACCTCCAATGTACTTTGCGTAAAAGTACTCTTTTTTTGCACATTGTTTATGGACGCCCACAAAAAGCGTACAAAACATGAAAATGACTGTCTCGGTTTTTAGGTTCACTAAACCTTTATACGAATTTATTTTGGTCTTAATCCCCGCCTTGAAGGCGCCACCTAAGGGGTGGAGAACTTAGTAATTACAGATAATGCCGTCAAGCACATCGAAACTGGATGTGCATTTGAGGTTATTTCAACTATAACCTCGATTAGTAATTGTCCGCAGGGAGCAGGGACGTAAACAATTTCAAATTACGAATTTTTTTCGTGTATAGGTATATCAATAAATGAGTTCTGAAGCATAGCGAGATGAGGTGTGGGGATTTTCGGAATCGGCATTTTTTGGCGAATTCGAGCATTTCATCATCATTTTGGACCATTTTCTAGTCGGCGTAACTAGAACATCTTTGACTTTTTTTTGTTCGCTCCGAAAATTTTTGTACCGAGTGTCCGTATTTTTCGGCGAGTGTTCGGCCATTTAGTCGAAATTTTTTGGACATCAGTCGGGAAAAGGTGAAAATCTTTGTGCTCTTTCTTTCTGCTTGCATGAAAAATTATTTTCCCAGTAGGCACTTCCGTCTTATTTATCCCTCTCCCCCAAGCTGACTGGGCTTGTGACCTCCTAGATTGGGTTTCTACAGTCGTCTAATTTCTTCAGAAACCTCGACTGATTTTTCGTAAAATTGTGGAGAGGTACTCAATCCAGTTTTTCGACAAAATTCCGATTTTTCGGAATCCGCGTTGAAATTGACCTTATCTTCTCGGTGTGGCGCCCCTTAAATTTTTCGGTTTCAGAACATTGGGCTGTCCAGTTTTAGGCCAAAGAGAATACAATGGTGTTCGAATTATTAGACTCAACACGAGAATACTGTGCATGCGGTACGTGGTATTGCATGCTCACACGGTGTCACTATTTTATCATCAGAGACGTACCGATCAGGGGGGGGGGACTTCGCTCCTGACTGTAGGAATTTTTCACTCAGTGGTTGGACAGTTGGAGAAATTTGCCATTTCAGTCAGGCGGAGTTGGCAAATTTCAGTAGATGGATCAAAAGTTGGGAACGCAGGAACAAAGAGCACTGATGAACAGGGACGTACCGAAGAGTTTTTCTTGAGGGGGGGGGGGCAAAAATTGTGAAAGTTCCAACTCACTCAACTCAGAATTCCCAAGTATCAAAGCAAAAAACAAAAAACAAAAAACTTTTCACTTGTAGGATTTTTCCAACTTTTGATCCATCTACTGAAATTTGCCAACTCCGCCTGACTGAAATGGCAAATTTCTCCAACTGCCCAACCACTGAGTGAAAAATTCCTACAGTCAGGAGCGAATTCCCCCCCCCCCGATCGGTACGTCCCTGATGATGAAATAGTGACACCGTGTGAGCATGCAATACCACGTACCGCATGCACAGTATTCTCGCGTCGAGCCCAGTAATTCGAACACCTCTGTAAATTTAGCCATTGGAAGAGAAACATTTCGAAAATAGTAAAATTTTAGACCATTCTTGTGGAGACATGAGGCAGGATGGGGAAGAGGGTCCTCTTTTCTAATTTTGCTCTCAACCCGAGCCCTGGAGTCCGCCCTTTCGAGCATTACCTCAGAGACGTCGGGGAGGCTGCTAGGGCTGTCTTAGCCCTCTTCTCTTCTTGCTGAAAACCCGGCCTTGGTCGAAATGTAGAGAGTTGCTACGTGGACTCGAACCCGGGACCTCCGGATTCCGAGACCAGCACGTTATCCACTCGGCCAAATGGACCCTTAGGATTGGGGGATAGTCGGCATTCTTGAAGTTCTCCGATGTCGATGAGAGAGTATTTTCTCCTATAACAATTATGTTGATGCATGATGGTGTTTAGAGTCATCTTGAACCCCCATCTCTCTTCCTTAATGACATCTGGGAAAGAGTTACAAAAAAATTGTAAAAGACGTTTTTTATGTACAATTCTACGGGAAGCAATTTGGCTGTTCGTTTGTCCCGTATCGTTGATAGTTTTCGAGATTTTGGAGAAATACTGACTTTAGCGATAAGATTCGCACCCTGGGGGTTAATACTTCGCTGGGATTACTGAAGATTTTTGATACGTTAATTAGGGATTCAGTCTGGATAAATAAGTGAAAAAATCCTTGCTGAAAATTTTGCTGAGTCCAAATTCTAATTTTTCTGGCCTATGTCTTGTGTTGATTAGGGTGACAGCAATTTTCGAACTTTTGAATTTTAGTGAGTACCGTGGTTTATTGTTCCACTTAATGAAAATCTAAATCCCTGAACATTTCAACTCGATTAGGTAATGAAAATTTCGGAAATGGATTTATCATTTCTGAAATCCGTGGAGATAGTCGTTTTCATGTTTTTATGCGGGTTCTGTAGTCTGTAATGTTTCGAAGATCAAAAAGTACACTTTTTATCCCAAATTCACCAGGGACCATGGACCTTCAAACCAACTTTGTCTCAAAATTTCCTGCCTTGCACTAATGAGAATGATGTTTTATGACCAAACCAATTTTTTCGCTTTTGGAAGTTTCAAAACAAAATTTCAGATTTTTTTGACACTAGTTACACAGAGGGCTACGTGCCGTATAATTTGGGGGATTATTGGAAATGTAGAATGTTAAGATGTGTGAAGAAGAAGGGCGTAGACTGGGTGTAAGGGGACATAAGAGATTGGGTAGTGAGGTCGGGAGTCTTAGTCGTTTATGAAGAAGATCGGAAAACTAACCGAAGAGGGGAATGCGTGACACAGTGAGAGGGTCTTCGAAGTGACAAACAGAACAGGTGGGCTTCATGGGGACTCTTATGTTACTCTTCAGAATGTTTCTATTTCAAAAAATTTGTGGTTGGTGGGTTCTTTGACTAAAATTAAAAAGTGTAGCTAATGGAAGTAAAACTTTTCAAAAATCACCAAATTTTGGACCGTTCTATTGGACGCCCTCTATTTAATTTAATACCATGTAACTTACCTGCATCTTATAATACATTCCTAACACCATTGAAGGTTGAGAAAAAAAATTTTTAAAAGGTCTTACATAACCTAATACATTTTTCCCTGAAAAAAAAAAGATGGGATGAAGGCTATCCGAATCCAGCTGCAGCTTTTTCAGGGGTTCACTTTTCCCCCAAGTGGAACAATATTCTTTTCGGTAATCAGTGGTTGATGTGGCATTATGAAGGGTTATTTTGAACTACCCGTTTAAGGCATGGGGGAGATTTTGAGTGGATAGATCTCGAAATTTCGTGGGGAACTGATTGTAGTTCATTCAGCCCCCCCCCCCCAGAGAAGAGCTCCATCCGTATTCTCGGGCACTTACGAAACCAGTTCCAACGAGTCGGCGAAGACAAGTCCCTTGTTATCTTTTTTTGTCATCCATCCTCAAATTCTAATAGTCTCGGAAAATTGGGTTTAAGATTCAGAGTAAGCTGATTTTTGGTAGAAAGATGGGTATAATGGTTCTAATAAACATACTAAAAGTCGCCGACCCTACCTCTTGTGCAAGTTTTTAGAGGGTCCGAACCTCCCTAAAATTGGTATCTACGAGTATCAAGAATCTCGAGATTTCTGAAAAATGCAAAAAAGTCTTGAAACGAAATTTATTCTACCCCGGATTAGCCATAAAAATGGCCACTTATACTTTTTTAAATATACCTCAGAAAAGCGCTAAATAAAGGGGGGAGGGCTTCTGAGTGGCACAGTTGAATACTGGCCGTATGGAGGGAAACACAGTTTCTTGAATTATCTTCTTATTTTACTAGGTTGGAAAGTACGAGTATGAAGGGGTCTAAATGTACATTTGGCAGATGCGTTATACGTCTAGACCTCTCTATCTTCGGGAATTTTTCGTACTCCATCTGCCGCCCCTTAATTATCAGATGTTTGAAATTGTGTTTTTTGCTGTTTCATTGGTTTGGCAATGGGCTGTTGTGATGGAAATTTCTGAACTTGGAAAAGAACAAAAATGACATCAGGGCATCAAATGTAGGCAATTCGAGGCACCCGATTTCAATTTTGGCATCAGTTTCATCTTTAGCTGAAAATTGAGGCAGTGGAGGGAGAAGGGAGGAAGCAAAATGACGCAAAATGCAATATAGATACCGAATGCTGTTTTTTTTTCGGGGCCGCTGAATTCATATTTAATATTTTTTGACCCCAAGTTGAAAATGTCTGGCTTGGAAGAGAGGGAGGAGACTTGAAATTGAATAAGAGGAAAAACGTAATGTACATATCGAGGAATAGATTTTCTTGGTAATTGAATTCATCTGTGGCATTAGTTCTGCCCTCGGCTGAAAATTGTGGCACCGGGGGAGGAGGCAGAATAAAGTGAAATGCAATATGGATGTCGAATATTAGGTTTACGGGGTCGCTGACTTCGTGTTCGACATTTATTTGATCTCAAGTTGAAAATTTTGGACTTGGTAGAGAGGAAGGCAACTTCAAATTGAACAAGAGGAAAAACGGTGATGTATAAATATCGAGGAATAGAATTTCGTGGTCACTGAATTCATTTGTGGCTTTAGTTTTGCTCTCAGCTGAAAACTGTGGCACCAGGGAGAGGGTGCAATATGAAGTAAAATGCAATGTGGATATAGAATACTAGGTTTTCGAGGTCGTTGACTTTGTATTCAACATTCATTTGACCCCATATTGAAATTTTTGGGCTTGGAAGAAGGGAAGGGGGCTTCAAGAAGAAAAACGGTGGTTTAGATATCGGGGAATAGAATTTCATGGTCACTGAATTCATCGGTGACGTTAGTTTTACCCTAAGCGGAAAATTGTGACACAAGGGGTGGGGGAAAAATGAAGTGAAATGCAATACGGATATCGAATATTAGGTTCTCGGAACCGTTGACTTCGTATTCAAAATTCACTTGACACTAAGTTGAAAATTTTGGGCTTGGTCGAGGGAAAAGGAACAAGAGGAGAAATGTGATGTAAATATCGAGAAACAGTTTTTCTTCGTTGCTGAATTCATGTGTGGCATTAGTTTTTCTCTCAGTTGAAAATTGTAGCACTGGGGAGGAGGGGCAATATGAACTAAAATGCAATATGGATATCGAATACTAGATTTTTCGGGGTCGTTGACTTTGTATTCAGCATTATTCAGCATTATTTGACCCCAGGTTGGAAATTTTGGGTTTGGAAGAGTGGAAGATGGCTTCGAGAGACAAAGCGGTGATGTAGATATCGAGGAATAGAATTTCGTGGTTACTGAATTCATCTGTGGCATTAGTTTTACCCTCAGCTGAAAGTTGTGTCACCAGGAAAAGGGGCAAAATAAAACGCAATATGGATATCGAGTACTAAGTTTTCTGGGATCGTTGGCTTCGTATTCAACATTCGTTTAACCCCAAACTGAATATTGTTGGCGCGGGAGGAGGAGATGGGGTTTCAAAATTGAGTTTGAGGAAAACTATGGAACTGTAATTCTAGTCTAGCACTGCGTGCATATTTTCGTTTTTCGGTTTCTTGTTTCGATTTCGTGTCGCGCCGTGGCAAACTGTCGGCGTCAGCTCGCGGATTCGCGGACCGGCGTGAATACCGAATACGGTCACGGTTGAGCGCGGCCACTGATGGAGCATGCGATCTGCCTACAATTTTTCCGCAGTCAATGAACAACGAACGACTTTCTACGTAAACCCATTTTCCGAGGCAGCATTTTTCTCCGCGACGGTGACGGCGGACGGCACCGGCATCAGCGGCCGCCGCGCGCCGCCGTCCCGGCGGCTCCATCTGATCAGCTGCTCCCGACCAGCTTCCCTCTGCGCCATCGACGTCGACGGCTGCGCCAGATGCGACGCGACGCCTCCGCGCGTACTCATCGTGTACGCGGTACGCTGGCGCGCTTTTTTCGTACACACGAATTTTCCGCGTCCAGTTTTTCGCCGTCGCGTCCGTTACGCGCCAATTTCCACTCGAGAATGGCGATCACGTCGAGTGGATGAAAACGGGCGGGGGTGGGGGAGAGAGAGCGAGAGAGAGAGACTGAAAAGAATCACGCGGCTGTCGGCGGCGGGGTCACGATATTCATTCGTCGGTGTATTGAGAGAATCAGGACAAAAGTGCACGAGCGCCGCCGCACGTTAACTGGGCGACCGAGAGAGCGATCGAGAGGCGAAGCGATTTTCTGCGATGGCGAGAAATCTGCCGCAACGAGAAACGTTCCAGCCTTCCGGCGATAGACCACTGGACGTGTAATTCAAACTGAATTACACTAAGAGAGATAGAGAGGGAAAGAAAAAATTGGAAAAAATAAAAAATAAATGAAAAAGGAAGAAAAAAATAAATGTATCGCCGGTATGAGCCCAAGCTGACCCGTCTGCGTAGTGAAGAAACGTATTTACGACCAACAGATAGAGGAATGCGCGATGCACGCATCAGGTAACCGCGCCTCCTACGCGTGATTCCGTGGATATTCGTGGTAACCGTGTTGTAATAGACGTTCTGGTTCAGTTCATTACTGAATCGAAGTTTGAACAGCAAGACCGAGTACGCGAGATTAATTAGCGACGATTAATATATCTTCGAAATGACGTATGGGCGGACGCGTGCGGCGCGGTTGCGGTTGGGCTTCATGAGGAAGTACGACGCCGACGCCCGAATGCGGCGAATTTGACCGGACGACCGGGTGGAAAGGCCGGCGGCTGATCTCGAGATCTCAGTTGGAACGATGGGCTTGAAACGGAAACAGTAACGAGAAATCGTGCTGCTTTGGAGCTTTCGGTATTCGGTTGGTGGTGGATCTTCTTCTGTCAGTTCACACTGGCCTCTGGTCATAAGTATGAACGCCAATGTATACCGGCGGAGGAAACGTTATTTCTTGATGTATATGTCATTGTCAGTCGTTTTTTTTTTGTTTTTTTTTTTTGATATTAGAGTGGTGTGGTGGGACGTATGGCGATGCACGCGTGCCAAAGTGGCCCCTAAGACACCGCACCCCGGGCACCGGAAACTACCCTTCCGTCATCGCATATCACTGCCGAGGGAAACGCTTTGGGGCTGGGCCCGAGCACCCATTTCTCCTGGCCGGAACGCTGCACGCGTCCTGCCAGGGCCACCATGGGGTTCCCTACTGACCGAGGTCCGCACTCCCAGAGCGCTCGCCTGGAATTTAGGTCCCCCACAGCCGGACGCACTGCCTCTTCCTTTTCACTCACTCATCGCGTGAGATTCTGTTTGCAGCTCTAGCCCTTGCACTGCGGGCGAGCTCCGTTAAACGTGATCCGCCGCCGCCGCAGCAGCAGCAACTTCAGCTTGTCCTCCTGTCCTCTGCCTCCATCTTCCGCCGCATGATGGCCGAAACGAAAGCCGATACCTGGTTCCAACCGCTTCGGCTCCTCAACATCTCTGGGACCAGGTTGTCCGGCGCAAGACGGTCGATCACGCCGTCTCCGGGATCGATCGGGATGCCCCACGCGTCTCCTGCTCTCAGGCTTCCACGGTCGCACTTCAACAGTCGCAGCCCTCCTCAGCCACAAACTCCTCCCCCACAACGGCCATAATCTCCTACCAGAGGCTTCATTGCCCACCCTATGGTCTTTTACCTCCGCAGTGTCTCCCCTGCGAACTCTTTCCTTCTGCACATTCAACATCCGGGTAGGCCCTGTCCCTTGGACTTCCTCCTCACCTCTACAACCATTGACCACCACCACCGATCTCCACCAACTGGGCCTTAATCTCTTTACATTACCCTCTCCATCGCTCCATGACTTTCTCCGTCCACAGCTTCTCCCCCACATGGCACCCTCCGTTCATCCCTCCAATCATCACCCAGTCCTCCACCTAGTCTCCCCCCGATCACCCTCTTCCACCTCGAGTGCTCTCCATTAGGTCCACGTCCCCCCGACCACCCCCACACCACTATGGCTTTCATTTCTTTTCACGTATCACACCCCGACCAAGACCTTTTCGCCCATCACTACACCCTTCCCAATTGTGGCCATAATCCTTCGCTACAGCCTTCCTCTTCCACTGCTCCTTCTCGGCGGCCTCCTCATCCCAACTCCCACGAAGATCCCATGGTCCTCCACTTAGGAGCTCCCATCACCATGACCCCCTTCCCCTTCAGACCCCCACCTCCAGCCCCTTTCGCACGATGGCTTTCATTTCCCTCCCCAGTCCCTCTTTCAACCAGGACTTCCTCCTCCACCAGGACCTCTTACTCACCATTACCCTCACCCACCCGGGGCCTTTATCTCTCTCTACAGTCCCCGTCACCACTGTGGTTTTCCTCCCCTTCAGGAGCTCCCTCCTCCACCATGAGTACCTCTTATAACCCCGAGCCCTTATCCACCAAAGTTTTACTGCCCCTCCAGGACCCTCACCCACCACTACCTCCTCCTTCCTCAATGGTCACCCTCTCCTACCAACCATTCCCTCTACCACGAGCACCCCTTACCCATCACTACCCCCTGGGCTTCATCTCCCTTCACAGCCCCTGTCCTCACTATGGCCCTCCAACCCCCTTGAAGATCCCTGGCCATCCACCCAGGAGCTCTCACAACCATGACCACCCCTCCCCAGAGCTCTTCTCCCTCAAAACCTCACCCCGCCACCAGCCCCTCACACACCACGGCCATTTCTCTCCCTAGCCCCCTCTCTCACAAGGACTTCCTTCTCCATCAGGTCCTCTTACTCATCTTAACCCCCCCCCCGCTCCACCCAGGCCCTCCATCTCCGTCCACAGCCCACGCCCCCATAGGGGCCCTCCTCCCCCTTCAGGAGCTTCCTCCACAACCATGAACCCCCTCTTGAGGGTAGGCTACCGCTGGAAAATTCGAGCAATTGAGGGGCAGGGTAGGCAACCCGCAGCGATTTGAGATCTTGGAGATTATGGGTAATTATGTCATTATATGTCTTTTTATGTCTTATTATGTCGGATATGTCTTAAAACTTGGAGATCTTTTATGTTAAAACAGATTATGTTCTTGAAAGTAGCTGATCTGCCCCTGCAATTTTTCTGATTTTGAGGTAGGCAGCCCGCAGTATGGGTAATCTCTCTATATATTAAAAACCAAAACTATGTCATTATATGTCTTTTTATGTCTTATTATGTCTGTTATGTCTTAGAACTTATGTTCTGATATCAGGCTCCTTGAAGTTTTTTTTAGGAGGGGGGAGGGGAGGAGGAGTTTTGGTTTTTAATATGTGGAGACAAAAATTCACCGACAAAATGTTTAAAAAATTAAAAATTTGCCAATTTTTTAAGCGAAATATTTTTTAATTGAAAAAGAAAATAAATAAATAAACAAACAAACAAACAAACGTGCATAAAAAATGAAAATTCAAATGAAGAGTTTCAAAATTTACCGACTGTCAAATTATGGAGGGGATGTCAAATGAACGGTCTTAAAACTTGCCGACTGCGAAATTATTGGGGGAGTGTTTCAACCCCCCCCCCTCCTCCTCTATAGTTTTGCCCCTGTGGGGAGATGATTCCAAGCAGCACAGTTTAACACAGGCCGTATGTAGAGAAATAGTGTTTTTTTTTTTTAATTGATGCTACAGTGCCATAGGCTTTGTCCGGCTACCAGTGTATAGGTTTGAATAAGTTCATTTGTAGTTTACCCACGCGAACTGAGCGAATATGCGAGCCATGAAAACTGTACTACCTCGAGGCCGCATCCACTTCTCGGGAACCTTCGATCAGCTGATTCTAACTCGAGACAGCAGACATGCCGTTCGTAAACGCGAACAAAAAAAGATTGTATCGAACTATAACGCAAGTATCAATCATATAATCGCTCGACGGTTTGCGTAATTCGAGTGCATTAGCCTCTCTGAAACTCGTCGACGTAATTCGCAGGTGCGAGTAATAGGGAAATTAACTTCTCTCTCCCTCTCCCTCTCTCTTTGTCCTCCTTGCAGGGAGAGGAAAAATGTATAATGGTTGGCGCGTACGCGGCGCGACGCTGCTCAAAGATACAAAATTTTTCCACCGGAGAAAACGCCGACAGGCGGACACCGACCGATCGACGCGGTGGCCAGTCGAATGCTCGATCGAGTTCATTGAGGAAACCAAAAAAAAAAAAAAAAAAAAACCAACGGCCGTGCTATGTAGAACGACCTAGCAACAGATAAATTCGATATCGATAACGGCAATGGAAAACACGTGCAACGTAAAAAAAAAAATTGGGCGCACGCGCCTCGACGCCTTCGCTTTGTCTCCGGCGTCGTACACGTCGACGCAACGAGCGTTCGCGACTTCTGCATTGAAATTCAATCTCGTGCCGGGACGTCGGTAAGACGCGATGCATAAAATCCTCCGCCGCCATCTGACCTCGGCTGGTCACTACTGGCTAGGTCGCCCATTTCCGAGCCGCAAACAAATCCGCGCGCGGCGCGCGACGCGCACCGTCGACCATTGATGGACACGAACGGACACCGTGGTCGATAAAGTTCGGCTCAAATTTGCGATACTGGGATGCGATGCGATACGGATACGATTACGCCATCAGTCGCGACGTGTGTTAGTTTATTTCGACGGTCGGTCTGCCTTCCTTATTACCTGTGTCATTTGTCACGTGCTTGTCAGCACCACTTGCTCGAAGTACAACTTATGGTCTAGTGAGTAAGGGTCAGGACTAAGCACTTCACTGAGTACAGAGACCCAGTGGAGCCCAAGGTTCTTACAAGTAGAAAAGGTTGGCTCATTCGGGTAGGCAACTCGCAGCCATTCTTCCCGTCTTACCCGGGACGGAATTCACTTCATGAGGAAGTGATGGAAAAATTGAATTTTTATTGAACAGGGCCCTTTCTTTTTTTTTAACGGTAGCCAGTTGAATGTTGCACGTCGTAAAAGTAATAGAAAATATGTTGAGGGCAACAGTAAACCCTAAAACTTAAAGTTTTCGAAGTTGGTAACCGTGCCGTGAAATTTCTTGAAAAAGTGATCATGGACGTTATCACCATAAGAATACAAGTTACGCTTTTTCTAGTCCATAAAATGTTTTCTTGGATCATATAATACAGTGAAACTACCATATAACGAACCTCCCCATGGAAATCCTTTTTTTTTTTTAATTGCAGGTCATATGTATGTACATGTACACCCGATGCGCAATCAGTTACCCTATAGTCACCCGCGGAAAAGTTACTCATTTGCAACCTCAGTTTCCCTCAGATTACCCAGATATCGAGAAACCCGTCAGTTACCCTTAGTTCCCCTTTAGTTATTTACCTGGGTAAGTTACCCATTTGCAACTCTCAGCCTCAGATTATCCAGAAACCTGTCAGTTACCCTTGATTCCCCTTTAGTTACCTGGGTAACTGGTGAGATTTATTTACTCTCTAGTTATCCATTTGCAACCCTCAGTTACGCTTAGATTACTCAGAAACGCCGTCAGTATCCCTTGGTTCCCTTTTAGTTACCTGGGTAACTGGCGGGATTTTGCGCATCGGGCAATACTGTAAGGTAAACTTTATGCATACTGTATGTAAATAATAAAGTGTATAATTAATTAGGTGGAATGCACCCGAGAAACTGAGAATTTTTAATGAAAAAAAATGCCCACCCATACATACAGTGCAGTTCTCGGCGTTGTTATTTTGGTCATCGGACGTGTATGAGCGTGATATTACTAGAAAATACTGTACATGTTTTCGATGTGATTCAAGCTTTTCTGAACGGTGAAAAAACGTTTGTTTTATGGAAATTTTCTTTCGTTATAAAGAAACGTTTTTGAATGGAAATTCCAAGGAACCAGCAAAAAAGTTCGTTGTACAGAAAATTTCGTTACATAGAAGTTCGTTATAGGGAAGTTCCATTGTAGATGAATTCAGAGATTGAGGTCTCTAGTTTTCATGCACGGACTTAAAACAGCTCCGTTTTCCAACATGTATTAGTTGTTAACAAGCGCGTTTTGTACCAATGGTAAACTTCCACAAGAAAAATAGTAATTTGAAAATCAACTTATTCATCTATCTGGAGCGAATATAGTGCTTTAAATTACCTTTCATCATAATCTAGAGACTTCAAGCTTCAATTTGACTTTTAAAAAAAAAACTGTTTTCAGCAATTACGAAAGCTTTAAAGTTTACAATGTTACATGTATTCTTGTGGGAACATCAAGCTTGATCACCTTTACAGGAGTGCCCACTAGCAAACCTGGTCACGGTTTTATCGCGTATGGTATTGGGACTTAAACCTAAATTGCATGTGTTGGCAGCACTGTCAGTATGTTCATTGCCTTCTTATCACTTTGGGATGAATTTTCGCGAATGATGCCCAACCTATTAACAATACCCGCAAAACGTTTGCCTATGATAGTGCTACCTGGGTGAGGTTTAAACCCCAATGGTAAAAAATGATTTTTTTAATAGAAATAAATGATTCCGAAACAATTAATGAAAAAGTTTATTGCCAGTGCCAAGTTTACTTTTTGCAAGAAGAAGCCAAGAATCTTCTAGTAGCGACTAATACGATTGGCTGATTTGGACGCTGTTAAGCAAAAAGTGCTCAAGCAACAAAATCTCTTAGAGATGCAAACTATCGGGCATTTTCATTATCGATAACTATCGATAGTTTTGTGGGTTTTTTTTTTTTGGGGGGGGGGGATATTGATTGTTATTGATAGTATCGATAGAACCATCTAAATAATACAACGAAATGACAAAGAGGCTGCTAAAGTTGCATTCAATTATTGTAGAGACTTGAGAGATTTTCAAGTTTTATAAATCTAATCCATTATGCTGCTGATAAATTTTGTACAGGGTTAAATTTTCTGTAAATCGTAGTACATCAATTCCGTCTTGTGAAAGTTCTATTACTAACGAGCTAACTCACTCCACTAATCGGGGAAAAAATTATAGAATGACGAATTTTCATATACAAATTGCAACAATTATATGATGAAACAAGATCAGCCGATACTTAACAATAGTTTCGCCGTTATCGATAGTTAACGATAGTTACAAACTGCCGATAGTTATCGATATACGATAACTTTTGCATGTCTACAAAATATGTCTTTTGAGAAAACGTAACATTAAAAGCCAATGAATAATGCCAGGGGCGGATAGGTGAATCCAAACTAAGGGGGAAATAATGTAAGAACGGCCCTCTACAAATTTTTAAGCGGCCCAAAAAATATTTTTGCCCCACCCCATTTTATTTACACATAGTCTTTCAGGGTTCAAAAAAGCAAATGGTTACGTGGATACTCATTTTACAGTTTCCCTCTTCTTTTATTTTTTCAATTGAGAAAATTGTTTTACCTCTCCACGGAATGAAAAGAAGAAAATTAGTAGTTTATTAATAACAGAAATACATAATATTATTTTTAATAATTCGGAGGTCTATTAAAAATAAAAGATCATTTTTATCTACTATTATAGGTAGGCCTAAAAAACTTGTTTATCAAATTAATTAATTAATTTATTTATTTATTTCAGGGGCGTACGCACGGGGGGGGGTCAACCCCCCATAGGCCAAAAAAAAACGAGAGAAGGGAAAAAATGATATTTTGAGGCATAATGCAATAACCTCAAGTATTATCAGAAAACTCACGTTACCGATTTTTTTCATGACTGATTACCTACTACAGTATACACATTTTTTATGCTTCAAATAACATTGTCATCTTAAAAATTACAGTATTTCGTTTCCCAAGTTTTGTCAACCCCTCCCTTGCTGAAATCCTGCGTACTCGCCTGATTAATTTAACAATTTCCGAATACTTAAGGACTTATTCGTGAGCGCATAAAGAACGTCCTCATTTTTTATTTCTAAGAGGATTCCTTTCTCGATATTCATAATCATAAGTGCATCCAAGTGATCGTCTGTAAGTACCGACCCTAATCTATTTTTTATATGTTTCAAAATAGAAAAGGATCTTTCACAAAATACTTGTACAAAGGAAATACTCAATAAAAATTTATAAGCTATGTATAAAGTTGGATACGCATGGCGAGAAAACAACAGGCAGGACACTTTTTACAAAGTTGTTTGCAACTGCTGGGTTGGGATTCAACATCATCACTATCACTACCGTTACTTTCTTCTTCATCGTCCAATAGGCCTTGTTGATCAAAATCTTCTGCAAGACAATTTTCTAAGCTGTCCCATTTGCAAATAAAATCTCCAAATTCTTGTTTGAAGTCTTGTAGCGTCGATTTCTCTCGATTTTTTTAAATATGGGAAAATAGATTTGTAAGTACTGGTAATTGATCGCTATCCGACGTATCCTTTAGCTCTGGAAATCTATTAGGGTCCAAACAACTGAAATTGGTAAATACAGCTTTGTGACTCTGATATTTGTCCTTCATAGTCGATGAAATAGTATTTGTGTAAAGACCTCTGTGTGAAATTTGTCGTTTTCATTTGTTATTGGATTATCATCACCTTCGTAATTAAACGGCATATTTTTGGAAGCTCGTCCTCTATTTCAAAATCAACCTAAGGCTCAGCTTTTTCCAGTTCTTCATTTATCTTGGAAACATATAACTTTGTTGAATGTAAAATAACTTCAAGGTCGCCTAATCCCTTTGCTAAATCTCTAATTGTATCTTCAGCCATGTTATAAGCTTCAACATGTCAGCTCCCTCTGTTTGAAGGTACTCAGAAAGAGGAGTTGTCTTTTCAAAAATGCGAAGAAAAATTTGAGCCGTGAAGATTATTTTGAAAAAATTATTACGTAATTACTCATAAATTTAATTTTAGTGTATAGTCTAATACTTTTTACTTGGGAAATATTTTTTTCTAGCGAGGGCCAAGGGCTGCGGCCGTCAGCTGTACATTTTTATGTCGGAGCTATCCAATTGTGCGATTGAACCGGCCCACCGGCCCAAAGGGAAATATCCCCTTTCCCCCCCCAGGGCGTATCCGCCCCTGAATAATACCAGTTTACAGACATAGCGTTTACTGATAAGCTTTTTTCAACGTGAGTATACATTTTTGAATAACAGAACCAAGCGACCATTTATTGACAAAATGAGTTATCTTATTAGTATCATTGGAAAGAGTGTAAAAAATAGGGTTTTTCAAAATTGAGCCTCCGATACAAAAAGTGTACCGATCTTGAAATGAGCTTATCAGTAAACGCTATGTCATCTAGTTTCTATGGCTCTTGAACTTCGAATCACGTGTTCTCAAAAAAACAGATTTTGTCGCTTGGTTCTGTTTTGCTTACCAGCGTTCATTTGAAGTAACATAAGTGCTTAAACTTGGAAGTTTCCGAAGTTGGTAGCTCTGTTGTAAAATTTCCTGGAAATGTAATCATGGACGTTATCACCATAAGAATACATGTATCTTGAGCTCGCTTTTTCCAGTTAATAAAATGTTTTCTTGGGTCATATAACAGATGAATTCAGAGATTGAGGTTTTTAGTTTTCATTTCTAAACTTGAACAGCTCCATTTTTCATGTATTAGTTGTATACAAGCGCGTTTTGTACCAATGGTAAACTGCCATAAGAAAACCAGTAATTTGGAAATCAACTTATTCATCTAACTGGAGCAAATAAAGAGCTTTAAATTACCTTTCATCATAATGACACGTTATATGACTTAAAAAAACCTGTTTTCAGCAATTACAAAAGCTTTGAAAATTACCAATTTTACACGTATTCTTATTGGAATATCAACCTTGATCACCTTTTCAAGAGTCGACAACACTAGCGAACCTAATCACGGTTTTATCGCTTATTATGAGTAAAGATCGTAAAAAGCTGCATCCCCGTAAGCGGCCAGTGTGACTGGCACTTCAGTGACGTCTTTGCGCCTTGCTAAATGGTCCAACCTTCCAAAATTATAAGAACCTTGAGACTTTGAATGGAGCCGGCCGGAACCGATGGAACACGTGCCCTACCTTACTCGTGAAGCTGGAAGGCAGTGGTATTTAGCTCTCCTTCCCACCTCCAGTTACAACAAAGGAAATTGTAAGAATGACAGCTCATTTACAAGAAATGGTGTACGACCGGGTAATAAATAAGCTGGACGTCTATTTTCGTTTAAACCAGAAAAATGGCTTATGTATTTTCTTCTGAAGAAACTTCAATTGCAGTTGAAGAGCTTTTTTCCAGAAGTCAATTTTTGCAGTTCTGAGGAAATCAATAAAAACAGTTTGTACGCCGCGCAATCACCACAAAGAAGGAGGAAATGATATGAATCGTCAAGGATAGTACCAATCGATTGTGGACAACCTTATCATCCTACCATCTTTCGAAATATTGTGAGAGGCTATCAAAGTTGGTGACCTACCTGACTTAGACTAGACTATTCTAGTATAAAATACTGCATTAATACAACCTACCATCTTTCAGAATATTGTGAGAGACCGTCAGAGGGCTACTTTGGCATAAAATACTGAATTCTTCTTCTTCAGGCGCCGTATCCGATACCGGGTGTCGGTGGTCGCGGTTCTGATGGGCGACTCCCCTGGGCAGGTTATTCAGGGGTAATTTGCCGTTGCTTTTCTCATGGTTTTGTTGAATTAGTGTTTTTCTTCTCTATACTGAAGAGTGTGCAGCCCCAGTTCGCTTACTAGTCACGTGTTTTCACTACGTTGAGTAAGCTGTCCACGATGTGTACACGCACAGTATCAATCTTTCTGATCTGGTAGTAACACGTCCTGCGATTGTAATGCCTTGTTCGAGTGAATTGGCGGTGGTTACAGAACGCGCCATGTTTCCACCTCAATTGATAGTGTAGTTGCTGGGTTCACCAGGATGTTAGTGGGGTATTCGAATATAACAAGCGTTTCGGCATTGATGGGACTCGAACCCGAGATGCGTGGATTAAGGAACCATTTGGCCACACGGCGACTCATTGCATTAACACAACAAAAATAAAGAGGTAGTTGTGTTACTGTTATCAGCATTTGCAGCAGCACTTAGGCTACTTTGGAAACAGACTTCAACTTGAAACGCGTAGCGAAGCTGAAAGAAAAGTACACGGGGGTCAGGGAGCACTAACGAGATGATTGAACCGATTCGTTCGTTTACACTTGAATATTGCGAGCAGTCGACGTAACCTTGAAGGCTGAATTCGAGAAACGTAAGCACACTTTTACACTACGCTGCCACACACTCGTACCGTAAAACGGTTATTAATCCGAACGTTCGCCCTGTAACGTCACACGCCGACCAGTCAACTTCTGCGAGACACTGGGGGCGAGCAAATTTATATTCGACGAAATTCGGACCACGTGCGAGTCGACATTTTTTGCGCGGGTAAAAGACCGAAAAACACCAGCGACGTGGTTTCTGTTTTAACTTTCAGCCTTAAGCTTCATGCGCTTATACACTCAACACTAGATTTCACGAGCACAAGTAATCTTGTTGCACGGATAAACTAAAATAGTGCATAAGGAATGAGGGGTTCGGGTCCACCAGGGAAAACCACAAATTGTGAGTTCATAGTGGTCAGTGAGGTACACGAATGCTTGGGAAGCGGATCTGAAAATAACTGGTAAGCTCTGAAGAAGTTCGGGTCTGACGAAGGGAGAATTTTTACCTGGGACTGTGATCTACGAAGCCCAACAATAAATCGTCGAAAAGTAAGAAAATATACAAATATTAAACTAGAAACCCTTGAGAATGAGGCAGAAACTGCCTTTTTTTTTTTCTTTTTTTTTTTGCATTAAATTAATTTAAAATGAACTAATAAGGCATTAAAGGCGCAGGGCGCATTGTCACCAGATCAGAAAGATTGGTACTGTGCGTGTGCACGTCGTGAACAGCTTACTTAATATCGTGAAACACGTGGTTGGTAAACGAACTGCGACTGCACACTCTTCGGCACAGGGGAGGAAAACTCTAACGCAATAAACCGTGAGGAAAGCAACGGCGAACTACCCAGACTAATAAAATGAAATAAAAAAATTTTGTTTGCTCTTTTTTTCTCCGACATTTAGCCCCTCCCAAAATGTAATCCTGAATCCGCCACTGCCCAGACTAAGCCTGCCCAGGAAAGTCGCGCGTCAGAAACCGCGATCGCCAACGTCCGGTGCCAGATACGGTACCTGAAGAAGAAGAAATTTGGAAAAAGGGGGCGAGTCACACCAGCATCGAATCTATTAAAAAATTCTGAGAGGGGCAATCCGGAATGTAGAAGAATTGTTTAGTAGTGGCCCGTTACATATTTTCAACTCACTAGATTCTCGATAGGACGACTATTTTTGAAAAATTTTCCAATGTTCATCACAATTTTACTCGATTTTCTTTTTCTTTAGAAGAGCGAAGAGATGGGCTGAGCACTCGTTCAAACTGTTTAAGATTCTGCAATAGTCGTTTAATTTAAGGAAATTTGAGACTGCTCCTGACTAATCTAAGACTTGCTGTACTTAGGTGTTCAAAACTTGTCCATAGCTCTTTATCACTCTTCCAGGCTTGATTAAGGCTCTTCTAGGTGTGATTAAACCCTTTCAGAACTTTTCTATACTACTTGTTTATCAGGACACAAACGAAACTCAAAAACGCATTAGGATTGTTTAAACTCTTTAATGCTTATTTAAGACTACGATTTACTTGTTAAAAGGCTGGATAAAACTCTTGTTCAAGGCTCAGTGACTTTTCAAGTTCCGTTTAAGACTTATCCAAACTCCGCTCCTCCATACTCTATCAGAAACGAAACTTGACTTTCAGTTTGCGAGGTGGAGAAGAAAAGTTTGCCGACCAATATTTGTTTAAACCAAAAATTCGCCAACAAAATTTTAAAAAAAATTGAAAATTTGCCAATTTTTCATTCAAAATATTTCCTAATTGAGAAAAATACACAAACAAACGTTCTTAGAAAATGAAAAATTAAAGTGAATTGTTTCAAAATTTGCCGACTGCCAAATTATTGGCGATGTTTCACCCCCCTCCCCCCGCCCATAGTTTCGTCCTTGCAAAATGCAGATTGGAACCTTATCCCCCAAGCACTCACATTTGCGCACCTGAGTATACCCTAGTCTGGGAGGGTAAGCTGGAAGCTGGAAGGATGTTAGGAATTGAGAGGAACACTCAGCTTCCTTTACACATTAAGGTGGTCGTTATTTACTCTTGGTGATATTTTTCCTCTGAATTTCCTCTGATTCGACTCCTGATTTGGTTCCAATAAAATCAAAAAAAAAAAAAAAAAAAAAAAAAAAACTACAAAGTTTTAGGTCGAGGTCGGATTAGGGGAATCCGTGCTACAAGTTCTCTTTTGTTCTTACAGGAAAAACACATGGAGTTTTGACTTTTGTTCCAGACTAAATTTCCCTCCTGTATTCACCTGGACCAAAGCCTATAAATTAAACAAGAGAACATTTGCTGTCGGATTCAGCTTGTGACATTGGAAAACAGGGACGTACCGATAGGGGGCAACTATTCCCCCCCCCCTCGTAGGAATTTTTTACTCAGCAGTTGGGAAAACCGAGTTCAAAAGGGGTCGATTTTTTTTTGCTTTGATACTTGGGACTTTCACAAATTTTACCCCCCCCCCCCGGAGATACTCTTTGGTACGTCCTTGTTGGAAATGCTTTAAATTTTTAGACTGTAATAAAATGTTCAACTTTCTCAAATTTCAGGCTTTAGTCCAATAAACAGAGAATCTAATAAATAAAAATGTCAAAACAAAATATTTAGTAATTGAAATTCGAAATTCAGTGTTTGCTACTGACTTTCAGGTTTTCGAAATGTCTTCTACATTTCAACTTTGTTTCAATTTTTCAAATAACGTTCGATATTCAGCTGAAACCTTCGGCTTCTGACTGACTAGTCTCTGACAGGAATCCAGGGTACTCCACTTTCTGAAACGAAATTTGACTTTCAGTTTGGAAAGGTGGAGAAGAAAAATTTGCTGATTTTTTAATCGCCATTTTTCTAATTGAGAAAAAAAAACAAACAAACATTCATAAAAAATGAAAAATTCAAATGAACAGTTTCCAAATTAGCCCTCCACACCCCCTATAGTTTCGTCCCTGGACTCTATTAGAACTCCTCGAGACCTGATCAAGACTTTTGAAGATTCTTCCACAGTTGTTGAAGACACTGTGAGGAGCTCGAGACTCGTTCAAGATGTTCAAGTCTCGTTAGTACAGTTTAAGACTCCTTGTAACTCTTTCACACTTCATTAGAACTCTTCAAGAAAGACTTATTTGATACTTTGAAGTGTACTGTGTAAGAATCCTCCGGACATATTTGAGGCTTACTGAGATTCTTCATAACTTGTACTAGTATTTCAAAACTGGTGTTTGAAAACCTCCGCAAATCTCACTCATGCATTTCTCGGATCTAAGTTAGTTTCACATTTTTGAACTTGGGAGGGGGTAAAGAATATACTTTCATCATCAAATCCTTCCTCACTAATTTGTTATCTTCCCGAGACTGATAGTCCTCAAACACTCACCTTCTTTCTCACTCAAATGAAACTCGAATCTGACTTATTACCATTCTTTTAAAAAGTTCTCGACTCTACAGATACTTTTCCGACCTTATATTCAGATTCGACTCTTTCTTAAGTCCAAAATTTAGATACTCTTACTCAGATCTGACTTGAATATGTATATATTTCTCGGATATGAGTTGGTTTCACCTTTTTGAACTTTGGAGGGGGTAAGGGAAAGGTTCACATCATCAAATCTTTCCCCGTTATTTTCTGATTTCTCTGAGACTGGTCGCCTTCAAATATTCCCCTTCTTTCTCACTCAAATTAAACTCGAATCTGACTTATTACCGTTCTTTTAAAAAGTTCTCGACTCCACGGATACTTTTCCGACCTTATATTCAGATTCCACTCTTTCTCAAGTCCAAAATTTAGGTACTCCTACTCAGATCTCACTTGAATATTTCTCGGATATGAGTTAGTTTCACTTTTTTGAACTTGGGAGGGGGTGAGGGAAAGGTTCACATCATCAAATATTCCCTCCATTCCATATTTTCTGCTCTTCCCGAGACTGATAGCCTTCAAATACTCCCCCTTCTTTCTCACTCAAGTAAAACACGAATCTGAGTTAGTATCATTCTTTAAAAAGTTCTTGACTCCAAGGATCACTTTCGGACCTTATATTCAGATTCCACTCTTTCTCAACTCCAAAATTTAGGTACTCTTACTCAGATCTCACTTGAATATTTCTTGGATATGAGTTAGTTTCATCTTTTTGAACTTTTGAGGGGGTGAGGGGAAGATTCGCATCGTCAAAACCTTCCCCATTATTTCCTGCTTTTTCCGAGACTGATAGCCTTCAAATACGCCCCTGTTTTCTCACTCAAGTAAAACTCGAATCTGAGTTTGTATCATTTTTTTGATGAGTTCTTGACTCTGAGGATCACTTTCTGGCTTCAGATCCAGATTCCACTCATTAGTTTTTCCCAAGTCTGTAATTCAGGTACCATACTCAAATTTCACTCAAGCATTCCTCGGATCTGAGTTAGTTTTACTTTTTTGAACTCAGGAGGGGTAAGGAAACTGTTCGCATCATCAAATCCTTTCCCACTAATTTAATCTCTTTCGAATACCGATAGCCCTAAAACACTCATCCCTGCCTCACTCAAGTAATACTGGAATCTGAGTTGGTTTCACGTTCTCGGTAAGTTCTCGACTCGAAGGATCATTTTTTGGCCTCAGATCCAAATTCCATTTTCTCAGTTTTTCAAGTCCAAAATTTAGATACCCCTTATCAAATCTCACTCAGTCATTTCTCAGATTCGACTTAGTTGAATCCACGGTTGAATCTTTTTGAACTTAGGAGGGATTAAGGAAAAAATGTTCTTATCATTAAATCCCCTTCTAGCATTTTCTGCTCCTCCCAATCTCACTATGTAGTCTCTGTCCGGACATCCAAATGGGAGATTTTTTGCATCCGGAATTATTATTTACTCTGTGAGTTGCCATCATAATTGCGGCGGTGAAGACACATCTCGAGAGAAGAATACTGATGTAATTTCCCCTTTACTTTCATCAGGGTTCGTGTGTCGGAGTTTCCCTTCTCCTATGGGCCTCTAGTTCTCCTTTAAGCTCCCACATCACGTCAAGGTAGCACCCACTGAAAGGTTTTCACCATGACACCTGGAAAAATTGATCGTTTTCAATGTTCTTTTCTGTCTCAGGGAGGAGATGTATCCCTGTCTCCGTGGGATATATTCCTCTGTCCCGCCTAACTGTTAACCAAACGGACAGACGGTAACGCGTACTTGTCTATTTCGATCACCAGGCTTCTGCATTTTTCTTGAAAACGCAATAATCCGAAGATTACCGTTCACCCGATCCACTTTCGCTGAAAGGTCGTTGACATGCCCCCCCTCACGGCAATCCACGGCCTCGAGCTAGCCGTCCACACCTATTTCGCCCATCGCTACATAACCGAAATAATTCGCCACCGTGAGCCACATTCGGTTCATTGTTTTCGATCTCGCCGGTTCAGATTTCTTGCGAGCTGTGCGTGAACTAACGACGAGAAAGCGCGGCGACCGTCGAGGAGTAGTACATAGTCACGCTTACGACCACGCTGGCCGCGCCGCGCCGGCCGCACCGACTCGCCGGTCGTCGCCGCGCAGACACCGCACTCCCGAGCCGGGCGTTCGTCGAATAGCGACGGATATTCGCCGTGTTTTTCGAGTACCGTTCGATCGATCTAAGCTTCTTCGTCCCTCCGCCGAAAGGTACACTCGGCTATATAGATATACATATGGAGCATAATTATATTTAATTTATTGTCTCGCTTCCTCGCCCTCGAATGCCCTGTACCTCTGTCTCCTTTCTTCTCGCTCGCCGAACACGTAATGGCCTCGCGTTAATCTTCACGTCGCTGCCTGCTCGTTGCTCGTTTGATGGTCGTTTAATGAACGAAATTTACGAGTACCGCGACGTCTCTCACATTGTTTTATGCGAATCCGATGCAATGCGATGGTTTCTCTCTCAATACATATGCATATTCACAATCCATCTATAACGGATCAGTGCTTGCTACAACCTCCTCCTCTCAAAGTTTTCTCTTCGCGAGTCGTGCTCCTAATGTATCGACAATGGCACGCAAAGATCAACGCGTCTCTGAGCTTTCTTCATATCGACATCAAACACGCCGGACTAAAGATTAGAAGAAATCTCTTGGACACATCGCGTACATCAATTTTTTTTAGGGGGCAAGACCGCAATCAGCTTCTTGTATGTGGTAGTCCAAAGGCTAGTTGCAAACACTGAGGAGGCCTGGGACGGAGTAGCCCGCCGGGCAACCGGGAAAATTATGTAGACTGATGATCTCAGATTGATTTTTATAACCTTCAAGTCTCTTCAGGGCTTGTTCATGACTCTTGAAAACTTCTTTGAGGCTCTTGCTATGTTTTAGACTTTCTAAATTCTTCAAGACATGCTTCAGATTCTTAAAGATCTTCCGGACTCGGTCAACTCCAGTGGCGGATTACCCTAGACGCACACTATGCATATGCGTGGAGCGGCAAATTTGTAGGGGAGGCAAAAAAGTGGAAAATTTTTCAGGAAAATGGAGAAGAAACGGGAAAATTATCAATGAGACTGATGAACATCTAGAAATTGCCTATACTTAATTTGGAATTTATTTATCTATAGAATACCAAATAAAACATTAGGAAAATTTGGCTTGGGAGAAAGAAATAAAAGAGGAAGGAAACTCATAGAATTTGTTCAGGAAAACAATTTATCAATTGAAAATACATTTTTTCATAAGAGGGAGAAGAAAAGATAGACATGGCAAGCTCCTAATAAGAATATAAAGAATGAGATAGACCACTTCTTAATCAGTGATAGAACAATATTGAAAAATGTAATATCCAAATTCGAATTTCTTTCAGATCATAGAATAATAACGAATACACTGAAAATACGAAGAAGAGTGAGAATAATAAATTCCAAGAACGCAAATAAAAACACAAGTTGATAATACCAGAAAGTAAAGAAAGGGAGACACAAGAGGAATTAAAAGAGAAACTAATTGATTTTGATGAATTGATTACAAAAGGAGTTGAAACAGCATACAATAAATTGGAAGAGGAGCTGAAAATAACAGAAGAAAAATGTTGGAGTAAGAAGAACCCAAGAAAATTGACAAAGTATAAACTCACAGAAGAAACCTTAGAACTGATACGCATGAATAATAGAAAAATTGCAAAAATGGAAAGAAACAAGAATTTGAAAGCAAGGATAGAAAGAGTAGACATCCAAAAAGTGGTTAAAAATGACGAGGGAAGATATTTAAAAAATTGAAAACGAAACAAAGAAGTTTTAGAAGATACAGTATCTCTGAAGAAGATAAAAAAGAAAGTGAGTATGAAGAAAAGCCTCATAGTTAAGTTGAAAGGGGAAGGAGGAAAATTGGAATATGATTGAGAAAAAAATAATAGAAATTGCAACAAAATTCTATGAAAAAATTTATCAAAAAAAAGGGAATTTCGGGTACCTAACCAAAGGGAATCAGAAGAAGAAGAGAATGTGGGACAGAAGAAATACCAGAATTCATGCACGATGAATTGAAAACATAATTAAAAAACTAAAGAACAAGGCTGAGGGACCTGATGGGATCAGAAACAAAACAATAAAAATATTTCAAGATACAATAATACCCCCCCCCGCCTGCCCCAATATTTGATGGGGCAATTTGATGATAGTGGGGCGTATGGTAATGCACGTATATCAAATTGTCCCCGGAACACCGCATCCCCTATCCTAGAAATAAATACCCCTATTGGGCTAGCATCAGGATAGGGAGGATCGCTTTGAGGTATCTCCTGCTACCCCTATTTCTCCTTTCATCCTTCTATGGAGATGAATCTGCGGTGTCTCATTTGTCTTGTTCTTCTTTGCTGTTAAGTTGCGCTGGATCGTCTTCTTTGTCAGTTGTTAGCAGCAGTGACATTGTTGTCATCGTCGTCAATGTTGGTGGGATGGCAAGTGCCGGCACAGGGTGCTGTGTCCGCTGCCTTTGTCTCTGCTACTCCAGTTCCATCTTGCGGCCCAACGTCTTCTTAACAAAGGCAGCTGCCTGATCCCATTCCACTCTACTCTTCAGCATTGTTGGGACCAGGTTCTTAGGTGTAAGAGGCTTAATGCCCGCGTTTCGAAAGGCGACGGCCACTTCTTCCCTCTCTTGGTCGAATGCTGGATACTCGAACAGGGTGTGCCAGGCATCATCATCTCGCCCTTCTGTAGCGCAGTAGGAGCACTGCAGGCTCTCTACTATGCCTGTCCAGTGCAGGTACTTGTTCAAGACTCCATGGCCGTTCATCACCTGCATGAGGTGGAAGTTCAGCTGGCCATGGCGTCAGCACAACCACGCGATGAGGTCGCGTACTAAGGGAAAAATGTTCTCATCATTAAATCCCCTCCTAGCATTTTCTGCTCCTTCCAGTCACACTATGTAGTCTCTGTCCGGACATCCGAATGGGAGTTTTTTTACTTCCGGAATTATTATATACTCTATGAGTTGCCATCATAATTGCGGCGGTGGAGACACATCTCGAGAGAAGAATAATACTGATGTAATTTCCCCTTGCTTTCATCAGGGTTTATATGTCGGAGTTTTCTTTCTCCTATCGGCCTTTAGTTCTCCTTTAAGCCCCCACACCGTGTTAAATTGGCACCCACTGAAA
Source organism: Acanthococcus lagerstroemiae (assembly GCA_031841125.1). Classification (NCBI taxonomy): domain Eukaryota; kingdom Metazoa; phylum Arthropoda; class Insecta; order Hemiptera; family Eriococcidae; genus Acanthococcus; species Acanthococcus lagerstroemiae. The sequence continues at coordinate 53,025,486 of CM063114.1, forward strand.
GGTTTTCACCATTACACCTGGAAAAATTGATCGTTTTCAATGTTCTTTTCTGTCTCAGGGAGGAGATGTATCCCTGTCTCCGTGGGATATATTCCTGTGTCCCGCCTGTTAACCGAACAGACAGACGGTAACACGCACTTCTCCATTTCGATCACCAGGCTTCTGCATTTTTCTTGAAAACGCAATAATCCGAAGATTACCGTTCACCCGATCCTCTTTTGCGAAAAGGTCATTGACATTCCCCCCCCCCCCCACCCACGGCAGATCCACGGCCTCGAGCTAGCCGTCCACACCTTTTTCGCCCATCGCTACATAACCGAAATGATTCGCCAGATCGCCACCGTGAGCCACATTCGGTTCATTGATTTCGATCTTGCCAGTTCAGATTTCTTGTGAGCTGTGCGTTAACGACGAGAAAACGCGGCTTTTCACTTTACCTTCAGCTGTGTAATAGGCTCTCCCTCCTTATTGGTTATATTACTTGCTTTCTCCCTTCTGTCTCCAAACTCCATTTTTACTTTTCTATAGACCAAGTCCATTTGTCCTTTATTCATAAACTCTTCTCACTTATCACTTTTTTCTTTCGCCCATTCCTCTTTGCCTTTTTACACTCTCTCTCTTTAATATTCCCTTCTTTATCTTACTCCACTCTTCCTCCACACTGTTGATTTCCTGTGTTTTTTCAGCCGCTAATTTTAATACAATATGTCCTCTTGATATTATTCTCTGGTATTAACATTCCAACTTTTTCAAATTCCATCCTTTTACCTCTTCTTACCACCGGGTTGTGATCACTGTCAATATCGGCTCCCGGATAAGTTGTACAGTCTAATATTTGATTCCTAAAACGTTGTTTTGTAATAATATTATCAATTTGATATCTAACTTCGTTATCTGGACTCTTCCATGTATACTTTCTCCTGTAGTGATTTTTAAATTGAGTATTTCCTATAACTACGTTATGCTTCGCACAAAACCGTATCAAACGCTCTCCTGTTTCATTTCCCATATTCCCATTCCTAATCCAAAATCCCCAACTATATTACCTTCTTTTTTCTTTTCCTTCACCAACTGTAGTATTCCAATCACCCATATAATCATAAGATTCTTTTCGCCTCTAACGTGCTTCATAAGTCCTTCTAATTCTTCATATACTTTCTCAATTTCTTCGTCCTCGTGAGTATTAGTAGGCATATACACTTGTATTATTGTTGTAAGTACTGGTTTGGTATTGATTTTTATCAAGATTAACCTTTCGCTCTGTTGTTTATAATATAATTTTTTTACCTATTTGTTTATTCATAACAATTCCGACGCCTGCTTGCCTTTCTACTCCCTTTGTATTTATTATTCTTAAAAGTCTTCAGATCAAAAATCATTCTCTTTCCACCTTACTTCAGTTATTCCAACTATTCCCAGGTTAAGCCTATTCATCTCTCTTTTGAGATTCTCTAATCTTCCAACTCCATTCAAACTTCTTACATTCCAAGTTTCTTTTTTAATTGCACCTTTCTTTTTAAAACTTTCCGATAATGATGCTCCTTCAAGTAGCTCCCTCCCAGACATCCGAATTGGGAGCTTTTTACGTCCAGAGAAATTATTTACCTGTTGGAACGCCATCATCAGTAATCAATATTTGGAAAAGCTACATTTCCTGGAAAGAGATACTGTTGTGCTTCATTGCTTTCAACAGGGTTTATCTGTCGTATCTGTCGGAGTTTACCGTCTCCTAGGTGCTTTTGGTCGTGATTTTAACGATGATAAGAGTCTTTTCTTTTTATTTTTTACGCTTAAGCCTCCTCACCACGGCAAGCTATCACCCAAGAAGAGGACGTGTTATCAACGTACATTTCAACTCGTGCATGCATTTAGAACGTGATGATATCAATCTTACGGCCGGTGTGATGCAGCTGTCCATTTTCCCCTATCTTGTGCGAGTTCCCTTATTTCCAGATAACTTTGACATTTAACATTCGTGATAATCTCTTGGACATACTGGAATCTTTGCCGACCTACTCAATTTCTTTCTTTCGCCACTCCTTCTTGCAGCAAAGATATTATTCCTGGGTGCCTCAAGTTATAGCCTATAAATTTATCTCTCTTCCTGTTCAGAAATTTCCACGTATCCATTTTACCTCCTGCTCTGTTAAGTACTTCTTCCTTTCTTACCTTATTCGTCCATTTGATACTAAGTACTGTTCTTTCAATAGCTGCCTTGGGGTGGTGGAACCTAGCTCCTGTGAGCATAATTCGGGTCAACCTCTGTAGTTTCTGCTCCTCGGTTTCCATTCAGCGAATGATACCAAAGGAGTATGTAAGCACTAGAACAGCGTAAATACGTATTGTCTTAGCTAGATTTCTGCCATTGAGACCTGTTTTACAGAGGGTTTTCATTCTTCTGCCGAACTCTGATGCTCAAATGCCTTTCTCTGCTCAGTTCTAAGTTATGTACCTATAAGTTTCTCCTTCAAGTAGCGTCTTTATGGTGTCTTCTCATTCACTCGGTGTGCACATCGTTTGGTACTACTTTTCCAACTTTTATTGTGATGGTATTATTATTATCATTATCATTATTAGGGAGACACTTATTGCATAGTTACATTATGGCATTTGCGTCCCAAATAATATGTGAGTAGTTGCATAGCTGCACTATGGCTTTTGCGTTCTTAATAATATGCGAGTAGATAGTTATTACATTTTTATTGTTTACAGAACTTGAATTAATTTAGTTAGAGAATTGGAGTTTGCAAAAGAGTTTAGTTCGGGTAAATTGTTGAGCTGTAAATAATTGATTTGATGGTTTCGATTGTAACTATTGCGTGTTGTACTGAAGGTGTGTTGGACCGCGAGGGTTTTGGACCAGACTAGTGAAGGTTGACGACGACTACACTTCTTTCGGAATGGCTGAAACATTTTTTTATAACTAGGTTACCTTTAAGACTCTTACAAACATGACTGAAACTTATTACGAGAATGCCCAACAAAGATAACATACTCGACAAGATAGTAAGGGCAGAGGAAACCACCTACCTAGGGCTTACACTTGATGGGAAATTAACATGGGGCCCTCACTTACAAAACTTACAGAAAAGGCTTCGCCAACTTAATTATCTCATGTACCACCTGAATTCCCATTTTAACACCAAACAAATGACTCAGATATATAAAGCCCTATATGAATCAGTCCTAAGATATGGACTTATAATGTGGGGAGGGGCTTCGGCGGTCAACACTGAACCAGTAAAGGTGCTACAGAGAAAAGTAATTAGAAGTATCAGTAGACAGAACCGAAAATCAGAGAAAACTGCCAAAGCCTTTCAAAGGCTGAAGATAGGGAATGTTGATCAACTATATAAACTAGTCAGCTGCTTATATGTCGCAAAACATCTCAGTGAATTCAGAAAAGCCAGACAAACCCAAACAAGAGGAGGTAGCACTGTACAGTTGGAAAAGCCATTTTACTTAAAAGCTACATGCCGGAAACAGGTTGATTACAAGTTACCCCAAATGTTCAACGAATTACCCGCCAAGCTGAGAACAGGCGCAGGGGACCTCTTCAATGGGACAAAGAGGGACACAATCGCCAAACTAAAAAAATTCAAAATTGAACTTACCGGTCACATTATTGACTCTCCAGTTGTTGACACATAGGCTCAAGGTAATGAAGGGGAGAGGCGGCAAAATCATACGAATGACGAACACAAGCCTAGTCGGCACAAGTATTCCGATTGTATCCTGCTTATTACTGTATCCTCACCAGGCTAATTTCTACCTCTGTTAATGTCCCTTACTGTTGTATTCATTGTATTCATTGTTACCGGCTGTCGTATTTCTATATTATTCCACTGTTTACCCTTAACATTCGTTACCATAACATTCGTTACCATAAAAATATTTGTTACCTTAACTTATTTATATTCCATCTGTTAGATATAGGTTTTGCTGTTTACCTTGTTATTGTTGCTTAGTGTCGTTGTTATATTCATGTTGCATATTACCTTGCCTCGAATTGTTATTGCTGCCTGAAACCGTTATTTATATGCCACTATTTCCTGTTACAGCTTAGTGCCCCTTACTGTTATGTTCACTGTTACCGGCTGTCTCTTTCTATTGTTCCGCAGTCTACCCCTAGTATTTTGTCGTAACTCTGTGCATGTTTCATCTGTTATGGGTTCTGCTCTTGTCCCTTTGTGATTGTTGTTTGTGTTCATGTCGCATATTGCCTTGCCTTGGTTTGTATTGTTGCCCAAAATTGTTGTTTTTAGGTCTTTGTTTCCTGTTGTCGTGCAGTTACCGCTTGTTTATTGAGTGCCCATGTGTACATTCAGGAGTGGTGGTGGTCCTCGGTGATCCCCACTCGGGCCATCTGGCCATCGGGGGATCACAATGCCGTGTATTATCATAATTGATCATTTTTGCCATTATATATTATTATTATTATTATTGAGATTTTTGAAACTCTAGCTAAATGCTTACAGAAATGGGTTCAGTATTTTTTGAGACTTTTTGAAGTTTTTCTAAACTTATTTGTTTTAGTGTCGAGTTTTAAGAAGTCTTAAATTGGTTTAAAAGAATCTCGGAAAAGTCTGAAAGAGTCTAAAAAATTTCTGTAGGGCGTAAGATAATATAATATTAAACAAGTTCTAAAAAGCTTTAGAAATGGTCTACGACTGTTCTGGACGAGTCTTGAAAAATAACGTACGTTTAACAGATAACAGAATTTTAAAATTGTATGAGGGTATCAGAACTGACAATATAGCTGATGGTAGATAAATTAGAAGCTTTGCTGACAGATAGTCCAGAATTCTGATTAAATGTCGAATTTGCCAGAAATGCCGGATTTATTATTTTTTAATTGAAGAGCCCCATTCCAAACAGCCCTTAGTCTAAAAACCAAAATGATGGGAAATCGAATAATTCTGCCACGCGTGAACTGTTCGCGCTTAGAAGTTGAGATTTTGAAGGTGGCTGCACTGGTCCTTCAGTGATACAAATACTACCCCCGTAAACGAGAAACCACCATCATTACACAGTGTTGAGATATATTCGTCAATGTGGACAAAAGTCGGGGACTAAGGTCACTTTGCCCCCTCCCCCAAACTGTAGAGATGAACTAAGTGAATGTCATCTGTCCTTACAATTATTTCAATTGCAAATTTCAATGCAACATACGAATATTCTTTGCCAGAATGATAAGAAAGAAATGATGAAACGATAACAATCAACAAAGTCACGTACTTCGACACACAAATATCTCAGTGTAGAATTGCAATGTCAAAGTGAAATGAGTTTTGTCAGAAAGCTGCGTAGTATGGCCACTAGATATCGCTAAAATCTCATTTTCGACAATTTTGAACTAAGGACTATTTGGAATAGGGCTCCTTAGTTACTAGATTTGTTTTTGATACTGTTTTGAGTGTACCTACCTTGATAACTATCGTTCAATAATTTAAAAAAAAAAAACCACCAACAACAACAACGTTATGAGATCATTGTTTTTATCTCAGAACTCCAGTCTAAAGGTCATTCAAGGATAAAGGAAGAGATATTGACTGAAGATTCGTAATCGTTTTTGATATGAGGAACAACACCGCAGCTACATCAGTTACAGTGAGAAGAGATCAATGACGTCTTTACATTGACAGGGTGGCCACTTTTCTAGAAATCCTGGAAGTCAGGTAAAAGTCAGGGAATTCTGTGAGACTTAGAAAAGTCAGTGAATTTTGAAAGAAAATCGGAAAAATCAGGGAGTTTTGAAGAAGATTTCGTGATGTGAAAGTATTGTACAGTTTTCTCTGTCAGACTCGACTGAATATTTTTTGTTTAAATAATTTGTTTGTTACGAAAAAATTGGAAAATGGACTGGAAAAATTGAAAAAATCTGGAAAAAGTCCGGGAAAAGTCGGGGAATTGTATCTTTGGAAAAAAGTGGTCACCCTGATTGATAATCTCAAAAATTTGGAAAAGTTTGCAAATTGAAAAAATTTACGACTTTTTAAGTGAAGTTTTGATGATGAAAATGTTGATACAAATTGTTTTCGTGTGGCCTTCAAAACGAGACGTACCGATAGGGGTAAAGGGGGCAACTCATCCCCCCTCCTCCGCTGTAGGAATTTTTCACTCAACAGTTGGGAAAATTTACCATTTCAGTCAGGCAAGGTTGGAAGGTTTTTTTTTTTTTTTTTTAAATTTGCTTTGATATTTGGCAATTGAGTTGAGAAGAGAAGTTGGGAAAACCGACAAGGCAAAAGGTTTTTCTTCTTTTGTTTTCATACTTGGGAATCTTGAGTTGAGTCAGTTGGAAAAATCCAACAGGTCAAAAGTTTTTTTTTTCTTTCTTTGATACTTGGGAATTCTGAATTAAGTCAGTTCGGACTTTCACAATTTTTACCCCCCCCCCCTCCCCCACAGAAAAAATCTTTGGTACGTCCCTGTGGTCGGCCATGCTAATGATTTCTCATTTCATATTTCTCTCTATACAGGAGACCAATCTAACCATCTTCATGTTTTCCGTTTCACTACTTCATGTTTACTTCGATCTACATACATATTTTTAATTTCGGCAACCCCGGTCGTCGGTCTTTCGTGAAACGATGTAGTGTCTGTCACTCTACAGAATTATTCCACTTTTTACTCTTTTTTTTTCTTCCAATGTACGTAGATTTCAAATAAATTAAATATGTGTTCTCGGCGAACATGAAACCAAACGTCACGTAAATTTTCAAGTACATTCCTCGGGGAACATTAAATGTCAGCTTTTTATTTTTAGTTTCCAATTTATCGTTCATATCGCGAATCAATGAACCGGCACTCGCGTTCAGTTCTCGCATATTTTAAATAATAATTACCTTACCCTCCGGAGACATTATGCGGATTCGCAAGAAGAACGTGTAAGATTCAGGTTCCGTTGTTTCAAGGTTTCCAGCAGTGATTTTTTCGCTGCAGTAAATTTCCAATTTGACAATGAGTACTGTTCAATAATTCACAATTTCTCCGAGTAATTGAAGATTTAAAGTCTTTTTGATGAAACGGTAGCCGTGAAGTAGATAGGGACCCTGGTTACTATTGGTTTCGTATCTGAAAGGGACCTTCCCTCTTGACTAGGATGTGACGGTATCAAAGAAGCCGTTCGTTCATCCATTTTCTGATTATGGTTTTCGGAAACTTATTCCTGGATTATTTCGGATACGAACGTAAATCTCACCCATGGTTTTCCGCAGCTATTCGATTAACGGGTAATCGGACGCCGTTGAACAATTGTCGAGTCTTATTTGGTCAAACTTATTCATCGTCAGTTCCACAGTAGAAATGTGTTGGAAATTCCTCGAATTTAAATAAACACAACCCGGCCGTCGAACGAACGTACTCGAATACCGGTTTCTACATCTTGCGAATTCGAGGTTACCCACCTTTAATATAATGCTACCTAACCGTCTTCACAGGTATTTCTGTTCGCTTACACGTAGGTATATTCTGCAGGTTAGGATGTACGTCTTTTGTTCAATGACGCATACATACCTCATTAGTCTTTCTCTGCACTGGGATACTTCGACCTCTGATTCCATTCACATTTGTGAGATAAAACTGACCGTGGATCTTCCTGGACGCACTCGGATTGTCCGGAACTATCTGTGATGTATGTGTATCCAATTTTTCGTTTTTATGGAATTCGTTTTACAGTAGTAAGTTTTCCTGTGGTATTTATAAACCAGACCGAACCGAATTCTCGAAAAGGAGACAATTTGTCGGTGAGTTTCCTTTAAGAGCGCCGAAAATCGCAAGCCAGTCGCGACGATGTGAGGAAATGACAGTCTGACTAAGGGTCTGACTCATTAACTGTAATACCGTCGTGAGAAAATGAGAATTTGCCGGACTCTAGTGTCTCGTCACTTGCTCGCCAGAGGTGACCGGAAGTTCCAACCTTGAGACTCGCCGCACATATCGCACTCTATTTGTTTGAGATATGCAAGTGAACTGGCAACAAAACCTGCTGCGGATCAGGAATTACAATTTACAAAAACTAAAATGGGAAGCGTTTTCAGGGCTAAAGGGCACAAATCATGTGCGAAACCAAAGGATTATGCTCTTTTCCCCTGATACTGCCCAACTGGGTTCGTGCTCAAGCATTTCCCCTAATCACTGCTTACACGACTCATACTTTTGAAACAAAAATGTCGACACGCCAAATCTGTCAATCCTTCAACATGACATTGTGATCAAATTTGATACAGAGATCGAGTTGCCGCATCAATATCGACTTTTGAATCGAATTGTGCATCAACTTTGATGTAGAATTCTATCCGAACGTTGATGTTGTCTTTGTAACCTGTAGTATCAGATGCAATCGCAAAATGTTGTGTCAGAAAGGTTACTGATAAATGTAGACAACAGAGTTGGTTAATTTTTATGTCAACTGTGTTTCAAGAGTAGTGTCATGAAGTATCCTTAAGTCTCACAATAAGTAGAATTGTAAACGCATCTTGAGGTATTATCTGCCAACTAAGCGCAATACCACTGCCACATCTAAAATCTAGAATAAAGACGGTATAATGTTCTTTGGGTTTTAGATACTTAAAGATTGAACCAATCGGCTTATTGTAATCATAACATTTCAAAGTTTTACTTGGTGTGATCCATGACTTAAATAAGCCAGCTTGGGGGCTTACCTCCGAGGAATTTTTAGCAGTATTTTAATACTTGTCAGCCCCAGCAAGCTCCCTCCTCCTCAAGGCGGCTAGTTGCCCTTACGGTATCGCCGCCTAGTGTAGAGGACTCCTATAACTCAGAGTATTACAGTACACTGTAAAATAGGTATTCGGTTTTGGCAATTACTACAGTAAGTTAGCGCCATCCGTTCTCATATTCTCGTTTCATTTTATTAGTGAAGGGCTGTGATCGCCTGCAGTTAGTTAAAGCTGCGATCAGCTAATGATTTAATTATTTGGCTTATTGATTCCTAATGTAAAAATGTGCAGTTTCTAATTTTCAAATAGGAAGAAACGTGCAGACTTCTCTCCAAAAGAAAAAATGCAATTGCTAGAACGGTATGACAATTTACCTAGAATATGTATCAGTGTAACTGGTTGAATATTTCGCAGCCTTTGCTGTGTAAAATACTGAAGCACAGCCATAAAATTGAAATGGCGACTGAAAAAAAGGCGAATCAAAAACTTATAATACCAACTGGTCTTGAAACTGTAGCTCGGTGAGAGTGGCAGCCGACTTATCTGACCGCCCAATTGGGAATTTTCCCGCCATTCTTTGAGGTCAATCCGATCCTGGTATGTTTATATAAATTAGGAAAAGTGGTATGAACTCTGAGGTGAATATTAGATGTAAGAGATGAGTGATTAAAGGCAGATTAAGGGGGTTTGGTCGTGTACTAGTGAATCAAGTGCAGTTGATTTTGAATATTTACTACTGCATCCGGAGGTGTATTACCCAGTAATAACTCACACGTTTTCTACAGATAATTGAAAACCAGTACATAATGCGCTATGTGTATTATATGCCTTAATACACTAAACAGCACAGAATTTAGCGCAATGTATGTATTTGCTATCAAACGCGCTTGTAAATTCTGCTTAATTCCGCGCTATTCAATATACATAGATGCTGTTAATGGTACTGAATGTGTACCCAGCTGTACTATATAGTATATACCTATTTGCTGGCTAAGTAAATTTCCATTGGAGCCCTCTAATTAAGTTACCATATGAAAATATATTTGTTAGTAGCTGTGAGTGCATACTATATAGATATAGAGCCAATTGGGGCATTCCTTTGCTCCTGTAGAAGAATGTCCTGGAGCACCGACACATTTTGTTAGATTGATTTCTTTTATGAGTGTAAATGTTCTGCCAAAGTTTTCCATCACTTCTTCTAAATTTCCTTGTGTCCAATATATATTTTTGGTGAGCGTTGCATCTACACTAGCTTTGGTCTTGCGGTTTATTGTCGTATTAATGATATCTATATCTTTTGACCATCCATTCTATTTGCTCCAACTGTAAGTCTAATCTTGGAAAACCATAAATGTTGTTACCACTTTACACAGTCAGTACCTTGTACGTATAAATTGTAAGGCAAAATTGGTATCAGTATACTCACCAAAGTCTACCAAGCTTGCTTGGTATTAGAGTGGCCATGTGAGGGGTTCTTTTACAATACGTTGATTGCTATGCTGTAGATCCCCCCCCCTCCTCCTCCTGGATCTTAATAGAAAACCGAAGATGATGCGACGACTTTAATAAATTTCTAAGCGGAAATAACTTTCAGGAAATAGCACAAAACTAAAAAGAATAGGAGCGCCTCAGGGAAACCTTTGCTCTATATGGCCTGGGGTGATGAGGGCTAGGGCTATGCCCTAGCTTGAAGAAAAAATTATATTGTTGATTTTAGTGATGCATAATTGTAGGTACACCAATAAAGGTATTTTGATTTTTGATGTCGGTACACAAGTTTTTATACTTTGTAACTAAATTAACTAAATGTATTTTCATGGAAGTGCTCCAGCTGTCAAGATACTTACTGTAAGTGACAGTAATGTTTATTTACCCGTGCCTTGACTGTACTGATGCGAGTCAACATAAAATGTCATGCAGGGGTGCAACCAGAATTTTTTTCTGGTTGGGACTAGAATTCAGAAAAATAACTTAGGCAGGGGTGAAAACGCGATTTGGTACCTACCTGATCTGGTTCTTACCGATTTTTCGTGAATGAATTTGTAAAACATTTCATATTTTTGGGGAGAGGCTATAGCCCCGTAGACTCCCCCCCCCCTCGGTTGCGTCCTTGATCTCATAAGTCACGCTCATAAAAGTGATGAAGCAAGAGGTTAGTTGATGTCAGTTTAAACATTAGGTACCGGAACCATTGCCAGATGTTGGGTGGTCGCGGTTTTCGACGCGCGATTCTCCAAGGCCGGGGTAATCGAGGTAGTTTGCCGTTACTTTCCCCACGGCTTGTTGTGTTCGAGTTTTCCTTCTCTTTGCCAAAGAGTGTGCAGCCGCTGTTCGCTTACTAACCACGTGTTTCCACAACGTTGAGTAAGCTGCCCATGACGTGCACCTGACAGTTTCAATCTTTCACATCTGGTGGTAACACGCCCTGTAATCGTAATGCCTTGTTTGTTCAAACTGGCGGGGTGACAGGACACGTTATCTTTCCACCTAGATTGATACAGTAGTGGCTGTGTTCGCTAGGATGATAGTGGGGGTGGGGTATTCGAATATTACTAGCTTTCCGGCAGTGATGGGACCTGAACCCGAGACGCAAGGATTGCGAAGCGGGCACGTTAAATGTAGGTATAAGTATATAGTAATAGGTTGTATCTGCTTCTAGTTACTGTTTGTTGGTTATTCACTTTTGAATGTGTGGGATGAAATTCAGCCAAAGCATGGTCAAGTTTAAGGAATGATCTACTGTTGCGAGCTTGTAAAATGTGAAAACTGCGGTATCTATGAGGTTTGGCAAATTGATTAGCATATGATAACACATTTGCAAGAAGGGGATAAGTCCAAAAATCGAATTTGCGAAATGTGAGTCATTATCTGGGAACTGAATGGACTTATCCCCTTCTTGTAAAATGTGAGTTTTTCAAATCAAGTTGTATCATACAGAGAGTGCTCCAATCGCTATTTCAGTGCTACCAGTCGATAGAGCACAAAAAGTACTTCTAAATGAAATGAAACAACGCAAAATCGTAATAATGTGACTTATCCCCTTCTTGCAAATGTGTTATCATATTTTCTTGTGTTTGCCTTCTTTCCAAATGCTTGTGCTGTGTTGTTGAAGCCGGTATCCATGAGCCTGTAGTACACCATTTTAGATAGCAAAGATACTTAGCTTTGGGTTTCATGGAATAACTTAACTATGACAAGACTCCCTAAATCAAGGAACTAGAATTACGACATCGCCCTACTGGTTGGTAGCGCATGTCAGCGAGTGGTTTTGTCATAAGACTTAGCTTGCGTTTCATGAAAATAACTGAGCTACCAAAGGCTCCCTGAATCAATGATCTAGAATGGCAACATTGCTCTGCTGTTTGGTAGCGCGTGTCAGCAAGTCTAGCAGATGCGATGATTGTTATCTGTCTGTGCTAAGCATGTTTTCCCCAAATGCTGGTGCAGTGTTGTTGAAGTAGATATTCATAAGCATGTAGCACATCATTCTAGATAGCAAAGATACTGAGCTTGGGTTTCATGAAAATAACTTAGCTATTGAAGGCTCCCAAAATCGATGATCTAGAATTGCGACTTCAGTCTGCTGTTTGTTAGCGTGTATGAGCAAATCCGGCAGATGCGATGATGGTTATCTGTCAGTGCTGAGTGTGTCTTCCCCAAATGCTGGTGCAGTGTTGTTGAAGTAGATATCCATGAGCATGTAGCACATCATTCTAGATAGCAAAGACACTGAACTTGTGTTTCATTAAAAAATAACTGAGCTGGTGAAGGCTCCCGAAATCGATGATCTAGAATTACGACTTAAGTCTACTGTTTAGTAGCATGTGTCAGCAAGTCTGGCAGATGCGATGATTGTTATCTGTCTGTGCTAAGCATGTTTTCCCCAAATGCTGGTGCAGTGTTGTTGAAGTAGATATTCATAAGCATGTAGCACATCATTATAGATAGCAAAGATACTGAGCTTGGGTTTCATGAAAATAACTGAGCTATTGAAGGCTCTCAAAATCGATGATCTAGAATTGCGACTTCAGTCTGCTGTTTGTTAGCGTGTGTCAGAAAATCCGGCAGATGCGATGATGGTTATCTGTCAGTGCTGAGTGTGTCTTCCCCAAATGCTGGTGCAGTGTTGTTGAAGTAGATATCCATGAGCATGTAGCACATCATTCTAGATATCAAAGATATTGAACTTGTGTTTCATTAAAAAATAACTGAGCTGTTGAAGGCTCCCGAAATTGATGATCTAGAATTACGACTTAAGTCTACTGTTTAGTATCACGTGTCAGCAAGTCTGGCAGATGCGATGACTGTTATCTGTCTGTGCTAAGCATGTTGTCCTCAAAAGCTGGTGCAGTGTTGTTGAAGTAGATATCCATGAGCATGTAGTACATCATTCTAGGTAGCAAATGTAAGACTTAGCTTGTGTTTCATGAAAATAACTGAGCTATTGAAGGCTCCCAAAATCGATGATCTAGAATTGCGACTTCCGTCTGCTGTTTGTTAGCGTGTATCAGCAAATCCGGCAGATGCGATGATGGTTATCTGTCAGTGCTGAGTGTGTTTTCCCCAAATGCTGGTGCAGTGTTGTTGAAGTAGATATCCATGAGCATGTAGCACATCATTCTAGATATCAAAGATACTGAACTTGTGTTTCATAAAAAAATAACTGAGCTGGTGAAGGCTCCCGAAATTGATGATCTAGAATTACAACTTAAGTCTGCTGTCTGGTAATGCGTGTCAGCAAGTCCGGCAGATACGATGATTGTTATCTGTCAGTGCTGAGCATCACCCCCCCCCCCCGAAATTGTTGTCATGTGTATTCATGAGCATGCAGCATATATCATACTAGGTGGCAATCTGCCGAAGGTACTTAGCTTGTGTTTCATGAGATCCACTTAGTTATTCAAGGCTCCCCAAATAAATGATCTAGAATCATCTAGAATGATGACATTGCTATATTGATTGGTGGCGCGTGTCAGCGGGTCTGGCAGATGCGATGATTATTATCTGTCGATGCTACCTAGCGAATGCAGGTTACGAGGTGGAAATTCGAGACGAAGAAAATACGAGTAATTAAACCCTGCAGTCAGCTCCTCTTTCCCGCCCTCTTTTCTGACCTAGACCAACGGCTGCACCGCCATTTCGAGCGGCGGGTCGGCGCGTGAAGCTTTCTGATTTACAGCAGGCAGAGCGGCGTGCTGCTGCGTGTGCACCGAGCACGTTTTCGAAGCATGGCGTTAATTCCTCGATTTGGGTCGGGCGGCTGAGAAGGAGGATTTTCATTGACAGCCGCGTTCGTTCGGCTTTTCCCTCCAAAATGAAGGCGGGCAGCTGCGCCGGGGGAACGAAAGAGGTGACTACTACACAAATGACGTATATATTTGACTGACTTTCACGGTGACATTCGGCGTGATACGGAGATACTATACGTTGATATACAGAGCGGCTGTTTATTTATCACCTCGAGCTGGTGATAAATGTCTGCCGCCTGTCACACAGTCGAGGTATTTTCAGCAGGTGAAGAAGCGAGCGTGAGGCGCATTGTTTTAAAAATAGTAATTAAAGTCTCGGGTCGGTGGTGTTCGGCGGCGGGGGCTGCGTCCATTTTTCATTTTTATTAATTTTCGTTCGAGTGTGGGCGCGGTGGAGCTGAAGTTATTTCGAATTGCCACGATAGAGCTGTTTGAGAATTCGGAAGCTCCGAAGAGACCGTAACTGTTTGGAGTGGATTGTGAATCAGTCGCGTCGATGGAAAGGACCCTGAGTGAGGATTGCCAAAATAACGTTGCGTCGTAGGTGGGCGAAAGGGTTGAAGTCGGACTTCCGTCGTATTGTTTACGTCAATTCATATAGCTGTCAGTGGCGTGGAGGGGAGCGACAAAAACTTACGGTTGTGAAGTACTCCAACATTGAAAGAATATTGTCAATATGGTCAAGGTCGGCGTTTACGATGTTGTGATGAAAGCGTCGGGCGTTTTATGACACCTCGGTACGCGTATCTGTTGCGTTTATGTTTCCCTGTTATCACTTCTATACGGAGACGCGTGCTTGTGATTGCGTTCTGATCTCGGTTTCGGAAAGACTCATCGCTTTGATTTTAGATGACCAAGTTGGACGAGCTAATCGAAAGAGCTGCGATTCCGTCTCGGAATGCGATCGAAATTCAGAATGGTTTTGAAGCTAGGAACAGATGAGAAGTCCAGCTAGACCGAGTGGAAGAATGTAATTGCGCCGAAAAACCTCTGACATCATCTAGCCGTCCGAGGTCATTCGCGATAATGAGAATATGTACGGCGAATGAGCGAATACTTCTCTATCGTTTCAAGTTTCCCGGTGGTTTATTTACGTCAGTGGGTACGTCAGAACCCGTCTGCACGTCTGCACGTCTGCAGCTTTCGGTGGCTCCGTGCAGTTTCTGTAGTATGCCCAGATCGTATACGTTTTACACCTTTCCGTGTTTGATAGGTTGAAGTGGATGCTCCTCGGTCGGCCGGCCATCTGTGGCTGGGTATTTGTTGTTGCTCGTCGACATGAAATCACGATGTGTGCACTCGTATGTTGCATAATTTTGAAGGTAAACAATAACATTGTTGAGATGCAAACAGTGTGTAGGTGTATTGATTGTAGAAAATAAGTTCAGTTGCTGAAGCTGGCACGATGGTTCAGAACCTCGCGAGTCAGCATATTACTCGATGTGCTCATCTCTACTCTTATGAATTACGTGAGTTAGTTAACTAGCTAGGTGCTTTGCTTGCTTATGTTCACTTGGTGATGAGTCGAGGGGAGGGGTTGAAATTTTCAAAATATGCTGGCATGAGGCAGAGTATGTTTAAGGCCAAAAATTATATCCGTACAGTTAGGAGAGGACTACTAAGTTATCTTTGCCGCCACTCCCGTAATTTAACTTTTGCCTTGAAATCTCAGGAAACGGGTCACAGTGACCTACTTTGTACGCCTCTATTCCTTAGGGATTGTCAGCACCTCCTGTCAAACATTACGGAGGGAGGTCAAAAATCCAAATTACGAGAATATGCAAAAATTTACGAAAATATTTGATAGCGTTCGAGTAAGTTGTATACGGAGACTGTGCTGTTTATTAACTAAGTATTCATCAGTGTGCCGAGTTCCAACTCCGTAACAGTCTCATAAGCTCTAAAATGTAATTTGTTTGGCAAAAATTGAAGGACCTCTTCTAATTATTTGAATTTTTGGGAGAATTCATGTCGTCACTCTATTAACCCGAAAATCAGGGTTGGGCAGGATTTCAAATCCTTTTTCAAGAAGGATTTCGGATTCAACTCCTAATTTATTATTAGCAAAGGATTTGCATTTTGATGATTTCAAAAACAATTAAAATCCAAATCCAAAAATTGGGTGCTTGCAGCGTTGCGCTGCGGCAAACACCCTAAAAATCCTCATTTCATCAATTTTAACAATTTACTATTAATTGATTGATATCTGGAACATCAAACCTTACTTTTACATCCTTTTTGTTGTATTCTGCAAATGCGAAGGAAACCTCATTTGGTCACCTTTAGTGAGTCAGTAGTTAGGACGCTGAACGCAGTCCTAAAAATTTTCCTGTCACTTATTACAATATTCAATTGGACGCTGTTGAGCAAAAACCGCCTAAGCGACAAAATCTGTTTTGTTTTTTCAGACAACGTAACATTGAAAGCCAATGAATTCGGTCGGTCGCGTCACGGCGATGGAGCGCTAGTGTATTTCATCCCGTTTTGTATACTTCCACTTTTGGCCACCATTTGTAAAGTAGATGGCGCGCTATGTATTTCATCCCGTTTCGGTAGCTTCTGCATTTGTCCACCATATGTCAGCCACTTTGCTGACGCGTCCCAATAATGCCGGTTTACTGACATTGGGATTTAAATGTGCACTAGAGGGCGCTGCAAAATCACCTGTGCGGGTGAAAATGAATGAGTGATCATGTGTACTTTCAAATAGAAGAATTGCTATACCTTCAGGAGGGTAAAAAAACGGTAAAAATTATTCTACCAGTAGAACTGATTATAATTAAATTTTTTGGTGATGATGCAGTTGAATTTAGGACAAATTTTCTTTGAAAGTGAATTTCTAATCGATTTAATGACAGTTAATGTTTGCTACAGGCTTACGGTGAATCATAATTGATCATTCTCACATATACATGACTGCCAGCACTTGAAACCAGTGGCGGTTTTGAAAATAAAACTTTTTCCACTTCCACCCCCTAAAAAACCAAGAGGTATGTCATTTTAAATAATTTCTAAAGTCAAATTTCATAATGTTATTAAATCGTTTCGAACTGAACATTGTAGGCTATAGAGTGCTGCAGATACTCAAAAACAGGAGAAAAACTCAAAATTTGCAATATTTTTTTCTTCTTCGGCCCAAAGAGGGGTGTCCGAACCTCCTCCCCCCCCCTTTGATCTGTCACTGCTTGAAACTTGACGTTTAAATCCCAATAGCGTTTACTGATGCTTTTTTCAACATGGGTACAGATTTAGTATTTTATATGCTTTTACTACTGGGTATACTTGAGCGAAACCTCCACAACCCCCCCCCCCCCCGTAACGCTTTTGTTACTATGACGTCATACTACTGGGTATACTTGAGCAAAAATCGTCTCCCCCCCCCCTCAACACACTCCCTCCGACACGAAGCCAGCGCCCTTTCGAGCATTATCTTAGAGACGTCGGGGTTTTCGCATTTTATATGCTTTTACTACTGGGTATACCTGAGCAAAAACCGTAACACTCCTCCGAATCGCACCCCCGACACGAATTCAATGGTTGACATTTCCATGGAAATTTATTAGCATTTTATATGCTTTTACTACTGGGATACTTGAGAATAAACCGTAACGTAACGCTCCACTCACATTTCCATGGAAATGTTTATCATTTTTCTTACTGGCATGTGCTCATTGATCTTGATCTTTGCTGCACACTGCGCGACCACAGTACGCAGCCGTGTAGTTGCTGCGCAACTGCAGTATTTATTATTCTTTATTATTCTTATTGTACGAAATTGGGCTCTAGGCCATTATACATTGTCACATTATCAGACTAAGACTAAATTAAATTTCAACATGGCTTAAAGAGTTATATCTTGAAACTTAAAAATAATTAAACAAATAACTATACTTGGGCCGATAAAAATTCGTGTACTGAATAGAAAGCATGGTTCAAGAGCCAGAGTTTTAATTTGTTTTTGAAAGTTTTTATTGAGGGACAAGATTCAATATTTTCCGGAATTTTATTATACATTTTTGGACCCATCCCTTCCACATGGTTTTGAAAAAATTGTGATCTCAAAGTACCCGCTAATGCCTAATTTTTTCCCCTAGTGTTGTGGCCATGATTTCTATGGACAGTGTTAATAATTTTTTTAAACATGTGAACCGAAATGTTTAGGATATATATGCAAGGGAGGGTTAGAATTTTTTCCAAAACGAAAAACATTTCACAATGAGCCTCAGAAAATACACAATACTGTAGCCATGTTGTTAATAGAAATTTCCATAGACTTTTTTTAGGGTACGAAAGCATATAAAATGTTACACTACGTGTCTCTTTTTTAAATTGACTCCCTAGGGGTGAGATTTCGTTGTTTGTTTGTATTGGGGACTTTTTATGCTCTTTCCAACGATACCAGTATCTCATTTTGTCAACAAATCTCGTTTGGGCTGTTTTTGCTTAACAGCGTCCAATTAGTATTTTAGCGCTGAGCTACAGACAGGGCTGCTGAAGCAATCGGAAGGGATAAAAACTTAGTTAAAAGCTAACGTTTCCAAAAGATTGGCTTCAGCTAAGAGCTAACGTAGTCTCATTAGCTTGCTAATTTTGGGCCAGAATCAATCGGCTAACGGCTAAAAGCTTCGGCTTAGCTAAGCAGCCCTGGCTACTGACAACAGAAGTTGTATGCGAACGTCCTCAGCCAATGGTAGGTTGAATATTGCGTGGGTGCTTACTGCTGAATTATTGAAATTTAGAAGTCAAAATTCAGATCATTGGATTTTGAATGTAAAATTCCAATTTTTTTGAAAATTGAGAGGATTGAGGATTTTGGATTTGAAATACTTTTCTAAAAACGATTTAAGACGTTGACTTCAAATCCAGGATTTTGGATTTTGGTTTATGAAAGTGAAGGTAAAATTACTGCTCGAGCGAAAAATTTTCAAAAAACGTATTTTAAAGACGAAAGGTTGCTCATTTTTGCATATTTTACATTCAAGTTTAGGTGCCTTTGGGGGCGTTCGCCCCCTTGGCTTCAACACTGTTTCGTAGAAATCTTCACATGATATGTTACGTGTATCCTCAAGCCCCTCTGGTAAACAGTCAGCACCCCCTACCACAGATGGCTGGCTACGGGCCTGAGTTTGGAGACAAAAGTGAACTTGCCCACTTTTATGTTTCTGTGAAAAATGAAGGAAACTGTAGCACGAATGAATACTTAATAAACGTTCATTCTTATCAATATTATCACACTATTATTTCGGGTAATTCAGAAAACAGGAGCACATTTCGGCATTGCAGGGTCGTTAGGGTCATCTGCGTGGTCTTCGTAATCATTTTGATCTTCAGTTTCACTTGTGAGGATGCCAACGTTGATGAAAAGAAGATCCACAAAAAATTTTAGGCTAGGAACCATCATCCATTTATCGCCATAATGTTTCACAAGAAACTCACGTATGTCTTCTATTTATTTATTTTTTTCGATAATGTTTATTCCTTCGACTATTAACGAACACGTATAATTATAAAGAAATTATTACGAAAATCGAAAAATGCTTTATAATATTCAACAACGAACATTCAGGTGCAAAAATTTTTCATTTTTCAGCGCAATGTTTACTACTGATATGGTTGGTCCAAAAACGTACACTTCGTCAGCTTAATTATAAAACCTTCCAAGTCCCAATTTTGGCAAAATGACTTTTTTGTTGATTGAGATAGAAGTGACTGTACCGCACCCTATGATAATAGCCAAAACATTCTAAAACTACATCAAATCAGCAATCACTCCTTACACCATGAAAGAAACCTCTGATCCCATAGCTTATAATATTTTCCCATCTAACAAAAGAACAAATTGAACTGGAAGGAGAGGGGGCCCGTGAAAATTCCCTCAGGCCTTCTTTTTCTCTCTACGGGGCTGCTAATCCTCATCATGAGTATTGTTTTTCTACCTGAGATCTCCTTCCACACCGGATACTAAAATTTTTTCATATTGCGGTTAAGTAAAATGGAAAACGAGTTGAGTGATCTAGAACTTGAGAAATGGGTTCCAGTGATATTGACGATAGTAAGCTGTCCATTTGGTACAGTTATTTTTTCGCGAATTTTCGAAGTCCGAGTCGGTTGGTTCTGTTAGTAGATTCGAATGAAATCGAGTTCTGTGTGGAAACAGGGATGGAATGTGTTTAACGGTGATCCGTGTTTCACGATCTGCGAGAATGATTAACGATACTCCTTGTTTGTTTGTGAATACATTATATTTAAGGGTTTTTGGCAGACCACCCTGTATTAATATACTTTTAATGTTTTTCGAAAAACGCCAACCACTTAACTATTCATAACTGCTTAAATGTGTGATTTTCTAAAACCATCGATTTCATTGTTCGAAGAATCCGAAGACGACATTATTGAAAGTGCACAGCATGGTGGCATACTCTTGTCCTATTGTGTTTCAAGTGTTAACCCTCACAAGGTAATTGATAGAAAACGGGACACGTATCGATTGTCCGTGTCCTTCTACAAAGGTTGCAAAGATCAGTCTCGCTAAAGAAGTGTTCTAGTTGCAGTTTTGTTCCAGAAACCATTCCAGTTTGTAGTTTATAGCGCAAAGTAATGTTATACAGAAACCAAGTGATTAGACTCGCGTAATTTCAGTTTCTCTGGTTTTCGGCGTCGTAGAATCCGTTTATCAGGGACTTACCGATAGGGGGTGGGAGGGGCAACTTACTCCTGTAGGAATTTTTCGCTCAGCAGTTAGGAAAATTTACCATTTCAGTTAGGTGGAGTTGGAAAAATCTAACAAGTCAAAAAATTATTATTTTTTGCTTTCGTACTTGGGATTTGAGTTAAGAAGTTGGGAAAGCCTAACAAGTCAAACGGTTTTTCTTCTTTTGCTTTGATATTTGGGAATTTTGAGTTGAGTCAGTCGGGACTTCATAGTTTTTATATCCCCCCCCCCCCCCTCCAGAAAACTCTTCGGTACGTCCCTGCCATTTATGATCTTAGTTTTCAGCTACCATGAAAACTGAGCGAACTGGGGTAAGGACGGGGGTTAGAAATGACAGAACATTAGCATATATGATGTCAGGTAACACCTTATTCAGTCACAAAAATCGCGGACACCGGAAAAATGACCGGAATTCTGCGTTTTCGTAAGGCCTGTGTTAATATGTAGCAGCAAGAGGATCATTTTGAACTTCCATTTCGAAGAGTGGCGAAATGCTTACAAAAAGTTGAATATAACCTTTCATGTAAAATTGTTACGAGAAATTATTGTTTAATAGCCCACCTCCCCTCCGAGTCATGAAGTTTACGCTGGATATTGTGGTATTAAAGTGAAAATAAAATTTCCAGGATGCTCCCAGCAGGGAAGGTGTCATTTCTCGTCCAAACTGGCATTTTCCAATTCATTCTTGGTTTAAAATTTGGAAAATTTTCGCTCACTATGCACGCGAATTCTCAATTTTTTGTTATTTACATAAGGTAATCCCACCCTCTGCAGAAATTTTTGGTACGCTTTTCGACTCAATGACCTAAACCATGATTATATCCCCAACATTTGTTACTAGGTCTGGCCTCTTTTGGAGCGAAGTCTTAGATCCACTCCTGGTTCCTTAAATATGTTTCTAGAATAGACTCAAGCCTTTCCGGGTAATTTGGTAAGCATCGGGCAGTTCAAGGTCTCATCTGGTAGAACTGGAAGTTCGAGAGAATGCCATGAAGCCTTGAGACTATTCTATGCTTCATTAAACCGAGTCCAAAAGAGCCTTTTAGGTGTAGTCTAAGACTTGTCTAAAAGAGTTAAAGAAGTTCTGAAAAGTCTTCAGGAAGTTTAGCGAAGTTCTAAGGTGTCTCACTAAACCCGTCTAATAAGTCTCTGAAGGTCTGGTGTTGTGGGACGTATGGCGATGCATGCATGCCAAAATGGCCCCTGAGACACCGCACCCCCGGCACCGGAAACTACCCTTTCGGGCATCGCATCAGTACCGAGGGGAAAGTCTCTGAAAGTCTAGAATGTGTCTAAAAGTCTTGGAACATGTAACAGCTTTAAAAAAAAAAAAAAAAAAAAAAAAAAAAAGGTCTTAGCAAGTCTGAAAGAAGTTTCAATGATGTCCAAAATTGTTTCACAAATCTAAAACGTCTTTAAGAATACTTCAACAGGCCTAAGATAGTTTTAAGAGAGTGCAACATTATAAATAAGTCTTGAAGAGTCTTAAGCAAAAAATTCTATTTCTGTGGACTTATCAAGTTATCAGTTTTCATACAGCCATTCAGGCATTTGCCATCTATATTCAATGTGAACTGGATCGTAAGCCTACTACTGTGTTTCAGTGCTGCTAACCAAGCCTGTTAAAAAATCCCATGATTGTTCGTAAAAAATCTTGCGATTTCCCAACAAATCTTGAGACAAAAATGTTCGTATTTTCTATGTTTCTCAACAAAAAAATGTTTACTGACTCATCACATTTGTTGTTTTACCCCCTCCATCCTAAGTTCTGTCGACAATCTAAAAGATTTTCCTCTTTTTTTTTTCACTTTGTACTTGAATACTGTAAATTTAGTGGCATTGTATTGTCCTAAGAAAAAAGTCCTTACTTTGATGCCACGAAGGGCCCTTCTTTTAGAATATTTCGAAGCCCCTAAGGGCCTTTTCTTTGTAATAGGTCACAAATGTATTTTAAATCTCCATTGCTGTGTAAAGTCTGAGTGCTTATTACTTCCACAAGGCGATAAATTATCCATTTCCAAATTTTGGAAGTGAAAAATTTGAAGAAGCAAAATGCATATTAATTTACTCAGTTTCATATAAATTTTTGAGAACTCTTGCGATTTTCTTGAAGATCTTGAGGTCTTGAGAAAAACCTCAAAATCCTGAGATCTCAAGATTTATCTTGAAGTTGGCAGCAATGCTGTGTTTGTGAATTATAAAGAACAACAAACTGTCTTTCAAAGGAAAATCAGTGTTGCCAAGTTTATAAGCATTAAAATGTAGTGGAAAGAAAAGTTTTGAACAAAACTAGCGAGAAAAATGTAAGGAATTCGTTATTTTTATTCACGAAATTTTGCGGGGAAAATAAATTATTAAAATAATTAATATAAATAATAAATTAAATTTATCAAATAAAAAAAATATTTAAATTTACTATAAAATTTTATTAAAAATTAAAATAAATTTCAAATTAAAAATAATAAATAAAATATTTATTAAAATAAAAATTAATATTATTATAAACTTAATTAATAATTTTAATTATATTTTAATTTATATAATACTTGAATTATTCATTATTTGTATTCAATCTTATGTATTTTTCATTTTAAATTTATTAAACTTATTTAATTCAAATTATGAAAATTAACAATTCTTTTTATTTAATTAAAAATTCTCCATGACCAATTTTATTAAGATTAAATCTAATATTAATTGGCAAGCGTTAGGGAGTGCTCAGCACCCCCTAGCACCCTTCTGGCTACGGGGCTGCCCAAGAGTCCCAAATTAGTGAACTAAGGTTTTGTTCTAAATTCTAAAATATTTCTGTGATATTAATTCTCTTCTTCTCTTCTTTTTTAATGATGATTTTTTTAATGGTGGTATTTTTTCCTTGGAGGGCTCGAGATACCTTTAGAGCCAGCTTGCCCCCTTGGCTACGGGGCTGAATTTGAACCAGTACCACCTAAAAAACGAGTTTTAACGAAACTGGCGGTTACACTTCTTTCTTGGACAACGCCTCAATATTTTTTAAACGAAAATTAGGTTCAGGTGTGAAAATGGTCTGAAAAAGCTCGTACAAAAGTTATACAAAGGTCACACTATCGGAAAATTCGTATTTGGTAGACATCTCTGTGGATTTACTCGATAGTTCTTTAAATCTCGAGAGAAACTGGCTTGTGGATTATGTATTCAGCCCACCGGCGTAGGAAAGTCTCGGTCTTAGGAGGGGGAGGGGATTAGTGGCCACTACATCACATATAAGGTCACCTCACTGCTAAAACTAATGCGTTAAAATCTATTCTGAAATGCTGTATTTGACAGTCTTTGAGCGGATTCGAATCCAAGACCTCCTCCTTCTCCTACACCGGTGGTTCAATCCCCCTCCTCTGGCTGCTGGTTGACAAAGCTGTCTTTCGATCACCGAAGACAGTATAATGTGATAAGGGTGCCAGTCCGAAGATGTTCGGTGAACAAATCCTTGGTGGAAACTTGTCCAGCTCAAATTTTAGGGCGGTAAGTAGTGCACGTCATTGATGTCACCTCTTTCCATGTACTCGATGGTTCTTGAAATTTCGAAAAAATCTAGTTTTTGGATTACGTGTTCAGCCATCCCGTCCAACTGATGAAGCTGTCTTGGGATCACCGAAGACACGACAGTATGTTGATTAGGGTGCCAATCCGGAGAAGTGCGGTGAACAAATCCTTGTACTTTTCCCAACTCAAATTTTTGGACTGTACGTAGTGCACGCGGCCGGGTCCAAATCAAATGGATGTTGGATGATTGCTTGGCACCAGAACTTCGAATGCGAATCAGTTGAAAAACTCGCACCAGCAAATACAACAGAGAGAGAGAGAGAGAGAGAGAGAGAGAGAGAGAGAGAGAGAGAGAGCCAGTGAGAGACAGGGAGCGAGAGAGTGAGAGTAATTATCGAGATGACGTTCCGAGTACATTGTCCTGGAAGATTTTTTGCTCTGGCACTCTCTGCCTCGCGGTTCGGTTCTTTCGCTCTCGCGGTTGAATAAACGCCTTCATTGCGAACTTCATTCTAATAAATGCTACCATAACCGGCCACGGCAGTATCATCGCATCTCCGCGCAGTTCCGTTTGACTGTACGATATTTTAGATCGAAACAACCTACGTCCACCTTTATGACCTGATACGCGCGCCCCAGTCTGTTTCGTTAACGGTAGGCCTACTTTATTGTAGAGCGGTCAATTTAAACAGGTCTATAGCGAGAACCAGATTCTCTCTCTCTCTCTCTCTCTCTCTCCCATTTGGACTCCGCTCCGCCGATTTGACACATCGTCCTACCAGCATTACCTATTCACGGGTTGTAAAAATGAATCGGTTTTGAGTCGCTAATCGAGTTTCCGCGATCCATGGTTTGGCTCCTTGTTTGCATCGGACGGCTGCGCGAAGATATCCCGTATTTGCGAAAAAGACGGCCGGCCGTATCGGAGATTGAAATCGGATAAACGACCGAACGGGGTACGGGGGACGTGACAGACTCATACACTCGCCTTGGGAGCATGTCATCGACTTGTGCTCCTTTTGGAGGCGAGTCACTACTCTCACTCCACGGTTTGCACTGCATGAGCAGTAGCGTCTCGGACCACTAAATTAGTCTGACTGGGCGAGGTTCATGAACACAGGAAGGTGAACATCGTTTTGCGGTACCGATGGACATTGGAGGGTACAGTTGAATACTAAGGTGCAAACAGAACAGTTTTGTGAAACGTGTTAGAGATCTGCGATACGGCAGGTTGGTCATGCGCCACCCTTCGCCATAAGTACATCAGTTTTTGTGTTAGCGTTTGAGTGCATCGGCTAGAAGTTGAGCAACCTTTGACACAAGACCAGCTATAGTAGAGCCCTATGAATACAAGCGAAGAGGTACGCCATTTTGGTTCACACCGTGCCCGTGGATGCCGAATCCGACTGTGCGGAGCGTACCGCGTAGTCAGTTCGGCATCGACGTTCGCCGGGTGAACCGAAATGGCGTATGTCTTCTCTCGTATCTATTGGGCTTTAGCTATGGAGAAGATAGAGGTGGGTTCAAGTTTCTTCCTTTGCCTACGGCAATACACCCTTCTCAACATTCTGCAAACCTGGCCTTAGCCTCCACGGTTGATAAGGTCCCTAGGCGCCACGCTTGTCAAGAATCATTCAGACTTGCTGACTACTGAACCCTTCTTCATTCAAGGCCATTCTAGATTCGATCGACACTTTTCTAACTCGGTAAAGACTCTTTGAAATCCAGGAACATCATATTTGTGACATCCACGTGTGTAAATTCACATAAATGTTACACGTATAGGGGTTTAGGATTAAGACTTGAAACTCACCTGGAATTTAATCAAGACGTCATCTGTAGATCGGATCTACAGTCTTCAAGTCTCTTTCAGATTAATCGGCATTCTTTCAGCCTTGTTGAACGTTCAATAGTGTTCATTTTGACTGGGCTAAGACCATTCAGTCTGTCTCAAACTTGATTGACATTGTAGAGTCTCGGGGACGCACTGATGGGGGATGCGGGAAGAGCCTTCTCCTGAGAAAATTCAATAAAATCAACTATAAATTCGCATACTTGGCTCGGCAGTTGAGAAATTTTCAAAGTGTCAATCTCATTTCTTTTGTACGTGTTACTTTTAAAAATGTCAGGAAACAGAATCAGATTGTAGTTGCTTTGACTATATAGTATATTATATAGTCAAAGTGTAGTTGGCAAATTTCCCCCTCTCCCCCCCCCCACAAAAAAACAAAGTCGCTTCGGTATGTCCGTTTACAAACTGGATATAGACTCTGTAAAATTCATTCCGACATCTCACGTTGACTTAAGACTGTTTAAGATTCCTCTAGGTTGGCTTCAGATTTTCTGAGTTTCTTTCAGACTCGATTAACATCCGTACTCAGGTATTTAAGACTCTCCAAGGTGTTTCTAGATTTAATTCCAAGTTTATTTTAGAACACAAGATTCCTCCTAACTTCAAACTGAGATCCTTTTAGGCTCGATGAAGATTCTTCAAGTCTGTTTCATGGTTAATTGAGATTCGAGCATTCATTTGTTGGTTTGACATTCTTTAAAATGTCTCGGACATGTTGAAAATGTTTTACAACTCTTTCAGACTTGATGAACTCGCCTCTAGACCTGTTTGAGGCTCTTTGTGAAGCTTTCAGGCTTGATTAAGAGTTCTTGAAATTCCTTCAAACTTGAAACCTTTTAGTTATCCAGACTGGTTTCAGACCCTTTAAGTTTCTTCAAGATTTGGTTAGAACTCCTTAAATCCCTTTCTGACTTGATGAGACTTTTTAAAACTTGTTATGTCTCTTCGAGAGTTCTTTTAAACCAGTTTTCCGTCACAGACGTGTTATTCGTGCGTTAAAGTTTCTCTGTACATTATTGAAAACACACTATCTGCTATCGTTCTGTGCTCTTATCGCGGTTTACAAGCTAAACACTTGTGTTACCGGTTTACGCGTGTTACAATGTCGCTAGATGAAAAATTCATAACCGAGCTTAAAATAATGATGGAGGATGTAAAAGCGATCAGAAATACGGTAAAAAAGACTGAAGAAAAGATAGACCAATTTACATCCGAAATACAGACCCTGAAGAAAGAGAACAAGGAGCTAAGAGGTATGGTTGAAAATTTAACTTTTCATAATCGCGAACTAACCGGATTAATAAACGACTTAGATCAATACAGTAGAATCGACAACATCATTATCCACGGGATACCGTACCACGAAAACGAAGCAACGACCGAGATAGTGATGAAGGTTGCAAATAAACTTCGTATCGACTTGAAGGAACACGAAATTTCAGTAGCTCATCGTCTAAAAGCTAAGGAAGATAGAATTCCTGCGATAATCGCTAAGCTAAATAACAGGTCCAAAAAGACCCTAATGGTCAGAAATTCTAAGAAGATGCGATTAGACGGTAAAGTCTTGGACTTAGAATCAGCAAGGCCAATATATGTAAGTGAACAATTATCCCCATATATGAGTTCACTATTCAACGAGGCGCTGAAACTGAAAAAACAGGGCATAATAGAATACGCGTGGGTCACCGAGGGAAAAATATTGGTGAAAGAGGAAGCCAACAGTCCAACCAAAAGGATAAAATCATTCGAGGATCTACCCGTCGTCACAGAAGAACCAGTCGCCGAAGAATCTGGCACCGAAGAATCGGAACACGAACAACCACGCGAAAAAACGAAGTTGAAATCAGCTAAGAATCAGGACAAGACAGGAGAGTACGTGAGAACAAGGAGCAATAAGCCACTAACACTATCACAACTAGGAAATAATCCAAGTCGTGGAAACAACAAGTCGAAAAACCGTCGAAACCATTAAAATAAGAACTCCGCTTGCCCAGAACGGCTAGTCACCGCGGGCAAGGAAGACGCAGAGGCAGCCCCCCTCGCAAAATTTGCAACGCTCAACGTGCGTACTTTACGAACCGAGGAAAACCTGATGGAACTCGAGGAAGCCTTTAACGAGAGCGATATCCAGGTCCTAGGTTTGTCGGAAATAAGGCGTCCACATGAAACAATTCTGATCACTAAAAATAATCACCTTCTGGCACACTCAGGTTGTACCAGTGGTCAAAGGGGAGTAGGCTTTTTAGTACATAGAAACTTAATAAACGATATAAACGAAATTAGGCCCTTCTCAGATCGTATAGCGCTAATAAGTATGAATATAGGTAAACAAACAATCAAAATAATACAGGTGTACGCACCAACCTCAGCCTCAGATGAAACCGACATCAAAAACTTTTACGATCATCTAACCGAAATACTCGATCAACAAGGGGGTATACTGAAAAATACTTTCATTATGGGAGACTTCAACAGCCAAGTAGGCAAAGGAAAAAACATCGGAGAGTTTACTATTGGAATCCACGGGTATGGTAAAAGAAATGATAGAGGCTGGAAACTTTTAAGGTTCTGTGAGGAATTCAACTTGAGAATTGTTAACACCACTTTCAAGAAAAGGGAGGGACGATTATGGACCTGGATATCACCAAACCACGAAGTAAAAACGCAGATCGATTATATAATCACTACAAAAGACGTCAATTACATTAAAAATTGCGAAACTAGGAACTTTAAGTACCACTCGGATCACAGGTTAGTACTCTGTGAGATGAAAATGCGAAAAACAAAAAATCTTAAACACACCAATAAGAACTACAACTATAAAATAACTAAAAACAATGCAGACGCATACGAAAGAGAAATAAACAAACAGATAAGGAACGATCCAACGAAAAATATAACAGAAATTATCAAGAATGCAACTAAAATAGTAGCCGAAAAACCAACAAACTTGAATCCCAACGAACTACCATCACAGATTAAAAACTTAATTAAAGAAAGAGAGAAAATTAAACGTATAAAAAACAAAACAAGGCGCGATAAAATAGAACTAAATATAATATGTAAACTGGTAAAGAAAAAACTAAGGGAAAATAATTATCAACGAAAAACAAAATTGATAAATGACATACTGGAAACAACAAAAAGTACAAAAACAATAAAAAAGGGATTAACGTTAGGCAAAACATGGACAACGTATATCAAAGACAAAAATGGTATAAATCAATACAACAGAAACACGATAAATCAAATAGCTACAAACTTCTACGAAGAACTATATTCAGACAGAACCGACAACGAAAGTTTCGTTGGGACACAAAATGAAACTGTACCGGAATTTATGGCTAGCGAAATAGAAGAAATACTAAAAAACTTAAAAAACAACAAAGCAACAGGTCACGATCAAATTACAAACGAACAACTCAAATTCGGAGGAAAACTGCTGGCCAAAAAGGTAACAGACTACTTTAACGACATTCTAAAAAATCAAATAATCCCGGACGATTTCAAACTCGCAGACATTATTTTACTGTATAAAAAAGGAGACAAACACGTAATCAACAATTACAGACCAATCTCTTTAAGTACGGCGTTGTCAAAAACATTCTCTAAAGCTATAGAAAATAGAATAGTAAACATAATAAATCAACATCAAAAAAGCGAACAGGCAGGTTTCAAAAAAAACTTTTCAACTATCGACCATCTACATACCATTAATCTACTAATACAAAACTGCAATGAATATCAGATCGACGTCCATCTAGCCTTTATAGACTATACGAAGGCCTTTGATTCTCTGAAGCATAGTTTTTTGCTAGAGGCACTTGCTGACCAAGGGGTTCCTACATTGCTAGTAAAACTAATAAAAGAGATGTACAAAAATCTAAGGGCAAGAATAATTACAGACAAAGTTGGAAAATACTTTAACATAGAAAGAGGAGTAAAGCAAGGAGACCCTCTATCTCCAATACTATTCAATTGCGCTTTGGAACAAATCTTTAGACATACAAATTGGGACAGCAAGGGAATCTTGGTTGGGGGAGAGCGCTTGAATAATCTACGTTTTGCAGACGATGTAGTACTAATCACAGACGACATCAAGGAATTAGAACAAATGCTTAACGAACTGAACGAATTGGGGAAAAAAGCGGGATTACAAATGAACATGAATAAAACAAAAATTTTAACAAGGGATACAAAAAAAGAAATAAAAATTGAGAATCAAACAATAGAAAAAATATCAGAAGTAATCTATCTCGGTCAGTTGATATCCTACAACGACAATTTTGAAAAAGAGGTTAACAGGCGTATTACACTAACTTGGAAAAAATACTGGACGTTAAAAGACATCTTCAAAGGACCATTCCAAAACTATCACAAAAGTCAAATCTTCAACTCATGCGTTCTACCCACACTAACCTACGGATCTCAAACTTGGACTATGACAAAAAAAATAATGAAAAAAATAGAAACAACACAAAATTCCATCGAAAGATCCATGCTAAACATCAAGAAATCAGACAAAATTCGAACTAAAATAATAAAATCTAGACTGAAGCACAACCTCAACTGTGTACACTGGATCAGGAGAAACAAATGGAAATGGGCGGGACACGTGAGTAGGAGGACAGATAATAGATGGACCCACAAAATAACCTTCTGGTTTCTAGCACACAGGACTAGAAAAAAGGGAAGGCAAAAGGCTAGATGGACTGATGATCTTGATAATTTTCTGGGACACAAACTTTTTCATAGAATCTCTCAAGACCGAAAAGAATGGGGAAGGCTGCAGGAGACCTTTGCCCAATTCTGGGCCTAGCGGAGTAAAAGTAGCCTTAAACTACATCTTAAGACAAATAGTTATATAAGCTGTAAATGTACCTACTACCTACATATAACCGCTAATAAAGGCTATTGAATTGAATTGAATGTCTCTTCATGTCCTTTTCTGAGTCAGTTAATATTTTCGAAGACTTGAAACGTTTCCAGGCGTAAGCACAAATGAAGGAGTGGGGCTTTGGAGGCTTAGCTTCTCCAGTTTCTATGGAAGCTCTACCAAAGAATTAAAAAATTATGTACAGCTCATCCATGAGCCTTCCTCCCGCTCCAAGTCCGCTGTTTGCGCTTACATTTCTTGGCCTTCTGAAGCCTTTCAGACTTACTTCTACATAGCGCTCTTCAAGATTTTTCCCGATTTGAGACCATTTCAAACTCTTCTAGAGTATTCTTCAAAACATTCTTCCAAAGTTTTTAAACTTTTTCAAAATGTTTTCAGACTTTTCCAAACTGATCTGAAACTCTTCTGGACTTGATGAAGATTCAACTCTTTACCAACCTTGTCTAGACTTTTCATGACTCGTGATGACATTTCCGAACCATCATCACATCCTTGAAGACTCTTCAGGAACCGTAGAATATAGAAATCGGATGCCGATGGGTTGGAGCTGCGGGCAAATAACAAAAACACATGAACAGAAAAACAATACTTTACCCAACTCTTTTGAGTCTTTTCGGACTTGGGTTGAAAATTTTTTAGATCTCTTTAACACTTTTCCAGACTTTTTTAGACTCGCTGGCGCCCTCCATACTAGCCTAAGATTCATTAGGGTTCCCTTAACCTTTTCAAGATTATTTATCCTTAAACTTCAAGATCAGTTTTGGATTAAGGTGAAATGTGCTGTAAATAGACACTTACCAAAGCTACATTATTGAGGAGGAACGTGGGGACTCAGTTTTTCTAACTCAAAATGCCAATTTTGTCAATCAGAGAAATCAGGACTTCGAAAATAGACAAGTAACAAGAGGAAGTTGAACTTTATAGGTTTCAAATTTTGCCAACCCTTAAGTATCTAAGTTTGCTCAGTGAGTAGGTATGCGGTTTTGTTAAAAGGTAGCTGTGATTGAGATCAACAACAGGAGAAAGAGCATTTTATTTGGAATTTTACTTACTAAAAATACAACCCCCCCCCCTCCACTTTCAGTTTGCCCTTGGTTCTAGGACAAGAAATCATTTACAAAAAATGTCACTGTCCCCTGTTTCTGTAAAATAGCAAACTGTAGATACCTTTGTAATTCAGTTTTTCTTTTTTGTTCACTTCCTTTGTTTGTTTATCTGCTTTGTTGTTTACTTCCTTCATTCCATTTCCTTTGTTTATTGTTTGTTTGCTTCATTTGCTGTCTTTATTCATGTTCCCTTTTTCATTGTCTGGTTGCTTCCTTTGTTAGTTTGCTTGCTTCCCTATCTTGTTTATTGCCTTTGTTATTTGTTTTCTTCCTTCGTTTATTGGGTCGCTTCCTTTGTTCCTTTGATTGTATAGTTACTTCTTTTGTTGGTTCTGTTGCTTCCTTTTTATTTGTTGCCTTTGTTCATTTATTTCCTTCATTCTTCCTTTCCATTATTTGTTCATTCGTTCTTTTGTTTATTTGTTTCATTTTTTTGTTCCTTCATTACCCTCTGTTTGCTTGTTGCCTTTTTCTGTTTCCACTCCTTCTCTCTCTCCGTCCATCTCAACCATATTTTCTTTCATACCTAACCACTTAGTTTTCACTTCTTCGAGCTGTTTTTTTTTTGGACCCTGCGTTCCAACTAAACATTCAATCACTGGTAGCATTGATTGCTGCACTGTATTTCATTTTTATACATTGATCAGAGAAAAGTAAATGGAACTTATTTGCTTATATTGGTGAGGAGGCCTATGCTGGTTCTCAGCCAGCAGGAAAATTCCCCAGTTTCTTCCTAAATTCAATAAGAATGAAAAATCTGTTTGCTCACTTCCCACGTGAATAAGTTTTCTTATCCCATTCTGAATTTGAAACACCTCTCTTTGTAGGGAACAAGCTACAGTCGCGCTTTGAAACTTGAAAATTTAAAAAAAAAATCATATGTGTGTTTCACTTGTTATTATCTCGAAGTTTGACACCCGTCCGCCAATGCTTCAATATTTATATTATAAAATTATAAATTCAGTGATGTTTCAGCATTTATATTAAGGTCAAATTAATAGGTATTGGAAATGAGATCGGCGAACTTTGAAATTTCAAGAATGGTTTCCTTATTGCACTTCATGAAAAGTTTCCCCTACCCTCCGATCACCCCAATGGCAAGATTTTCAATTTAACGTGTCTTCCCGTATTTTGGGTTGCAGGCTCAAAAACCTTGCTCGTGGACCAGTTAGCTGCCGACAGTTCGTTGTAAAATCATTAAGAATGTTTCACAATTGACCTTTTCACAATGGCGCCACATGAGGGGGGACTGTTCCGCAGCTGCTCCAGCCAGTCGCAGCCATCAGGGTCCAGCTTGTTTTGTTTACATTAATTTTACATGTAAAACTCCATAAGCGAACATTCGTTCTTCTTTGCGAGTTCATAAATAATATGAAAGAGAGCATTTCTTAATGCTTCCGGACGCTTATTTATGATCTAAAAGCAATTAGTTTTGATTTAAATCACCGTTCAATATTAAGAAATGCTCTCTTCCATATTTATGGACTTGCAAAGAAGAACGAATGTTCTCTTATGGAGTTTTACATGTAAAATGAATGTAAACAAAACAAGCTGGGTCCTGCAGGCTGCGAATTGCTGCAAAAGCTTGAGCAGCTGCGCAACAGTCCTCCTCATGAGTCAACATGACGTCGCCCATGAAAAGGTCTGTACTAGAACGCTAGAACACTGTAAACCCGAGTATGCTGAGCCGCCATTCTCATCCTTACTTTTTCCGTTGATGAGCGAATGCGTCGCGGGCTACAATCGATGCTGACCGCGACAAAGTTCGATGTTGCACGGCAAATGTAAGAAAGAAAATAGCGACTTAGCATACTCAGGTTTACAGTGTTCTAACAATACTTAGATTACATGCAAATATTTGTTGGCAAAGGTTTCATCTCGTTCCCCAACTACCTTCCTCCAAGCTCGGCTTCAGCCAGACATAGTTTGCTGAAAGTTTCTTTATTTGATTTCAGACTCGAATTCGTCCTCAAAAGTCGATGCCAAAGAGAAGAATAACGACGCCTCGTCGTCCGTTTCAATTTCGGAGACGGCCGGCACCTCGCTGTCGACCCAATCTACTAGTTCAGTTCGCGGTGGCGACCAGCCCTCGACCTCGCGCGAGGAAAACCCGATCGTGTTCGCCAGCGTGAACGACGTGAAGCAGGAGCCGGCGGTGAAAGAGGAACCGATACTGTTCGATCTGGAGCTGGAGGAAGACTCGGAGTACGCGGAGGTGATGGATTTCCGCGAGAGCGTTGCCGGCGCAGTCCACCATAGCGGGAGCTACTGCGAATCCAATTCGCTACCGTTTTCGATGTCCAGTTCAAGCTCGTCAGCTGACGATAGTGGCGAGGACAGCAGACTGGACTTTCAAGAAGGCTTTGGCTCGATTAACTTCGACGACCCCATCGACTCGTTTTTTCACAGTATGGCGCAGGTGGTGAAGAAACTGAAACCGATGAACCAGATCAGAGCGAAAAAGGCGACCTCGGATGCGATCGCCGAGTTAGAGATGGAGGAGCTGAGGCAGACTTCGTAGCGAACGGATCTCCTTGGTACCGTTGGTATTTAAAAAAAAAAAAAACGGTCACCGGATCTGTTGACGATGTCGCGGATCCGATGACCGTTTTCGCTGCACTAATAGGAGAGAGTCACCCAGTATGGAACGCCATCTTTAAAATCGTAATATCTCAAGTTGTAATATAGTTAAAAACAATCGCTAACCTCCTATGGGTAGCTAGAGGTGCCTATTTTCACCCCCTAGAAGTTGACCCTCCTAGCGGGTGTAGTTTTCCTAAATTTTGAAATTTTGTAAAAAGTCAAATTTTTAATTTTCAAAAAAGAGGATATCTAATATGGAACGTCATTTTTTCGATTTTTAATGAGCAAAGAAAACATTTACTCGTAAAAAGAGTTTATTCAGTGAATAAAATTCACAAATGAAAGACATTTCGGTTTTATCCACCCCCGCACACTCTATACATGACACCACCTTTCACGCATACCTGTACACTGTATCCATTAGTCGTTTTAGGACCTTTGTATAGCTTTACGGCTGAATGAATACTTGTGTTTTCTTTACACAATCCTAGTGCACGTTTCACAATCCTCTTGTGCCTCTGTTTAAAAACAATCTGAGGCATAAATTCCTATAATTTTTTCGTACCTCTATGATACGAAATGATTTCAATTAAAAAAAAAAAAAAAAAATCGCAACAAAAACACTTTTTGTGATAAAACCTATTGCAACATTCTAGCGTTACAGTTCCTCATATGACCGGCTTATTTCACAAGGGCTACAACTTGAGACCATAGACCTTTTCACGGTGACGTCATAAGGAGAACTGTTGCGCAGTTGCTCCAGCAAGTCGCAGCCATCAGGGTCCAGCTTTTTCTGTATACATTCATTTTACATATAAAACTCCATAAGCAAACATTCGTTCTTCTTTGCGAGTCCATAAATATGAAGAAGATAATTTCGCAATGCTTCCAGATGCTCGTTTTTATGATCTCAAAGCATTTAGTTTTGATGTTAATCATCGTTCAATGTTAAAAAATGCTCTCTTTCATATTTATGGACTCGCAAAGAAGAACGACTGTTCGCTTATGGAGTTTTACATGTAAAATGAATGAAAACAAACATGCCAGGTCGCTTTGCGACCGAGTTATAGGGCCGGCCTTTCAGCTGAAGTCTGGGCAGCTATTCCACTAACCAACTTCGAACAAAAAGTACAATCGCACTTGGACGCTATTAAGCATAAGGGAACCAACCAGCAAAATCTGTTTTTTGAGAACACGTGATTCTAAGAAGAGCCATACAGAAACTATTTATGTCATAGCGTTTACTGATCAGCTTTGATCAACGTGAGTACACATTCTTGAATCGGGGGTCTGTTTTGTTTACAAATGTCGGTTGGTTCACGCCGACCCTAATTTCAGCAAGAATTATACACAATAATATTATAAACCTCACAAAATTAACTCCTTTCATCGATTCCTTATGTTGATACCTCGAGTCACCTTTGCAGAGACTGTAAGCCCGATGTAAAACCATCTTCCTATCTGTTTCTTTTACACAAGATTACGTTCACTTTTACATTTAAAACCACAAGCGCCACTGTTGAAAGCAAACGCGATTCATTCTCGTGTATCTCGTTTGTTTGTCCACATGCTTACATTTAAAACCACAAGCGCTACTGTTGCATTGGATAGAACTTTTATTATTATTACTATTATTTCCATTGTTTGAGGCTCGGCTTAAAAAGCTGGACCCTGATGGCTGCGAATGCTGGAGCAGCTGCACAACCGTCCTCCTCATGACGTCGCCCATGAAAAGGTCTATTACTGGTAGAATGCGTTAGTTACAGTCTGAGATATTAACGCGTTCCATATTAAGATCCGTTCCATATTAGGCTACTCTCCCCTACATGATAGAAGGCAGTGAGTGTGTGAAATGTTTGATTTGTATAGTTATGATGTAATTTTTATTTATTTATTTATTTTTTTTTGTATACTGTGTCAGTATTGAACCTGTTGTGATTCTTTCCTATATTTTTTAAGTGAACTTTTAGTAAATTGTTTCCTGATGAGGTTGCTCAAGTTAATGTATTATGTTTCTATATTATGTAGAATCTATGGAGCGGAGATTCCCGATTCAAGAAGAAGGTCAACCCTTGCGAATTGAGAGAAACATTGCGAGACAAGACAAGACAAGGATAGTGCAACGTGTAAGTAAATTTGAAACAAAAGTTGAAATTGAAAAGTGAAATGTGGAGCCGGAAAGCAAAATGCAATCTGTCTAAAATTATGATTTTTTTGAAAGCAGGTGGTCCTGTAGTAAAATCTTACGATGATTCCGATTCCGCTAATGGTTTCCTTCCATTCGTACGCTTTCTATGTAGAAAAAACCGTTAATATTTCATTTGCTACAAAACGCAATTTGTCCTGATCTCGAAAATGGCTTTCCTAAAAAATCTTGTTTTTGGACTAGCTGCGTTTTGCTTTCCAGCTCCTCTAATACGATTTGGATATTTGGATTGAGGCATGGATGAGTTGAATGGGAGGTAGGTGGGAAATATCACTCGGGCTAGACTTGGAGGGCTGTCGGGTCCGATTGAGGATTAATGAGTTTGATAGAGGCCATGGCTCCTAGCCAATGTTCAGCCCCTTCTTCTCTCTTGTGATATTTCTTCAACTGCTCCATCTTTACCTCCATCAGTTTTCCATCCACGAGGAAAAGCGGCGATTGAGAGGCAAGATGAGCGGCTGGTCCAGGTACCGATGCGATGCCCGAAAGGGTAGTTTCTGGTGCCGGGGATGCGGTGTCTCAGAGGCCACTTTGGCATGCGTGCATCGCCATACGTCCCACCACACCATTATTATAAAATGAAGAACACCTCCTGCTCGGCAGGCCTCGTGTATCGTGTGAATTGAGAAAATTTGACCGCCAAGTGCAAAAATGATCCTTTGGTAAAAGTTTTGAAAAATTAAAGAAAACCAAAATTTTTTTGCGAGCGGATTTTCGTTGAAAAAATCATACTTCCTACCCTCATAATCATATTTGCTTCGTTACGTCCCTTCAAAGTACCCAAAACAAACAGCATGAAATTTATTAGCAGTCCAAAGCAGGCAACTAGCCTAGAACCTACGATCAGTCCAAAACATATAAAAATAGCATTAACATTCCAACAGAGGGAGAGAAGAGAGAGCTCAGGGTTGATTATTCTTTTTGAACTGAAAGACAGGTCAGAGCAGTTGAGTAGTCCAGAACTAACAAGCAGCCGAAGGCTATTCAACATTCCAAGACAAAGAATAGCAAAACTGACGAATGAAATCAGTAAACAGCCCAAAGGTAGGTACAAACTGCCCAAAACTGACCAATGGCTCAAAATTATCACATAACTCAAATTCATAACAGCCTAAATCCAAAACCGTTGAAAACTTACAAGACTCGTTACAACACATGTAGACTGCTTGAAGACTCATCAGACTCATTCACCAGGCCCAGGGAAACATAAATAGATGAACAAATAGACAGCCCGACAAACAAGGGTGTCCCCTTAGCAAATAAAGTAGAGGGTTCAGGAGTAACGTAAGGTAAATCATGGGGAGAGGGTGTAAAGAATTAGGTAAGATAGAGAAAACATTTGTTAGATCCTCCCTCCTAACAGAGCTGTTTATACCCTTGCTGACAAATCTCTTCATTATCGTTTGTTTACATTTACCGTGGGCCTACCTGCAGTTCCTTAACCTGCTACATTCTTATACAGTTTTTCAACATATCTCACTAATCTTTCTCCTTTGTCTTTTTTAGAGTTTAATAATTTCCTTTACCACCCGTTAAATTATTTATTCCCTTTCTTCTCGCTCCGAAATATCACCTATCTGAATCTGAGCCCTGCATGGTTAATCAGTGGCGGACCTACGAGGGATGTTTTGGGGGTTCGGACACCACCGTCGGGCCGAAGAAGAAAAAAAAAACATTGCGAATTTTGAGTTTTTCTCCTGTTTTTGAGTATCTGCGGCACTACAGTCTATAATGTTCATTTTGAAACGATTTAATCACATTATGAAACTTGTCTTCAGAAACTGCATTTAAAATGACATCCATCTCAGTTTCTTGGGGGCGAAGGTGGAAAAATTTCTATTTTCAAAACACCCACCTTGTCAAATTTCTAGATCCGCCACTGTGGTCAATATTAATTTCGCATCAGATCACCTGTATTTCTAGCACCAACCTTCAGTCACATGCTCGAATCCGTTACCGCCATGATTTCGCCTAATCCCTACTGTAGGTGTAGTTGTGCAGATCGGTGTGGATGACCTGGTCCGTGCACCCACGTTAAAACGATTCTGTCTTCACCCGATTTCCTTCGAATCGCCTTGCAATACCAATACTGCTGTCCAGAACCCGAACTACAAACGCATCCAGTATGGCGGTATCTGGTTCTGCTTACGTAGCCATCATACAGTCGTGTACGTGCCGTCTGTATTCGTGTAAATGGCGACATGGACATGCACGAACACGTTCGCCAGTCAGCGAATGGTGATACGTTGATCGCGACTGGCGCGCTACTGTTGGTAACAAATACGATCATTCTTATCCGGTGGTGCTGTCCCTTCCGTCTTACGTCCTACAAAATAGAATTTATATTTCAACTATGAATACATACGTGTGTATACTACTAACGAAAAATGATCAAAAATGATCAAACATTTGGATTTATTTTCGAATCAATTACGCTCATCACCTGGGTGCGCTTCGTCCAACGAGTCCGATGTTTTATGTTTGAAGGGAAACAACGATATCCGAACGTGCTAGTTCATGTTAGAAAAATTTTCTAAATAGGTATACACGACAACGTCGCAGAACAACTTTCTCATCGTTGAATATTCGAATTCAAGGCGAGCGAGATTACAAACGCCTACTCGACTATTCGTTATATTGCGTTGTGTAATATCTCTTCATCGTTACACGTGTTCGCCAATGTATTAAAATACAAAAATTCAACTGAATATGGTGGACGAATGCACGCGAATGTCTGGACCACGTTCATTTTTTTTTTTTTTTTTTGGCGAGAAAGTTCGCGCTTTGACAAGAACTTGCATGCCGTTGAGATGACCAACAGGTGCGATTGATTCGCACTGCGCAGAATGGCGCGCTGATTTTCGATTTAATTACAGAACATAACTACAAATACTTAACATTTTATCTGTGCGTGCATGGCGGCGGGAAAGTTATCTGTGGAAGGTAACGTGATGGTCTAATGGCGTATGACGACCGCGGTAGAGTGTAGTGGTATTCCTCAGTGGGATACTTACATTATAGTTGCACATAGATAACAAGAGCGGTAAATATTTCATGTCCGCAACCAGATACAACACTTTTCTGTGTTTTGATGTGCATATAATGATTTTTACAAATTTTGCTCGTGTCAGTTTCAGCAGGAGGGCTTAGAAGTTGTATGAGATGGCCCAGCTGGCACATAGAAGGGAAATATGTGTGTATCATACATGATACCTTAATGTCCACAAATGTATACTAGGTTGGTATCACGTGGATATTCAGTGAAAATACCACGCAGTAGTATCAAAGTTAGGTATATTAATTTTAATTTTTGGTATCAACTCGATAATACACTCTGCTCTCTCCATTGATTATCCAGGTGATACATCATAAATTTTTGTGGACAAACAGGTATCAAGTATGCAGATATTTCTTTTCTTCTCTCTCTTTTCTTGTGCACAAAGGAGAGAGATATTATCAATATTTTGTAGGCATTTAGATATCCATGCAGATATGTCTTTTCTTTGGGCACAAAGAAGAGAAATATTATCAGTATGGTAGCTACTCAAATGATATCTGAATGTCCATAAATTTGCATCAGAATGGTATAATCTATATGTCTGGATATTCAGTAGAGGTATGCCACCGCAGTATTAGACGGATACTGATTACACTACTGAACAACTATTTTGCACTGGGCATTTCGAGTGGTGATTCTGAGGTACTTTTTAACGCTGAACATGATACTGCAACCCATTTTCCTCTATCACGTCACAGTTCTGGGGTTCTGAATGACTGAAATTCGCTTCCATTTTGTTTTGGCAATGGAATAAGCGGTACCACTGACTGAATATTATCAGTGTTATCAGACCACTCTGTGGTACTTTTTAACGCTGAACACGATACTGCAACCCATTTTCCTTTATCACGTCACAGTTCGGAGTTCTGAACGACTGAAATTCGTTTCCATTTTGTTTTGGCAATGGAATAAGCGGTACCACTGACTGAATATTATCAGTGTTATCAGACCACTATAATAGAAAACAAACAGAGGGAATACACATCACTACACACGACCTCAACACACAACAACACGAATCAGGATTACCACATTCAGTTCCTAATCCTCTTTTTGAACACATTTAGTTGAATTTTTTATAGTTTTTGATCAGAAAAACTAGACGTGATAGAGAAAAACGGCCGATGACACTGTATTTAGCGTTGAAAAGTACTCAAGAATAACCTCCTTAAATGCATTGTGCAAACATAAAATGTTATTTTGTTCAGTAGTGTTATTTCTTTATATCAGCGTGCCCTTCTCCCTGCACAAAGAAAGGAAATATCTGTATGATACTCATATATCAATAATATACTATGATACAGATTTGCGGACATTTTGTTGGCAGATGAGCACATATATTTTCTTTGTTTCTGCGTAAAGAAGGGCAAGCTAATATCAAGAAATAAAAGCTGTATACCAGTGTAATAGTGCTGTGTTATGGAATATGTAGGTATTCAGGTGATACCATCCTGATACATATTTATGGACACTCAGATATCATGTGTGTATCATACTGTTGATATGTCGCTTTTTAATGCGCAAAGAAAAAAGTATCTGAATTAGGTAGATATACTTGAATGTTCACCAGAGTTCACATCAGTATTTTACAGGGCTGCTAACTTCCAGTCTTTGAAACGGCATGCAGTTTCTCGCATGTTCCTGCCATTGTCCGTTTTGCATGTTGAA
Source organism: Acanthococcus lagerstroemiae (assembly GCA_031841125.1). Lineage (NCBI taxonomy): Eukaryota > Metazoa > Arthropoda > Insecta > Hemiptera > Eriococcidae > Acanthococcus > Acanthococcus lagerstroemiae. The sequence continues at coordinate 53,067,020 of CM063114.1, forward strand.
CGCCAATACAAACTGTCGTTTTTTTCAGTAAATACCCTTTAACATTGGCACAAATGGGGGGGGGCTTGGGGGCTTATCCCTCCCTCAAATCTTCTGAAAGCCCCCACCCCCACCTGCACACACACAAAATTATACCAAAGAATGAATTTTTAGTATTATTTGTCAACCTCTTATGAGCGCTCCCTTACTGCAGATCGGCTATTTGCGCTTATGCCTTCAAACCATGAAATTCATACTATGTTTCCATTTTGTATCAATTATTATATTTTATACTTCATGTTTATTCTTAACCGAAAAGCAAAAATCCAAAGTCAAAACCCATTTGCCTAAAATCTGCTGTATTCCCGGCCTGGAAAATTGAAAACTTGAATGTACAAAATAATATCAAGAATTAATATTCTTCCTCTTACGCCTCGCTTTCAAGATTTTACTTTTGAAAAAATCTGTAATTTGTTGAGTCCGTTTTTTTGCGGTTAAGAGTTTGCACCTGGCTCCGTGATGCGCAATCAGTTACCCTAGTTACCCCCGGAAAAGTTACCCATTTGCAACCCTCAGTTACTCAGATGACCCAGAAACCCGTCAGTTACCCTTGGTTCCCCTTTAGTTACCTGGGTAAGTTACCCATTTGCAACCTTCAGTTACCTTCAGATTACCCAGAAACCCGTCGGTTACCCTTGGTTCCCCTTTAGCTACCTGGGTAACTGGTAGAATTTTGCGCATCGGGTCTGGAGTTCATGTCTACCAATGCAAGGAAATTGTGCAAATCGGTAAATTTTAGGAAAATTGCTCGTTTTACAGTCAGCTGCTGTCTTTGTTGTTAACCCGAGTTGGCGGCCCTGAGGTACTGGTATCAGACTACTGATTAAACTTTGGATATCAACGTAATCAGCTTATTAAAGAAGTCGACTATCAATAACGATAAGCCTTATTGACTATTGTTGATTTCTATCTCTTCCATTTAACTCTCCTCTAAAATTATTAACAATAACCCATAATATCATGATTATTTACTTTTGTGATAGACGAATTTAGTGGTGGCAAACATAGTGTTGCCCATGTGCTCAAAAACACCAGATCTTGGCTGGTGGCAAACTCAGTGTTGCTCGACTGCTTAAGCAACACATCAAATTTTCGGTGTATTGCAGAGCAATACCTGCGTACCAAAATTACACCTAATGAAATAGGTACTAAAAACCCATATTGTTACCTACCTATTTACCTGACTATATTAAAATTCTGAGATGCATCCCCATGGATGAATAGACAATCAACAGAATCATAAGATGTTTTAGTGTGTCATCAATATTGATCCAAGGCTTACTACTGATTTTACTTTTTAATATCACGATATCAGCTTGTCCTCCTTTGGGGCACAAATAAGTAAAACATATTCAGAGACGGAGATTGTTTTTAAATTGAAAATTCGCTGATTTTTCAACCAAAATGTTTTCTAAATGAAAAAAATAAAATAATCAAATGATTTTTTTCAACTTTTCTTCAAAGTTTGAAAATTTACCGACTGCCAAATTATTGGGAGGCGTAGGCGTGTCTGCCAGGTGTGCCGAGTGTGCTTGGGCACACTCTACTTTTTCTAGAATTTTCCCCCCTCCACTAATATAGTACGATAATATAAAATATTATTCAATTTTCATTTTCATTAAAATTAAAGAGCTAATGCTTGATCAAATTTGGAATTTACCAAAGTTGCAACACTGACTATCAAAAATATAATTTTAATATTGCTATCGGCTTTCAGCGTTCTTTTCTTGCCTATCAGCAGGAGTGGACAATCCTGCTTTTGACACATCCTACTCAGAAGGTCCAGACACGCTTATGCATTGGGAGGTGTTTCAACCCCCTCCCCCTTCCCATGGTTTCGTCCCTGAACGCATTTGTAAGTATAATACAAAGTTGTATCAGGACAATACCACCGTGCTATCTCCCTTGAATATCCAGGTAACACATACTAATACAAATTTATGGATGTTATGATATCATAATGAGATCATGCTGATATTTCCTTTCTTTGTGCTCGCTCAGTGATATGGCTTACAACTTACAAGAGATGTACACAAACACATGGAATATTGATTTGATATTGGATTGATGAACATGTCCTTGTTGTCAGTTGAGATGATGTTGATATAAATATGCACATGAAATATTGAGTGGACACTAAGCGGACATAAATATATCCACTTCTCCTATACTATGCATTGGTCTGACCGTTTGGTGGTTATCGGTTTTCATATATCTGGGATCAAGAAGTGACTGAAATGTCATTAATTTTTTATAATAGCTGATGAAACTGATAGTCTGAATTAGCTATAGGACCCATATGGTTTTAATGCCTTATGCCATGAATCTCCATGCCATATCTTTATGTCTCTGTATGCTGCAGACCTTTCTGTGAACACAGGCTGGCTTATTGATGAGGAGTGTAAGAAGACATAGACGGACTGATTTATATGTAAACAAATGCAAAGATTTGAACACTAGCCTAAGTCTACTACACTTTCCGCTATTGGTTTGTATCATAATCCGTGAACAATGCACGTTTCATCGCTAATTGCTATCTATACTTCCTGAAAGATCTATCTATATACTTATATTAGGGGTAAACAATTGATTCACCATTTGAATTGGAGAAAGTAAATTCAAATTCTTGTGGGATTTTTTCAAAATAAACTCAGTTTTCCTCATTTTTAATTACATTTTTGTTTCTACTTGAAAATAAATACTGGGTACGTCATAAACATAATGTAGATTAACTGATAGAACAATATTTTGAATTATCTTAAATTTTGCAATTTGCAAGCTGGTATTATATGAGCATTTTTGATATTAATATCAAAATGGATAAATAATAATTGTTACGTAATTCTAGGGTAGGTATATATCTGGAACGTAAAATACAGAACTTCAATCAAAATGTTGAAAAAGTCAAAAGTAATTGAGGTATGACAGAGATTTTTGAATTAACTTGCTGCAATCATAATAGCGTGTTAATTTTAGCCATGTGAAACTATATGTATAGTATAGCCCTACTTTCCTCTTTACGTTCATGTCTTATTTATACCATTCGATTTGCCAACATACCCTGAAAACTGGAAACTTTTTGAGGGCAAATACCATGAAATCTACCCCCATGGAAGCATATGAGCACCGAGCTCGCCCCCCTCCCCTTGAAAATACAGTGCCTATGTTGACAGAACATACCGTGACGACGGTGGTCCACATTTCGTAACGAAGAACTGAATACTTTGTCATGTTATAGTTGCAACTGGTTTTTCATACGGTATAAAAGAAAAACTAGTGTAAATTGTACCTATTGTTCTTGCCGCCTTCTTCGTTATCGAAATGTGGCAGACCCCATTGTTGGTAGAATGGGAGCTTCTGCGTTGCTCTTGTCATCTGAGCGGCGTTTTCAATCATTAGTTTCACCAGCTAACCGGAACAATATTGGCGCTGTAAGAAGAGAAAGGGCCCGCCATTATAATTTTCGGTTCGCGCGAACCGGATGAAGCACCCGAGTCATTCGGTTTTTTTTAAATGAAAACTTTAATCGAAATTGTTAATCGCTGTGTGTACTATTTCTAACGCATATATTTATTTTTAAATATTGCATAAAATTCGTTGGTTTACATTCGACCAGAGCGTATTATTGGCAACAATGGTTCATATCACTATATTTCTTGATAACACGTCATCGATTTCGCGGCTAATATTCCTTGTAATTTGCTCGTGAAAACTTCGAAATGTGATGGCGTTGACTTGTCATTGCTCAGATCGACACAGAGTCTTCGAGGCCAGACGTAAATTACAAATTAGTAGTTACGTACTAAAATTGTAAGATTGAACAAAATTCCTCTTATGTTCTCACTTATCAGTAACCTAGAGTGAGCTTCAACTTTGAACGTGCGTCCACTTTTCAAATTACAAATATATCACTGATGATAACGGCGCTTTGATACGCAATAAAGAAGAGAGAAAGCGAAGTACTCCGGTTAGAGATAATTAGAAGCGTTTTCTGTATGCAAATGTTGGTAACTAAAGATGGTTTCCACCATCGAGTCAATGAGTCATAATGTTTTTTTCGGAAAAAGAATTTCCTTCTGCTTTACCTGCTTTCATTTCTTTCAAACCTCCATCAAGTTTTGATCTCAAAATAGGATCTCCTTTTTCTTCATCCTCAACACTGACTTCTCTTTCCATGCATTCATGTGTACCTGCTCCATTCTTATGCAGTTTTTCAACATATCTCATCTGTCTTTTTCTGAATCTAAAAATTTTCCTTTTTCATCCATTACATTATTTGTTCCCTTTCATCCTGCTCCAAAATATCTTTTTACTTCGTTATGTCTGGTTGGGTTTTCCTGCTTTCATTTTTGCTCCTCAATTTCCTCACAATTCTGATTAATTCATTTTCCTTTGGCCTCCTTACTTTCTCTCTTCATATGATTTCGTATACCCTTATATGTATGTGTCCTTACTTTCTCTACCATTGGCTTATTTATTCTTCCTTCTTTCTTCCATTAACTCTAGTAGAGCTCAACTTGGTGTGAGTACAATCGTCCGTCATTTTGACGTCAACCTTACCCGTGAATGCCGAATTAACTACTCGGTGCGCTCCGCATAGTCGGATTCGGCATCCACGGGCGCGGTTGGAGTCAAAATGGCGGACGATTGTACTCACACGAAGTTATAGAGCTCTAACTCTAGTTCACCCCTTCTCTGGTTTCCTTCTTTCTATTATTCGAATACCTATTTTCTTCCTCGCTGCCAGATTTATTTGCTTTTTTTTAGTGCTACGTCCCTCAATATTATTTCCGTCCTGTGATTTAGGTACAAAGTCCTTTCGTTGTTTCTCTTTGATAATCTTCTTTTTCCTTTACCTCTTTCAATAACTCAAAATTCAATTTTGTTTATATTTTCTTCTTATTAACATTTTCATGTCCTTGCTTTCGCACACAGAAGAAATTTAAAGAAAAACGCTTGATACCGGATTTACTCCAAAGTTATAAGCATGCTATTAACAAATGTGCTACATACATTTTAAATGGAGCATACTTGTTAATAGCATCATGCTTATAACTTTGGGGTAAATCCAGCGTAAATCGTTACTTTAGCACCCGTAACGCTTCCCCGTAACGCCCCCCGACATTTCCATGGAAATTTATTTTTCTTCCAGCCATGGGTTGAGCGTTATTTTTGAGGGGAGAATCGGAATCACGCTCTCTCCTACACGGAGCCAGTCCGTATGATTTAGCTCTACATGGTGACAATTCAGTTCAGTGGTTGACATTTCCATGGAAATTCCTATTAACAACATGGCTGCAGCCTGCAGTCGCGCAGCAACAAAAAATCATGTCTTTGCTTTGGCACATAGAAACAAAAATTTCAAAAAACGTCACTTTAAAGCGTTATTTTATAGCTTCACGAAAGAAAGAAAACAAAAACAAAAAACACAGCTGATTGAAAGCTTTGGTACACATACATGAAAAAAATGTTACTTATTGAGCGTTACTTCTCCTGATTGTGGAAATTTCTATTAACAACGCGGCTGCAGACTTCCAGCCGTCGGTATATTTGAGCAAAAATCGTTACCCCCCCCCCCCGACATGCTCAAAAACTGTAACACTGCCCTCTCTTCCTGAGACAAAACCATTTGACATTTTCATGTCTTTACTTTGGCACACAAACGGGAAAAACCATAGACGTAGCTAGAACTTTTTCTAGGGAGGGGCAAAAAGGTAGAATTATAAGCTATCAGTGTGGCGCCAGTCACACATTTTCGTTGTCTAGCGTCTAGACCTCTAGGCAAATCCTATTTTCTGCGAATTTTATTCATTTGGCTTTAAATATTCGAAAATAATCTTGTGAGCACCGGAACATAATTTCTTTTCAAAATCCATGAGTGGGCGGGCAATTGCCCCCCTTGCCCCTCGCTGACCACGCCCATGGGAAAAACGTTACATTTGAGGAGTAACGACAAGGAATGGGATTTAAGAATGTGCACGTTATCATTTCCATGGAAATTTATTTTTATTCTAGACATGGGTATATTTGGACGAAAACTGTTACGCTCCCCCCAACACGAAGCCAGTCCATATGGACGCTGTTCAACAATAGGGAACCAACCCACATTTGTAAACAAAATGAGTTATTAGTATCATTGGGAAGAGCGTAAAACGCAGAATTTTTCAAAATTGGGCCCCCAATTCAAAAATGTGTACTTACGTTGAAAAAAGCTTATCAGTAACGTGTTCTCAAAAAGCGGATTTTGTGGGTTGGTTCCCTTTTGTTGAACAGTGTCCATATGATTTAGCTCTTTTCCAGCCATGTCCTCATTGATCTTGACTACCGTTTGCAGCCGTATTGTTGACAGAAATTTCCATGGAAATTCTTCACACACGAACGGAAAATAAGAAATTGCACGTTATAACGTGCAGGCTTTACATGCTTAATATTGTGAACGTGGGAAAGGCATGAAAACGCTCTCCCGTGACTGCAGACTTGTCTATAAGCTGATGCACTAGCGGTTTGAACTCTATCTATGTGTCACTCACTCACTTGTCAGTAACAGCTTTAAAATGGGTATCAGTTGGCAAAGGTTTTATCTATTTAAATTTAAACCTACCTACATTTCATTTCTACTAAACTGTATCGCCATCCGCTCCTTGGTAGGTATGTCTTATAATCCAATATTTGATTTTTATATCTCCTTCGTGTCATAGTATAATCCATCTGATATCTTCTTCCATCTCATGGACTTTTCCAATAGTATTTTCTTCTTTCGTGATATTTAAACAGAGTGTTTGCAATAAATAATTTATACTTACTTGTTCTTCCCAAGATTCTATGAGCCTCGTCCCTCTTTCATTTCGCTCTACTAAACCATACTCTTTGTATACTTCCTCCTGCTCTGGCGTTCCAATCTCCTAATTAAATTTTCCTTTCCTTTTACCTTGCTTGAACTTTATCAATTTCTTCATAAATCTTTTCTACTTCTTAGGCGTATAAACTTGAGACTATCACTAAAGATACTGGTTTTGCTAAAATTCTCAATAGTATTCTCTCACTATGTCGGACATAACTTTGCACTATATTCTCTACAGTCTTATTCATAATAATGATACCTCTCCTCTGCTTGCCCTTTTTTGCTGCTGTATTAATTATTCTATACTTCCCCGTCCAAAAACCATTTTCTTCTGGCCATCTCACTTCACTAATTCCTATGATGATGATGATGATGATGATAAGGTTATCAGTCTTACAACCAGTTTGATGCAGCTCTCCATTTCTCCCTATCTTTTGCAAGTTCTTTCATTTCGTAATAAGAATTGCATTTCATTTTAACTGCGCCCTTCCTTTTAAAACTTTCCGATGATGATGCTCCCCTAAGTAGCTCCCTCCCGGACATCTGAATGGGGAGCTTTTTACATCCGGAAAAATTATTTACCTGTTGGAACGCCATCATCAATAATTAATATTTGGAAAGGCTACATTTCCTGGAAAGAGATACTGTTGTAGTTTTTCATTGCTTTCACCAGGGTTCATCTGTCGGAGTTTGCCTTCTCCTAGGTGCTTTTGGTCTCGATTCTAACAATATACAACCTCATAGAGAGGTTTTTTTTTTACGCGTAAGCTTCCTCACCACGGCAAGGTATCACCTAAGAGGAGGACTAATTCCTATATTATATCTAATTTTAGTATTTTCATATCTTTCTTTATGTTTTCTAATTTGCCTACCTCATTCAGTGTCCTTACATTCCATGTCCACATTTTCAATTCTGGTAGTTTCTCACTAGGTAATAGGTAGTCGCCGCCCAGGAGACTTTTTACGTCCGGAATTATTATTTATTTTGTAAGTTGTCATCTTACTTGTGGTGGTGGAGACGCACCTCCAGGAAAGAATATTGCTGTAGTTTCTCCTTGTTTTCATCAGGATTCATCTGTCGGAGTTTTCCTTCTATGTGCCTTTAGTTTTTCTTTAAACGGCGTCCTCTCATTACGCCAAGGTAGTATACGCACAAAGGGGGAAAATACAGTGGAATAATATTAACTTAGAGTTACATAACAATTATTAATTTCAATCACATCAAGTCGAAAACGATGAGACATGAGATATGATCGTTATTCTACTTCTGCGTATTATTTCACATGATAGCAGAGCGTTGAAGAGTTAATTAATCGTGCGATTGATGAACTATACGATTAATTAATACAGTTGAATCAATTTAGAGTTGCATCGGATTACAGTTGAATGAAATACAGCTGAATAATATTAATTTAGAGTTGAATAATAATAATTAATTTCGACTATATCTCAAAAACGATGAATTTTCAATACCACCTACATACATGTTACAACGATTCTAAATACGGAATTTCAATCTCAGTTCCCTGTATATGTAGATAGAATGGCTGACGACCACCGTTATCAAAAAATAGCTTTATTGTATGGAGAAAAAAAATGCTTGTTCGTTTAACGATTTCAAGACGATTTTGACCTGATGACGTCACTGGTAGATAGGTCTATCTATTCGATGGAAGTTGGGTTACCGAATATCTCACCAAACTGATTACCATAATCCTTACAGTTTACACCAGCTTCCCTTCATAATCGATATTATGACGAACAAGGTTTGTAACCCTCCGGATAAATCACCCTCGACATAAAGTAACCTAACCCCCCAGTCAGAAAACAATTGTATGCCGGTGAATTCTTTCCTCTCGTTCCGAGCAGTGCGGCCGGTCGACAGGTGCGGTGCGGTATACTCGAGCAGTCCCACATGGTGAAAATTTCGAATTCCATTACCTGTCTGCACCAGCGATACACTTGTCGGAACGCGACGACCCGATTATACGCTCGATTTTAAGTTTACGTTGTTTCTTCTAGAGGAAATTGATAACGGTTTTGTATCACTGGAGTTTTTCTCCACTGCGTGCCACTGCCACTCGCCCGGTAATCTACACGGCCAATTTTAATATACCGTTACACTCGACAACGTCGCTTTAACGGAATTGCCCGTACTCGAACTCCGAAGACCTAAACATATACTCATTATCGGTGTGTATATAAAAATCGTATGTGTATATAAATGCTGTGTAGTATGTACGCTACGTCATACTGCGTTTTCATTGTACAAAGTTGCCGTAGATTACATTAAATCTCCAACACAGTGGTATCCGACCGACGCTGCACATTTAGTGTGTCGTGTATTGCATACGTGTTTATAAACCGTTTTCATTTTACTACCATGTTACCTAATAATAAACGAATGACGTAGATTTACGCACTTTTAAAAATAAACACCGTGAGTAATTACTATGTAGTCCGTTCCAATGGAACTCGACGTGTGCCGCCCTAGCATCAACACTGATCGTCCTGTGGTATCTTACATCTTCACTGTTAGCCAGTCTATGGTTCTTTTGGATTTTTCATCCGGGAACGAGCACTTTCGCATTCGTTTGATGTTCAAAAGTTCAAACGGTTTCCTCTTGAAGTTGGAACCTTTGATACTGTGTGTGTTCCTTCCCCGCCAGTGGAACACACCTGGAATCAAAGCTAATTTCCTGAATCAGGAGATCCTAATGAAGCAATGACAATATCAAGTATGACTGTTTGAAGCGATGATTAATATCGAGAGTCAGCGAAGTAGGTGCCGCTATTTCGCAAGTATGACGCATATGGATCACCCGCCTGTCAAAGTGTATCATTTCCCAATACACGTAATTTCTCTCCACTTCGCCCACATTTCAAAACTGTACCCGAATAACAATAATAATGATAAAATATAACATCATCTTCTCCATTATCACCATAGACTAGAGGAGGGGGTTCAATAACGCCGGGAGGCAAGATGACCTTCAGCCATTTCTTGTTTATAATTTAATTTTTGGTAACACTGATTATTTTTTCCCGGTTCATTAGAAATACGAAGTTTCATCCAGTTTTGGTGGTATATCTATACCTATGCTCTTCGTGATAAGAGAATATGGTTTTTTGATCTAATTTTTACATGCAAATGTTTACGTTGATGAATGTTTCAGCCATTTAAAATTGAATAATTCTACAAAATTCGTGAATATAGTGAGGTAAGAGACCCTTTTAAATATCCACCATTTCAATTACCGATGAAATCGCTTACAATTTGTTATAATGTATGGTAACTCATGTGCAGGAAAGGATGAATCCGCTTTGGATTCAAGTGCGATCTCCGCGGATTATACGGAAGAAGACTGATATTTGTTTGTAAGGTAAAGCGCCGCTGATTGGTCAAGTTAGTGCTAACTGCCAATCAATGGTCAAAATTAATCCAATGCGCTGAAGGGCGTGAGAGTCTTATTTTGTGTCAGTATATCCGGCAGACACGCATCAAGTACTTCAGTATGATTTGTGTACAAAGTGATTTTGATGATTAGCGTTGAAGATAAAATGGACACTGTTAAGCGAGACAGAACTAAGCGACATTTGTTGACAAAATGAGCTATTAGTATCGTTGAAAAGAGCGTAAAAAGTAGAATTTTTCAAAACTGGGTCCCCGATTCAAAAAGGTGTACTCACGTGGAAAAAAGCTTATCAGTGAACGTTATGTCATATAGTTTCCACATTGCTCTTGAACTTCGAATCACGTGTTCTCAAAAAATAGATTTTGTCGCTTGGTTCTGTTTCGCTTAACAGCGTCCATATGAGCTGCGGAAAAACTTACCTGTTTTTGGAATGATAACATTCTTGCATTTTCGAAATTCATAATCCAAATTGAAAAAGTAAATTTCTTCAATACATGCTCGAAAAGCGCCTTATTTGTAATCACTTTTCAGTGCAAGAAGTGATACTTTTAAGCCGACAGTGGAGTGCACTATAATTATGCAAAAATAAAAAGCCAGGTCACTTTGCGACCTAGTAATAGGGTTGGCCTTTCAGCTGAAGTCTGAGTGGCTATTCCACTAATCAACTTTGACAAGTACAATACCCTTGGACGTTGTTCAGTGTAAGGGAACCAACCAGCAAAATCTGTTTTTTGAGAACACGTGATTCTAAGTTCAAGAGCTATGTAGAAACTATATGACATAGCCATTTACTGATAACCTTTGATCGACGTGAATAGGTACACATTTTTGAACTGGGAGCCCAATTCTGAAAATTTTTTTCTTTTTACGCTCTTTCCAACGATACTAATAACTCACTTTGTGTACAAATGTCAGTTGGTTCACGCCGACCTTAATTTCAGCAAAAATTGTACACAATAATATTACAAACCTCACAAAATGAACTCCTTTCATCAATTCCTTATGTTGATATCTCGAGTCACATTGGCAGAGACTGTAAGCATAATGTAGAACCATCTTCCTATCTGTTTCTCTTACACACAATTATGTTCACTTTTACATTTAAAACCACAAGCGCCACTGTCGAAAGCAAACGCGATTCATTCTCGTGTGTCTCGTTTGATTGTTCACATACTTACATTTTAAACCGCAAGCGCCACTGTTGCGTTAGGTAGAACTTTATTACTACTATTTTTCCATTGTATAAGGCTCGGCTGCACCGACCCTAAAAAAAGTATGCATGAAAAGTAACTTCTATGGTTTAGTGCAAAAAGGAATAAAAAATAAACATTCATGTACAAAACTTCCTCCTATAGAAGCGCTAGTGTGGGATGACCGTTTGGGATACTGATAAAACACTATGGACTTTGATAATTACTCCTATAAACTGCTTTTCGGGCATTTATAGAAAAAATACATAGTTTGCAACCTTTGCAAGAAACGCGTTATTCGCTTGTGCTGCAAAACGTCGCACTCGTCACGAATGACACGATTCTTGCACTCGTCGCCAAATATACTAATTTCATGCTATTAATTGCAGACTTTCTGTAATGGTGAGTTCAAAGGACAAACTAAGGAACATATTTTTCGAATAATTAATAGACGATTGAATAGCTGTTTATCGAGTGCGAGTCTTGTGAATTGGAAATGGAATCCAGTTGTGGAACTAACTGTACCGTAGTCATCATTATTTTTTTTTGACTTCAGTGAGTTAGGTAGCCCATTTGAGAATTGCAGAACATATGGCAATGATTAAATTCAATACATGGGAGAAAAAAATTTAACTACTTGGTCTGACCAATATTTGGCTCCAATTTTTTTTTGACTAATGATTGGCTTATATTTTCTTTTTCTTGTGATCAGTCTGTCGAATGAAATGACGAGGAGCCTTTTTTTGGCATTTCTATGATTTTTGTATTTTATTTTGATTATCTAAATAAATTGAACTTTTTTTTCATTTTGTCAATTTTAGATAATTTCCTTCAAATTATTCCAAACACTGGTCGACCAATAATTGGCAAATTTTAACATGTTGGCAAAAATTCACAGAAAATAGCCCTTGAGCTTGGCATCGGCACGTATAGGCAGAGATGGGCAAGATCACAAACTAAATGATCTCAGATCAGATCAAGATCACCAACAGGAAATGGATCTAAGATCAGATCACTTTCTAAATGATCTGATTTTTTCCAGAAAGATCCGATCACAGATCAGATCTCCAAGCAAAAAAAGATCTGATCTATAATAAGCTTTTTTGGCAAAGAGATCAGATTATAGATCAAAATATAATTCTCTTTCTTCTAATTCATAATCATAATCAGTATATTGTACCGTACGTTTTTTAGGGATTTATAACGTCACAAACTCACAATTCACAAAGAAATAACAAGAGAAGACCTAAAACTTTCTGGGACTAATTTGATTTTTCAAAAAAAAAAAACAAAAAAAAAACAAAACCTCAGAAAAAGAATTTGATGATCTGATCTGGTATTTTCTAAAAAAAAAAAAAGATCTGAAAAAATATCAAAGATCAGGCGAACGCAAATGATCTGAGATCAGATGAAAGATCAAAATTTGATGTGATCTGTGATCTAAGGTCATTATTGTTCTAGATCTTGCCCATCTCTGCGTATAGGTACTCATTTCTGAAGGCATACATTACCATATTATGCTGTGATTAAAAATAGAAAATTCTGCTTGGACTCTTTGTTGGTTGCCTGTGGATTAATCCAGGGGGTGATAGCAGCGTCCATCTTGTCATATGTTGTAGAGGAAGGATGAAAGTGTCTATTGATTCCAAAATCAACTTCCCTGTGTAATTACAGCTCGAGATATGACTGTCCAAAAAACCTGACCAATAAATGGCACTTTACCTTATGCCTAATTTTATTTGCATAATTCTAATTTTAATAAAAGGTTTTCAGCATTTTTATGTGTACCTAGTCTGTTTTCAATGGTAGTCATCTAGCCCCAAGGAAATAATCATTTTGCCTAATCCATGTGGGCTAGATGAGGAAATAATACGTGTTTTTTTTTTTTGAAACATTATGAAAGGATTTTAAAAGCTTTAAAAAAAAAAGAAGAAAAATTTCTTTTTGATATTCAGAGTCAAATAAAGTGTCCATAATTGTCCAAAGCTTATATACGTAAACTTGCTCCCTTTTACTCTACGGGACTCTCAGCTTCTCCCCAGCTACCGAGAGAATACCACAGCGGCTCAACTTTTCACTTTCACTACCCCTCAACCACATCTCCTTTTCTTGCTGTCTCCTTTTAATCTAATTCAACGGCCGGGAACTCCTAAATGCATCGACCCAACACAGTGGCGTAGCCAGGATGTTCCCAAGGGGGAGGCAAAGTAAGATTTTCGAGGGAGAAAAAGTCGAAAATTGAGGTATTTTTTAAAAATCGCTGATATTAGAGGACTATTTTATGAAAATGAAGGTAAAATTATTGCTCGAGCAAAAATTTTCTGGAAAAACGTGTTTTAAAGTTGAAAAATTGCTCATTCTTGCATATTTTATATTCAATTTCAAATGCCTTGGGGGAGGTATTCGCCCCCTTCGCCTCCCCCTTGGCTACGCCAGTGACCCAACAGTTTGTCTCTCAGCCCCGATTGCTACAACCATTAGCCACATTATGAGGGGAAGCCTTCAAAATTAACGGGGCTTGTATACCTGCAACCGATTTGCTCGTTTGTCCACAAGAACGCAGAACGCTCAGTGCTTCGCTACATGATCATTTGATCCACGGCTTTCAAAATGGCTGGCTCTCAAGGCGAAGCTGTACAGTAGTCCTTCTAGTTTCTATACCTCTGAGAAAGAAAGAAGAAAAACATGATTGATGTTGATACAACATCTGAGGTAATTGTTTATTTGTTGACTCACTACACATTTATACGGTAAATTCTAAAAATAACTGAACAACTACATGTGATGTCACCGAAACATCTTGTACATCCTGAGTAGATAAACGATATGAGGTACGTCACTATTCGCTAATTCGGTAGTGGTCAGACAGCATGGCGTACAGAAACATCATCTATTTATCTAGCCTGCCGCCGGCCTCTGTTTGGTTAATCAACTTCCGAATTATTTTCGGCTTGTCTGCGGGTACTCGGTAAATTGAGCAGATAAAAATGCCATAATTGCCCGTCCTAACCTACTCCACTAATTTGTCTGCAATGGAAACGAACACCAACAAGTAGGACCTGTCTGTTGATAAGTGCGCGCAGAAGGCTCACCTCGTGTTATTCTTTCGAATACTTACACAATATGTATTTATAAAGACGTTGCTTCCTTCCCGGGTGCTCATTGAACCTATTCTATCTGTAAACCCGAAGGGTAGAAACAAAATGCTCGGATATTTCGGTCGGGAGGAAATGATAGAGGGTGATTTCTTTTCAACCCCATTTACTTCATATACACATCAGAAACCGAATAACACAACAATCGCTACAGAAGACTTCGGCGACTAACCGAAGACCCTAAATTTCATTGTCAATCGTTACAATACGCGCGTGGAAGTCGTCATCGTCTACTACGATTCACGATCGGTTTATCGCCATTTTGTTTTTTACTTTTTTCTCTTTCTCTGTCTCTCTTTTGTTAATCGTCGGTGGTTCCTAAACACCGAGTTAAACTGTTGATTCTGGGCTGCGTCTGCCAGTTCGACGGCTAATTGTATTCGGAGACGGTCTCTTCGACTCCTGTACTTGTCACAACATGTAAAGAAATACCGTGATTAACGTGTTCTGCTTTATTTTTCAGACAGCTAGTGGCGACTGGCGAACACTAGCAATGGCTAGCATGCGCTCGTGTCAGAGGCCCCTTACGGGCATATGATGATACCTTGAGCTTGAATGACCTTGATAATAATTAGCGCCCAATAACTGGATCTGAATGACGACTGAATCAGAGACATCGCGATGAAAATGTACGTTGTGAGAGTCGATGTAGAGCATCGATGGTTGATGGCGCCGGACTGAACCGCAGTCTCCGATGATCAGTACTGGTTCATGGGAAACAAGGATTTCGAACATGGTAGATAAGTGGATATAGTTAACCGAGTGTACGTTTCTGTTCATAATTTCGAATCGTATAATTTACGAGTAACATTATTTTCAATACAGATACGAGGTATCATGTAGTTAGTCCATCCCAAAAGAGAGCTACCCTGGGCAACCGAGCCACACATATTGAAGTGGGCGTTACGGTAGGCCTGCTGATCATGCAGTCAAGACAAAAGCAGTATGACAGTGAGTTGATGAGTTCTGAAGTTTGACTGCATTAAATAAGTCCACGGTAGGAGCATTTGTGG
Organism: Acanthococcus lagerstroemiae; assembly: GCA_031841125.1. Taxonomy (NCBI): domain Eukaryota; kingdom Metazoa; phylum Arthropoda; class Insecta; order Hemiptera; family Eriococcidae; genus Acanthococcus; species Acanthococcus lagerstroemiae. Next base: position 53,082,674 of record CM063114.1, read on the forward strand.
AGCACATACTTTATGGACTTTGAACCTTGAAGAATTACTGTAGCTTTCTTTTGGGATAGACTAGGTATAGTCCAAAGACGTTAATTTATACTACTACACTAAATACCTAACTTCGCCCAGTTAGTAGTATATACCCTTCTCACAGCACCCCGTGTTTCAGTATCCAACCCGTTAGCGACGCTAGGGTACTATAATAAGCGATACAATCCGTGACCAGGTTCGCTAGTGTCGACTCCTGAAAAGGTGATTAAGGTTGATGTTCCCATGAGAATACGTGTAAAAATGGTTTAAAGTTTTTGTAATTGCTGAAAACAGGTTTTTTCGTCTTATTGTTTTATAAGTAAGTTATAACATATCACATTGAAGCTTGAAGTCTCTAATTTACAATGAAAGGTAATTTAATGCCCTTTATTCGCTCCAGTTAGATGAATAAGTTGATTTCCAAATTACTGTTTTTCTTATGGAAGTTTACCATTGGTACAAAACGCGCTTGTAAACAACTAATACATGGAAAATGGGGCTGTTCAAGTTCATAAATGAAAACTAGAGACCTCAATCTCTGAATTTATCTATTATATGACCCAAGGAAATATTTTATTGACTAGAAACAGCGAATTCAAGTTGCATGTATTCTTATGGTGATAATGTCCATTATCACCTTTTCAGGAAATTTCACAGTAGGGCTACTAACTTCTGAAACTCTCAAGTTTTAGCATTTATAAACAAAGGGGAGAATCAATGGCCACCATTTTGGTCTTTGTTTACCTTTTTGCGAGTATGTATCTGTGTATACCTATTATATTTCAAACTATTTAACATAAGGTAACACAATGGACTGATAACTGCTCGCAAAAGGTAAACAAATACCAAAATGGCGACCATTGATTCTACCCATTGTTTATTATATGAGGAGTTATCTGTCATAAGGGCGTCCGTTCAATGTATTTCTTATGGAACGGACGCCCTTTTGACAGATAACTCCTCATATGTAGTATAATAAGCGTTGCTGGTAACAAAAATCGACTACAATGCATTCTAAATGGGAAATAGGTTATTTTAAAATTTTGCTAATTACATTTTGGGTGGCTGATGATAAATCAACATACTGTGAATATCATATACAGGAAACATTCATCCACAATTATTGCAAATCTATGTACAGTTTTCATCTTTCCATAGGTTTCACATACAAAAGCAATTGGGTAAAAAGATCCGAAAATTTGTCAAACTATTCATTCACATCTTGTTGTTGTTGTTATTATAGGTAGTCCTCAGTCTCTGCATTAGTACGTTGCGTCTCTCCACTCTTTTCTCTCTTGTCTCTCTTGTGCTATCTTTTTCATTTCTTAGAAGGATGTACACTTTGTATCCTTCATTATCTGCTTTTCACAGGTTTGCCTTCCTTTCCAGTTCTTTTCCCTCAGCTATTCCCTCTAGCAGTGATACCAATATCCCTGGATGTTTTATAACACTATTATTTTAACTCTTCTCTTTATGCTTCCACTTCATTCTCTATTGTACTTTTGAGCCCTTTGATTCTTATAGAAGTTCCATATTACTCTTCTTTCTTATACTTAATTCACATCTCCTTCAAATTTGAAACATTTTTGAGCATTCAACATTATTAAAAGCTTTTTCTAAAGCTACAAATGCTAAGTATATACCTAAACTTTTTTTCAGTTTTTTCTAATAAAATCCTCAGACATAAAATTGCTTTCTTGGTTCCTCTACCTTTTCTAAATTCAAAACTGATCTTCTCCCTCTCTTTTTTTCATTTTATCTTGTATTATCTTATTTATTATCCTAGCTATAGAATCATTGATGCATGCGAGAGTTAACTTATAATAATATAATCTTTACATGTGCTTGCTTCTGCGTTTTTAGGGATTATAATCAACCTGTTTTTCTGGAAATTTATTGCCATTTCGCCTTTCTCATGTATTCTGCAAATTAATGCATACCCTAAATCTTTTAAAGCCTCTTCTTCAGCATTTTCAATAATTCACTAACAATTTCATCAACTCTTTCTGCTTTACCTGCTTTCATTTTTTTCACAGCTTCATTACGTTTTGATCTCAAAATAGGATCTCCGTTTTCTTCATCCTCAACACTGTCTTCTCTTTCCACACGTTTATGTGTATTTGGTCCATTCTTATACAGTTTTTCAACATCTCATCCATCCAGGGCCGTGCAGAGGAAATCCGGGCCCTGGGGGGGGGGTGTAAAAAGTAGGTAAGAGCAAAAAAAAAACACAATTTTTAAAAGCCATTTTTGTAAAAGCAGATTCTTTAGCACTGGCGGGACCTTAGCGGGCCCTAAAAAAAACTTGGGTCCGAGGAAACCCTCTTTCCCCTCCCCTCTGCATAGGCCTGCATCCATCTTTTTATTTTGTCTTTTTCAGAGTCTAAAAATTTTCCTTTTTCATCCGTTAAATTATTTGTTCCCTTTCATCTTGCTCCAAAATAACTTTTTACTTTGTTATGCCTGGTCGGGTTTTCCTGCTTTCATTTGCTCCTGAATTTCCTCACAATTCTGATTAATCCATTTTCCTTTGGCCTTCTTACATTCTCTCTTCATGCGATTTCTTGCACCCTTATATTTGTCCTTACTTTCTCTAGCATTGGCTTTTTTGTTCTTCCTTCTTTCTTCCATTAACTCTAGTATCTCCCTTCTCATCCATGGTTTTCTCCTTTCTATTATTCGAGTACCTATTTTCTTCCTCGCTGCCAGATTTATTTTTATTCATATTTTCTTTCTTTTTTAGTGCTATTCGCTGCCCTTCAACATCATTTCCTTCCAGTGATTTACAAAGTTCTTTCAATGTTTTTTTTTGATGATCTTCCCTTTTTTTTTTACCTCTTTCAATAACCCCAAATTCCATTTTGTTTTTACTCTCTTCTTATTCATCTTCTTAAATTTGAACATACATATCATTATTACTGAAAATTGTGATCACTATCTACATCTGCTCCTTGGTATGTCTTACAATCCAAAATTTGATTTTTATATCTGCTTCTCGTCATAGTATGATCTGTTTAATATCTTCTTTCATCTTCTGGGATTTTCTTCTCTTATGATTAGGGCAAGTTTTTTAATGTATTTTTTGCATATTTTTCCTACTGATTATTTCTATGCATATCCCCATTATTTTTCCGAGTCATAAAATTCCAAGTAAAATGAATCCAACTTGGTTACGCATAATGTTTCAACATATTTCAGGAAATATGCATATTTTTGCATAAAATTGTACATTTCAGCGCATGTGTTCGCATATTAGACAATAGACTTTTTTCTGGTGACGTCACACAGCTCCTTACAGTAGGTACTTGGTTATTAGTTAGCAAGAATACCCATTGGGCGCATTCACTCTCATAAGAAAACACACGGAACAAAAATCATTATGTTACTACCTGAGAATAAGAATTTTTTTAGAAACTAAAGGTATATGTTTCTCATCCGGAAGGTTCTGAGCATTTGCTAATAAACTTCTGTTTTCTAAGAAATTTCTTATTCTCAAATAGTAAAATACTGATCGTTGCTCCGTGTTTTCATATGGTAGTCATAACGTTCGTTGGTGCACAGTGTGTATTTTTGCTAACGAGAACCAAGTACTGTTAAGGATGTATATGACGTCGACTTGAAAAAGGTCTATTTTTAATATCCTTACCGCATATTTGGCTACGTTTCTTGTTTTGACCGCATACTGACTAAAATACACGCTGAAAGCTTAAAGCAGGTTTGATTTTTATGGACACTAGCGCTGCTCTAACTAGCAAAGTTCTATATTGCATTTTCTCCCCCTGTTTTATATTGTTTATTTTTGTTTTGAGTCAGGGGTGTGTTTCATTCGATTTAGCTGAAAAATCTATCTTGCGTTTTGATACCCATGTTGTCTTGTTGCGGAAAGGAATATTTTTGCATAGATATTTTGGAAAATTTTGGATTTTTTTCACTTTATTATTTTTTTTATATTTTTACCGCTTAAAAACTCGTGCCCTACTCATGATTTTTATACAGAGGGTTTCCAATAACTAATTTATATTCTTCACAAAATTCTATGAACCTCGCCTTTCTTTCATTTCACTCTACTAAACCATACTCACTATATACCCCTTGTTCTTTTCTTCCTCCTACTCTGGCATTCTAATCCATTATAATTAAATCATATTTTTTTTTTTACCTTGCTTAATACTTCAACAGTTTTTTCATAAATTTCTTCTACTTCCTCTTCACTATAACTCCCTGTAAGCGTATAAATTTGGACTATCACTAAAGATACTTGTTTTGCTAAAATTTTCATCGTTAATTATTCTCTCACCATATTGAACGTAACTTTGCACTATATTGCCTACAGTGTTATTCATAATAATACTTACCTACGCCTGCTTGCCCTCTTTTCACTGCTGTATTAATTATTCTGTACCCCATCCGAAAATCATTTTCTCCTGGCTATCTCACCTCACTATTGCATATTATAGGTATATCTAATTTTAATCTTTTCATTTCATTCTCTAAGTTCTATAGTTAGTGTCCTTATATTCCATGTCCCTATTCTCAATTCTGATAGTCGCCCTGACTTTTTAAGTCCGGTATTATTATTTACTTTGTAAGTTACCGTCATAATTGTGGTGGTGGAGACTCATCTCCTGGAAAGAATACTGATGTAGTTTCTCCTTGCTTTCATCAGGGATTATCTGTCGGAGTTTTCCTTCTCCTATGTGTCTTCAGTTTTTCTTTCAGCCCTTCGCCAAGGTAGCACACACAGAGAGGGATTCACATCTTAAAAGCAGGAAAATATAAGAAAAAAAATATGCTAAGTTTCAATTTCTCATGTTTTTAAAAATAAACGCGGTCATATCCATGCATAATTCACGGTGTATTAAAAATGAGCATACAGGCGAACGTTTGTACAAGCATTCCCACAAACTCTTGATACGCTTTTTAAGGTAGTATAAGAAGTTAAGGTTTCTAGCATTTTTGTTTTTCTCTGAGGTAGTCATTATAAGTACACAGACCTGCGAACATGTTAATGAACTTCGGAAATTCGAGTATATAACTTAATTCTCAAATACACGTTAAAGGTATTCTCTGAATTCAGGGAGATACATACACGTGTAAAACTATTTTCAAGTTCACTCGCAACAATGTTACAATCGTACTACAAACAGCCATTAACGAACACTATGTCCGTGACGCATTGGTGTAGCGCAGGTTGAAAACAATGTCCAGTGTCCTTCCTGAATTAACAAAATTGAAGCACTCTGCACTCCTATCAGTGACGTCACTGATGGTTCCATTGACTCGACAGAATTAACGTCAGTCATTGTAAGGTGTTGCATGCATTGTCGCGAAAGACTATTGACCCTGGTTCGACCGTAATTCATTCTCCAGCAACATTAACAATTCGAGATGCGTCGAGCTCCAGAGAACCAACTTATTGCCAAAGAGTGAAATAAATTGTACGCCGAAAATTTAGACTAATGTAAATAAACACGAACCGAGTCAAGGTCAGTCACCTAAATTTTCTCTACGACGGCTGCTATGTGATATAGAAATATCTACCCGGCAAAGACCTTCGAAATGTCAAAGCTCTTATTGAAATTACGACATTTATAATCTCGTTACGCTCTACGCATACCTACCGAGTCGTTTGGGGTGCCTTTTTCATTCATCAGCATCGCCCGCCTAAGCTGCGAAGTTGATAATACAAGATTAACCGATTTGGTAATCACTGTTGTTTTGTTAGAATGAGATCCTAAATAATAGGGTGAGATCAGTGACTCATTACAAACGTTAGACACCAGTTTCCTACGGCTTCTGTGATTCATATTACTAATGATTCCATCACAGGGGCATTATCACTGCATGTACAAACATGGTTCCCTGTTAGCTAGAAATAATCTCTGGTCGCCATCAGTGGCGTTCCCTAATATTGTAAAATTGACTGAAATATCACTCAGATCAACCGGCGGCCGTCGCGGATCGCGGATTAAAATTAATTTTTAATAAACAATTTTTTAATTTGGCAACGTCGCGAAAACAGATAAAGTACACCTGTTGACAGCGCACGTTAAAAACGAACGACGTGAATTGGAAGGTAATGGCGAAAAAAAAACTTTTTCAATGTGTAAACGTTAACGTAATACTGGATTCAAAGTACTCTGACGTCACGACAAGGTTTGCACTCTGTATGACCTTCGCACTACTACAAAATGAATTGCGCGTTTATGATGATATTGTCAATTGAATAAAAAGTGTTCGGCACGTACGCGAGGTTAAGTGATGCTTATCTGGATGAGAGATTCCAGGTCTAATTTTTTCTGTGGGCGATGAACTTGACAAGATTACAGGTAAATCCATAGAGCGATAACGTTTCACACGGCTGGGAGGAGTATTCTGAAACGTGCGCACAGATTGAGCCAGTGGCGTACCATGATACCCAGGAACCATTTTGATCGGGTGGGTGGATTATAATTGCAATTTCACCCTGCACGATTTCCGGTTAAAGTTGGATGTTGGAAGCTTAGAACTTTCTTTGAAGAAGTCGTTTGCCCAACTCATCACCCCTCATGGCCACAAGTAAAACAAGTAATGAAGGGCTTGTTCTTTGACACAAGTGAGACGTTATAATGAAAAATGCGTTTTTGATAACGCTGGTCGTCTTTCCCCCGTAGCTGTAAAAGTAAAGCGAATTGAGATCTAAATTTCATATTATTTTTTACATGTTATACATACTTACATATCATGTTTCACGAAAATATCACCTGTACAAAAGAATGTGCGTGTAATGAGAGAGACTTGTTGCTCCCCAGGATTGAAAAACTCGTCTCATGATGTTCTCATCAAACTACAGGTCGAAGGCTCAAAATATCTGGAAAACTCCTTACATTACTGGAATAAAGCTTTTAAGGTAAATAACCAACCTTTATCTGTGAAAGCGCTGGAAAATCGCTCTCCTTACAGAACGTATCTCTTTTTGTAGACGATATTTTCAGGAAACATGGTTGAATTAATTCCGTGTTCGTGTTACAAAGATTCTAAAAATATGCAATGTCAGTGTTAGTTCGTTTTATTTTTACAGATGCAATGGCTGAAATACGACCACCGTTATCAACAAATAACTCATTTCATTAATAGATTGGATACAGAAAGGTTTGATCATTTAGCAATTTTAAGATTATGTTTGACCTAATGACGTTTCTGGTAAATCGATCTAGTGACAGGGGCGCCGGAAGAAACATTTTCCGGGGGGGGGGCACTAATGAAGAAATTTTTAGGGCAAATAATTATAGTATGTAGGTATAGCGATTGAAATATTTGCTGGGAAAAAATTACAGAAGGCCTGCGTAATTAATAATGGACTTCAATTCCATTACCTATCTGTAATTTGAGTTTGACCGAGAAGGCAAATGTTCTTCCTGCCCCTTATTGCCGGCGCCCCTGTCTATTGATGTGGAACGGTTATATCAATTGGCTATAGTACATATATTACACACCAAGAGTCAAAAGTGAGTGTTTACATGCGAGGGAAATTTTGCGAATGAATGTAGCGACTAGCGAGTGAGCAATTTCGGAGTCATGTAAACTCACTTTTGGTGTTTTGTAAGATATTTTTTACAATACATAATCAGATAGGGGAAATATTAACCGCTCTGTCTTGTAAAAAAAAAGCAACGCTGGAAAATTCAGTAGTTCTGGTAGCGAATAATATCAGGAAGCAAAACATTTACCATGATAATGTCGTTATAACATCCTCGGCATTAGTCGGCCATTCTCGGCATCCGTCGGTATTCTTAGTGTCACTCTGTTATGTCGGTTGATACACATGTCTGCATGTAAAAATGAATCGGTTTGTGTAGAAACAGGTTGTCACACTGTTATTCAGGAAAGCCAAAAAACTGTTTTAGGGTATGTGGCAACATTGACGCTTCATTATTTTCATGTTGTTATATGATATTTGGGCTGAGAGAACCAATGCCACTATTCATTTTTATCAAGGTAACCAGAAAAGCCTGAAATTTGAATTCAGAATGTGACTTAACCTGTTTCTCTACAAAATTGGGCTGTGATAACACATAAAATTGTTCAGTAATTCACTCCTTTACGTCTCACATACACCGGCATACTCATGCAATTAATTGCTGATGCGCTTGCTTCATAATAATAAAACACTCAATGATGATAAGGAGGACTTGACCGGTTTTTCTTCAAAATATGTGACTTATCCTGTTTCTCCCGTTCATTGAAATTTTCAAATCTCTTTTTAGGCCTTCAGTATTGACGAATCGAGCTGATTTTTTGCCAGCTGACGCGGCTTGGTCTTACAGTGTTGCCCATGTAAAGAATTCATTATGGTCAAAATGGGGACTTAACCTGTTTCTGCACAAACCGATTCAAATGTGACTCATGTTTTTACATTGAGGCACGTTTACTTTACATTGAGGTGATGCTTGTATCTGATTCGTCAATGAAAAGTGCTACTTTCCATTTGCCAAATACATATTAAAGTAAACATCGTCTTTCTGATCATGTATTGTAAAAGATACTTATCAGCAATCTGGGGTATAACTGAAACCAAGCTTAACGAAAATCGTGAGCAATATCACGTTGCTGAATCGAGCTCAAAATGGCTGTAGCTAAATTTTCTTTAGCAGTGATTAAACGCCAATCATTGTAAATCAATGAATGTACAATTAATTCTTAATTATTTGGAAAAGTTCTCCACTACCTGGTAACCAACTCATCTTTGAATATTTCATCTTCCTTTTCTTCTGCTCTGTAAGGGACGGTGGTCCAAGATGACATACGTTTTACTTTAACCCATTTTTTGGGCAAACCATTGACATTCGGAAAAAACTAATTGGAACTCAGTAAAGTACAACTCGTTGGCTATCGCTACCCTTCGGATTCATTTTTTTTTTTTTTAATTTCTTAAATGCTTCAAAAATTGATTTTTTAAAAAGAATTTGTCAAGTATGTCACTTGAGGCTATATGGTTGATAAAATGACATAGATGATTTTTTAATTTATTTCTCAATTCTAAAAAGCAAGAAAAAGTAAAAAGTGAACAAATTTAGGTCACATTTTTTAAAATCAAAAATTGCTTTATTGTATTACAAAACAAGGTACAAAATTGACTAATTTGTATATTTTGCGTGGGTAGTTTTCGAGAAATTGTTGCCATGTCATCTTGGACTAAGGAACTGCAGGTATGCGCATTGTAAATGTAAACAAACAATTATGAAGAGGTTGCATGGAAATCGCATGGTTGCATCGCGTAATTAGGGCGTTTGCCGCGCGCAGCGCTGCAAGCACCCTATTGCAAACCAATGCAACCTCTTCATTATCGTTCGTTTACATTTACCGTGCGCCTACCTGCAGTTTCTTACTTGGACCACTCTTCCCGACCTACATACTTTAAAGTTGAATAAACTTCTAAATGATAGCAGCGTGGCAAACCCCTTAAAACACAGACACAAAAATCGACTTTTTTGTCCACATTCAAAATCCGTCACTCTTCCGACCCAATACCGTGGTCGAATCTGATACAGAATTTGATACAAAAGTCAAGTTACCATGCTGATAGATTGACTTTTGGATAGAATTCTGTATCAAAATCGATGCACAAATTGATTTTAAAGTCAATGTCTACAGCTCGACTTCTGTATCAAATTTGATCACATTGGTGTATTGAAAATAATGGATTTGGCGTGTCAAGTATCAGCATTCATTGTCAGAGACGTGACTCAAACCCTCTTCCAAAATTGGAACCCAGTTAAGCCTACACAATGAATTTTCTCACTTACAAGAAATTAACATTTTTATTGTTACAATCTTACAGTTCGAAATGCAGAAGCGGAGAGAACCCGGGTCCCTTGAATCTTCGCATGTTCACCTTTTCAAAGTTGTACTAATTACGGAGGATCCGATTTCGAAAGGGAGCTGCAAGCAGCAATCGAATTGGTTATGAAGAGTTTTTTCACCAAATCTTGTTGGTAAGTAACTTGTGCATTATCATCTATTTTTCAAAAACGAGGGAGGAAGAGGAAACTTTGGAGGTAGCACTCCTTTTCACCGTTAATACATAGTGTGATTCATAAAGCGCACGAGAGCGTGAACTTCAATAAAATGTACACAGTTTTGGATATGTCTTATCAATGGCCGTCAACCAAAATTATGCTTTATGTTTCGACCGACCGAAACCGAGAATGCCGACTAACTCTGAGAATCTGTATTTTGAAGAAGAAAAAAAAATGTTCCAGTGCTCACAAGATTATTTTCGAATATTTAAAGCTAACTGAATAAAATTCGCAGAAAATAGGTTGTGTCTAGAGACTTAAACGCTACTTAGACAATGAAAATGTGTGACTGGTGCCAATATAATTCTACCTTTTTGCCTCCCTCTAGAAAAAGTTCTAGTTATGCCCATGGAAACTCCTATTTAAAATACATTGAGTGCTTTTGGATCGAAGCCTCTAGTAGCAGGGTTTTGTTCCTATAATAATTTAGCACTGGGCTCACCAGGGGCGGAGACATTCGTGTCGCGCATGTCGCACTTGCGACATGTCAGATTTTTCTGCGACATGCTAAAAATTTGTCGGACCTCGTTAAAAAGCTTTTCTTCTCAATTTTTCCAATCGCAGTGAAATAAAAAGAAAACCATTTTTATGGTTGAACAGCGACACCTATTGGAATGTTACACAACTATATCTAGATGAATTTAGCATTTGATGTAAAAGTTCAACTTCTGGCGAATTAAAGGTGCATTCACTATTGCTGGGCTCTCCTGCTGACATATTGGGGATTTACGTCACAGGGGTAGGGGAAGGTGTACTCACAGACTAACACAGTGGAAGCTTAAAAATACCAACTGTCTCCTCCATGCGTCGCTGTGACCAAACGGGTACAAGCCTGGTTCCTCCTAATCTGCAGCTTAGCGATGTATATACAAATGTACAGGAGACAGGGTGCTGGAGCCTCTACCCTCTATTTGGTGCCACAGTCTACCTCAGAGTCCGAGCAGGATGTAACGGGCACAATAAAATTGATGCCCGTCAGTCTCATATAGAGAGTGAGGGCTTCTCTAGTACATAAAGACTAGAAGAACGGAGTAGGAACTTACGCGATCTAATGTGCCAAGGGTAGCCTAGAAGGGGAGGTCAGACTGGGCCCCTAAGGTAGAGAGTCTAAAATTCTCAGAGTGCCTCGGAAACCCGGAGGTGTCCCTGAAGGAGGCGATTGTAGGACACTGCATTGGAGAACCAAGCCATTGACCCCCTACAATACCCTTGGTCTACCCTGAACTATCAAACAACTTCACTGAATATGAAGAAATTGTCAATGGAATGGTGGTCCAGCCCCCCCCCCCCATACGATTGAAATTTTGCGACATGTGGGAAAAATCTAAGTCTCCTCCCCTGGTGCTCACCAACACTGGATATAGCGAAAACGCATATAATGAATGAAATACATTTAGTACCCCGCCCTGCCACTATGATTTTCATTACAGGGGGTTTCCAGTATTACTAGTCCAGGGTATTTTTGTTAACACCGAGAATGTTACTACGATGACGTTATTATCACGGTAATTATTATTTCATGATGTTCGCTATCGTTCTCACCGTCAGTTGTGTGCGAGTTCAAGGATATCAGATCATAGGACATATCCATGTATCGATGTATCTGCATGCAGTGTAGATACTCGTCATCAGTTTACTGATGATAATTTAGACATAAGAAAATATCGTTTCAGGACCAAAAAGGAGGTTAGTGAAAATTATAAGATCAGATTTCGAATCAGCATGAAAAATAGCTCCATTAAAAGTGAAAATTGAGCCTCAAAGTGTTCAAAGGACATTTCAGTAAGAGAATTTCATCCCAGTTGAGGTTTTCATGTTTTACACATTCCTTTACAAAGGTGCTAGAAGTGACTCTAAGCAACAAACCATAGGTGGCAACTTCCATTTTTCTCATGTTATCCTCGACTTGGTTCGACTTTGTTCTCCCCCTTCAGAGTCTTTTGAGATATCTTTACCCCCCCCCCGCATCCACGGGGACGAAAATAAGGGGGACACGGGGGCAGCCTGCCCCCAAGCCGGAGTTGGAAAATTTTAGTAGATGGATCAAAAGTTGGAAAAATCCAACAAGTCAAAAGGTTTTTCTTATTTTCTTGCCAAAACTTGGGAATTTTCATTATTGATACTTGGGAATTTAACAATTTTTGCCCCTCCGGAAAAAACTCTTCGCTACGGTCCTACTCTTCCACTAAAATATTACCTAATTTTCCCATGTGGTGCTCGAAAACTTTCATAAGTGCTAGAGCCTGTGAGCACCGCTATAGTCCCCCCCCTCCCATGCAAAAACTAAAGCAAGGTCGGAGCTCACGACTTTCTATATTTCTTTCTTTCTCTCTTAAAGAAATTGGAAAAATTACCCTCAGTGTTATTAAGGTTACTTATTATATCTGGAACCTCGGAATGCGCGTACAGTGTTCAAGAGTGTGAGCTCAGCACTAGAATTCTTTGGGCGAGGAGGTGGATTTCATGGTGTTGATACCCAAAAAATGGTATGAAACAGTAATTTGCTGGTGAAGTGATCTATTTTGGACAACGGGAAGAGGAGATTATTTCCCAAATTTCGCCTCAAGACCGACTCTAACAGGGGCACATTGTACCACCTAAAAATGTAGGGAAGAATACGAAGTATCTTACGTACGCCCTCCCCCCCCCCCCACCGAGAATGTTAAAAATTATTCAATAAGTTGATAAAAAAGTGGTCTTGAGAGATTTTAGAAATGAAATATTTCGCGTAGTTTCTCAACTTAATAAAAAAAAACTTTCGACGCTACTGTTGTACACCCTGGAGAATCTCAGTTTTTCCGGTTAAGAACTGCTACCTACTATGAATTTATCCTCAAACGCTACTTAATTTGAATAGGATTTCCATATGTAAGTTGTACATTTTTAGGCGGCTGTTATTTAACAACGTAATTATTGTTGATTAAGCAATCTAATCATAGAATCATACATGACACATATATTAGATGGTCTTCGCTACTACAAAGTGATAACCAATAACATTATCTACTTTGAAATTATCCCGTTTGTAATGTCCTCCAAGCAATATACCTGTTTAAGGCCCCATTTTGTCAGTTGTCTCTCTTATCCATTACAAATATTTTTACATTCAAAAGGTCACGATTTTGTCAAAAATTACTTTTCGACATTTTTTTGCCGCCCGACAAACGTGGATGAAAACACATTAGTGCGCAGAAGCTGCTGTATTATTTATATCTGTTCAACTGTTCTTTTTAATGTGTTTTCCTTTCTTCTCTCACGAAGACGAATATTGCACTTCATCAACTCCCGTACAGAACGTAGATAATATGCATTTTGGCAAAAATCTCGTTTCCGGTGAAATGGAAGGGGAAATTATTTTTAAATTTTATTGTTTAATCGATACAGTGAATTCTATATTCGTAATATGTCAGTCTATAGAAAAGACAGCTTTTGTCTACAGTACATTTCTGGGTTAGAAAACGAGTTACTTGAACTTCTGAACTTCCTCTATCATCTACCAAACGCCGGTGCGAAGGTGGAAGATGGCGGTGTTTGCTTTGCCGCGAGCGGATGACGTAATAAATGAACCTACGCGGGTTACGCTCATTCGTTTGTGCTGACTGTTTGGGTACTATACTGTGTACAAGCACTGACGAACAACTGCAGAGAAATTGATATTGATCAAAGTAGATACTACTGTTGTCATAATGTCTCGTTGAAATAAGAATTTTGAAAACAGATCAAATATTCTAGTTAGGAATGTGATAGCTGGCAAATAAATAGGTGCAAAGATGTTTCGAAAGGGCAGATGGTTCGACAATTCAAACACGTAATTTTTGATAATTACTATGGCAGTATTCTGTACATCTCACCATAAATGTTCAATTTTCAGTAATTTAAGATTAGGTACCTAATTTGTGTCATTAATAAGTTGCTTTTCTAATGGTCATATACCTACTAATAATTATTGATCGGTATGGGACTATGAACGTACTTCTTTGCCTGTTGTGAATGTGAGCTGTGAAGTAGGTATTTACATACATAGTGGCGTAAATAAGGGAATGTGTGTGGGGATATATCCACCCAAGCAGAAAAAATGCTAAAACGGCTATTTTTCATACCTCAAGTGGTGCTAAAACTTAAAAAAATGTTTATACTCAAAAAATTAGAACTTATCTAACAAGCCACTTATCCACTCCTGGGAAAGCTTCTTATGCTGAGGAATGCTACAAATTAATTATTCACAGCCGATAAAACTACCAACTTTGCGCTACCGGCATTAGCAATTTCCCCTCATTATGGCCGATGAGCTATGAGTTCTTCCATATTGAAATTTTGGTTACTAACCGGATAACAAATAGACATTGAATGACATTCTTGGTGATTCCTATTGATATTTGCGCTTAGGAAGTTTATTATTAGTTTTTAAGAGCATCGAGTTTGAGATAGCACAATGTTAACTTACTGAAGGCAAATATTAATGAAAATCAACTCGAATATTATTCGAGGTCTAATAACCGACGAGAACACAATATAAATTTGAGCAATTTGATATCGAATATTAGAATAACAGAAAATACTCTTTTCTCGTTGAAGTATCAGTTTCTCAGCTAATAGTTAGGTAAAGTTTCTTGCAAAAATTATAAAAATAGAAAAAGTACCCTAGGTCGGTTTTAGTCGCACAGATCTAAGATCCCTTCTAATTCTCATGTTTTTATAAATTCTGGCTAATGGCTGTTCTTGCACTCCTGGTTAGATGTTAGAGATTAAATTTCAGTGTTGCCGTATGAAAGCTTTCGAGCGTTTTGAACATTTTCAGCTCATTTCTTTCTGGATTTCTGACAGGGAATACACTGCCACAACGCTAGCAAGTAGCGCAGGATTTCAACCTACGAAATGTAGCGATGAATGTCCGCGAAAAAAGACCTAAAACTAATGTACATTCAGGTCTTTTTGCTAAGCCTCATTGAAATGAATGTAGGAATATTATACTATACCTCAAAATGCGGCGATACGGCGAGATTTACATACGGAGAACCGCCGTACAGCGTGCGGAAATATGGTATCGAATTACGTAATATCGTGTGTACCCATATTACATCATAGAATATTTTGTAATGATACATAGATGTAAGAGGTAGGTCATTGCTGTCAGTTTTACAGTTTTCAAATTTAGCCCAAGGAGTGAGATGTTTTGATAACTTTTTCCAGCGGATATTAATTCGTTTTTTGTTTTTTTGGAATAGCTGCTTGCAAGCTTCAACATGTTTCCTCGTTAGAAAATCATCAGATGTATTTGAATCGTAAGACCGCACATCAGGAGTAAGAAGGTTGTTAATGAACTTAACAACCAAGTTGTTTCATATACCCTCAGAATACTTTGACGTTTTCACTCTTTAGCTAACAGATGATATTAAGGGCAGTATTGAGCTATGGAGGTGCGCAAGTAACTTCTAATCAAAATGGTGAAGCTATTCTGAATTTTGGGTACAAATAACTAGAGTCGTTATCAGCCACTTACTTGCTGAATTTCCGAGCTGTAATAGCGAAAACCAGGAATTTGGTATGCTGAATTGTGTCGATGATGTAATCGGCATTACACATTGTATATCGCTGGCTGATTCATTCCTTTCATGTAAATGACAATTATCAGAATCCATTCTGAAGATAGCTGATTGAAATGGTGAGGTGTCTAAACCCAGTTCTGCAAATTGTAAATTAATAGAACCGTTCGCCTTTTATCAACCAACGTTTTACTGCCGAGACAAAATTCGTGTCACATTTACTTTCTCATAGTGAATTTAACCCCACGAACTTCGTAAATAACGAGGCACCATTAAATCATAATTATTTTATAATTTTCGTCAAATAAAGAAGTGTTAAAACTACATAATATGGTACATATGTACAAACTACATGTACTTTACAAAAATCAAACTACAAGGAACACAATAATTTTTGTTTGAAAAATTCGATCTTTAACTGATTCATGATTTCATTTTACAAATTATAAAATACTTTCTCATTTACACAAGGACAAATGGCATGAATGTAGTAAAATAAAAATAAATTCGAACTGTATTCATTCGATAACAAAAATAAATAAATACGAACACGATACAAAATACCATAGCTAACGGCTATAGTTTCTTTCAAAAAAAAAAAAAAAAATTGCTCGATGCATCCGTGAAATACTCTGGGTCAATTTTGTACCACCAATTTCAACATGGTCCCAGTAGCAGAATATAAAGTTTACAAAATTCCCTTTTTAAAAACAAATCTATATATTGTCATGCAATGTCTTTTGTGGTATATCTTGCAATTCAAATTTTACCTGAGATCAACAAAACGAACAGAAAAAACTACTATATGAAACGATGTGAACTTTCTGGACAGAAAATGAAAAAGAAGACAGTTTACACAAGGAAAAAAAACATACGCACACAACGTACAAGTTACACGAAGAAAAAACAACTTAATACTAATGAAATTACAAATTATTAATAATTCATTTATAGGGTCGATTTTGAGAAATAAGTATTATTTTCTGATAAAAATCAATTTGCGTATCAAATTGGATACCCTATCGCGTAGAAATAGGCAATTTACTAAATTCGTCTATGGGAACGAAGGGAGCACAATCAGAAAATAAACTTATACAATATGTTTTCGCAAATTATAACATAATTAAAGGCCTTTCATGGTAACTTAAGTCATCGATTTTCCTTTTCGTAACAAAACGTAACATTACAATTTTTCAAAACTTTATTTAAAATAAATGAATTATCAATTTTATACTTTTTTGTGCAAGAATGTTGCCTAACAAAGCTACAAATTCAACGATAAAAAACACGATCATGCCACTTTTCGAATAAAATATTCTCTATCAACTTTCGGAAACCCACATATTATTCCTCTTAACTCTCAGCGGGTTCCCAACTTCAAAAAAACGTCTCCACTCCTTCAGAAATTTCTTTTCAATTCGTCGACACCTTCATAAGTATCAACTGAAGAGAAACTTCGGGTATTCGAGTTAATAGATTGCGAGAAAAATTGACAAATGAGGATGAACAGGTTACTCGAACCTTCTATGACCCGAGGAGAAACAGGTTATTCAAACCTTCAGTGACCCGTGGAGCTCAAGACCTCAACCCAACGAACATTGCAGAACTTCATCATCCAGCAATTTCGGTACCGATAAAGCGAGTCATATCTCAAAGAGAGATTCTTATAAAACAACTCGAGGTGTCAACTGTTCTATCTTATCGGAATGAGCACATCCAACCAAAAATTCTACTCATACAAAACTTCCAAACTCAAGATCCGCGATTACATAAAAGAACACAGAAAATATATCGTTACCAAATTTTAAACGGTCATCGCGATGTAAGGCCTCTGTTGTATAGAACCGTTTTCCTTCGCTTGAGCAGAACACAGATCCGGAGTCGAAGAAGACCTCGTTAGATTGCCGTACGAATTGCTGCCGCTGTTGGAAGATGAGCTGTCGTTTAGGTTCACAGAAGACGAAGACGGCGTCATACCTCCGAAGCTGAAAATCGAAACTAAACTGGTAATTCTATCGATATCCATCGATTTGGAGCCTTCGTCTCCGCTGTCGTCGTTCAAAAACGGATCGTCGTCACCGAATACCGAATCTTCACAATCCGATTCGAAACTGAGGGTTCTAGTTCTCTTGGGTAGGATGGACTGAATTGCCTCTTCCGTTTCCGAATCGCAGACGGCTCTTCTACGTTTGAGGTTTTTACAATAGGAAGAAGACGAAGAAGACGTGATCGAAGACGATCGCTCTCGGAAACACTGATCTCTAGGGCCTTTATCTAGATCGAAATACGTCGGAGCTTCGGGAGCTAGGTTCTCTTTATCGCACTCGGAGGACAACTCGTGCCTGGTAAAATTTGGCGAGCACGGTTCTCCGTCTTCGTTGATATCTGGATAGCCACCGAGGTTCGTATTTTGATTAGCGATGCCGGCTTCTTCGGGAGTTAAGCCGACGAGATTATCGTCGTCGTCATCGAAATCGTAGCACTGACTCTCGCCGTGATGCACGTTATTTTGATAAGCAGGCGACGACTGCATCACCCGGAATACTTCCTCCATGCAAAGGAATCTGGCCTTTTGTAGAACCGTGGCCACCAATAAACTCTTGTGCAAGCTAATGCCAGTTTTCTGGGTACGCGACTGGGCCATTTTAGATAGCGAAATACTCACTAAACGTTGTGCTTCGAATTGCGCGTCAGTAGCCATTTCGATTAAATTTATAACACCATTCACAACACTAATAACAGTTTAGAAACTACGCGAAAATGTTTTCACGATACACAGTACTATTACATAATTTCACAGTTTTCCGAAACGGCAATAGTTATTTCCCGCCGAAACGCAATTCAAAATTCACTTCCTAGATCAAACGTAACGTATTCACGAATATTCGGATAATTGCGATCAGAAAACACTAAATTCGCGCATAAGATAACGAACGATGTACATAAACAAATAACAAACTGTCCGATATATTCACCATAAAAAATTAATGCACTTTGCAACAGTTCAAATTAAAATTTGTAAACAACATTCAAAAAAATAACAGCGAACGCCAACGTACTCGCTCATGGTTTAATACGCAGAATGCAAATGGCGGACTGAGCTGTAGATTGTCCGCTTGCTTTCTCGTTTCATCGCAATAAGAAAGTTTCCGTTCGGGTAATGACGTCACGGCCTACTTATCAGCCAATCAGTGGTGACGTAAAATACGAGTGTTGTTTGTGTTTCTCTACGTCTACATGTTTTTCTACGCGTAAAATACGCGTGTAAAATATATGTAGAAAATTATGATGTAGATTATGAGAACATGTAGAATATATGTAGAATTTTTATTGAAATTCGTTGTTAGCACGTTAGTAAGAAGTTTTGTTGTTGTTTAATGTGACCGTGAATGACTAAAAGGACCTGAGGGGCCCGAGAGGATAATTTTATCGATATACGTTATAAAAATACGTCATTATATGACGAAAGACTGTGACGATATTCTACAACTACTCAATAATACACACTTTCCAAATTTCACTCAATCTACTGCAATCGGACAGCGCGTTTTTCAGTTAATGAGTCAAACAAATTTTCTTTTCGCTGTTTCTGCAAAATTTATTCTTACCTCTAAGGTCTATTTTGTCATCCATGGTTACTTTTTTTTTAAAATTAAATTGTAAAACTGAAAATTGACATTACAAACTCAGTTGATATGCAACTGTGTGCTGCGTTGGCATCTAATAGGTTTTGTATAGAAGAGTGTTTGGAATGTTTCATTCATAGCTATTCGAGGAACTGTTCATTACTTACATTTTAAAGCTAAGATGTCGGGATTATATGTATAAGAGTTGAGCTCACTCTACTTCATCGTTGAACACAGTGCTCATTCAGTCCTTTGAAGAAATGGGTTTCGATTATCTCTTCAGCCAATGAGGAGTCTGCAGGACCAGCTACAGACAGTGGTGGCCCAGCTAACTGAAGGCCAGAAAATCTTCAACAAGCTTGAAGCTCTAAGAGCATCAAACTCGGAGAAAAATATTCCTAATTGTATGTAAACTGTCAGCGTTGCTGTGATCCAAACTAAACACCTTTCTCACAAAACTCAAAAATTCCGCTCGTTTACAAATAATTTTCTTCATAATCTACATGTTTTCTACATAAAACTCATTTACACAAGAACAAATGACGTGAATGTAGTAAAATAAAAAGAAATTCGAATTGAATTAATTCGATAAGAGAACACAATACAAAATACCATAGCTAACGTCTATAGTTTCTTTCAAAAAAAAAAAATTGCTCGATGCATCCGTGAAATACTCTGGGTCAATTTTGTACCACCAATTTCAACATGGTCTCAGTAGCAGAATATAAAATTTACAAAATTCCCTTTTTAAAAACAAATCGATATTGTCCTGCAATGTCTTTTGTGGTATATCTTGCAATCAAAATTTTACCTGAGATCAACAGTATAACTAAAACAACTACTACATGAAACAATGCAAACTTTCTGAACAGAAAATTTAAAAAAAAAGGCAGTTTACACACAAAAAGAAACATACGCCCATAACGTACGTGTTGACAAAGAAAAAACATTTTGATACTGATGAAATTACAAATTATTAATAATTCATTTATATAGTCGATTATGAGAAATAAGTATTATGTTTTTATAAAAATCAATTTGCGTATCAAATTGGAGACCCTATCGCATAAAAACAGGCAGTTTACTAAATTCGTATATCGGAACGAAGGGAGCATAATCGCAAAATAAACTTGTATGTACATTATTTTTTCACAATTTATAGCATAATTAATGGCCTTTCATGGTAACTGAAGTCATTGATTTTCCTGTCTCCAAGTGTCAAAAACACAAAATTCTGCGCATATGCCTTCATTGCTATAGTTATTCAAAACTCATCCAGTTCTGTCACAATTTTTTGAAAACTAAGTACTGCAATTTCTACTCGGGAACTTTCAGGGTATCTGGAGTACCTGTATAGAAACCCACTAACCCCATTTACTGCAAAGAAATTCTTCCTGAAAAGGGCAACCACAGTTTTTTAGGGGAAAAAGGAAAACAATTTTCAACTATGATGAGCTTTGAAAGACTATTCCATTATGACCCCTTTAGGTGATATGGATTCGCATACACAAAATTATGAATTCTCATTAGCAGGGTGTCTACCAAACACAAATTTATGAAATTCATAATCATAACTTTTTCATGACCTTTCCATAACTTTTTTCATGGGCTCACATTACTCACAAAAACAGAAACTAATTTTGACGTTTCAGTGATACTTGTTTAGTTTCTTCTTTAGCTAATTTGAAATTTACATTCAAAAAGGAAGACGATAAAATACTAAAAAGAAAATGTACGTTTAAAATTCTTTTTTTTTTCTCTTTTTCAATTTATGATTTTTGGAGAAAAGCAAATTTAATATACAATTTAATTAATGACTTTCATTACTAGTGGACACCCTCATTAGTGGACAACCATGTCTTAGCTCTCTCTGATGGTTTAATATTTTTTAAGCATAATACAGAATTTTTGCTCATGGATCTTAAAATCTTCCCTAATTATTTATTTTATACCAGGAGATCCCGATTTCTCGAAATCTAAATAAAAATATGTCAAACTACAGCTTAAAATACGTAAGCAGCAAGAAAAATAAGAACATTGCATAAAATGAAAATTCAAAAATTAATTTGGTCTGTGTTCCTTATTTTTGAAGTTTGATATTTCATCCCCCCTCATCCGATCACTGTTAAATATTCCATACGTTCTTTTGTAAAGTTTGAGTAAAATAGATCAAAAGTAACCTATTTAGGTGGAGTTTCTTACGAGCTTTGATTTTGAGATTCTAGATTCTCTAGCAACTGGAGTTTGCTCATATATGAGCCCAAAAAATTGTTTTCTTCAGAGAACTGAAACTTTGAGAAGTTGCTGGATTGTTTTTTGCCTTCTTTACTCCTCCTTTAAACACTTCGGATCGTACAGAGAGTCTGACAAATTTTCCCCTTGTAGAGTCAAAAAGTTTCACAAGAGGAGAACAGAACCGCCGAAATTGATTCGGTGATCTATAAAACGCCTATATTAAAAGAAAAAAAGATTTTGATGTTCACAAAAGGAGGTTCTAGCTGCTAATGAATATTAAATTCTCCAAATTAATGATAATTCCCATACGGACGTTAACTTTTTAAAGATTCCGATTACCCGATGGAACCGGGGGGGGGAGGGGGTATAACTTTTTCATCAGTAATAAATATCACTTAACGAACATGAAGGCTATCTCGATGACTCAGTGTATCCTGTTCCATGTCCATCAATCAAACTTGCTCGAATTTGGCGCTTAAAGTTTTCGGATAGAATGACGGAACAAGTGAATTGTAAATTGTATTGGGAAAACAACTGGGTTTTGAATGTTCTAACTGGTGGACCTCAGAGTAACACTGTCAGCCACCACGGAAATAATTTGTTTCGCCCCGAGTCTGAAAAACAGTTGGAATATTTATGTTATCAGTGGAAGTTTTGGGTGCTATTTCACCAATATGAAAAAAAGTAATCCTACACCATTTGTCAAAAGAAAAAGGTATTAAAATCAACTCAAGAGCTTCCATCGTACTCAAAACTGCGTCGTGAGATGCACTTTGTACTGTAACCGTAATTCTAGACTGTTTCAAGTCGTAGCAATTAATTTCCGCAGTGTGAGCTTCCACCGAGTCCAGCCATGTCGAATACTTCAACTCATTAAGTGCTATCAGCAACACAACTGCTATATCCTTTTCTACGACAAAAGTAAACAGCAATTTTACCGGTAAAAAATTATATTTATGTTACAACTTGAATAAATAGAGTGAATTTGAAATCGATAAAATAATACTTGATAAAACAGTGACACACTTAACACAAATATCACAGCGTAGGAAAATACAGAAAGACAAATCTCCCAAATAAATGCATTCTGATGACTACAACAAGGAATGAAATAATTAGATATTTTAAAATGTCAAAAATATCGCATCTCAAAGTTCATCATGATCGATGCTACCTTTGAGTACCTTAGACGGTGTTGGAAACGCCCAGAAAGACGATGGGAAGCCTCTGGCATCACGTTCGCGTTTAACGAACGCACTAAACGAAGATACACAGTTACCGATGAAGTGATTCGCCCTTCCTAGAATGGCTAAATCAACGTGAGGGTTAGATTCGGGATACTTGACCACATGTAACTGAAATACATAAAAATTCAGACAATCAAACCAGGATTTTGTTCACAGTTTTACAGCGCTGAAGCAACTTGACAGCTCAATTACCGTTTTGAATGTTTCACCCAGTTCAGATAACATATGATGATTATCAGAAGCGACGAAAATAGATTTCACGTCTTTCGTATTCCTGATTACCCTCCGTAGGTGTTTTATAATAGTATCTGTAGATGGAAAGCAAGATTCAGCAGTCGCAGGGCCATACTCGGAACGGTAACCAAAACATTGAGGCGACGAAAATAATACTGGACTCAGTGGTATGTGTTCACAAGCCCGTACCTGAAAGATCATACATGCTGTAGCCATCCATATAACTGAACTAGGTCCAACAAATATGAACGAAAAATCGCTCACCCAATCGACACCATTCCGCAGATGAATACCAATGAAACTTCCACGTGGTAATGATTCTTTAATGAACTTATTCGCCAACTCGTCGATTTGTGAACTCCAGTGCAAATATTTCTGAAGAACAACGTTTTCTTTCTGAACGGGGAAGCTAGCTGGTGCACCGGTAAATGCAATAACTTGACAAAATATAATAAAAGCATTAGTCACAGCGCATGAACAACTTGTTCATTTGGACACTTGTGAAATAGACAGAGGAATATCAGCTAAAAAATAACAGAGGAACTGAATCGTGAAGTAAAATACCTGGCCATTTATCAGCGGGATATTTTGTCCTCCACTGTTCACCCATGTTGGAATTGTGAACATCGTAGTGTAAAGGAGCATAGAACTCCGAGTTAACGAAATCTATATTAAAAGTGTCCCAAAATGGACCAAAAGGATTTCCTTCTTTAGCGTTGCAGCTGTCGTTATCTTTTCTAGCCATGTAACAAAACACTGAAAAAGAAAAACAACGATGAGGAATGACTTGTAATAATTTTCTATCAACATAATAGCCCGCACGGTCGTGAACCAACTAAAGATTACTGGGAGTCGAAGAAAGTTCGAAATGAAGATCACTCTATGCAGTTCGGTGGGTTAGAAATCAGTAGTGAAAATCTGGAGACAGGGGTACGAAATTATCTCGGATACAACTGAATTTAGCCATGCAATATCACAACGAGGTATCTGCTAGTATGAATGTAATGATCTAAATTGCGACCCTTGTCCGAATTGGAGTAAGAAAATGGATGATCTTGTGTTATGAGAATGAGGCAGTGATGTACGAACCAGTTTCAGTAGTTCGTCGTTAATATATGAGGTTTAAATCTTCCAGTTCTAGATTTACAGACTTTTTAAGCTGTTATTCAAGGAATTAAACCGGTACCTGTTCTCTTTTCAGGAGGCCAAATTTCTTTCGCTTCATTCTCCACGAAATCGGCCATTAGCACTACGTCGTGATATTCCAACAGCGGTTCAACTTTGAAGTATGTATCGAAAGGAATTTGTCTCTAAACAAATATTACCAAGTGATATAACAATAATTTTCGAGAGTAGTTTAAGGTTAAGCAATGGTGATTCAGTAACTAACCGATTTCATTTCACCATATCTGTACTCAACCCAATGGGGTAACACCAGAGTCCTATTAATTCCCTTAGCAAAGCCTAAGGCGCCAAGGAAATGGTCTGCTTGGTTTCCGAATCTGCCTGTAAAGTAAAAATACCATTAGATAAACCTTTCTGCTGTACCTTGAGTTTTTGAGTCACGCATACTCGGAGGGTCGTAGATACAGGATCAATGAAAAGCTTCCGGTAGAAAAGCGGTGGTCTATGTCTATGCTAAAAGTTGAAGAAGAGATATGGTCTTGAATATCAACACATTATGGATCAAGTAATGAGAATACTCACCCATGCAAGGGCAGTAGAGTAAGTAACCATTTTCGTGTATCTTTGCAACGGCATAGTGCTGTTCCGAAACATACACAAAAATCAGAAAATACAAAATCCTGGTAGAAAACATGAGTTCCTGTAGAGTCGGATAGCTAAAGGGAGACTAGTGACGAATCGTATCAGTTTGTGTGATTCGAGTTTCTGTCCTGAGATCAATTTTCTACGGAGACTATCATTAATCCTGAAATAATAGGAAGAAAGTGAAGAGTAATAAAAAAATATTCATAATACTTGATTTGAAATACGATAACCGTTCAACCACCGGATGCTACGGATAGTCGGATACCAGCTCCGGCCATGTGATTTATGTTTGTGTTGGCTGGGTGGATTTACATTCGAGTCGGCGACATGTCGCGGACAAATTCTTAACAATTATTTGTCCGCGACAAGTCACCGACTTGAATGCAAATTGAAAGTTCAACTTCGAGCACAAAGCCGAGTTGAAAAGGACCCTAGTTTTGTGAATGTATCTATGGACTAAGGTACTTGATGATTGTCAAATTAGAATAGGATTGTTGGGGAAAAAGTCTATTCAGTACGAGTATTGAAGGTCCATTCTCATATTTCAACTTGGTAATAGCCATCCTTTAGAACAAACCCCAAAAAAGGGTATTAAATTATTCATATCGAAGGACCTTTGTCGCAAATAGTTTGCGGCAGACAGCAGTCAGTACAGTAGCTAAGCGCGTGGTGATCTGGTGATTGAAATTTCTCACTAAAGCGTGGCATCGTGAAATTGTCTCGCTGGAACCTTTTTCTGGCTCCGTCGCTCAAGTGACTCATGTTGTTAAAAACCTCTGATTGGTTCTTGTTGCAATTACTCAAAATGCTACTGAGCTAGCTAGAATTTTCAACCAATAACTTCGATAAAGACTGCATAATTCCGGTGTATACGATACTGTGTTTTTCATTCATATTAGGCGTGCTATGCGAATTCGGTGGTGTCGTTCATTTCCCTCAATTTGTTCGCGAATGATGCTATATGTTTAACTATTGATATGGTCTACGAAATGAAGCTAATCGATCAAGTGGTTCGGAGTTTTAAGGTAGCGAAAATATTTCGAGATTTTCACGACAAGGTAACGGCTATCGACTTCTCTCCGGAAGGCGATTTTATCGTTTGCTGCAGCGAAGATGATCAGATTGTGGTGTACGACTGCGAGAAAGGCGTTCAAACGAAAACGGTCAACAGCAAGAAATATGGAGTAGATTTGGTTCATTTCACACACGCGAAAAACACTTGTATTCACAGCTCGACAAAAGTGGACGACACGATACGATATCTATCACTTCACGATACGAAATACATCCGATATTTCCCAGGACACACCAAAAAAGTGGTGACTATGTGTTTGTCGCCGAACGACGATTGTTTTATATCTGGATCTTTGGACAAAACCGTACGTCTATGGGATTTGCGATCTCCAAATTGTCAAGGAGTAATGCATTTAACTGGGCGGCCAGTGGTCGCCTACGATCCGGATGGTCTCATTTTCGCAGCCGGTATTAATTCGGAGTGCATCAAACTGTACGACTTACGGTCGTTCGACAAAGGCCCGTTTATCACATTCAAACAGTCACAGGAAAAAGAATGCGACTGGACTGGGCTGAAATTTAGTCAAGACGGTAAAACTATTTTAATATCTACGAATGGCTCGATCATCAGGTTGGTAGACGCGTTTCAAGGCACACCGCTGCAGTCGTTTGCCGGGCATTTAAACAATAAAGGCATCCCTATCGAAGCATCCTTTAGTCCGGACTCGCAGTTCATTTTCAGCGGTTCCACCGACGGCAGAATACACGTTTGGAACGCCGAAACGGGCTATAAAGTGTGTGTCCTACACGGAGATCATCCGCATCCGGTGACCTGTGTTCAGTTCAATCCGAAATACATGATGTTAGCGACAGCCTGCCAAAATGTCGGATTTTGGCTACCTACGTTGGAAGAAGATTGATTGGTTACATCAACGTGCGACATCGTCAGGGCTTGCATTTATTACAAGTAAGTAACTGTGCTTATTTTAGTCGGTTGATAGTAATGCAGCATTGGGCTGAATACCCCAGAATATTTAGAGACGAATTGTGATCACGATGGCCGCGAGTAATCACCGTTCTGGTATTCTGGTACTGATGCAGGGCGGGGGTTATTTCTGAAGGGAAATAATCTATAAGATTTCTGAAGTCGAAGGTTATCTGAAAATTATCCTTGATTTCAACGGTAGCTCTCGGTTAGAAATTGTTACATTGGGTTTAGTCCGAGTATAAATTTGAACACTTCAGAACCTCAGTAGAAGAATAACTCCATGGTTGATTTAAGTCTGTGTCATAATTCATACTGCTGCTGATGGTTATGCGGCGATGTTGGTTCTCGCCTGTAATTGAAAATATTAATAGAAAAATGAGGCGATAAAATGCGATTAAGTGAGGTATGACTCATGAGATCGTATTGCAGTCTCACCAAATTTCAACGTTTGCTGTTTATTACCTTTCAAAAATTCATGAGTTTCTGCAGAACCGCGATTATCTGTAATTTTATCGTTCTGTTTGAAACAATAAACTGATAAAGTGGAAGTTCGTGCGGTCGGTTCGACAATCGAGCTGAATGAGCAAGTTGATAGGTTGATACTTGGTAGTGTGCGTTTGTCAGCGCGTTTCAGTCAGTGGTTCTTATTATGTCCGACGAAAATTTGAACTTGCCGCTCTTTAGCTTATCGATGTAAAAACACGAGAAAATAAACCGCCAACTAGCGAAAAATAACGCTGCTGTGAATATTAAGAGATTTCGTGCCATTCGATATTCGCTCGTCTATTTCATAATGCTCTGCTTTGTAAGTTGTCTGTAAAAAAGTATTAGAAGTGTGTTTGGAGCCTACTGAAGTTTTTGTTCTAAGGATGCCGAAGAATAATGATCAATCAAACTGTATTTCTGTTCCACTACATTTGATTGCTAGAATCATTGCATAATTGAGAATGCGTGAAGGCTAGCACTGTTTCAGTCTCTCAAATTAAAAATTCGAGTTACAGTTTAAGAATGCTAGAGTTAGTTTGATCTTTGAGACCTCAGTTTTGGTACTGAAAGATGCTATAGTCAGTTTGAGTGTTCAGGTATCAAATTTGATATTGAAAAGCTCGGAGTTGGTGAACAGGACCCTCAGTTTATGGTAATTATATAGTACTTCAGTCTTTTTCAATTGACCTGTCTTCAGTTGCTTGTAACATTGATGAATGATAACTAGCGCCAGGATAGATGAACAAGGTCACATGATCTTAAGATCTAAAAAGATCTTAATCTAAGATTACTAAAGAATCATGAGAATTTTGATCTGAATTTTAGTAGAATTCTTTGATCTTTGCGACCTCAGTTTTGGTACTGAAAGATGCTATACTAAGTTTGAGTGTTCAGGTGTCAAATTTGGTATTCAAAAGCTCGAAGTTAGTAGTTAGTGAACAGGACTTTTGGTTTATTCCATTGACTTATCTTCAGTTGCTTGTAACATTGATGAATGATAACCAGCACCATGATAGATGAACAAGATCACATAACCTTAAAATTTAGAAAGATCTTGATCTAAGATTACTAAAGAATCATGAGAATTTTGAACTTCAATCTGACAAAAGGTACTCCAAAATCAGATCAACAGTTTAATATCAGGTTGGAATGGAACTATGATATCAACTGTAGCGTAAAAATGTTGGTAATGATGTAAAATAATGCCAACAAGTTGGAAATACCAAAATATAGTCATAAAGCCATGAATCCTGAAGATCAGGTCATTGTTCTGAACATGACCAGATCACTACATTATTAATTTCTTTTTGATCAAAGGATCATGTTATTGCTTTGAATCAGGGTAATTCAGATCAGATTTAGAACTGATCCTTCAGTGAGTTTAATCATCTTGAAGGATCAATACTAAATTTAACCAGAATTACTCAGTTTTAAGGCAAGATTACATGGACACTGTTCAGCAAAAGGAACCAAGTAGCAAAATCCGCTTTTTGAGAACACGTGATTTGAAGTTCAAGAGCCATGTAGAAACTGCAGACACTGCGTTTACTGATAAGCTTTTTCCAACGTGAGTAAAAATTTTAAATCGGGAGGGGGGGGGGACAATTTTGAAAAATTCTACATTTTACATTCTTTCCAACAATACTAATAACTCATTTTGTTTACAAATGTTAGTTGGTTCCCTTTTGTTGAACAGCGTCCACATGATCTTTTGATCAAAATAATTATGAATATTATAAGTAATATGGACGCTGTTAAGCGTAACAGAACTAACCAACAAAATATGTTTTTTGAGAACACGTGATTCAAAGTTTAAGAGCCACAAAGAAACTATATGACATAGCGTTTCCTGATAAGCTTTTTTCAATGTAAGTACACATTTTTGAATTGAAGGCCCAGTTTTGAAAAATTCTATGTTTTACGCTCTTTCCAATGATACTAATAAGTAATAACTCATTTTGTCAATAAATGTCAGTTGGTTCTTTTACGCTTAGCGGCGTCCATATTATCTGAAATCATCAAAAGATACCATTCCTAATACATATTTGGTTTTCATTCTTGTTCCGTTCAGTGAAAATGATAGGTTTATGTTCGTTTTTCTTAAATGATGGAAGACCATGATCTAAGATCAAAGAGTTTACAGAAATTAGTGGATCATTGTCTGAAGGCAAAAAGTTCACAAGATTATGATTTTTTATGATCTTAAAAAAAATATAGGGATGGTCGAACTGAACACAGATTCTCATTCTGTTCCTTTTCATTCTTCAGAGCTCTGCTTTTGCTTCTGTTTTGTATCATTGGCCTCTAATTTAATGCCTTCTCATTCTGTTCATTGATGTGTTCCCTTTGTTTACTAACAGAAAAATCATAAGAATCCATAAGAATTACAGGTTTTTATCATATGTGATGGAACTGTTCCTGGTATTTGGTTTCTATTTTTGTTCTATTTGGTGAAGATGATGAGTTCAGGTTCCATTCCATCCATTTCATTTGTTCTTTGAAACATCTATGCTTTTCCCCCTTTCTTCAAGATAATAATTGATCTACATGTATGCCTTTTTTTTATTATCCAAATGATCTGCAGATCATGGTCTTGCTAATCCCTGTTATCTTATCTTTTATCAAGTGTCTGTTCTAATTTTCATCCCGTGGAACAGTTAGAGACCACTAGTTATGATGGTGTGATAACTATATTTTAATGCTTGTAATCAATGACCTGATTTTGAACTTCCTCAAAGTCACTACTCTAATGCAGTACTAGTATAAGATCAGGTAGAAATTTTGATATAGTATAGATCAAGATACATTTAGTGAGTCTTTTCTATCATTTTAGATACCAGGTACAAATTTTGACATAGTATAGTTCAAGATACATTCAGGGGGTATTTTTTATCCCTTTAAGTATGGAAATTTTGAATACAATCTTTCAATTATTTCCTGTATTACTTGTACATCACAATTGATCAAAGTAGGAATGGGCAAGATCAGATGCGCTCAGATCACAATTTGTGTTAATTATTTGAAAAACTGGAAGAGGTCATGGGTTCTAATTAGAGATGAGTGAACCAGGTGGAATGCGTTCTCATTCCTTTCTTCTTGGTTCTTCAAAAGTTGTGGTTGATTTTTGTTTTACCGACTTTTCGGAGAAAAGGGAGGTATTTTATTCTGTTCAGTGAAAATGAATTACCGTGAATGAGCAACTGTTTACAACTGTGGAAACAATTAAGAACCAAATGGAATTGATGAAAATTAAAATTTCTTGTTTGGCTTCACCAAAAAATGGTGATTGATTGTGGCTCTCATTTTGCTCTATGAAAATGATCAATTCTAGTTGGCTCCATTTATTCAGTTCATTCCTTGAACCTTTAATCCAGTTGGGATCAACACATCATTAAAAAAGAAAAAAATCTTAGATAATTTAAAAAGTTATGATCCTGTGATCTTTTTGAATTTCAGATCACAATGTTGCTCGATTTTTGTGTTATTCTGATGTTGAATCATTTTAAAAATCTAGAAAAAAGTTCCTACTGATTCTCAGATCACTTATTTAATAATCTTTTGTGATGTTAGATTATGACCTTTCTGATCTAAAGTTGATGTGATCTTGCATATCCGTGAATCAAACGAGTAATTCGAATCAAATTCAGAGCAATGACCTGATCTTTATGATTCCTTGCTTTTTTACAGCAGTTTGGTATTTCTATACCATTATCATTATTATTATTATTTTTTTGTTATTTTAATGCTACAGTTGGATATTGTTCTGTTCTGTCCTATTCTTGAACCTTATATTTGGTCTCACAGTGTGTTTTGTGGGATTGAAGTTCAGTATTCAGCTGTAAAGTGATGTGTTACTTGTCATTCTGTTACCAATATCTACTCTTCCGGCAACTTATTCTATAAAACAGTGGCTTTATTTTAAGATGGAATAACAGAATGTTACATTATGAATGGGATTTGACCATCATTTTATTTATATTGGCATAAGTATTTTTTTCAAAACGTTTCCGCCATTTTTTCTGACCTGATCTTTCTGTTACTGCCCGATGCGCAATCAGTTACCCTCTAGTTAACCGCGGAAAAGTTATCCATTTGCATCCTTGGTTACCTTCAGATTATCCAGAAACCCATCAGTTCCCCTTGGTTTCCCTTTAGTTACCCGGGTAACTGGCGGGATATTTATGTGAAGTGCGCCTTGTGGCAAACCATTGGAATGTTTAACGTCCTTAAGATAAAATTTTTTTCTTCAACATTGTAAAGGAACTTTCATGGTGTCTATGAGACACTTCCGTTCTTACTTAAGGCTTATCAGAACTTCTGAACATTTAAGACTCTGAGACTTCCTGACTATTCAGACTCTATGAGTCATTTCCCGACTTATTCTAAATCTTTCCATGTTTCTGGAGCTCCTTCAGACTTATTTGAAGTATTTTGAAACTGGTGTAATGGAGACTTTCAAAGAGAAATCCAGACTTGATTAAAACGCTTTTAGTTTTCTTCAATTCTCTTCAGCACTGTTACAAGCTTACCAAATTTTTGGTGATGAAACCCGTAAGGGACTTCAGGTTTATTGAACCTATTTGGAACTCGTGTCCTTTTTATTTATGAGTCCCCGATTGAATTGGAAAGTTGATTGAAGAACTAGTATAACATATAACGTTTTTACTTTCAAGAGACCTGCATTTTTTAATAAAAAGTCAATCCCGAATGGCGTCAAGTTAACTTTCACAAAAGATGAAGAAAAAACCAAAGCAAATGTTACTTAGACAACAATCAGACAATTTCTCTGTTGCTAATTTATAATTCACAACAATGCACCTTTATCTATGCTTCCCTGAAAGGATTAGAAGTACTGTCCAACCGTGTTCTAGTTATATGCTGGTGAATTTCAGGATTCTTACTAGAGTCGCTTCGTGTCATTTTCCTGTCGATGAGAGCATTTGAGGCGCTCTGTCCACCCCCCCCCCCGGGTCAAGAGCGTACAATAACTCAAATACGAATTTGAAACTGCAGCTTTGTGAATCTCGTAGAGAGGAACTCCTTTATTTTGACAGTTGGTAAACTTTTCTGTATTATTTCAACGTTCGGTGCGGAAGTAATGATAGTGTTATCAGATGTAACATCCTCCACGCCCTTCAAGGTTTATTTGTATTGGCACTTGACTTTGTTCGGCAGTATACTTATTCGTGTTTGTCAAGCCAGCGATAATAATTCATATTCACTTTCGTCATCGAAGTTATTATCGTTTCAAAATTGGTTATTCTTCGATCAAAAGTAGGTAGGCGTCTGTCTGTAAGTATTTGCTTGAGTTTGTAAAATCTCGTTCATCATTCGATCTTTGTTAATATAATTTTCAACTCGAATTTGGAGGACGCAAATTACTTTTGAGATGTTCGCATTCTCTCGAGGGACTCAGATTACGGCTCGGATAATATCTGCGGTTTTTTGCAACTGGTGCAGCGATAGCGTCGAGATTGTGCTGGCGTGAAGGTACTACGCTTTGGAAATGATACCGCAGTATATGGTGTGGGCAGGCTGTTGAAATATTACGATAATTCATATGCAGATATCGTATTCTGTCCGGAATGATTGTAATAAGCCAGCTGCAGGATGTGGGATCACTGACTAAGGTAATAATCGTTCAGAGTTCAAAAAGGTGCCTCCAAGTTAGCATGATATATTTGGTTTTAGTCTGTGGTGAACTAGCATTCTGAATCATCATTCTCTGAATCGTGGTAGGAAGAAAGAATTGTTCCAGTAAAGACGTTGAATGTCACACCACAGCTGATGGCTTCATTGGTATCACTGATTTGTATAGAGCAGCAAGGATGAAGATCTGTAGTGGAATCCGAACAGGTCATTGTGATGAAAGTATTGACAACTTGAAACCCGGTCTTAGTATGGTCCTGTTTCGGGGTGTCGGTCTGGATGTGAAGTAGCTTGAAGAAAGGTTCGTTCAAAGGGGTTGGGTTAGAGTACCCTTTTTTTCTCGTCAGCGAGAGGCTAAGGCCCTATCCGGGGGCCACTCCCGAACTCCCTCGGGTGGCTCCGTGTATTGGACTAACATAGAAAAAAGAATTTAGAGTGTCTTCCCTCCGCCGCCTCACACACCTTTGAATAGGTTTAGCACGAGGCAGGGAGGGGAGCTCACATTTTTAAACTACATAACTGTAACTCTGACTTGAGAAGAGAAGAAGAAAAAACCGATTGCAATAGGCTGGGTTACTCGTAGCCGATCCTAAAATACTAGAAAGAATAACTGATGAATAATATTGTTGAAATTGATGATCATCTTACCCGTAGAATGAAGTTCCTACAGTTTGTTGGAGAGGTGGAAGTCCGCAAACATTTGGGAATCATTAGTAAACGCGAGCAAACAGCAAATCTCACATGAAAAAGGTAAACACGTTTGCGGAAACGCAAACAGTTGTTCACCCTAGCAATAAGGTTACCTCATTTGACTGACTGGACCAACAACGTAGCTCGCATAGTATAAGATACCTTATCAGAATTAGGAAAGTTCAAGAATACTGGCCTAAGTTCTTTGCTCCTTGAAATTGAAGAATACTGGTCCAAGTTTATTGCTCGATTGCTCTGTGAAATGAAGTTAAAATCATCACTGTGGTACGGATTCAATATTGAAAGTGTATACCTCCCGACTTTAGAGGAAGATTTTCATTCTGATACGAATACTATCTGAACCTGGTGCTGGTTGAAGAATGGTATTGTGCTGGCCGTGTACATATCAGATAGGAGGTTCAAGGAAAGTCTTTGCAGTGACTTGATGCATTTCGTGCTAATCCTTGTCTAACTTCGCCCCTCTTCTGTTCTACTTCCTGTTCCTAGTGTCATGGCTTGCCCGTGTTGTAATTTGTCTATACCTGTTGTGACTAATCATCACTGGCTATTAAGGTGATTCGTCATAATAGACTGAAAAAAATCGAATTTTCGAGCGCGACCAAGTTAAAAAGTTGTCATTGGTGAAGAAGTTTAAGACTACTCTGGATTCGCTCAAGACCCGTGAAGACCGTTTTGAGACTTGCTAAGACCCTCTGATATCCGTTCAAGACTCGTTCAGGTTTTCACAATTTTTGGCCTAGACTAACTTATGGGCAAAGAAGTAAAAACGCCTCTCTTACAGAGACACGTAGTGTAACATTTTATATGCTTTCGTACCCTAATAGAAAAAATTTCCGTGGAAATTTCTGTGAACAACGTGGCTGCAAATTGCAGTCGCGCAGCAACAACACGGCTGCAGACTGTAATCGCGCAGGGCGCAGCAAATATCAAGATCAGTAAGCACATGGCTAGAAGAAAAATAAATTTCCACGGGAATGTCAACCACTGAACTGAATAGACCAATTTATAGTGCCGTCACAAGGGCGCAGCATTTCGCAGTGAACGCAGGCTGCAGCGTCCAGATTTTTTTGTTTACATTTTTCTAAGATGTAAAATCCCATAAGGAGAAATTCAGATCTCACTTGTGAGATCATGAAAACAAATAGTGTAGAGTCCTATAGTTGTGATCCTGAAACGTGTAGCTTTAATTTAAGCTATTGCTCAATAAAATGTGTCCTCAAAATTTTAAATAGAATGACTTTGAAGGTAACCTCAACCCTCAGGATATAGAAAATCTTATCAGTAGATCAGTACCATTCTGTAATGTATGGACTTTAGTTGAAGGTGAATCTTCCTGTGTTCCTACGTGTTTCTGTTATTTATATGTGGACAAATAGGGATCAAATCTACTGATAATAGAGAAACAAGTTCCCCATCGTTGTATTTGTTGTTGCGTTCGTGTCTGTAGGAAACTGTATAATGGCTTAAATTGAAGCTGTATGTTTCTGCATTAAGAGTAGAGTACTGAAAATGTTAAGAAATACCTAATTGCATACTTCTGGCCAATTTTGTGAGGGCACTTTTCCTCTTATGGGATTTTACATGTAAAAAAAAAGTGAACATATCTGGACGCTGCAGTGTGCGTCGCTGTCAGAGTGATTTTGGTCGCTGCGCAGATACTGGTAGTAGTGACATCGACCGTGAAAAGGTCTATTGTTACCATGAAGAGCTACATTTCGTGTCGGTGGAGGGGGGATGGAAATTTCTTTAACAACACGGCTGCAGACTGTAGTCGCGCAGGACGCAGCAGCTGCCAACCACTGAATTCGTGTCAGGGGAAGCAGTACGGTTTTCGCTCAAGTATACCCATGGCTGGAAGAAAATGGAAATGTCAACCATCGAACTGAATTGTCACTATGAAGAGCTGAAGAACTGTGAGCTTAACTGAGTTGGAAATGAGATGAGGAAAGAAGAAGAAATGTCGCGCAGGGCGCAGCAAAGATCAAGATCAATGAGCACATAGCTGGAGTCACGGTTTTCGCTCAAGCATACCTATGGCTGGAATAAGAAAAAAAGAAAAAAGAGAAGAAAAAACTGATTTTGATATCAACTTTATTTTTTAGTAAAACCATGTCAGTCGTTTCAGAAGATAAAACTTGGAATTTGAAGCACAAACCAGAGCCGGATGAAGAATCTGATGAAATATTTGAGCTCACCAACCCATAAAACCAATTTCTTGATACTTGATTCAGCTCTTCCAATGAAATTAATAATATACCCAATCTGACTGTAAAATTGAAAGTGAGCTTCCTGAAATGATTTGCTCAAATCGGTAATATAAAACGTGCTGCCAAAATCATTAGTAGGGTAGGTGTACCAAATGTCGCCCACTTTTTTTTTAAACCCCCAAAAGTCATTTTTAAAGTTGAACTAAACCAAAACTTTTACATCGAGGAGGTAAAGGGAACCTTAAGTACAACTTCCTCAATTTTGAGGTCCCAAGTTCAAAACGTTCAGGAGTTATTAAACTTTCTCTCAAAAGATCCAAAGTCGAAGTTCGAAAAAATGGTATGTATCGCCCACCCACAACCTGTATTGCTATTGCAACTTTGAAGTCGTGCCGAAGCCGCAGATTTGAAAATATAGCTTTCACGTTTGCGCCATTACATTCCTTGGAGTTTTCTCAGTCGGATTAATTATTTTTCAAATTTTTTCCACCGTAAGAAGAGTGGAAGGGGTTGAAAAAAATAAAATGTATACCAGGTTCCAAAAGAAAGGCAGCATTTATAAACATATTCCCAGTGGGGGAAGGAAGGAGGGGGTCTCTGAACCCTCTGAATAGAATTCTGAGACCATTTTCTCGCAAAAATGAGAAGGGACGCCAATGGAGGGGGGGGGGCAAAAGTGGTAATTTTTCAAAATTATCGGGCGAGGTATCGAAACCTATGTTTTTTGATCCCCAAGTTCATTTTCACGGTCCCCCCCCCCAAAAAAAAAAGAAGAAGGGGTCCGTGAGGAGACCAAATTTGAGAATTCCCCAGTGGGGTATCAAAATGCATGTTTTTCTGACACGTTTTGACATAATCTTTCAATGCAGACTTCGGTACACGGTATGTATTAGATGCTTTTAAAAGACCCATTTCTTTCTTCAGAATACTTTCTACTGCGTAATCCATGCATTGTTTGGTCCAAGTCCAACGGTCTTCCCACAGTATACTGCAAAAAAATTCGATTAACGTGATTTTGAAGGGGGCGATATTAGGGTACTTTTAATGTTTTCAGAGAGAATTTCAAAAATGGTACGTCTTATGAAAATTGCGAGAAAAACTTACCTGAACCCGATGGTATGGAGTGTTCTGAAACGATGAAAAAATGCTTTCATTAAATTTTTTCGCGGCGTAATTTGAAAATAATCATTCGTTTGTAGCAGACATGCAAAATTTTCCGACTTCATAAAACAGATTTTGTACAATAAAATTTTTATACGTGGGTTTCGGAACGTGACTTCTTCTATAGCATGAAAGGACCACAAAATACGCATAGTACCGTAATCACCCGCCAGCTCGTGTCATAAACAGACGGGATATTGAGGTGGGCGATATTAGGGAATTAGGCGATATTTGGTACCTTTACCCTAAACTAATGATGAGTATCTGCACTGCGCATTCAGTTAAATAAGAATGTCGATCTTGATTAACGCGTGTCCAGTTTCCCAATTGATAAGGCATTCACGACAAAATGCTAGAAAATGTTGAAACCCAAACTTGGGTATAAACGCGGTTATTGCTCAAGTATACTCAGCAGTATGACTTCATAGTAACAGGAGTGTATCATACCCTAATTTAAAAATTTCCATGAAAATTTCTATTAACAACACGGCTGCAGACTGCAGTCGCGTAGTAAAGATCAAGATCAATGAACAAAAGGCTGGAAGAAT
Organism: Acanthococcus lagerstroemiae; assembly: GCA_031841125.1. Lineage (NCBI taxonomy): Eukaryota > Metazoa > Arthropoda > Insecta > Hemiptera > Eriococcidae > Acanthococcus > Acanthococcus lagerstroemiae. The sequence continues at coordinate 53,120,172 of CM063114.1, forward strand.
CTTGGTTGGGGGGGGGGGGGTAGTGTAACGTTTGGTACAAACACGGTTTTCGCTTAAGAGTATACTCAGGTCAGTAATATGACGTCATAATGACAGTGTATCATACCCTAATGGAAATATCTTAACACGTCTGCAGGCTGCAGTCGTGCAGCAAAGATCGAGATCAATGAGCACATGGCTGGAAGAATGTCGGGTGGAGCATAGAGCGTGTCGGGGGTAGGGGGGATTACAGTTTTCGCTCAAGTATACCCATGGCTATAAGGTGTCAAAGGTTTAAGCACTGCAAATTAATCGGCTGCAGATTGCAGCCGCGCAGCAAAGATCACGATCAATGAGCGCATAGCTAGAAGGGAAAATAATTTCTATGGAAATGTGGACCATTGAACTGAATTGTGACCATGAAGAGCTAAATCATTCTGATTGGCTTCACGCAATATGCACAACTAAACTGAACTGGAATCAGGTTCCATATTGGTCAAAATTGGTGTTGGTCAGAAATAGGATAGGAGGGCCAATAAGACATCATGTTCAAATAAATTTCCATGGAAATCTTAAACACTGAATTCGTGTCGGGGAGCGGAACGTTACATTTTCGCTGAAGTATACCCAGTGTTGGAAGAACGCAAAAATCATCGTTCCCATTCCCGTTTGTTCTTCGTTAACTGCATGGTTCTCATTCATGTTCTTTGTTCTCCTTACCTTGAAATTACCAACGTTCCCGTTCTTGTTCCCACCTTGGTCCTGTTCCCGTTCCCATTCCCCGTTTTAGCATTAATCCCATCATGTTCTCATTCTCGTTCGAAGAACGAAAACGAAAATATGCCGGTTTTCTTCCCGTTTTTGTTAGTTTTTCCAACATCTGAATATTGCAGGTTGATTTTTTCATTGAAAAAATTTATAATAATTGATGGCTTTAGGCTTTCAGAATTTTACTCTTGCACCAGCTGCAAAGGTATTGGAAAAACGCAAAAATCATCTCGTTCTCCTTACCCTATAATTACCAATGTTCCCGTTCTTATTCCCAACTTGGTCCTGTTCCCGTTCTCATTCTCAGAACGAGAACTGAGAACATGCCGTTTTTCGTCGCGTTCTCGTTCGTTCTTCCAACAGTGAGTATAGACTGGAAGAAAAATAAATTTCAATAGAAATGTCTACCACTAAATTCCTGTCAAGGGAGCGTTACCTTGTGGGGGGGGGGGGGTGAGCGTAATAGTTTTCGCTGAATTCGTGTCGGGGAAGCGCTACGATTTTTTTTTTAAAGTATACTCAGTAATAAAATCATATGAAATGCTCAAATTTCTTTTAATTTGTAGATTTTCCCTAAGGACTTTGTCCTTGAAGTAATGTATGCACTATAGGGCTGAACATTGAATGTTACGCAGCGCCTTAAAAATGCATGTTATGCGAAATTTGTACATAACCTTTTTAATAGTATTCACCGCGAACTTTAAATTAGTTTATATACAAATTTTGCCTATCTGTGAAAGTGAAGGCGTTAAAGCACTTGCAATACTCTGTCGCTTTATAGAGCCTTTAGTATGGCAGATAAGCGACATTCACATATTATAACCTCAACAGTACTAATGATTGAGATCTTCAAAATTAGTTACGTGCAGATTTTTCCTATCTGCAATATTCAAGGCGCTATAAAGCGATAACGTATTGTAAGCGTTTTGGCACCTTCAATTTTACAGGTAAGCAAAATTTGAATATGACCTTTTTTGTTACTCTTAACTAGTAGAACTAAAAAGGTTATTTGCAGATTTGGTCCATCTCGCATATTGAAGGCGGTAGACCATTGAATAAAAGTACTGGTAAAAGTCAAAACTTCGCAGGAAAAGATGTATGGGTGAAAGAATATAACATTTGAACATCGGTAAAATTAAACAAGTTTTATTTTAAATTAAAAAAAAAAAAAAGGCTAAATTACCCGAGAAATTTTTTTTCTGTACTTGTAGGTCTAACGATTTTTATTGAATATGTTTTATTTTAAATTAAAATAAGAATAGAAAATCAGGCGAAATTATTTGAAAAAATCTTTTTCCGACTTGAATTCTGAAAAATTTGTCTATTTTTAAAAGTAGCAATGTGAACCCATTACGTCTTTCTTTGCCACAAACTGTTACTGATGCCTTACTGGCCTTAACGAATCTGCCTTTCCAATGATTGGGTATGGTGTGGGAGGGGAAACGGGGAAAATACACTACTGAAATTCTTTTGTTTGGCTGTGGAATTGATGAAAAATACTGCGTAGTACAGTTTGTTGTACAGTTGAGTTTATCAAATATGGCGCCACACGTAACTTTCTCAAGGTCTAACATAGTAAGCAGAATGTATCGTATCTATGAAATTACTCATCTTTTGTGAGAAAGCGAGCGATAACGATAAGACTCATTATAGCTCCACCAAAGGGAGCGAGCCAGTAATATTATGTACGAATTTTTTGCATGGCCTGTATATGAGAGAAGGATTTTTTCAAACATTTTGCTCCATTTAGTCCAAAATTAACCTAAATCAATATTTTGTCCAAAGAATAATCTTAACCCATACCAATTTCTTTCAAAGTTTTGATTTTTACCAGTAATCCTTCAAAATGCGAGATGGGCCAAATTTGCACCTAACCTCTTTGATAGTATTCATTGCGAACTTTAAATTGGTTCATGTACAAATTTTGCCTATCTGTGAAATTGAAGGCGCTATAAAGCAACCAAGTATTGTTAGTGCTTTAGCGCCTTCTATATTGCAGATAGGCAAAATTATTACATAACTCATTCTGTAGATCTTGGTCATTACTATTGGTAAGGTTATTTGTGAATTTTGCCTATATGCCATACTGAAGGCGCTATATAGCACCAAAGTATTGTAAGTGATTTAACGCCTTCAATTTCACAGATAGGCAATGTTTGTATATGAATTAATTTAAAGATCGCGTTGAATACTATCGGAAAGATTATGTAAAAATGTTGCATAACTGGCATTTTTAAGGCGCTCTTTAACATTATGTAGTACAGAACTTCAAGGACAAATAGCTTGGGGGAAATTTACAAACTGAAAAAAATTGAAGTCGCAATTTTTTCACCAAAGGCAACTTTATATCTGGGTCGCTTTAGAAATTTCGGGGGGGGGGGAGTTGATGATCCACCCTACTGGCTGTGAGAGGAGGTGAGGACGGATTCATTATTGAAAACGTACTTTCCAAAAAATGCGCAGATATTCATTCTGATGCAAATACAACGTGAACTTGTGTTACTGATTGAAGAATGATATTGTGCTGGCTGTATAAACATTAGATACGAGGTTGAAGGAAAGTTCTTACAATCACTCGATGCATTTTGTGCTAATCTTTGTCCGACTTTCCTCTGTTTCACTTACTGTTCCGAGTATCATGACTTACCTGTGTTGGAACCTATCGACATCTTGACTTCACGAGGCTGATTCCAGATTGTTCCATTTGGAAACCTTTCCAGTTGATGTCTCTGTAGCTTCTGTTCCAAATGGTGGCACCGTGCTACAGTGGTGCCTGCCTTGGTGGCGTAACCTTCTACGCGGCCTGAAATAACTCGAAACCGCCTAGCATTTTCAACGTGAATGTTTTTGCCAAGTTCTTCGCTCTTCGAAGTGAAGATCGTCGGCTACACGAGGACAGATTTATTATTGAAAGCCAACCCATCGAGCATCGACATTCTCCAGGATTAAGTATATTTAGAATCTTATTTACGGACGTGCGAAGCGTATTTCAGTATCGTACCGATTTAGAAAATGCGTGCTTGTGTTCGAAAATCTTCGATTGGTTATTTTGGTGTTTGCCCCGAGTTGGAATTCGTTACGATTACCCGTGTTGGGAACATCGTACTTTGCAGCAGCGTTTTCTTTATTATTACCAAGAAGTGAAAAAGAAAAAGTGAGGAGAGGAAGAAGTAAAAAAAAAAATTAAAGGAAGAAGGTTATAGCGAAGTCTTGAGTGTATACCGGCGAAGAAGAGAAAAATATTAACGCGTTTGTGCGTGAAGAGTTACAATGTTTGGATTCTCATTTGCTTTTTTTTTTTTTCACGCCAGCAACGCGCAGAAGGTACCATTTAATTTACCGATAGTCACGTCGATTTATTTTTATTTCTTTTCTCGAAAGATCGATGTACGTAGGAGGATGGGAAAAGGGGTCCCTCTACCTCAGAGTTCGTCGTCTTCTCTCGATTACACGCAATCGAAACAGACAGAATTTTTAATTGGCGAAAAACGGGATACGTTGGCTGTTTGGCTTAGTCGTGTATTTCTGTTATCGCTGCCCGGTTCTGCTTTGCATTGTTTTGGAGCATGGAGTTATTCGGTACATTTTAAACGCGTTAATTACGCGGGTTTCGCGGTTACCGGTACCCGGATGGCGTGTTGGCCGAGGGGACAGGATAGAGCGAGTCGAACATGTCCGCGAAATGGGTTTGGAAAATGAATTTTTGTGAAGGTCAGGCATGTACACGCTTGTAACGATGGTCCTACAGAGGCGGAACGTGTGGTCACTAGTGTTGATTCGATATAGTGTGAAAAGTTGTAAGTTGCCAAGCCACACCAGAGTGGGTCTGACGTGGACAGAGAGCTCGTTGATGTGGACTTGGACAGATGTGCAAGACTGGGCGTGCTCGACTACATACTAATCGATTTTGCTGATAAAAAAGTTCAAGATTTTGAGGTTACAGATTAAAATCCAACTCGAACCATAAGCCAATAGACCTTTTCATGGGCGACGTCATATTGACTCATGAGGAGGACTGTTGCGCAACTGCTCCAGCATTCGCAGCCTGCAGGGTCCAGCTTGTTTTGTTTACATTCATTTTACATGTAAAACTCAATAAGAGAATATTCCTTCTTCTTTGCGAGTTCACAAATATGAAAGAGAGCATTTCTTAATATTGAACGGTGATTTAAATTGAAACTAAATGCTTTTAGATCATAAATAACCGACCGGAAGCATTAAGAAATGCTCTCTTTCATATTTATTTACTCTCAAAGAAGAACGAATGTTCGCTTACGGAGTTTTACACGTAAAACGAATGTAAACAAAACAAGCTGGACCCTGATGGCTGCGACTAGTTGGAGCAGCTGTGCAACAGTCCTCCTCATGACGTCACCGTGAAAAGGTCTATTCAGATGAAAATGAAGAATAAACATCCATTTTTAGAGTCGGCTATGAGCTATGAGTAGAGATGATAGGAAATTTTCCACTGAAAGTTTCTGGAAACTTTTGCAAAAATCTTTCAGAAACTTTCCAATCCTTAAATTTCCATGGAAATGCATGAAATTTATAAATTTTTACCAAAACTACGCCAGAGTGCAGCATTTGCATTTGTAATAAGGAAATGCTTGTAAACACCTGGCAAATCATAATTTTGCTAGGTTCTCTATTTTTTTTTTAGATATGATGCCGGTGTTATCACTTTACAATTCTTTCAAATTTCAATTAAATTTTTAAATTCATGTGATCGAAATTTACCCTTTCAGATCCTTTTTTTTTTTTTTTTTTTTTTGTATGTTGATTTGATGATTTGTAATTTAGTATTAGGGTTTGAAATGTTTGAACCTTGAATAAATTAGTTCCTTTTGGGTACAGTTTTCTTTTCTTCATATTTATAATTTTTCTGGCACAACTTTTTTTTCTTTGCAAAATATTCTTTGAATTCTTGAATCTTGAACTTGATCACATTCAATTCATAAAACTGTACAAATGACAGCCACAGCATCTTTATTTTACTTCAAAAACGAGAGAAATAAAAACGTGAAATTATGGAAATTTATAGTTTGTAGTTGACAAATAACATTTTAAAACCGACAGTGTTGGCAAATTCCCGGGAATGAAATTTTTGACTGGGAATTTTCAACAAATTCCCGGGAACGGGAATCCCGACCGGGAATTGCCTGTAATTTGGATTCTATGCGTTAAATACATTATTTTCAAACCATCACCAAACTTTTTTGATAGTAAATAGATCATGATTCCCGGGAGACAGAAAAAAAAGCATTGATTTGCAGAAAAGTTACTTTCATTTACTTATAGCTACTTTTATGATTTTTTTCATGTCCAAGTACGTCATAAACATAATCCTGTTCCTCTTGTCCTGTGAAAGCTGTGATGATGATGCTGATTGCTGAATGAATTCCGAAAATAAATTATAAATCGATAAATCCCAATGAGAAGTGAGAATCTCAAGGAAAATAATATGAAACAATTGATAATTGTTCTGAAGGTGCTAATGTTCTAAATTGTAAATTCTAATCTTTACTAACTTGACTTGTGACTTCCACACCTGGAATTTATTATTTTTTCTCAATCTTTTTTGCTTTTTTGTCCACACAGTATGCAGGTATGCAGAATCAAGCCTACCAGCGCTACCAGCGATCAATTCATTAAAAAAAATTGAAATTCCCGAAAATTGGGAATTCCCGGCCAAAATAAACAGGGAATGAAAATCGAATTCCCGGGAATTTTTTCCCGGGAACGGGAATTGGGAATTCCCGATGCCAACACTGAAAACCGATATTTGTTCAAAATAAGTATGGGATACCTCATTCATTAAAGAAAAATAAATTTCCGGAAACTTTCTGGAAAGTTTCCAAAGTTTCCAAAAAATAAATTTCCGGAAATTTATCATCTCTAGCTATGAGTAGCCGAGCCTATTGCAATCACTATTTTTAGGGTGTTTGCCCGCGCGCAGCGCTGCAAGCACCCTATTGCAATCGAAAATTTTCTTTAACGACTGAATTGTTTACAGAACATAGTTCAGTTTCGTTTCGTTCTCCATCAACTGCTGCCATCTATTGGGATGTGAAACGAAATGTAGGATCGCTAATGTGCATTTCCTAATGAAATGTTGAGTTCATGAGTTATTACAGCCGGAAATAACGAAATAACATTGCTGTAAACGGGAAATACGGTGTTTTCGGCATATTTAGCGACAAAAAAAGCATAAAATATGCGCATATTTCACCTGTTTTTAGGCATATTTTTGACAGCCCTAATTATGAATATTTTCCCTCTCAGTTAGGAATGCAACTTGGAAAAGATGAAAATAAAAGATTCTCATTCCGGCGTATATTTTGGTACTGTGTCTGAATATTAGCTTTAAAGCCTCAACATTTCAGATTTGGTTTCGTTTTATCAATACCAGTTTAGGAAGTTAGAATTAAAAGTGAATCTAGCGAAAAGCTCATTTTATTGACTTTAACTTATGCAGTAAAACTCCCGTAAGCTGTAAATAAGCAGATAACAACCTTCAACTTAGAACATGGCAAACACCCTCTTACTGGTTACATGACATTTCCCTGAATCCACATGCCTGAAAGACATTTACCTGGAAGAAAAAATCCCGAAAGTCAAATGCCTGAATATTATTAACCTCAAAGAGATGTACCTGACATACATTTACCTAAAAACTATGCCCCTGACAAAAGAAGTTTCACGTTGTACGTTTTTTTCATGTGTATTATATAGATCCATTGTAACTGAGGGTTCTGAGGTAGGCGATAATGTCGTCATTATTCTTGTAAGTTTGTATTGCGCGACGATTCCTTGAATGCGGTCTTGAACGTCCAACCATTTCTTCCTGGGGCCCAACTTCACCCGCTTGCATGATGACAATGCCGCTATGCAAGTTTCAGTGAAAGCTTGTTCTTTCTGAACTTCTTTGACGAATGTGTAGATATCTGGATGGCTTTTGCCGACAAGTTGATTGAATCTATTATGCCAACCTTCACTAACATTATTCGTCTTATGTGCTTTGTTCAGTGCTGACGCATGGTGGTTCCATATTTCCGGGCGGTACCGCGGTGGGACAGCTCTACGACGGCCTTGCGCTGGTCTACCGGATACATTAGTGTTTTGAAAATAGTCAATTATTGGTTGCAGATCGTACAATTCTCTGCAACGCTTCTTGTTCAGGTAGTTGGCTTAGAACTGCGCCGCTCACGCCTGCAAGCTCCGAACGCAACAACTGCGACGGTGCTTCCTCGGGATGCGTTTCTGCTTTCCGCTTCAAGGTTTCGACGATTTCTTCAGCCGCACATTCTTCCCTGTCGGGGGGATGTTGATGTTGCGATTGTTTGATTAACTGAATTTGCGTACTGTCGAGCGGATCGTTTGTAATAGCCCTCGCTCTACATTCGTTTCTTCTGACTCGTCGGCAATCCCAATAAATTCGTCCGTTTTCGCGCGGCATTTCACGTGTTTTTTACCGATTACCTTCACTTCCATCTTCGAGATAGCATTCGAACACTTTGGCTACTTGCAAGCCTGCACCGAGACTACTACGTTTTTCGAGGATTTCCTTGGATTTTTTTTGTTGGAGTAATGTCCTGTCAGGCAAAATGCTTCAGGTCAATGTCCGGCAGGTTATAAGTTTTCAGGTAAACGTCTGTCAGGGATGTGCTTGTCAGGCATTTGGCTGTTGGGATTTGTTCCTTCGGGTTAATGTCTTTCAGGTATGTGTCGTCAGGTAAATGTCTGTAAACCCCTCTTACTATCTCGCTATCTGCGAGGTAGCTTGTTTCTTCTTCTTTTCTTCTCTAGTTGTCGCGGACTCCGCAAGAGGGCGCAAGGCACCTTAGCATTAGTGTTCATTTGCCTACTAGTAGCCGATACCTGATAATTTATTGTTCGCTAATCATTTGATGTTTTTCGGGTCGGCTAAGAGGCGCTTCGTTTTAATGTGAGTTTTAAACTTGAAGGCAATTAATACGACGCAGTCAAACTGTCAATTGTCTGCATACTGCATTAGTGTTTATGTTTAGTGTTCTGTTTGATTACTGTGTAGAACACATTAAAACGAAAAATGCATTCTGAACGCATTAAACGGAATAATACAGAAAAGTAATTCTCGTTATCTTTGTGTGTTTTCAAATAAGCAGTGTGTTTTGTGTTGATTGGGTATTTTTTGTGAAAGTTTTTATTAGGGTCATTGAAGCCAGAAACATTTAGTTACATTGTTTTGATTATTTCATGATTAATTATAACTATTATCAAGCAACTTTCTATTGGTCTTAAGTCAATGCTGAGTTTTTAACGCACAAAGAGTTACGATTTCCTCATCCTAAGATGCCACCTGAATTGGTTGAATTGAGTAATATAGAAGAACTCTTGAGGTATATTATTAGTGAAAAGGTTTACCGTTTGTTTTTGTAGTTTTTCTCTTTCTTTTGTTCTGTATTTTCAGAATTTTGTATTTTTATCCGTCAATTTTTTGTTATCACATCCTTGATCATTTGAATGCTTTCCAAATAGTGGTTTGTCATCTTTGTGTTTCTCAGATCTTTCATATTCTTTAACTCATTAAACTGTCTACTTTCTGCTATGTATGTCATGTTGCATTGTTCATAGTCCAGTCTGTTGAAACCATTGTTATTCCTGCTTTTTTCCCTCCAGTCATTGCAGTGATGGATCTAATTAGCAGTTCTGAAAGGGCACTTCAAAATGTGTATTAGAATTGAATGGTTTTACAGTCCAGTTTGTGGACACCTTCATAGTAGTTCCCTGTTTTTCATTTCTGGTCGTTGCAGTGATAGATCCAGGAAGCAATTCTGGGATGTAATTTGAAATGTGAATAAGAATGGAATAGCTTGTGCCATCTCCCTCTGAGTATTAATAGTAGGGGGAAATTTCCTAGGTTAGACCACCGCGATATCTCGGAAATGGCGATAGGTAGCGCTTCTGTTCTGGCATGAATTGTTGTGTTTTTATGTTCTATGCATTATCATATCAGTTCAGAGTGATTTTGATGGCAAAACACAAAGTAATTAAAGGATTTGTGAAAAAGGGTGGAGTAGTGAATTAGGCTATGCAACAACTATAATTCTATTTGTACTTGCTTGAGGTTCCTGGAGACTCCGACATTCCTGCAGACTTATTTAAAATTCTGTAAAATGTTCTACTCTGGCTACCTATTTTTGAAGCATTTTCTGTTATGATTTTCCCTCTCGGAGGAACAGTTAGCCTATGTATTCACGCTGGGATATTTGGCTTGATGATGAGTTCGATGTCATAGTGATTGAAGATATTTACTACCTTATTAATGTATTTTTATACATATGATACGGCTTTGCAGTTAATTATCTTTTTGATGTTTGTGTTATGTTTCTATCCATCATTTTCTCTTGTCTTCTGTTTATGATTGTTTGTTGGATCATGTCTTTTCCTGTCCTTATAGTCCATTGTTAGTGTATTAACTATCCTGTTACAATAGTTTAACACTGCCATCTGTTTGTGGCAGTAGTATGAGGCATGTGGTATTATTGTGTCTATTCTGGTTTTCCATGTGTTTTGTAATTTATTGTCACTTCTTTGTGTTGTAAGATCCAAATATCTTGATTTTTTCCCCCTACTGTGAGTTTTATGTTGCTGATAGGTATTCCTTTTGATGAAAAATTGGTTCAGTTGTCTATCACCTCCAGTCCATATGAGAATGTTGTCCCCATACCTCGATAGTTTGATGTTGTTTTTGTGTATTCTTTTGTTCACTATAAGTATGTTGGTTTTGTATATTTCTGCTGGTACAGGTGATAGAGAGCATAACATATGTAGTCCTTTTATCTGTTTGTAGTTGAATTGGCAGTACAGTAGACTTCCGACTATCCGGCATAAATGGGTATTTGGGTCAGTCGGTTAACTGAAAATCCGGATAAAACGACATTTTCTCATTGCCTCTTCATTACATGTATAAGTGTGCAGTCTTGAAGTAGGCGCGAGTACCTGTCATGTGTCTATATTGTTGCACAGTACTGTACTCAACAGGATGAAACATTTCAATCCCATAATCAAGAGACTGGATTGAAGGGCGGATAATGGAAAGTCTTGCTTTTGTTTGATAAACCCTTTTTCTATGCCAGTATTTTCTTTCCAAGTTTCCTCTATAGTCGTCCTGTAGAGGCATGTTGGTTCTTGGGTATGCTTCTAAACATGTTGCTGACGTATAGTGAGATCAGTTTATCATTGTTATGTATTGTTATTTGGTCAAGTATAATTTTAATTGTGTTTTGTTCTTGAAGTTGTAATGATAAACTACTAACAAGTGAATAGGATGCTATTTATTTAATGGCAATTCAAATTTAAACTGACAATCTGCAAAATGAATTCACCATGCCGAGCTCTTGAGAGCTTGGTTTTTCAGCTCATGAAAGATGTACCTCCGTTTTGTCACTCGTTAAAACGGAACACCCTGTAGCATGAAAGATGCTGCCTGCTATACCCTCAATCTTGACTGTAAACTGGTTTTTACAGTGACTGTAGTACAGGTATATACAGGGTGTCTAGAAGGTCAGGAAGTCAGGAAAAGTCAGGATTTTTGGAAGTAAGGCAAGAAGTCAGGAAAACATGAGGAAATTTCGAGGAATTTACTAAAAGGTCGTGAAAATTTAGTAAATTACCATCCAATGGAAGATTCTGTAGGAGAAAACAATGTAATGCGAAAATTATGATGATTATTTCAATTACATTCGCCATCGGGTCCTTAAATTGATACACATTAAAAATAATCCGAAGACTTTAATGGTTGAATTCTTCAAATACAAAATAGGAGGTCAGGAGAAAGTCAGGAAAAACATTACTGAAGAGTCTGTAGACATCCTGATGTAGATAGGTTTTGATATGCAGAGGACTTACTATCGAGGATCTTCCCTCTGATTTGTACTGGCCAGTTAGAAATAACAGAGATCTCGGCTCTTTTTTAGAATCACTGTTTTTTCCAGTTTGACTTATATTGTCACAAAAATGGGTGTAAATTTTCTCAATCATACTCCCCTCACATGGTTGATCAGGTCGCCCTTTCGTACTGCTCATCATTCTAGCAAAACTGCGGCACACTTGATTCGGGAAAATTTTCCATCAATACTGCTTTTTAACAATCGGAATTCGCGTAATTTTCTGTCGTCTCCTAGCAGCTAGCACCTGTCGCAGGGTGGCGACGCACATGATTCAGCTCACAAAATTTTCCGTAGCAGTTCATCTAATTTTCAGTCACTTGGAAACGCCGAGTATGAGCCAGAACCACTTTTTCATTCAAATGAACGCGGATCTGAATACAGCTTCATATTTCGCTACTACAGTTTCATATTCTATCGCACAACACCGCTTTGTACTTTTCAAGCTGCGCAAATATTAAAAACGAATAAAATAAAAGAGGAAAAAAATAAGTGTAGCTCACTTCCGTAAATTTTTCCACACCTTTGTAAATAACGAGGAAATAAATAATTGAAATTCGATGTGCCACCTGACAAAAACCGTGGTAAACAAGCTACCATGGTCTTCTTATACCTTTTTCGGTTAAAAAATGCTAGTAATGGCAGTTTACTTAACAAGGTTTCTCTCAAAGGATGGTAGCTTTGTGACTCATGATTGATACGTTCGCAACACCTTGGAGATTGGAAGTAGGCAATGTAGGCAGCACAGTAGCCGCCAAATTGAAGAGAGACTACACTCAAATATCAGAAACATGATTTAGATCCTTATCTGGTCGTCGTTTGAGAATGTCCTCGCCCTTGTGTATGTAAACACAACGTGAGACTGTACCCACGTGTATTTAACCACCTCGCAGTCGAAGTAAACAAATATGGCCGCTTACGGCGACAACAATCAGTGATATCTGGGTCTGATTCAGACGTCAACGCTAACATATTATTTGATTTTTGCTTCTGTTCATTTTGGTTCTTCAAGCCTCCACTTTCTGAAAATGATAATACCTTGGAAAGTGTCCGACTAATTCACTCAAGACGAAAATACTTCTCATTTACCGGTATTTTTCTTTCACGGTTGATACTTCTCTTTCACCGGTACCGAGTACTTTTTCAAATTCGGTTGACCAGGACCTCAATGAGCTCCTGCTTGTCGTAAAATCCGATTGCTACTCAAGCTTATTCCTGTCCCCGTGAAAAACGGAGAATTAATAATGTCTTTTGAAAAGCTCTCTATCTGTGGAGAATGTGTTGAAGTAAAAATTCCGACACAACATTCCTGTCGCGATAACACATTTTGGTTACTGCGTACTTCTTAATCGACTATTGTCGTTACCACCACTTTCCGACGTGCATATTTTCTTTGAAAAACGATGTACATACGTCTGTTGAAAACAATCGTTGGTATTTACATTCTTGCCTCTAAACGAGGAATTATCAGTACTGGGAGCACAATCAGTAAGCAGATCGAAACAGAAGTGCTAACTGTTCGACTGTATGTTGGCGAATGCTTTTCAAATGCGTGTGTATGTTGGGAACAGAGCTCATGTCCCCTGGGCCTGCAGTTGAAAGTTCTCAGGTGTCGGCTTAGTCTCGTAAAAACAGGAAAGAAGTTCAGTATTTTCAGGATGTTAGATTTTGAATGATGGGATATTAAAATTTAGGGTGTAACTGATCCCACTCACTGGTTTATGAAACGGTTAGAAAGAAAATTTGATTGTAATTACGTCATATGGAAACAGAATACACTGTGGGAATCTTGGATATTTCAAATGCGCGCAGCCCCTTCAATATTAAGGATAAGCAATAAGTAGTCGTGTGAGTCTTTGCTGTATTTTCAGTGCTCTGATTTTTGTAGAGGGCCCATGTGAAATTTGGAACATCAAAATACCTGTTGTCAAGTGGAGTCAGCAAATTTTCTTGAATATTCAACAAAGTATGGCAAAAATTACCATTTCTTGTGGGCATTCCAGATCGGACACGGGTCTCCGTATCATCTCTCCTATGCATGCTCTATGCTCCTGGCAATAGCTTGCCTCACTTTGAAAAGTTTTGAAAGCGAAACTTTGCCATGAAATTCTTGGTTAATATTGGCTATTTTTTCAACTTGAAGCCCTGCCAATTTGGTACTAGGCTATGTATGTTTAAGGAAGTTTTTCTTCCTTCTAATAAGTCCTGTAAGCTTTCTTCAGCTTGCCTACCAACACTAGAACACCGTGTATATTGGGATCTTGACAGTTTCATTTGAAAGTCTGGATGCCTTTGACTGAACAGACGAGAATGAATTATAACCAAGTTTGAACAAGCTTGAAGAATGTCTGAACGAGTTTCAAAAAAGTTTGCAGGAATCTTAACTCGGAACGCAGTTGTAATGGTTTGAACTACATAGTTGTAATGCATAGTATTTGGCTACTTTGATTTCATACCAATTTTTAGGTGGTATCTTAACAAGCAAAATATCTTTGTTTATTTCCATTGCAGTTGAAACCCTGTGCCGGCCCTGCCATTGTGAATCTACTTCATGATCCCGTTATGCTGGTTATTAGACATTATAGTAGTTGCCAGTAGAAGAACTGCATGCTCTGTCTTTCTCTGGTCGCTTTTCAGTGAAAAGATAGACAATAGTATAACAAGACAAGACTATCCAGGTTACAACTGCAAAGTTGTACTACACTTAATGAGGTATTACATGCACCAACTTTTTCTCATTGTTTCTAACTGATAAGATAGATAAGAACTAGACATGACTGCCTGGGCTACAAACTGCAGAATACTATTAATCCTATGCAACATCTTTTTCTCATTGTTTCTAACTGATAAGGTAGACAAGAACTAGACATGATTGCCTGGGCTGCAAACTGCAGGATACTACTAATCCTATGCGCCATCTTTTTCTCATTGTTTCTAACTGATAAGATGGACAAGAACTAGACCTGACTGCCTGGGATGCAAACTTCAGGATACTTCTAATATTTATGTGGTACTATATTATGCAATGCACTTTTCTCATTGCTTCTGACTAATAAGATAGACAAAACGAAGACATGAATAAATGTCTTGGTTGCAAATTACAACGAGGGGTGTCCCAAAAGTTTTGTGCAGCGCGCTCTGGCGGCCACAGTAATTCATCTAGCGGATTCGTTGTATGCTCATTTTGTTGTAGCCTGGACATTAAGGAAGATATACATGTGTTTATTTTTGTTGTATTATAAGTAGGGAAAATGCCAGACGAATTTGCGCAACACACTGACTATTTTTCGGCTCACAGTATTTCTCAGGTCCCCTGAGGTGGAAAAACGAACCCCCGGAAGAGGTTGGGAACAAGTTGTAGTTAAGAGGATTCAGATTTGGACTATACTGCGGATGTGGTGACATTTCGTGGCAATTTTTGATAAGATAACCAGCAACAGTTGCAGCAGTATGTGGGTATGCGTTGTTCTTGAGAATGATTATTCTGTGTTTCAGCTTTCCAAATTGGAGTTTCCAAAGCTGTGTTGTAAATTGTTGCGTAAAAATTCTTCATAGTGCTTGATGGTGACACTACAACCAGCGGGGACCTTTTTTGTTACCACAATTCCCATATAATCATAAGCAAAGATTATCAACTGTGATGATTGAAGGTCGACTGCTTCTCGAGTTGTTTTTGATGCTCATATAACCCTGTCAAAAACGCTTAAACCAGTGTTGAAGTATGGTGCAGTTCACCACATTATTACCATGAGCTTCAAATAATGTACGATTAATTCGGGCACAGGTCTTGCCGCGTAGAGTTTTAATTTTAATGCCTGCATGTTGCTCCAAAGTACAAATAGTAACATGAGCCGAAAAATCGTCGGGGTGTTGTGCGAATTCGTCTGACATTTTTTCTAATTATCATACGACAAAAACAAACACATGTACGTCTTCCTTAAATTACAGATTATAAAATGAGCCCATAACAAACCCGATAGGTAAATAACAGCGGCCATTAGAGCGCGCCGTGCAACATTTTTGGGACAACTCATGTACTATTCCTAATGAGGTAATACATGCACATTCTTTTCTCATTGCTTCTGACTAATAAAATAGACAGAACAAGACGTGACTGCCTAGGTTGCAGACTGCAAAGTATTACTGATCTTAATGAGGCACACATGCACCATCTTTTTCTCATTGTTCTAACTGATAAGATAGACAAGAAATAGACATGACTGCCTGGGTTATAAATTACAGGATACTACTGCCCCTAATGAGGCACTACCTGCTCCGCCTTTTCCTTATTGCTTCTAACTGATAGATAGATAAGAATAAGACAAGACTAGACTATCCAGGTTACAAACTGCAAGATATTACTAATCCTAATGAGGTACTACATGCGCCATCTTTTTCTCATTGTTTCTAACTGATAAGATAGACAAGAACAAGATATAGATATCTGGGTTGCCAACTGCAGGATACTCCCTCCCAATCTGAATCAAATAGCAGCCGCTTTTTTCGCATAGCTATTAATTGATAAGATAGACAAAAAGCAGGGATTGGAATCCGATTGAAACAGCTTAAATTTATAAAGCTTCCAACTTCTTTCCAAATCCAAAAAATTTCCGGCTATCATTTTTCCGGCTCCCAGCTACTGGCTACCTAGTATCAACTGCCAGTACTACTTTGTAGGGTCTGCACACATTCTAGAACAACTAAACAGTAAACATTTTTGGACTTTTGAGAATTTAGAAATTTTGTGCGTGTGTGACCTTCTATGTACTTCCATAAAGGAACATGTAAGCAGGGATGTTAAGCTGAAGCCACTAGTGGCTCAAGCTAAAGCTAAAGTCACAATTTTGGTCGTTACTCATTAAGCCGAAAGCCAGTCAGGGGAAATTCTGCAAGTCGGCTTTCAGCCCATAATTCAGCTATAAGCTAGATTTTGTGGCGTGAACTTGTCAATTCAGCTGATGCAAAAAATTAATTAAAAATGAAAGTAATTTGCGAATAAATCGATAAAAATTGCTATAATTCATGTATAATGAATTTACTGTTTTGAATTGGTCTTATCAGTTACCAACATGGTGGGAAATTGTTTGATTGAAGTCAACTGATGTGCAAAGTTAAGCCTTAAATCAAACTGCATTAAGCCATATTTGAAGCTGGAAAATGAGCTTCAAGCCATAAGCAAAGTCACCCAGCAGCTTAAAAGCCATCAGTTAAGAATAAACAAGAGATTATTGACTCAACACTCTAGCTACCACTTAAAGTTTTTATTTTTGTCTACACTTTTGAAAATTTCTGAAAACTATGATAACGCATTCATCACGTTGAATATGCAATACAAAACACACGCATATACATTTTTGAAATTTCTCATTTCCTGGGGGGGGGGGAGTGGAGAAACGAGAGTAACTTTGGACTGGAGACAGCTACAGCAATACAGTTTGAAATTTTGGTGAGAGATCATATCTGACAAAATGAAAGTAATGAAATGTTCGAACTTCTTTTGCAAGAAGCAAAATTATCTAATTTCTCTCTACCTCTAACGCTTCTTGAGAAGAAAGAGCTTTTTAAGTGAACTGATAGTCTTGTTAGAAATGATCTCCTCTCACCAAAATTTCAAATCTTTTTGCTCTAGTTGTCTCCAGTTCAAAGTTATTCGCGTTTCTTCATTTGAAAATGGGTATTACTGCGTTTTGTGTTGCATATTCAACATGTTGAAGGCGTTACCACTAGGCTTGTCAAGCTGAAACCACAAAGCCTGAGTCACAATTTTAGTCGTTATTCATGAAGCCAAAAGCCTGCCAGGCGAATTCTGCAAGTCGACTTTTAACCTATAGATATAAGTTAGGTTTTTGTGGCCCAGACTTATCAATTCAACTAATGCCAAAAATCAAAGAAAAATGAAAATAATTTCTAAATGGACTGATAAAAGATTTGCTATCATTCATGTGTAAGGAATTTACTGTTTTGAATTGGTCTTATCAGTCACCAAAATGGTGGGGAATTGCAAGCTTGGTAACTGGTGATTGAAGTCAATTTGTGTGCAAAAACAGCATTTAGCCATATTTGAAGCTAGGAAATTAGCTTTAAGCCATAAGCCAAGTCAACCAGCTGCTTAAAAGCCGTCAGCTAACCTTAAGCTATTGACTATTGACTTGACACTCGTGGATGTCCGTCAAAATTGTAATTTTACAGGAGAGCGTTTTAAAGATGATGTGCCCTAAATTTGGACTTCATAAGGTACCATTTTAGAGTCAGAATAATGTAGTAGTTGACACTTCATCACACATGTGTGATAGCTTATTGGAAAGAGAAAATCATAAATATTATCCGAAACGATAAAAGGTAGAAGTTACAAATCACAAGAAACTGATTAAGAAGTCGAAAAACCAATTGGCTTCTCTACTGGGTACTAACTTATAAACTATTTCGGCTTCTGAGCTTCCAGCTTCTTACGATTTTTCTCCAAACCAGCTGACTACCGGCTTCCGTCTTCGGCTTCCAGCTAACTTCTTATCCCTGACAAAAACAAGAAGAAATGCCTGGGTTGCAAACTGCAAGATATTATACACCTTTTTCTCATTGCTCCTAATTGATAAGATAGATAAGATCAAGATGAGACTAGTGACTTACAAACTAGATGATTGGCGTTTGGACACTCCTATAGGTGCGCTAGTGTCGTGGACGAAAAGATGATTGGGGTATTTTCACCATAAAAACATGTAGAAGTAAAATGATCTCTAGCATCTTCAGTATTGCTGTTTATGGAAAACTGCAGAGAACTACAGTATCAGCCCTTATCATTTCCTTTCAAATGAGCCCACTTTTAGTTTTTTTTCCTTCTTTCAGAACATTGTTGTCACTGATCATCTTTTTATCCAAATACATCAGTCAGGCAGTCAGCGCGCCGCATCTCATTAGGCCGCTAGAGAGCGACTCTTTGCATCCAAAAGCGAAGATGTGCTTTCAATCTTAATGAAGAACTGCGCGCGCAGCCTACTTTTCATTACTTCTGATAAGATGGACAACACAAGACTATCTGGGTTGCCAACCACAAGTTATCTTTAATCCTCCTTCTGGATGAAGTATTAAGCACGGCACTTTTTTCTCATCGCTCTTAATTGATGAGATGAACAAGAACCAGACAAGACTGCCCAAGTTGCAAACAAGAAAATACTCATAATCCTAATAAGGTATTACACGCGAGCCTTTTTCTCATTGTTTCCAATTGGGATGTTAACCTGAGTTTCCGAAGTTGGTATCCTTGTCGGTAATAACGAGGTGATACGGTACATTAGGGGGATGATTTCACGAAATCATCCCCTTATAAATTCTTATCAGTTGTTCTCGCCATTGTCACCATACCACGATACTAGCGCTACCTAGGTGAGATTAACATCCCAATACGACAGACAATAGACAAGACTGTCGGCTGCAAACTATATGATACTATTCACCCTCATAATAATGTGCACGCGTTGATGTTTTCTCGTTGGTCTTGATAGGTATGATAGAGCAAGATATGACTATCTGGTTTGCTGACTGGAATGTACTCCTGATAATGGGAAATTGTGGGTTGCTAACTAAAAGATACTCCTGATAACGGGAAATTGTGCTTGCAGCCTATTGCTCATTATTCCTAACTCATTCAAAGAAACAAGATGGAAGTACCCATACTGCAAACTGTAAGATACTCCTAATCTTCCTGAAGGGTACATGCGCAGCTTCTTCTCGTTGCTTCTTTGACTGAATAGACAAGAGCCAGACAAGGCTTTTGTGTTGCAAACCATAACCCATTACTATATTACAAAGCTACTTGCTTTGCTTCTTCTACAAAAATAGATTTCTTCGAGTTTATTGTTCTCAGAAATAATTACCTATTAGAAGTGTTAGCAATTTTCGGTAATATTTGTTTTGAAATGAAGGATATCGATGATTTTTCACTGATGAAAGATATCCGGAATTTGGAATTAAATGTAAAAGAAAAAAAGGTTGAAATCATTTTTGACTTTTTCAGCATCAGGTATTTTTGTCTACCTTGAAAAAATATTCGCGCTTCCATGCTAGTATTCTTAATCTGTCATTCAGTATTTAGGTTAAGTGATAGCGATAACAGTCTGATAATGAAACACTTCTATGTGCAGCTGGACACCTAGAGGTCATCTTCTCATTAGTCTGCCCTGATAAATATAATATGAAACGTAATAGCACAATTGTAAAAAGATACGTTTGTGTGATGAAATATGATGTCATTCTGAGTCTTGAATCGAGAATTTAATGTACCATTTTCTAAACATTGAGCGAGCTTAGGTCAGCTCTACCCACTGTAGTGCGTAGTTATGTTGGACTATATTTTCGAAAAGAAAAGCAATGGCATTTTATACTTCGTTTATCTTTTACAAGACAGTAACGTGTGTTAAGTGCTACCAGCGGAGGTAACTGATAAAAGTAATGGACTGAAGTAAGTGTGTGGCAGGTCGAAATAGCAGGCAGCAAGTCCTTGACTGAATTCAGACTGTCCGATGAAGAAAGAACTAACTAGTCAAATTAGTCGAAAACGAGCGCTTCTCAAAAATGTCACGTTCGAGAAAATTGACAGTGAAATTTCATGTGGCCGTGTAAGCTCGTGCAAATTTGGTTAATTATTGGAATAAGTAACGTTTGTGGGCGAATATTAAAGGCTAGGTAAACAATGGCACTACATTCGCAACACCTTGATCGGTCCTGCGGACCCGTGAGGCAGAATAATGATCATTTTTATGGCACACTGTGGGCGTTGAAAAATTACGAAGGCAAACTCCAAGGGATTTGGGCGAGTGTTCTGATACCACCGCAATGTTTATTATTACAAGAATCTCACACAGACATGAGGATAGTCAGTGGAATGTTGGTTTTTACTAGATGTAAATACTGGCTGAAATTTTTGAAGATCCGTTTATGAGACTATGCGAAACATCAGCAACAAATGAGGAACGATATTCCAAAACTGCCTGTGTCAATTTTTTCTGAAACTCGTTTTATTGCGTCATCTGGTGGAAGATATGTAAACCAGGGATGATAAGCCAATCAATAAAGCTTAAACTTATGGCTTTTGCTTACGACCTTGAAAATATGGCTGATGCCTATAGCTTATAGCTTATGAATTGATTGGCTTAAGCTTATGGCTTATAGCTTAAACTTATGGCTGGCTTAAACTTATGGCTTATTTCTATTTCCAGCAATTGGTATGAGCGCTATAGTCAAGATAAGTTTTTCTGTTATCAATTTTGGAAGAAATGGTGATGAATGCCTATTAACATTGTGTGTGGGATATTGGTTTGAAAATCATAAAATAAAAAATGTTGAGATAAAATTTATATATTTAAGATTTTCAGATTTGAGAAACAAACAAAAAAATCATAAGTCAGCCGAAAAAATATGGCTTATGGCTTATAGCTTACAGAACATTTGGCTTAAACTTATAGCTGACTTAATTGCCCAAAAACCTTCAGCTTATGGCTTAAATCTTATAGCTTATGGCTGACTTATCATCCCTGATGTAAACCCATTCCCATACTGTCAACCTACCAATATTCAGTTCGGTGTTCTACTAGATAACCTAATTGTCACTAGTGGCCCATATCATGTGGTATACACAAGAGTATCACGTTATCTCATTCTCTTGTAAAGTTTTTAAAAGTAGACAAAGGCCTTTTGGAATATCGCTCCTAAAGTGAAGAAAGGTATTTTCTGAGAAATACTTATCTTGGACTGTACTGCTGGATTTTTCTTTTGGAAGCGTTACTTTTATGGAAGTTCGCTGTAATATTTGGCGGCGACACCTAATTTTAATTTTCAACATTCAAATTCTTGTAAGAACTGTGAGCTCCCAGTGGAGTATTCAGAACCCATGTTAGAAGCAAATATGAGGGGAAAGAATGTATCCGTCTGATGATGGTATCGTTATTTGTAATCAAGCCAGCCACGACACCCGGATGATGATTATGTTGTTGATAAGAACAGGAATATATGCGACTTTGTGCGTATTGGATGTTGGCGGATGTTGATAGCACGGCTCCATTTTCAGTGGATTTTCCTCGTCACTATTTGATAGTGCATATATATTTTTACATAATATTTCATAATTTTACCGTTTTTTCGCAGGGTTCTCCACATCTATCATAAGTTCGTGTTTGGTATTCTGTAACATGTATTGAGCTACCCGTCCACCCTGTTTTTCTTCCCAGTTTCTGATTAAAATCGTCATTCATTCGTTTTCATCATCCAGCCCATATCTTCTGTTCTGATTGCAAGTACGGAGTTAATTTTGTCAGAGAGCTAAAATAAACAAACCCTCGAGGTTGAGAAATGTCTTCCCCCTTTCTCAACCCTTATTGTTATCTGGCTGATTCGTTGTAACCACTGAACGGCAGTATACATATAAGTTATACCAGTTATGGATAGTGTGGACAAGTAGCGTGATTAGAGATAGGTGCGTTTGGTAGATAGCAGCACCTCTCAAGTTTCCCCCATCGCAATTGGAGGGCTGATAAGCCAAAGCCAATGAACGGCATAGCAGCAGCCGTCTTTGATCAGCTTGTTAAGCTAGCCGTTGGCCAGTTTTTCCAAAAGCAGTAAGCAAATCAAAAGCCGATATATATTTGAAGTAGCTGATTGCCAATGAAATTTTTTATAACTCATAAAGTTGTAAATGAGTTAATTTAAATCGAATGTCAGTACATAGAACATCGTATTCCTATTTTATGTCACCACATCGAACGTCGTACTCCTATTTTATGTCACCAAGGATGAGATAATTTCAGCCTTTTCTCTTCAGTTTTCTATGGCTTTCTCTTTGGAGTGTGTTAGTCAAATTTAATATTTCAGAGATAAGATTTCTGTGAATCAGTATAATCTATGATGCAAAAGACTGACAATTTTTGAACTATGTAGTTCATTCTGTACTGAATTGATGTATAACTTGGCAACTAAGCTGTAAGCCAATCATGAACGGCTAATAGCAGCTGATAATATGGGAAACAAGCCATTTGTAAGCTGATTCCCAATAGTCAATGGCTTGTAAACCGATGCGGAAGTTGAGACTATCAGGAGTGGCTCAGCCCTGCAATTAGGGTACTATAGTTTTCGCACAGGTATACTAGATCGCCATTTTGATTCCCAAGTTAGTCCGAGCATTCTCGGAGCGACGCGCTCGTGGCTCGCACCCGTTCGCGAACAAGTGATCAAGGATGTTCTGGCTAATTGTGAATCAAAATGGCGGTCCATTATACCCGTGTGAAACTATAGAACCCTAACGCAATCTGTTACTTTCTTTCTGCTCACCTTGGATCGTGAATTTGGCGAATCCCCTCTACTGTGTTTGGTCTGCTCTTGTGTGATGAGTTTAAACATTGTGGGTTGGATGCTTGATGAGTATTTAATGCACATTTGTAAACTGCTCATTTCTGGTTATTTTCATGACTGTTGTGGTTTATTGTTCCTAGTACATACTTTGGGATCGCATTAGTTTAGACTCCCTGGTAGGACAGCGCGAATCCGAAGCAGAAAGGCGAACGGGGGGCTCGGGCCAGCCTCAGTGCGTCCCTCTGGTCACTGATGCGATACTCGAAAGGCCACTTTGTGCTGCGTGCATTGCCATAGGGCTTTTCATCGGCGGGTTTGTTTACATTATTTCTCATCTTGATGTAGAATTATCATCAATGAGGTATGTGACTTGACACAAGAAAAGGGCCTCAATGGTAATAGTATACTGAGGCTCTTTTCTGTGTCACATTTTATTATGATTCTTTTGACACATTTTATTACAAATTTCAGATTTTTAAGTAGAGCACTGAAAGAAAAATATGAAAATTTGTAATAACATGTGCCAAAAGAACCACAATGTAATGTGACATAGAAAACGGCCCTAATGTTCCCTCATCATTGAGGCCATTTTAAGTGCGAGATCACATCATGATTCCTTTTGACATTTTATTGTGTTTTCATTTCCCCCCCCCCCCTCCCCCATAAATAGAGTACTAAAAGAGAAAAACAAAATTCGTAACAGAATGTGCCAACAAAACCATAATGTGATGTGGCACAGAAAGGGGCCTCAGTGTCTGATTGGATTACTATTGAGGCCCCTTTCTTGTAGAGCCTCATACAGCTCCTTTGTGATATTTCTACAGCGAGATAAGAAATCATGTAAACAATCCCGACGATGAAAAGCCCTATACGCGCCACTAAGTAAGTTTGGATACCCTCTGCATCTGTCACCTCCTTACTAGACTGCAGTAGTGGCGATAGGGGTGAGCAAGGTATGTAGTCGCTTACGGGTGCCAGGCGCTTCACTCAAATGAGGGGTGCCTGAGCGCTCAAAACTTTACAGGAATAGGGCGCCTTCTTACATTTTGCTTACGGGTGCCAAAATCCTACCGCCGCGCCTGATAGACTGGTTGACTTGACTGATGACTTCGAGCATTCGAACAGCCACTGGTCCTTAGTGATGATAATGTTAGTTTTTTTCCCTTCTTCTTCTTCGAGTATTCAAACTGCCTCGAGGTTTATGAATTAATGGTGTACAAAACCCAACTATGGTTGCCGTGTCCTCTGATTGAGAATGTTCTAAAGCTGTTCAGCGAATGGCTGTCCCCAGTGTCAAACACGTGGTCCATTGTTACTCGATTAAGGTTACATAGGTGACATGGTGTGCACTGTGAACATATGCCCTTTTTTATCCTTGAATTGAGCTCGTACATGTGTTGTCCTATCTCTGTTGCTATTGGTTGGTAATGGTTACCTGTCAACAAGGATTACATTACCTGCTCTACTCAGACTCGTGAACAGGTGTTCTTTTCATATGTTGGGGCTGGTGACCAGGTGTTCTTATCCTTTTGGGTGGATACCAGATGTTCTCTGTATCTTCGAGAAGTACATACAATGATTAATGAACAACTGAGAGTAGGGCTCTATAGTTTCACCTGGGTATACTAAGCCGCCATTTTGGTTCATACTGCGCCCGTGGATGCCGAATCCGACTATGCGGAGCGTACCGCGAAGTCAATTCGGCATCGACGGGCGCAGTATGAACCAAAATGGTGGCTTAGTATACCCAGGTGAAACTATAGAGCCCTACTGAGAGTGAGTACTGGTGCCCGAGAGTGTTCCAGATGTGAAATTCAGTAAAATATGACCATATTTCAACCGTGGAAGAAAGAGAAGGAAAGATGCAGTCCGATTATTGAGCTAGTGCACTAAGGTAGTGACTTCCTAATGGAACACTATATCTCACAGATAGTGCGCCATTGGGTTTTCTTCGAAAATATTCCGGTATATGTCAGAATTACTGATAATTATGAGAAAAGATTTATCTGAAATAAAACCAACCGAATTTAGGTGTACATTAGATGTGTCCCCCTTGCTGTTTATGGACATTTAGAAATGCTGGTACGAACAGGGTGTCGAATTAACTAGTTTTTTAGTTATGTGTTACCCTTAGCAATCAGAGGTAGTTTTTTTTACCTGCCAGTTTTCGCTGACTCTGTTAAAAGTGTTGTACACTGAAATCAGGCCCAGCTCCAGAATTTTTCCTTGGTGAAGTGGGAGAGGGTGTACAATGCAGGGTGTCTGCTGCTACTCCAAGTTCCGGTAAAGTCCCCCATTTTGATGGGGAGTTCTCGAAAAATGTGGAAAGGAAGAGGAAAGTAAAAGCGATGAATCTTGAATCAGCGGGGGTGGAAAAAGTTTCCCAAAATCAGGTAACAGAATCCTCGAAGAGCCACACAGTTTTGGTTTTATTGGTTTTACCCTGCTGTGGTGTTGACTCCTAGAAAAGAGAAAAAAAAAACTTGTAAACTAAGTGAGAGAAAATTTTTCAATTTTAGAGCAGTCATTGCGCTACATTTTAGTGTTTTTTTGGGGGGGGGGAGGAGGGTATTATTCTTGAAATCGGCTTTGTCCATAGTTCTCTCTTAGTAGTCTGAAAAAATGATTAATAGGTTGCCATGCCGGGCTCATTTGATTGAAAACTCGCTGTTCCAGACCAATTTGAAAGAAACCATATGCGTTGACCCCTATAGGTTTTTTAAAGATTTTTTTAAAGAAGGAAAAAAGTATACGATTACAAAATTTTTTATTAATCATCATCTTCATTAAGTACACGAATATCTTTTTCAAAATAATCGCCATTCATGGCTATACAGGCGTCCATTTGTTCTTGCCATTTATCGAACGTTTTCGCGTATTCCGCCGCCGGTAAGGAGGAGAAAAACATCTGCGCCGTGGTGATGACTTCGAAAGAAGTCACTATTCACCCCCACCCCTGTACAGCCCTGACCTTGCCCCCTGCAACTTTTGGTAATTTCTTCAATTAAAGGCAGCCTTACGGGGTCGTTAATTGAATACCAGAAGTCGCATCACTGCGGCGCAGATGTTTTTCTCCTCCTTACTGGCGGCGGAATACGCAAAAACGTTCGATAAATGGCAAGAACGAATGGCGCTTATTTTGAAAAAGATATTCGTGTACTTAATGAAGATAACTGATAAAAAATGTTGCAATTGTATGCTTTTTTCCTTCTTTTAAAAAAAAAAAAGTTAAAAAACCTATAGGGGTCAACGCATATGATTTCTTTCAAATTGGTCTGGAACAGCGAGTTTTCAATCAAATGAGCTCGGCGTGGTCTCAATCGAAAGCTAATGAACCAGATTATCCCCTACTGCGGTGAAACGCCGATAGGTAGCGTTGGTGGGCCATACGAGTTCTAGTCTCAGTTACTTAGCGACAACCTATGTATATTTCTACAGGACTACTGCCAACACTTGAAATTCTCAGTTTAAAGCCCGATTAACATAACTCTTTTCCACGGTTTACTTCTGTAGTTTTTGTTTTGTGGCTGTGAGAATCTGGGACGTGTCTCAAGAGGAGGGCCTTAGTATCTGGGACCGAAAACTCAAGATCTTTATAACTAGAAGATTGGTCCACTTGAACAGGCAACCCGCAACAATTCTTCCCGTCTTACCCGCGCCGAAATTTACTTCATAAGAAAGTAATGGGAAAATTGAATTTTTGCTGGAGAGGTCTCTTATTTTTTTAACGGTAGTCAATTGAATGTTGTATATGTTAAAAATAATTAAAAAATATGTCGAGGGCATCAATTATGAGTAAAGATTGAAAAAAGCTGTGTGCGTTTCAGTACAGTGACGTCATTGACATTTTAGTGCATTCCTAAGTGGGCCACCCTTCTAGTTATAAGGATCTTGCTGAAAGCTATCCGAAAGCTTGAAAGCCAAAAGCCACGAAAGCTAAAGGTCGGAATTATTGAAAAGTTGAAAGTCAAAAGCAAAATCTTTATTTTTTTTGCTTTTTAAAACTTTTTACACGAAAATAAGTATCTTATTCCCAAAGATGGGCATGATCTGATCTTGATACGATTGTAAAATCAAAGATAATTTTAAACGAACTTTGATCTAAGATCTTTTTTGGCTCGTGATATTTGATCTTGATTTAGATCATTTCAACCGTGATCTTGCCCGTCTCACCTGTCACGTTCTTTATTCATGACAGAAAATTCTCATTTGTTCACCATAGGTGCGCGTAGGGTTCAGAATCATTTTTGTGTAAAAAAGACTGTCGTATCTTCTTTAGGCGCAAAATTACGAGAAAACTTGTAAGTACATCTTTTGTAGGTCATTTTATGGCGAATATTTCTTCTCAGATAATATTTTTCGATTACATGTGTTCTTTCTGAGAAAAAAAAGGCAAAAACCAAAATGTGGGGTTTTCTCCCCATCATAGCTCGGGACGCACGGGGTTGGGGAAGTAGGGGCTTCTCCTGCATTCAGGGTGCCACCCCAACAATTTCCAGCAATAGAATTTTTTGTACCATTTTTTACTTTTCAAAACCTCTATGTCCCTGTACTGTCACAGTTTCTTCTGTCTTCCCGTTTTTCTTCGTCTGCTTCGCCGGTCTTCTTTTCTCAAATATGAATCGAATGAGGGCGAGAGTTCGTTTTCGAAATCCACCTGTTCGATGAGAGTATTTCTTAATTTTTTTATTCATTTTATTTCTTTTACAGCGCCATAATGGTTCACGGTTCGCGCCAGGGTGGTTGGTCGGCCGTGCTGCGCTCCTCGTACCCATTCACAACTCACGTTTTTTGTTCTTGGAATTTGTAAACGTTAAAGATGGCGGGGGTGGGGGCACAGAATGCCGTCCTGAAAACGGATGTAAGAATCGTACCCTGGTATATGGTTATGTGTTGTGCAACCGTTTTTCTGGAAAATATTTACGCTTCTCGAAGGACGAGCTCGATATTTGGAGGGTCTGGAAAGGTGGTAGGTAGGTGACTGGATGCACATGTACGATTTATACGTACGATTTGTGTCGATGTCGTTTGTCAGAGTTCTGGTTTTTGAGAGCAGGTACATTTTACGCGTGCGTGCGTGTGTTTGTGTGCACATCTTCTCTCACTGCACACACATACACACACACACGATGAACCTGAGCTGTAATTGTGCCACGTGAATTGTACGTTTTTATTTTCCATTTTCTTTCTCACCGTCCCTCGCCCTTGGAATGCCTGGTTGTCTTCGTTTTCTTACACAGAACCGTATGAGTGTGTATCGATTTTTATTATTTTTGTTTTTATTTTCGAACCGCAGACACATGTGCCGAAATGACGACCCTTACGTGCTCGTGTTGATGTTCGTGCTCACGCTCGTGATACCAACTGTTGAACATAAAAGGTGGCGTATCGATGTCTGGAGAGGAAAATTAGAAAGCGAGGAGCAGGGGGAATACGTATATTCGAAACAGACGACACTACTAGTCTGGAAAATTTTGATCAATTTGGAAAGTTACCGTATTTTCGGCGGTTCGAGAATCGGCGTAAAACGTGAGACTTGTTCATGGAGAATTTGTCGTAGATCGTGGGCACGAAACCCACCGCACGTTTCGAAGAAAGAGGGTGGCAAGATACTTCTAAGGATACATATAACATTTTACCAAGAGAACCGTTGACCCATCAGGAACTGTGTTATTATTAGTATTGACAAAGGCGTCGAAACAGGGAGACCTCTTGTTCCCTAATATTTTCAATGCAGTATTGCAGAATATTTTTCAAAAATTAAAATGGGAAACAAGGGTTTAAAAATCGATTGCGATTTGCTGATGACCTTGTACTGATAGCCTAGAATCTGGACGCATTGTCACTGAAAAAAGAATGCGAGAAAGTAGGATTGAAAATAAACTCAGCAAAATCAAAATTATTGACGGGAACAAGAAATGTAGAAGACTTAACTATTGGGAATTTGAGAGCAGAAAAAGCAGACAATTACAAGTACTTGAGGCAAACGCTGTCATTCTCAAATAGATTGGGAAAGGAACTAGAAATAAGAAAGGGAAATGCATGGAACGAATTCTGGGAATTGAAAACTATCCTGAAAAGTACTAAGTAAGGTGCTATATTGTTTCACATGGGTACAGTGGCCCGCCATTTTCATTCCTAGCTAGAACGAACATCTTTGATCACCCATTCCCGAACTGGTGCGAACAGAGTTTGAAAGTTTTTTAAACTGAAAGTTTTAAGCCGAAAACTAAACGATTTCTGGAAGCTAAAAGCAAAATTAAAGCTGAGAAGCCAAAAGTGGAAAGCAAAAGTTCTATTATACAGCTTTTTAGGAGGTTTCCCAGAAATTCGTGACCTTGTTAGTTGTTAATAATAAGAGGGCAAGAAGAAAAACGTCGAAAGCCGAAAGCTAAAAGCCAAAAGTATTCCTGGAAGCTGAAAGCAAAATCTGAAAGCTAACTGAAATCGAAAAAGTCCGAAGCGAAAAGCGAATGTTTTATTTTAATCACAAGCGGAAAGCCGAAAGCGAAAGCTTTATTGTTTGACTTTTGAACCAGCGTTGTGCTGTAAAATACATGGCGTCAAATACATCAGCATTCTACGTGTAAAATAAATGGTGTAGAATAGCTTGAAATTCGTGTAGAGAATGTGTAGAATAGGCATAAAATGAGTAAAATGCTATCTATGTAACTCAAACAAAAAGCCAAAAAAATTCAACTTTCAAAAGATTGATTTTTTGGCTTTTTGGTTTGGGTTGTGCAGCATTTTACTCATTTTATGCCTATTCTACGGATTTTACACATTTTACATCAAAAACGTAGAATAGACATTTTACATGTAAAATCCCATTGCTGTTTTAAACTCTGGATGCGAGCGCGTTCGAGAATGCTCGGACTAACTTGAGAATCAAAATGGGGCGGTCCAGTATACCTTACAACAAGTAACTTCGCTACTTGAAGAGGGTCGACAACTCCTTCGAATTGCAAAGCGGCACATTGCAGTAGTGTAGCTTTATCACTCTATCAACAAAAAGGTACTCTTCAATCAGTTTCAAACAGTTCAGGTGGTATCTTAGGAAATTGTAATTCTTTATACGCTAAAGATGAAGTAGGAATTCTATTTCAATTCAAATAAAGTTGACAATTTGAATAGGCATAACCAAGATTATTACCCATACTATCAACACTTGTTGACAACCACAATGCTAGACTTTATCGCTCGAAACCTCCATTAGTGTGTGTCTTCAGCAGGGATTCAAGTTTAAGCCATTTAAGCCATTAACGGCTTAATTTTGAGTTTAAACTGTCGTTTCAGTGATTTCAGGTCAGTCATTAAGTCGATGATTCTTTTTTTTTTTTTTTTTTTTTTTTTTTTAAACTACATAAACCAATAGCTCTTTCAAAGCAATCTGACGGAAACTTTGAATTGTTGTGTAAATAGACAAAAATTAAATACGTTCAACATTTTGAGCCAATTATCTTGTAAGGGGAGAAATCAGGGGCCAGAAACTAGTGAGAATTTCAATTAAATCATGTGCTTTAACTGATTATACACATTACCAGTAACATAATATGTACTGGGTTCGATTCAAATAAGTCCAAGTCCCAGTGTTGGAAGAACGCAAAAATCATCGTTCCACTCGTTTGTTCTTCTCTAACTGCATGGTTCCGATGGTTCTCATTCATGTTCTTTGTTCTCCTTACCTTAAAATTACCAACGTTCTCGTTCCCATTTTCTTATTGTTCCTGTTACCGTTCCTGTTCTGGTTCCCACCTTGGTCCTGTTCCAACTATCGTTCTCAATCCCATCATGGTCTTGTTCTCATTCTTGTTCTGAGTGAGAACGAGATCGTGCCGTTTTCTTCTCGTCCTCGTTTGTTCTTCCAACACCGGTGCAGTACTACAGTTTAAATTTTTCATTTGGGCTGGTCAGCCGCTAGGAGCGCTACAATTGGTAAAATTGAAAACGGAATCAGGACGATTTTCCCATTTGAATGTTGATTGAGTTATCTCAAAATAAGTCGAGAACAAAGCCATTTAGCGAAAAAATTAAAATAACAAAATTTGTAGAGCGTAAGATTTCCTAGAAGTTACATTCGCACATAAAAAGTGATTTCAATCGATTTAACGAAAGCTTCCGCCCACCACCCGCGCCGGTCATCAATTATCCCGTTTTCATTGTGCGCGACACTAGCGCTGACCGGCCCGAACTAAACAAGCTACCTTGCAGATAGCAAGGTAGTAAGAGGATGTTTTCTACAGGGACTGAAAGCTAGCCAAAAGCTTAAAGTTCAAAGCCAAGAGCTAAATGTCAGATTGAATTGAAAAGTTGATGGTCAAAAGCTAAATCTATATGTTTTTGACTTTTTGAAACTTTTTTCGTGAAAATAAGTATCTTTATTTCCCATATGATTGAAATTCCAATTCCAGAAACTGATAGTAGATGTCTAGACAAAGTTAAAACTGCAATTTTGTTTTTATACTTGGTATATTTTTTCAATAATTTTTTGGAAGCTAGCTGAAAGCCAGTGATTTTTATCTAAGTCGAAAGCCAAAATCAAAAGGTCAGAATAAATTGAAAAGTTGAAAGTCAAAAGCGAAATCTTTATTTTTAAAATTGAAGCCAAAAGCGGGAAGTTGATGTTTTATCATTTGCCATTCAGTTCCTGGTTTGCCGTGATCTATGTTGTCTGCTTGTATGGGAATTTTATTGCGTTCAATTACTAGCTAAGTTAAAGTCAATAAAATGAGCTTTTTGCTAGTTTCATTTTTAAAAGGTGTTGTTGCGCTAACTTCCTACACTGGTATTGACTATTGATACAACAAAACCAAATCTGCAATGTTGAAGCTTTGAAGCTAATATTCAGACACAGTATCAAGTAACATTTTTTTTTGGCTTCCGGCTTCTAACTTCCAGCTTTTTTTACTCATCCCTACCATTTCTCTTCCACTAACCTAGTTTTTCTCTCTTTTTCTTCTACGTTTTTAGATTTAAAAAAAAAACAAAAACAATTTTCATAAAATTGTAAGAAACCGATCAGAATCCGAAAAACTATCAGCTTTCGCTTCAGGCTTTTAACATTCAACTCATTCAGGCTCCAACTTCTGGCTTCTCAAAATTACGAGTATCTTAAAACTGTAAAAACTAACGGCTTCTGACTTACAGCTACCGGCTTCTCCGCATCTCCCAGTGTTGTTGCGCTAACGTCCTTCTGTGGTATTGATGAAACAAAACCAAATATGAAATGCTGAAACTTTAAAGCTAATATTCAGACACAATACCAACGTCTATGCTATAAAACAAATATACAATAGAATGAGAATCTTTAATTTTTATCTTTCCAAGTTGCATTCGTAATGGAAAGGATATCAGGGACTGTAAACCAATTAAAAAAGCTAAGCTATGGATTACAGGTATATGACCTTGAAATATAAAGCTTCAGGCTAGCTGAACAGCTGACCTCTCAGACGATAACAGCTAATGGCTAAAAGCATACTACTATGAGCTAATTCACTTTGTTCGAGGGGTAGGGAGGGGCGATTGTTATTTGTGAAATTAAATGTTATCAATGATAATAACATAGAGGGCGTTTGTGGGAGAATTGGGATAAGGAAAGAAGAGGAAAATGGCGACACTGAAAGACGAAACAACAAAGAATGATAACACAAAATTGGATGTATAAATCTGCCAAATAAAAACAGGAAACAGAATATTAAAACAAGCTACCTCGCAGACTGAAGCTGAAAAAGTAAACTTTCTGCTTCCAACTTCTGGCTTCTCAAAATTATCCTAAAACTGCAAAACTTCCGGCTTCTCCGCATCCCTGGTGTTGGTGCACTAACTTCCTACACTGGTATTGATAAAACAAAACCAAATCTGAAATGTTAATGTTAAAGCTTTGATTGAAGCTAATATTCAGACACAGTACCAAAACGTCTATGCAATAAAAAAAATGTACGCCAGGATGAAAATGAGAATCTTTTATTTTCATATTTCCACGTTGCATTCCTAAATGGTAAGGGAGAGGATAATCATAACAAGATCAGTGACAATAATGTTCTAAAAAAAAAAAACTGAAGTTGAACTCATCTGAAAGGAAATGATATGGGCTAACAGTTTAGTTCTCTTCAGTTTCCCATAAAAAGCAGTATTGAAGATGCTAGACCTCACTTTACTTATAGGTACCTGTTTTTGTGATACCCTGATCATCTTTTCGTCCACAACACTAGCGCATCTACAAGAGTGTCCAAACGCGAATTAATAAAACAAAGCCAACAAAAAAAAAAAAAAAAAAAACTGAAACTGAACTAAAACTGAACTATGATCTGTAAACAATTCACCCTTATTTAGAGAAAAAAATGAAAAAGCAATTGCAATAGGGTGCTTACAGCGCTGCGCGCGGGCAAACACCCTAAAAAAAAAATAAAAAACAGCCGAAAAGAATCGGCTATTGGCTTCGCTAATCGCTATCTACCATTGAGTATTCATCTATTCACTAAGCTAGAATTTTTGGGAAACGGCTAAAAGCTATCGGCTGGTTTGCAGTCCCTGGAGGAAACATTCATAATAGTAAACCGACTTACCGATAGATGGCAGCAGTTGACGGGAAACTGAACTAGAGCTCTGTATAGGAACTTTCCAACCAAGTGGGCGAAATCTGGTGGCTGTTTTATGAACCGCACTTTATCATCAATATTGAAAAATAACAACAGTGAAGCAGGATACTTCCTCAATTTTACATTACTATTTTACAATTTTCCCCCAGCGTTTATTGCGTCAATATTTTTTATTCGTAATCAATTAATTATTTATTATAATTCATGCTGTGGACATAATAAAATGACGAAGCTATAAGAAAAGAGGAAGAATTAAAATCTTGATGTACTCTGTGGTCTGTGCAAACTCAATGCGACTGATAAATTTGATCCTGCTTCACTGTTGTTGTTTGTTGCTTTATCAGCAACAACGATACTAGCGCGCCACCACCTTGGGAAGTTCTTATTGGGACTGTGCATACGTATTTTGTGATAAGCAAATTGTGATTTTGACGTCACACAGTAAGTTACAGTTCTTGGTTAATGTTAGCAAAAATACCCACTTTTCACCAAGGAACATTTTGACTTCCATAAGAAAAACACAGGGAGCAAAGATCATTATGTTACTATCTGAGAATAAGAAATTAGTTAGTAACTAGAAGTTTATAAGCAAATGCTAAGAACCTTCTGGATTAAAAATGTATACCTTTGGTTTCTAGGAAATTTCTTATTCTCAGGTAGCAGGGATGGGCAAATTCGTTTGTAAATCGAATCGATTCACGATTCGCAATTCACCATAAGAAAATTGAATCAATTTGCGATTTTCTATAATAAAGTTGAATCAATTCGCGATTCATCCAAACGAATCGCGAATCGATTCGCTAATTCTTCAATTCGCGATTCGTTTTTTTTTTTTTGTTTCTTCAATATTGTTTGATTTTTGATAAGGAAGTACAATCCTACGATCTACAATCTATAAACTACAAACAAATACACTGAACTACCAATAATGGAAACTCGAGCGCTTTATTGGACCATGGCTACTAGCGGCAGGGATTGGTACTACACGTATTTCATTTTTCATTCATTCATTCACTGTATGTTGTGATTGTGATTACGCTCTATCTAGTGTTGGTGAACACAATGCTAAATTATTATAGTAACAATCCCTGCCGCTAGGTGCTGGGTCTAACAGCGCTCAATGTATTTTAAATGGAGTTTCTGGTATTGGTATTTCAGTGTATTTGCTACAAAGTACAAAGATGTGATAATTAAAGACTGGAAAAATATGCACTCTAAATCTCAAAATATGATCATATAATATGCATTTTGAGTAGCTGAAATATGCACTCAGACCTCTAAAATATGCAAAATATGCATTACTAAATTAGTATCAGTTAATCAATATGGATGTCATTGTACAGGATTTTTGAGGAAGAAGGAAATCAATCTATGACGTCACACAATGCTACTTTGGCGGCCCAATGATGGATACTTTTGCTAACAGTAACTCACTGTGTTACGGAACGCCGCAAAAAAATAAAAAAAGTGTTCAAATTATTATGTACAATGTTCGAACAATCTAGATAAAAATATGAATACCTAATAGTGTTGTCATTTCAGTAACAAAACATAAATGTTGGAAATATGCTGAAAAATAGCGAAAATTGGCTGAGATGTGACGAAATATGCATTCTGGACCATGAAAATATGCAAAAATATGCATTTTAAAGGACAATATGCAAAATATGCAAAATGAAATGGGGCTCATTTTACAGGGAATTTTATGAATCGTAAAAATAATATGAAATAAGCTCTATTAAGTTATAGAAATTTATATGCAATTTCATACTTTTACGGTCTTTAATGATAATTATACACACAGAGCACTGACTGCTGATCGGCTAATTTCATCTTCAGCCATTCCACAGGCCACAGCAGAGAGCAGACAACACACAGCCACACACGCCGTCGAATTTCGATTCGAATCTCACGATTCATTGAAAAGGAATCGATTCAGGATTCCAGTTTGCAGAAATTTTTGGCGAATCGATTCGCAATTCCGATTTGTTAAACTTCATTCAAATGGATTTGTGATTCGCAATTCGTCTAAAATCGAATTGATTTGCAAAAGAATCGATTTGCTGCCCGTCCCTGTCAGGTAGTAACATAATTTTTTCTTGTGGGAGTCAAAGTAACCATCACCCTTCACTTACCAGTTGGGTTTAGTTCCGGCGTTGTTGTTGTTGTTGTTTGCACAGTCGGAATACTTCGTGTAAGTACGGTCGTCTGCCATTTTCTTCAACGGTGCCAGTGGATGCCAAATCCGACTATGCGGAGTGTACCGCGTAGTCAATTCGGCATTGATGGGCGCGGTTGGATTCAAAATGGCGGACGACTGTACTCTCCTATCTAGAGCTTTAACTGAACGAAAACAGAACAATGATCTTCAAACAATTCACTCGTATTTAAAGAAATGATGATGAAAATTCGATTGCAATAGGGTGCTTGCAGCGCTGCGCACGGGCAAATACCCTAGAAATATATATAAGACTAGAACGGAATAGCCTTTAAATCACGCTTCTAAGATTGCAGTGCGAACACTGAATCAACAAAAAGCTACAGTTCCGAGAGTGTAGACCACGACATTAGCTCGGATAACAAGTGTTACTCCGACCTACTATATATCCCGTGCACTGCACAAATCTATCTGCGAGTATCATCGCAACCAAGATTTCGGCGTGATGGAATCGTACATCCCCCCACTTTGGGAAGGGAGTCACCGACAACTGAAAATGACACCAGGGTCTCTCCTGTCTCTTTCTTTTATAATCGAAATTGTCCGGCATTCTCAGGCGGCACTGGAAACTGTCTAGCAAGGGACTTCTACCCTATATTTAGTACAGTACATTCCAGTTATCTCTCAGAACTGTTTTGTTGATTTATAGGCTATTCTGTTCTAGTCTTATAAATCAACAAAACAGTTCTGAGAGATAACTGGAACGTACTGTACTAAATACAGGGTAAAAGTCCCTTGCTAGACAGTTTCCGGTGCCGCCTGAGAATGCCGGACGATTTTGATTATAGAAAAGAGAGCGGAGAGATCCCGGTGTCATTCTCAGTTGTCGGTGACTCCCTTCCCAAAGTGGGGGGATGTACGATTCCGTCACGCCGAAATCTTGGTTGCGATGATACTCGCAGATAGATTTGTGCAGTGCACGGGATATATAGTAGGTCGGAGTAACACTTGTTATCCGAGCTACGACATGTCGTGGTCTACACTCTCAGAACTGTAGCTTTTTGTTGATTCAGTGTTCGCACCGCAATCTTAGAAGCGTGATTTAAATGCTATTCCGGTCTAGTCTTATATATATATATAAAATTGGTTTTAGGCTTTCAGAATTTTACCTTCGTTTCAACTGCGAAGGTGTTGGAACCCTTGGAAGAATGCAAAAATCGTCTTGTTCCCGTTCTCGTTCGTTCTTCTTTATTTACTTGGTTCTTTGTTCACGTTCCTTGTTCTTCTTACCTCAAAATTACTAACGTTCCCGTTCTCATTCTCTAGCCAATCATGTTCCCCTACGAGAACATGCCGTTTTCCTTCTCGTTTTCGTTCGTTCTTCCAATATTGCGAAGTCCTTAAGCGACATCGAGTTCTATTCTCATATTCTCAACGAATTAATAAACAATGCCTCATACTTTCTTTTTTTTTGAAAAGTCAAAAGTTGAAACATTTCGATACTGGGTAGCCAAAAGTCGAAAGCTGAAATATTTCAGAGAACTTCAGTGAAAAGCAAAAGGCCAAAAGTTTTTCAAGTTGCAAGATTGCAACCCTGCCACATCGCTCGCCCGAGCCACTTAGATGCCTTCGCAATTTTTCAACGCCTAGAACACCCGAGAAAATTTTTTTGGTTTTTGCCCAAAGTGGGCATCACCTCAGCTGTTTGCTATTTATTTATTATTTCCTGTATTACGCGTTTCTAATTCTGTATTGTGTATTTTTGTCTGGTTGCAGGCTTCCATTTCCAAAGAATAATATTCTCGGTTCTCTCCCCCACCGAAGATTTTTGTTGAAACTTGAGACGGTTATGATTTTAATTTTCGATGGAAGGAGATATTATGTGTAAGTTTTGTTATTCTTTTCGTCTTCTCCGCGTTTTTATCGCGTCGTTTTCGGGTTCTGTTTCGTTAATTTTGCGAATCCTTCTGGGCGTACACAGGGTTTCGGTATCGCGAGTAAAATTCTTCGTGACTATGTTCAAAGGACATGGCATGGTAATTAGGTTGAAAAAGTCCCAACGGTATGACGGTGAGGCTTGTAACTGAATGCACCCCTCTTGTGGATATTGCTTAGCAGTGATGTCAGCCTCACGAGTATCGTGGGGGAAAATTGAAAGTTGGCGGAGTTGGGAAACAGTTTTACTTGAAAACAAGAAATGGATCGATTGAAAATAGTGTATTGAAGGTAACTCACTGTTTTTTCCTTCTTTGAACTTCACGATGCTTTCGGGTAGAAATTCAATTTCGAAGTCTGTAGAAATTGCCTGTACTCGAAAGACGATACCTGCGAATGTCGCATATTTATGTACATATTGGGGGGGGGGGCGTAAAAAATTTAGTAGCGGGAGTACACTGCTGAAGAATTGAAGAGCAAGCGGTAATTTTCGTCTAAAATTATGTACTTACAGACATTGTTCTGTCTCATTGATCTTAAAGTCTTCTGAAAAATATTTTAAGAAGGAAATTATTTTCGAAGGTGAGTACCTCGACAAAGTAATTCTTTGATGGTTCGAACAATTTTCAGATAATTTTTCGAGGTCGAATTTTGAATAGGCTTTCTCGAACAGCCACGTCACACGGTGAGTTAGTGTTAGCAAAACTACCCGTCTTTTGGCCAACGAACGTATTGACTCCCATAAGAAAAACACACGGAGCTAAGATCATTATGTTATTACCTGGGAATAAGAAATTTGTTAGAAACCAGAAGTTTATGAGCAAATTCTGAGAACTTTCTGGATTGAAAATATATACCTTTGGTTTCTAACAATTTTCTTACTCTCAGGTAGTAACATAATGATCTTTGCTCCGCGTGTTTTTCTTATGGTAGTCGATACGTTCGTTAGCCAAAGACGGGTATTTTTGCTAACAGTAACTCACTGTGTGACGTCACATAAAAGAAATCCATTGAATAAAGCTTCGGTTTCTGAGGGTAAAAAGTTTGTAAGAAGTTTTCAACACGGAACTCATAGTACCTACGAAGCTAAAATTGGGGCTTAGTGATATTCATAAGAGGGGGCATGTTTGGTGTGATTTTCAAGATCAGCTACCATGCTATGCCCTCAACCCCTTCGTGTTCGTTTCTCATAACATTTACATCATTAAATTTCAATACTCTCATTTGCGGTGTCCAATGAAGTTATCGAAATGAAATTTTAACAAAAAAGCGAACCGAACCTGTAACTACGCCCACGTTGATTTCTAATTCCCCTCCCCTAATTTTGACTTATTTTTAAGCTATCGTTTGTGATTTCTATCGTTAAATATTGATCGCCGAATCGTATGAATCGAATTTGTGGGCTATTTCCATGTAAGAAATTCTGATGACACAGATGCTGTTCGATAATGATCCTATCGACTTTGATATATCTGTGACGAGAATCCGTTCGAGTATCGAATTTTTGTGTCGATAATCGAGCAAGTTTCTTTTTTTCTTTTTTTTCTTTATATGTAACGTGTGTCTGTGTAAAAGGATTCAGATTTTTTTCTACTCTGTATATAATGTTTTAATCTATTCTACCCCCTTTTTTCCCTCTCATTTATTTTACTTTTTTTTCCCCCTTTCTGTACTAGTGGTAATATGTTGTCATTTTTACGAATTAGATTTATGAAATAGAATAAATTTCTTGTCTTATTGTGATGAAACATTTTCCTATTTTTAGTCGTATATTTAGTTGTTAACGTGAAAAAATTTTCAAAATGTTTACTTTTTTTTATACGCTTTACAGAGAAAAAAATTTATCGTACGTTTAGTTATTAGTTTTCATTTACATTTTTTTCCCTTTTTTTTTTTTTTTATGTATCACGCCTTAACAACTACTCGCTGTGTGGGACAGCGATTTAATTTTTTTGTAATGCGAAATATATTACATGTTGTTGTACCTTGGTTTGTATTTTTGCTTAGGGTGATGGAGATGCAGTTAGGATGCGAAGAGTGTATTGGCGCGAGGTCGAAGAATAAAGATAATGAAATTTGATTCGGCTAATTACGAATACGCCACAATCATCCGATTCATAATTTATTGCAACGGTATTTTTTCATTTACCGGTAGGTTGTGTATAATCATGGGGCGTACATTTTTCACGTTCGTACCTGCATGAAGTACCGTTGGTTACGTAATGATCGAAGGCATCGTATGGCTTTTCAGCCGAGTTCGTGTACGACGAGTAGAACACGTAAAATCATTTCGAATACATGGTCGTATCGCGGGTGACAATGTATTTTTCGTGTACCGGATTTACTGGATGATACAAATTGGGGAAACGCAACAGGAAGGTGCCACGTGCGATTGCGGTGAAGCTCCGTAGACTTCGTATGAGCTGCTCATCCGCCATTTTGATCCTTACTTTTTCTGGTGACACGGGAACGCGTCGCGAGCGACGATCAAGGTTGCACAGGGAATTAAAAGGATAAAAATGGTGGAGAGTTTACCTGTGCGAAGTTAGTTACAGAGCAGCCCCCCCCCCCACCAATTATAGAGTATAGAGGTATTAGGAGTGGGGATATATGAATATTTTTCGCAAAAGATTTTTCCTCAATCATTTGACCGGACCTGCACCTTAAGTCCGCCAAAAGTCCCTGCCATCCCCGGCAGAGTCATTTATTCCTTTAATCATTTTCCTGGTGAACATTGATGATGAAGATGACCATGTTGTTTCAATTTTGTATGGTTCTGTAACTAGAAAGTCTGTGCGGAGAAATTAATTGAAAATTCTCTCGGCACGAGGGAACAAGAAAGTGATCTAATACAACAGTTTTGTGATAACGTCACACAGTGTGTTACTACTTTTGGTTACAGTTAGAAGAAGTACCCGTCTTTTTTCGTGCGAACGTATTGACTCCCATAAGAAAAACACACGGAGCAAAGATCATTATGTTACGACCTGAGAATAAGAAATTTGTTAGAAATCAGAAATTTATTAGCAAATGCTTAGAACCTTCTGGATTAAAAATATATACTTACCCTTGCTTTCTAACAAATTTCTTATTCTCAGGTCGTAACATAATGATCTTTGCTCCGTGTGTTTTTCTTATGGGAGTCAATATGCTCGCACGAAAAAAGACGGGTACTTTTGCTGTTTTGCTGACAGTAACTCGCTGGTGTGACGTCACATAAAACTGGTCTATTTTTGCAAAGTAAATACCGTATTGCATTTACTTTTTATTGTTGTTCCTAAGAGGCAGTGTTGTTAGACATAATGAAACAAAAGAGGGAATGATAATTGAATTTACAAAATTTTGTCATAATATGACAAATGTGAACCATTTTTTGGCAGGACCAATTTAGTTCATTGATAACAATAAATTAGGTTATGATATCGTATCAACAATTAAATGATAAACTGCGCTAAACGACATAATAAAGCAACACAATTGCATAAAAAACAACGGGATAAGATTACATGATTTTAGCTATATTTTGAATGCTGAATACAATGGCGGTAACCATTTTTCTCGAGAACCTCTCGTTTTCCGCATTCAAACTTGACATTTTATCAAATTTTTCTCTTTATTCCTTTTTGTTGTCTACTAAAGCTACACTGATACTGATAATAGTACTGAACTCGTGTGTAGTTGTTTCATCAGTGGTATCATCTTGATGATACTAAAAATCGCATTTAAGAAGGTGATAAGGAGGAAAATGAACTATGTATATCCAAAAAATTAACATCAGCATTAAATTCCTTGCTGAAAATACATAATATTTTTGTAATGAAATCATATAGGTAGGTATTCTCATGGCATTGTTTTTTTTTTTTTTTTTAAAATCTCAAATTGTCCTGTA
Organism: Acanthococcus lagerstroemiae; assembly: GCA_031841125.1. NCBI lineage: Eukaryota > Metazoa > Arthropoda > Insecta > Hemiptera > Eriococcidae > Acanthococcus > Acanthococcus lagerstroemiae. The sequence goes on from CM063114.1 coordinate 53,161,764, forward strand.
GTGTTATTTTGAGTAAAATTTCTGTTAGCCTGTTACCATTTGGACGCTGTCAAGTGTAAGGGAACCAACCAGCAAAATCTATATATATATATTTTTTTGAGGTCATGTGATTTGAAGTTCAAGAGCTGTGTAGATAGCGTTTACTGATAAGCTTTCTTCAACGTGAGTACACATTTTTGAATCGGGGTCCAATTTTGAAAAATTCTACTTTTTATACTCTTCCCAACGATACTAATACCTCATTTTGTTTACAAATGTTGGTTGGTTCCCTTACAGTTGACAGCGTCCATTTAGCAGTTGCTCGAACCTCTAACTAAACCCATTCCTGTTATCTCACTGGAGGTCAGAATCACTGATATTCAATCGCGTTCAATTAATGAAGATATTATTTTCGCAGTTTCATTTTAAATTTTCACTTTTTTATAAAGCGATATAAAAATATTTAAAAGTTAATTTTGTAATATTTTGTACAACTTGATAGTTCATTATTTGCCTGTCCTAGCAAAGTGGCTGACATCTGGCGGATTTTTCACTAATCAACTGAAGTGAGGTATCTGGAGCTAGTTTGCATATGGAATTTTAATTGCATCAAAATTTCTGAATAATGAAAGTTGAATTGAAGATTTTGATTTAGTACATAGATGTTGCATACAATGAACTATAGAAACACAAATTTGTAAAATTAAATTTTCTGAGGAAGCTTTATAAAATGGAATTCCAAGTTTTCCCATGCGCATCATCAACAGGTACTTCATTCCAGCTTTCTTTGTATATTACTATTGGTGTGTATATGCGAACAACACTAACAATTGTGGTGAGTGTTGGACAGCTCAGTTAACTTTAATGGCTCACTATACACAGCTGATCTGCAAAAGATGTGTCCCGATGTCTATTCTAGATATTTATAGAAAATTGACATAATTAGTAACACTGTTTCCTTCCTTCAAGATAAGAGAGATAAAATTTCAAATCTGATACGCTGTCAAATGGAGAAAATTCTGTCCATTACTAGTATGTACATATGGATGCCCACGGATTTTGTTGTTCAGTCTAAAATTAGTATGTCTTCCTGTGATGTACAGTACTTTTGGGAAACAGAAGAATATCAACTTGAGTTTTTCCTACTATTTTTAGAACAGATACAGCAGTTATTCACCAATTTTACAAAAAAATATCATCAAAACAAGAAAAGATTGGCTGGAAAATAAAGGAACCCCACAGAGTTATCAATGATTTTGGTGATTCTTGTCCTCAATCGAGATAGCAGGAAGGGGTTTGGTTAGAGCACCCGCTGAATGGTAACAAGCTATTCAGTGTTCGCCAACAGAAAGAAGACTTTTTGCACGAGTATGTCAGGACCTTTTTCTTTAGCGCGTTGATCAGCTTGATTTTTTCATTGGACCTTGGACGTATTTTGGGGTAGTCTGGTCCAGTTAAGAAACATAACTGGCTACCCGCAATACACATTGATATATGGGTTATTTTGGAGTTGGAGGGGAAAGACGAGTTATCGGTGTCGTGAAAAAATTATATTTCTTTAACTGGACCAGACTTTAGTCAAGATTATTTTAAGAGAAGGTTCACTCATCCTCACGGCGCAAACAACTTATGTGACGTCACTGACGGAAAACGTACACTGGCCGCTTACAGGAGTACAGCTTTCTTTTATCTTTACTCTTAATTGATGCCCTCAACATATTTTTCTATTATTTTTATGACATACAATATTCAATTGGCTACAGTAAAAAAAAAAAACCTCTACTGCAAAAATTCAATTTTCCCATTACTTTTTTATGAAGTGGATTCCGGCGCGGGTGAGACGGGAAGAATTGCTGCGGGCTGCCTACCCGAATGAGTGAACCTTCTCTAATAATAATCTTGGACTTCAGTAATCTTTTGGTTCTGATCTTTCAAAGAGAAATTTTGGGTTAGCTCAATGGTAACACTGGAAGAATCTGATTTATCTAAGGGCACCCATTGGTCACGTGACACAACCGGCTGTTTTAATCATGTGACTATGTGACTCACTTTCCTGTCTGAATTTGCGCATTTCATTTTTCATTTCCGTAATTTGTGCAATATGGTCGCCATGATGTATGATGAACATTATTACTTTATTTATTTTAAATGTTGAGACCTTGGGATTGTAATTCGTTTTTTTGTTTGTTTGTTTGTAATTGACTGATCAGATTTTCACTTGCGGTATCTTAGAATGTATACTTGTATATATGTTACAGTGTACCCTCTTTTGCATTTTTCATTTGATAATGTTATGGATGGTCATCGTTGAATTTGTGTAGATCTGCAAGAAGGTGGATGCGGGTGCAGATACCAGATAATCGGCTCGAATCCACAAAACTGATCGTGAGTAATCCATTTTAATTTAATTTTTAAGTCGTTGAGGTAATGGCAAATCCGCCTCGAATTTACCAAATGAATAAGTCGGTAAAAATTTGAATTCCGGTTACTTTTTCAGTAGCATTCAGTTGGCTAATGAATTGAATCGCTATGTCGACTGAAAACGACAGGAGTTGAAAACAGAAACAGGTGATTCGCAGAAAACTAAAAACTATATAGAGCGAACATACTTATTTATTCGCATCATGTAATCAACAGGATTCGTCTGATTTGTGTACCATTGTAGACGGCGACTAATAGGGTGTTGATCATGCAGGTCTGTTTACCTCATAGATAGACATAGACAAACTGTTGATTAATCAGCTTTCTGAAGTTTTGATCAGTTTAAAACGAGTGATTTCCAATAATGGTAGTTTATTTTCAACTCTGAAGTAAGTTTTGAACCTCTCACCTATCTACAGTTTCAGTATTGATAAATGTCTGAGTTTCCCTTTTAATTTTGAAATGGTCTCGAATCTCCCTGGCTTATCTCGAATCGTCTCCAGTTTGTATCAACGGCTTGTGAATCGGAATGAATCTGTGGGATTTTTCCTCAAAACCTTTTTTCAAAGAGTGATTGGCATCCTAACTAGGTAAATGAAAACTGCATTTGAGTCTTATAAAACATGGAGAAGTCTTCTGAAGACTGAATTAGTCTGAAATGTTTTTGACCGGGTTCATCGAGTCTTGTCAATTTTTGGTCTAAATGAACATACTGCCCAGTGAATTAGAATAAAGGCTCTGTGAATTGAAATAAGTTTTGATTGCTCTACTGGTATTCTCGAGTTTCCTGAGCTTTATTTTCCAGACAGATTGCATCTTGAAGAGTCTGAAGGAGAATTCATCCAGTAATACAAAGTCAGATTCTTAGTATATTATTGACAAACATTTTTAATGTTCGGCAAATTTAGAAAAAGTTCTGCTCTTGATGTAAACTATAGTATTATTTCTAATAAGGGTATTGATGTACATCATTACCAGTTTTACATTTGTTCAAACCAATATTCATATTCCATGTTTCTTTTCTTGTTCTAGTTCCGGAATGTCTGGTCCTCAATGAACAGCTTGCTTTGAACAACAGTGCATTCTGGATGTGTCTTCGAATTGTCTGTGCGCTTTGAACTTGGCATATTGTAAATATTTTCAACGCTGCTGGTCCTGACCAAATAATTGTGGCCGTGGCGCTTGAAGAACGAGGCGAAGAAGAAGAATGATTGTGTTTAATTTCAGTTTACAAATTCCTTTGAGGTATATGTAGTTTCTATTCTAATCGATAAGCTAATGTTGGATTTTTGGTTTGGAATTCCTTATTTGAAAGATACTTCGTTTCAACTTGAGGACTCACTGGTGGATTTTCAATTTGCAGCGCTGTATTGCCTTCAGACTATTGGTGCGCTTTGATCTTGGAATGTTGCCACGTATTTCTTCTACATTACCAGTCCTGATCAGGTGGTTGTGGCCAGCGTGTGATGCTACAAAAACAAGACGATAAAGAAAGAGAAGAATGACTGTCCAACTTCAGTTATTTTTATTAGGGAGATTTCCTGTTTCAGTTCGAGGACTAGTGGGTTTTTAATTTGCAGACATGTACTCACTGGATGACAGTATTGAAAACTCACGAGCACTGCTGAAGCAAACAATGGAAGTGCCAGCCCATTGAGGTACGATAAGTTGTAGCTGGTAAAGAAATCTTTTATTGTCCTCGGGATTGCTCTCTTTTTTAATATGTAGTGGTTCTCCAGAAAGTTTTTCTCTTCGCGGTGTATTTTTTAAGAAACATAATCGCAATATGTAAATTCTCACAATTGAAATCTGCAGTAATACTACCTCTCATTAGCTGAGTGGCATCGTCTTGAAGGAGTGACTGAGGAAAATGCTTGTGTACAGCTTGTGTTTCCTTTTAAGTTTGTCTGGTATTTACAGAGAAACAGATTTGAAAACAAGTTACCTACTTGAAGTATGGTAGGCTTAGTTTATGTAGAGATGAAGTCTAGTTAGAAAAATTTAGGCAAATATTTCCTAGCAGTACTTACTGTGTATTGGTGGAAAGGAAGAAACACTTTAGGCTCCTTACCATAATTGACTTACTTAGAAGAAGAGAATTTAAGTTTGCAAAAAAACTGTATTTTTTACATTTTATGAATAACAGATTCCAGAGTTTAAGCCAATGGGGATGTGTTGCAGATCTTACTCTTTAATTCTCAGCTATTATGATGCGTTTGGAAAGTTCATGCTTGCTTAAACTAAAACTCGTGTTCCATGTTTTACATGTTAGCGCCTGAACTTTCATGCATTCTTGGACTGTTGAGTGTGGCATGATGAAAATAGCAGACCGACACTTCTGTTGCACTTCCAGTGTTGCTCAGAGCTTGGAACAGGTATGAATTCTAACCCTAATTGGTTGTTTCCATGATATAAAATAAGAAATGTTAAGATGAATAATCGTTTAATTTCTGCGTACAGCTTCCTCAAAAATGTGTAATTACTTTTGAACAGTAAACTGATGCTGGATTTTGATTTTAGAATTTCTAATTTGCGAGGTTTCTGTTTCTGACTTTTGGATTAACGTGTGGATTCATCGTTTGCAGAATATCAAGGATACAACAGAAAGTATAGGAGAACTAATGCGCTACATTAGCACAGATTTGCAGTGGTTCGTTCAACTGGATATTCAAGTCGAGGATACACGAGACAGTAGCAGAAGTTGAAAATGAAGATACAAGTTCAGCCAGGTGCGGAAGGATTAATTGTAATCTAGATAGGTTCTTCTCATTGTTCGAACACTGAAAATTTGCTAGCATTGCCAGTCCCGTGTCATAGTTTCCTTTCAGCATATAACGACTAACAAGTGTTCTGGTCACCGCCTAAATTTCATCAATATTTTCTATATTTTAACATTCAAAATTCATTCACCGAGATAGAGCAAAATGCCTTGTTTTTTCTAGTACCCATGGTAGTGCGCAGGGTGGGTGGGTAGCTACTAGTCCGGTCAAACTTCAGCGTGTCTTACTCTGGAGTTAGCTAACGCCGTGAGGCTTTTCGTTGGTTATTGAATCAAGCGTGATTGACTGAAAGGTTTGTTTACTTGGCTGGTTCCAGCCTTTACGATGAAGCGATGACACTTTATGGTAGATCAGTAAGACAAGTACAGCGAAAATAGTAGAGTCAGCAATTATCTGTACTCTCGAATTCAGTAATGTGCCTTGCCAAAGAAGCGATTGACTATTTGACCTTGATGCTGTAGTCGTTTACATGTACACTTTTTTGTTCACTTTGAATGTTGACATTAGTTAAAAGATTTTAGATATTTTTTAGAATAGGAGCAGATATTATTTACTGTTACTGCGTCGCACTATAGTAGGAGTTTATTTAAAAAGTGCAAGATATTCGACTTGATAGTGCCCTTCCTGGTGAATGACCTTAAGAATGGAGGGTCAGTGATGCCTGCAGCTCCAATGCATTAGAATTTAGGCTTAGATTTCAGTCTTGCCATATTTGAGACATGTAGGTTCCGCAGTCAAATCAGACCCTTGTGTGTGTTGTAGCCTGGAGGCAGCCAGAGCAGCAAACAAACCATCAACCAGTCCCGATCCGGCAACCGGCAAAAGTAAATAATTTTGTTTTTGTTTGTTCTGGATCAAACTTGATTGGTTGAAAAGTTTGTTTGCTGTGTAGGCTGGCTCCAGTTTACAACCAGTTATGATTCGCTCGGCCGCTGTACAATCTTCTCTGCCTTCTTGATGAAATTTATAATTTAAAACTAATTTTTATTTTCAAGTTATTATTTTGCAGCCTAATTTTCTTTTCCAGCTAAATTTAGTTTTTACCTGCAGTAGTGCTATATACTAAATTATTGTAATGTTTATTCTATGTTCGAGTTGACATGGGTTAGCGAGGGTCTGGAGAAGTTGCTGTGCCTTCTCCCGGCCTACGTAGTGCTGTCGCAACTCATGAATCCGTACTTCTTTTGGACAAGAGGGCCGTGGGAAATATACGGTTCATTGAAGCGATTAGACTATTTGCCCTGGTCATAGGCGCAAATAGCCAGTGCGGGGGCCAGAAATTCTTAGAAAACCAAAACGTTACCTGCTTATATTATTAGTATATTTTTGGCAAATCTGGGGTGCTTTTTGGGGAAATTTGGGGTGCCAATTTCCCCAACCCCTACATGTTTGCACCTATCGCCCTACTCTATTCTAACCCCCGCATGTTTATACCTACAAGTCCTAATTTAACCCATTGATCTGTAGTTGTGTTCTAGCATTGGGTTAGTTGAAAACTAGCACAGGCAACAGTAGTGTCTGTGGGGGGCTGCCCCCCTTTGCAGTGAACGGGCAGTCAGTGGCGAATGTAGCGGAGACCAGATTCTTAGATTCTTGATATCATAGGTTCTTTTCCATTGATTTGGTCGGCGCTGATTGAGACTTTTCTGCCACAAGAACGCTGTGGAGGAAGTCTGTGGTGGGTATACCCTCCCAGTGCTGGGTCAGTGGCTTGTGTGTTCGCATAGGTATATGTATGAGTAACTCAAGATCCTTCCTCCTCGTCTTCTCTGTTACGTTGCCTGTAACTAGGGTTTGGGGCTGATCCTTAACAGAGTGGAGCGTACTGGATATGGCGGCTGGGGATTAGCGCCAGGAGAAGAGCGAGCTGCAGTTTTTGGCTGTGATGGCCTTAATTGTTGTCTCGTGGAGTCTGGGGTCCTACTACGGGCTAACGTAAAATCAGTGAAGACAATGGGAAAGGCACCTTTCGGAAATTATTGTCCTTTTTTCTTAAAGGATGGGCCAGTCTCCCCGGACTTATCCTTTCGGAGAAAAGTACGAAAGTTTCTGAGTTCCTTTTGGGATCCACCCCGGTCTTTTCTGGTAGTTTGGACCTGTTTTGTTGGTGTGTCGTCGGCACAACAACCCTACAACCAGACTGACAGGATGAGACTCGAGCAGGAAAATAATTTCTGAGTTCGTTAAGAAAACTCGTTCTCCAAATATTCCTAATTCCTCGTAATTATTCCTTAAATTGTGAATTCCTTAAAATCATACCACATCGGCTGCAGGCGAGATCCGGAGGCAAAGCAGGTGCCTCTTTAACCCGCCGGCAGCCCCCTAGGTTCTAAGTAGGAGAGTTGGCTTCAGCTGAGCGTGTGACATCCTGCGAACTGTTAATGCTAACCGCCATCGTATTTCCACAGTCTAGCCTTTTATAGGTGTACTGTCTAGAGTAGTTAAGCAGCAGATGAAGGAGTCTCATTCTGTAGGTGAAGTCTCGAGCAATAGGCTTGTCAGTCTGGCGCCTTGATTTCTTGTTAACCAATTAACTCTCTAAAGAAACGCATAGGAAAAGTCAGGGTCAGTGAGGCTCACGATGTAAACCTGATGGGCTAGACCTTGTTCTCGCGAGTCCTCGTGCCCGTGGGCAAGGTTCCCAGGAGTGATCAGCGGATCTGGTCTTAGACACCCCTGGTCCCAGTATGATGCGTGCTCGTTAAAGAGTTAAATGAGTATCGAGCGGATCAAGAAGCTTCGTTTAATCTCATTCTTATTTAGTCCCCAAAGGTCAGGGTTTTGAAGTTGCTTAAGAAACATAACTGGCTATACGCAATACACATTAATAGCATGGGCATTGTGAAGTTGGAAGGGAAGGACCGAAGGACGAGTTCAAGAACACATTACACTGCACAACAAACTGAGATTTTTTGGAAACCGCATGAAGGAAAATAGATGATTCTTAATGTATTTTTCACGCTGAATTCAAATATGATATTAAAAATGCTGAGTTAGCTCATCATTTTTTACGTTTGCTGGGAAATTTAATAGTGTATTATGAGAAATTGTTCTATGTTATGTGGCGACACTGATGTTGTATTAAACTGATATTACCCTTAAGCTTCGTCTTCGACGGTACTGAATAGAAAACATCCGTGTTGTTCTCGGTCCCTCTGTGTTCCGTAAGTATTATTCCAATTCAAGATTCAACAACAAGGCGTTGTGATTATCATGAATACTCGGGCATTGAACACATATTCATCAAATTTATTGTCGGAACACATTTATCTAGTTCACTTACATTTCGTAAAAGAAACAATAAACTGTAATACCGGAATGAAAAGGCGTTATTTTTTCACTGAAGAGATCGCCTTCCTCAAAACTGTTGTTCCATCAGTTCATCATTAATGATAAAATCTTAGAATCAGTTGAAACTGTTTAGATCGTTTCGATGTCAATACATCAGAACACACGTTCACACGCGTCACTGTGTTGGCGAGTTTGTACTAATATTTCTAACACGAGAGGGAAATTACGGGAAATAATTCAGAATGAATTTACGAGAAAAGGAGAGCTAATTAAGAAAAACAAAAAGCGGCATTGAATTCAGCGTGAAAAATACTTCTAGAATCGGCTACTCTCGTTCTTGCGGTTTTTTGGCTGTTGGGTAGTGTTATCAGTACCCTGAAAAAAATGTTTCTTAACTGGACCAGACTTTAGGTCCGAATTATCGTCAATCTGACCGTCTTCACACGGCGTAGCCTGAAACGGGGCCTGGCATACTCTCACATGATCACGAATTCAGTTCAATGAAAAAATAGTTCGAAAAAAGTAGTCCCTCATTCTTGATTTCCAGATAATATTAGACGTTTCCGAAAACGTTCCAGATTCGTTTTTTTTTTTTGAGAATTTTAATTTCCTGAGTTCTCGATTAAACATTTTTAGTAAAACATCCCTGTAATTAATATTTGACACAAACGTCGAGTAAGTATTAATTTGGACACATCATGCAAGAGTATTTAGGGGTGTAAACATTGAAATTTGTCCTAAGATGATTGGTCAGATGACTCAACGGGCTGTTTCAATGTACCGTTACAACAGTTTTCAAGTTTCATTTTGCAGTAGCTATTTTGCCCTAACTAATGTTCTCGCTTTTCTTTCAACTGCTGGGCAGTCTTTCTCTTGTACTAACTGGATATCGGTTATGATCTTATTTTATTTCTAATATGTGCTCCCGCTTGTGTTACAATTACGTCTAATTTCCTTGTCGTGATGCAATATGGTGACCCATGCATTTTGATTTTAATGCAAGTCCTCAAAGTAACTAGGACAATCAAGCTTGAATTCATCTCATTGAACGTGAATAATCGGTAAGAAATTAATTATCTGTATATCTTGTGGTGTTATTAATCGCAGTACCTATGTAATTAAATGAAGCTCTAAAAGCAATGATTGGGTTGTGTTGATCCCTGTTTTTCACTTGGGAAAATCTCAGTCTGTGAACAATATGTATCTGAAAGTTGATTTGAATAGTAATTTCTCGAGCTCAGTAATTTATGACTTATGAGACTGCATGTTGCATATTGCCAGGCAAAACTAAACGCCACTGATGTGTTCAGCAGAATGTTTAATGAAACTAGAGTTTTGTTCCCGAATTTGATTCGGCAATAACCTTTTCTGGCGAAGAGTGACGCCAAATACCACGGGAGGGTGCAATCAATTGCCTGCAGTGTAGAGCAGTGTATATACGAGTAGTTTATTTGCCGTTTCGGAAAAGGTCGAACGCATCCATGTGCATGATGTAATCAAGGTTCGTTCAACTGCAGCAGTGTATTATACTTACTTCCATCAACAATATTTTTATATTTCATTTTCATTCTAGCTCCTGAACTTCCGTGCCTGCTTATAATTATGAACATAGTATGGCGCAGCAGCATCCAGTACTCTCAACTCGATGTGTTTCCAGCTAAAGATTTCAACTCCGGCCGCCCAAGAAGAAAAAAAGAAGACGAAAGATGATGTAGTTCAAATCTGCGGCTTCTTTGAAGGTACTGTTACTTTTTATCAGTAAACGTATGTGGAATTTCAAGTCCAAGATTTTCAATTTAAAAATGTTTTTCTATTTTATTTTAAATATTAAAAATATAACCTGTGGGTTTTTGATTTGTAGATGTTCGCTCAACCAGCTGCCAGTACGAAATATGAACGCAACAACTAAAATATAAGGAAGAGATGAAAGTGTTATAACATGTGCAAATGTTCGATCAACTGGTGTCTGGTGTCAGTGCCGACAACTGAGACAAAAAATGAAGATGAATGCTCAGGCAAGTACTGAAAGATTAGTTTTAGTCTGTACCGACTTCTCTTATTGCTTAGCTATCAGTAATTAGTAATAATATTTCTATTTGTCGCCAACAATTAGCTATTGTTTTGGAGTAACAAATGTGCGTATGCGGCGTTATATTGATGTTAAGGCTAATATGTTTCAAAATGACTGCAGTAGAATGGTTTATTCATCTTCACCTTTGGTTGTAAACTAAACGTTAGTTTTTACGTATTTCTGCTTGTTAGTGGCTAGTATTCAGGAAACTTCAAAAATACAATTAAAGTCGTTTGAGTAATGTAGAAAAATAATTATAAATGAGCACTCTCAATGGCCGTAAGTTTTCTAAAAGTTACAGCTCTTCATCTGTCCGTATTATTTTGTCAGAATAGCCCTGTGAGAAAAAAGTCTCACGATGAAATGTTTTCTGTCTGAATCGAGTTCACTATAACTCGTGTTTAACTGGCGCATAATCTGGGGCTTGGTAATGCCCTTGATGGAAAGTGACTGAGAATGGTGGGGTAGTGGTGTTTGTAGCTCCGATGCATTGGCATGCAGGCTCAGATTTTGGTCTTGCAGTATCTTGGGTATAAAGTAGAAAATTTTCCTTTTGTTTGTTCTGGATTAAACGTGATTGGTTGAATGGTTTGCTTGATGTTTATGCTGGCTCCAGTGTACAGCCAGTCATGATTCACCAATCCGCTATACAGTCTCCTCTGCCTTCTTGATTAGATTTATATTCTAAAACGAATTATTATTTCTAAGTTATTAATTAACCTAATTGTGTTTTCCAGATACTTCTTTTTTCTCCTAAGATAGTGATAGTTACCTAATTATTCTAGTGTTTATTCTATTTCGAGAGTTGACATGGGTTAGCGAGGGTCTGGAGCAGTTGCAGTGCCTTCTCCCGGCCTGCGTAGTGCTATCGCATCCATGAACCTGTACTTTTTTGGACAAGAGGGCCGTGGAAGAGTATACGGTTCATTGAAGCGATAAGACTATTTGCCCTGACCATAGGTGCAAATAACAAGTGTTGGGGGCCAAAAATTTTTAAGAAAATCAAAAATTTACCTGCTTCTATTATTTATTCATTTTTTGGCAAGTTTGAGGTGCTGAGGCCCCACCCCCACATATTTGCACCTATCGTCCTACTCTATTCCCCGCATGTTTATACCTACACGTCCTATTGTAACCCACTGATCTGCAGCTATGTTCTAACATTGGGTTAGTTTGAAAACTAACGCAGGCAACAGTAATGTCTGTGGGGGACTGCCCCCCTTTGCAGTGAATGGGCAGTCAGTGGCGAATGTAGTGGAGACCAGATTCATAGATTCTTGATGTAGGTTCTTTTCCACTGATTTGGTCGGCGCTGATTGAGACTTTCCTGCCACAAGAACGCCGTGGAGGAAGTCTATGGTGGCTATACCCTCTCAGTGCTGGGTCAGTGGTTTGTGTGTTCGCCTAGGTATACGTATGAGTAACTCAAGGTCCTTCCTTCTCGTCTTCTCTGTTACGTTGCCTCTAACTCGGGTTTGGGGCTGATCCTTAACAGAGTGGAGCGTACTGGATATGGCGGCTGGGGATTAGCGCCAGGAGAAGCGGGCTGCAGTTTTTGGCTGTGATGGCCTTAGCTGTTGTCTCGTGGAGTCTGGGGCCCTACTATGGGTAACGTAACAGCAGGGAAGACAATGGGAAAGGCTCCTTTCAGAAATTATCGTCCTTTTTTCTTAGAGGATTGGTCAGTCTCCCCGGACTTATTCTTTCGGAGAAAAGTACGAAAGTTTCTCAGTCCCTTTTGTGATCCACCCCGGTCTTCTCTGGTAGTTTGGACCTGTTTTGTTGGTGTGTCGACGACGCAACAACCCTACAACCAAACTGACAGGATGAGACTCGAGTCAGGGAGTTTTTCCCGTTTCCTAAGTGATAAATGCCAGGCACGTATTTTACCACTTCGGAGAACAGGAAAATAATCTCTGAGTTCGTTAAGAAAATCCGTTCTCCAAACATTCCTAATTCCCTAGAACTATTCCTCAATTTGTAAATTCCTTAAAAATCATACTACCCCGGCTGCAGGCGAGATCCGGGGACAAAGCAGGTATCCCTTACACCCGCCTGCAGCCCCTAGGTTCTAAGTAGGAGAGTTAGCTTCAGCTGAGCTTGTGACATCCTGCGAACTGTTAATGCTAACCGCCATTGTATTTCCCCAGTCTAGCCTTCTGTAGGTCTACTGTCTAGAGTAGTTAAGGTATCGTAGTTCTCTCAGACTCGAATTGCAACTTTGATAGCAGCAGATCAAGGAGTCTCATTCTGTAGGGTAGAGTTTCGAGCAGTAGGCACTTCAGTCTGGCGTCTTGATTCCTTGAGAACCAAGTAACTCTCTAAAGAAACGCACCGGAAATGTCAGGGAGTGAGGCTCACGATGTAAAAAACTTTTCTGATGGGCTAGACCTTGTTCTCGCGAGTCCTCGTGCCCGGGGGCAAGGTTCCCACCAGTTGTCAGCTGATCTGGTCTTAGACCCCCCTGTTCAAAGTATGATGCGTGTTCATTAAAGAGTTATTAGTGTCGAGCGGATCAAGAAGCTTCGTTTACTTTCATTCTTATTTGAAAACTCCCGAAAGGTCAGTGTTGGAAGTTACATAAGGATCCGAAAGGATAACTCTGATTTACCTGTATCATCCTCCTTCACAGTCCTTTACTTATACGTACTCGAAAAATAAAAAAAGAAAAACAAAAATGAATCTGTTCTTGCTACATTCAGGTATTAGATATTAAGTAGTACTCGATTTTCTTTTCTAGTGTTACAGTCTTGGAAAACATTCAGCGTCGTGGCTTTTCAGGGATACTATTGTCTTACATTTCTGAGCAGCTTTATCTGTATCCTCTGTGGGGGAAATGCACGACCGTAAGACTGCCTGGTAGATCTATGCTCTCCCTTTGTTCGAGGCAGTCTCTTCAGTGAATCGGCCAATAATGAACCATATCGGTCATGGTACGTGTGCGGTTGAGTTGTCTTGGTCATTGCTGGATCATAAGATTTTACGGGTAGCTGTTAGTTTCCTCTACAGAGTGGGGTGTATTGGTATACTTCTTGAGGGTTTGAAAAAGAATATGAATCTCTATTGACTTGCAGTGGAGCAGAGTATTCGGCTCCACTTTATGCCGATATAAATTCAGATTCGGCTTCAAGCATCTGAATATCAGATTCTTCGGGGAATGGAGGGGGGAAGAATACATGTATTCGCTGCATGGAAGTGCACGAACGTTGACCTCCCTGGTAGTTTTATGCTCTCCCTTTGTTTGGGGCAGTCTCTTCAGTGAATCGGCCAATAGTGAACCGTGTGCGGTTGAGCTGTTATGGCTCTTCAGTGAATCGGTCACGGTACGTGTGCGGTTGAGCTGTCTTGATCATTGCCGGACCATAGACTCAACACGGAGCGGTTAGCTTCTGATGCAGGGAATACATGTTTTTATTCAAAAGTAAAACACTTCACTGTAGGCCACTGAGAGGTTGCAGGGGTAATGTAAGACACGGCTTACTTAGCAAATCTGATTGTTTGCGACCGTAACACGTGAAAAGAATCTCGAGTTGACATCTAGATAGTAAGAATCTCCGCGATTCTACGTGCAAATCCCCTCGGTACTTATAATGTTTTCTGAATAGCAGTTTTCTACATATAAATCTTTGTATTGTTTTTCGGTAATGAACTTCAAGAGACTCGGGGGTCAATACCTGCTTGTCAGTATCAAGCGTTCCAACAGCCGAATGAGTGAAGAATCAACGCAGTATGGCTGGACTCACCATCACTTGCTTATCTGCATTATAGTAGCCAACAGATGGACTAGTTTGGCCACAATTATCTGGATGCTGTTTATTCTTAAGTTGGAATTATAAGTGTGCACAGAACTATTCGGACTTCCCAGACCGGTGGCGTGCTAGCATGGGGTCTACCTCCCTTTCCGCACTCCAGGAAATGATTCTTACCAATGTGTACTTAGGCTATACTTTCGAAAAAAGGAAGATGCATTTTTATTTCATTACCAATGCGTTCGAAATTTATCTTCAAGGCTTATTCAAATAAAAATTGGTAGGTTGAAGTAAAACTTGAGCAAGTTTTTTCCGCAAAAATCGGACTGAGAGTCGTTTAAATATCCCTCATTTTAATACTAGCATCTCAGTAATTCTAACGTTGGTAAGATTACCAAAAAAATAAGTCAGATGTCAGCTACTTTGCTGTTGACTGTTGGGAAGTCCGAATTGTGTCAATCATTGTATTGAACTTTGTCTTGATTGCTGGCATAAAACAGTTGATATTGTCTGTATTTTCCCGCTTTTCTTCTTTACCACATTTATTATATTCCGCTGCTGATCTTGTTTGCTTCTGAATATCGTTACCTAGGAATAAAAAGTCAAGTGTGTCAAAAGATGGCAGTTTTCAGTTTTATACAGTTTTTGCATCTTCTACTTGGCTCATTTACTATTAAATTGATGGTAATGAAAAGTTAGAACTTCTATAGAAGCAAAAAATCGCTCAGTTTTCCTCTATCTCCCATAGTTCTCGAGCAAAGTGAGCTTTTTTAGGTGAAACCGCAATGAAAACGAAAAGTTGTCAGAAATGATCTCTCAAATTTCTCTGGGGGGAACTAATAAAACGCGAAAATCTCCGGACTGGGGATAGCTAGAGGAAAACGGTTTGAAATTTTGAGAGCAGATTAATCTCCTCTTTCGAAAGTGTCAACCTAGCTGCCTCCAATCCAAAGATTTTTTCGTTTTATTAGTTCGCCCCAGAGAATTCCAAAGTTTTGCAATTCTTTATTGCGCCTCATTGCTACATAAATTAGGATGGTTTTGAAAAAAACGTAAATTCGGCGTATAGAATTGAAATTAGCAATCCATCATTTTCGAAGTGTACGTCCCAATTCTCGATTTGCAATTTTTTTAGTTGAAAATGCATTCAGCATCGATGGAAATGATCACTCAACGTCATTTATTTAATTTGTTGTTCAGAAAATGATCGCTCAAATTTTCTCTGGGGGGAACTAATAAAACGCGAAAATCTCCGGACTGGGGATAGCTAGAGGAAAACGGTTTGAAATTTTGAGAGCAGATTAATCTCCTCTTTCGAAAGTGTCAACCTAGCTGCCTCCAATCCAAAGATTTTTTCGTTTTATTAGTTCGCCCCAGAGAAATTAACGATTTCGAAAACGGCGAATATTCTGGTGATGCCTGCAGCACATCAAATATGCAACTCAACATACACCAATTGACGTTTTTGTAATCGTGAATTTCTCTGGGGGGAACTAATAAAACGCGAAAATCTCCGGACTGGTGATAGCTAGAGGAAAACGGTTTGAAATTTTGAGAGCAGATCAATCTCCTCTTTTGAAAGTGTCAACCCGTTTCCCTGTAACTGCCTCCAATCCAAAGATTTTTGCATTTTATTAGTTCGCCCCAGAGAAATTAGCGATTTCAAAAACGTCAATTGGCGTATGAGAAATAGCATATTCCATTCTTCGAAGGCGTCACAACTTTATTTCAAACTTTCTAATATTCTGGTAATGCCTTCAGCACGTCAAATATGCAACTCCGCATACACCAATTGACGTTTTCGAAATCGTGAATTTCTCTGGGGGGAACTAATAAAACGCGAAAATCTCCGGACTGGGGACAGCTAGAGGAAAACGGTTAGAAATTTTGAGTCCAAATTGATCTCCTCTTTGGAAAGTGTCAACCCGTTTTGCTGTAGCTGCCTCCAGTCCAAAGATATTTTCGTTTTATTAGTTCGCCCCAGAGAAATTAACGATTTCGAAAACGGCGAATATTCTGGTAATGCCTGCAGCACGTCGAATATGCAACTCAACCTACATCAATTGACGTTTTCGAATTCTGGGGAACTAATAAAATGCGAAATCCGACTGTGATAGCTAGAGGAAAACGGATTGAAATTTTGAGACCAGATCAATCTCCTCTTTCGAAAGTGTCAACCCGTTCTGCTGTAGCTGCCTCCAATCCAAGGATTTTTGCATTTTATTAGTTCGCCCCAGAGAAATTAGCGATTTCAAAAACGTCAATTGGCGTATGAGAAATAGCATATTCCATTCTTCGAAGGCGTCACAACTTTATTTCAAACTTTCTAATATTCTGGTAATGCCTTCAGCACGTCAATAATGTACTAACACAATTGACGTTTTCGAAATCGTGAATTTCTCTGGGGGGAACTAATAAAACGCGAAAATCTCCAGACTAGTGTAGCTAGAGGAAAACGGTTTGAAATTTTGAGAGCCAATTGATCTCACTTTCGAAAGTGTCAACCGTTTGCTGTAGCTGCCTCCAGTCCAAAGATTTTGCGTTTTATTAGTTCGCCCAGAGAAATTAACGATTTCGAAAACGGCGAATATTCTGGTGATGCCTACAGCACTCAATATGCAACTCAACATACACCAATTGACGTTTTTGTAAATCGTGAATTATCTCTGGGGGGAATAATAAGATCGAAATCTAGATGGTGATGCTAGAGGAAAACGGTTTGAAATTTTGAGAGCAAATGATGTCCTCTTTCGAAATTGTCAACCGTTTGCAGTAGCTGCACCAATCCAAAGATTTTTGCATTTTATTAGTTCGCCCCAGAGAAATTAGCGATTTCAAAAACGTCAATTGGCGTATGAGAAATAGCATATTCCATTCTTCGAAGGCGTCACAACTTTATTTCAAACTTTCTAATATTCTGGTAATGCCTTCAGCACGTCGAATATGCTACTCAACCTACATCAACTGACGTTTTCGAAATCGTGAATTTCTCTGGGGGGAACTAATAAAATGCGAAAATCTCCAGACTAGTGATAGCTAGAGGAAAACGGTTTGAAATTTTGAGAGCCAATTGATCTCCACTTTCGAAAGTGTCAACCAGTTCTGCTGTAGCTGCCTCCAATCCAAAGATTCTTTCGTTTTATTAGTTCGCCCCAGAGAAATTAACGATTTCGAAAACGGCGAATATTCTGGTGATGCCTACAGCACATCAAATATGCAACTCAACATACACCAATTGACGTTTTTGTAATCGTGAATTTCTCTGGGGGGAACTAATAAAGATCGAAAATCTCCAGACTGGTGATAGCTAGAGGAAAACGGTTTGAAATTTTGAGAGCAAAATGATGTCCTCTTTCGAAATTGTCAACCCGTTTCGCAGTAGCTGCCACCAATCCAAAGATTTTTGCATTTTATTAGTTCGCCCCAGAGAAATTAGCGATTTCGAAAACGTCAATTGGCGTATGAGAAATAGCATATTCCATTCTTCGAAGGCGTCACAACTTTATTTCAAATTTTCTAATATTCTGGTAATGCCTTCAGCACGTCAAATATGCAACTCCACATACACCAATTGACGTTTTCGAAATCGTGAATTTCTCTGGGGGGAACTAATAAAACGAGAAAATCTCCGGACTGGGGACAGCTAGAGGAAAACGGTTTGAAATTTTGAAAGCAAATTGATCTCCTCTTTCGAAAGTGTCAACCCTTTTCGCTGTAGCTGCTACCAATCCAAAGATTTTTGCATCTCGAGGAAAATGAGCTTTTTGAGGTGAAAGCGCAATGAAAACGCTGAGTTGTCACAAATGATCTCCTCTCACCAAAATTTCAAACCGTTTCGCTCTAGCTGTCTCCAGTCCAAAGTTACACGCGTTTTTCTACAGATTTTTTTGCCCGGGTGGTCTAAATTCAATATGGGTGGCCTTGAAACTCAACCCTTTCACTACCTTGGTAAACACTGTACTCGCGATTTCATTTTATCTCCGTCGTTTGACCTTCGGACTCTACTCTTTCGCTCTGTTCATTTAAATTCCGCTGCTGTAACCTTTGGACTCAACCCTTTCACTACCCTTTACTACCCTTTTTCCTATTTTTACCTGCGATTCCATTGTATTCTTCGTCTCGAGTTTTTCTCTTCATTTGACCTTCGGACTCTACTCTTTCGCCTGGTCGTTTAAATTCCGCTGTTGTAACCTTTGGACTCAACCCTTTCATTACCCTTTCACTACCTTTTACTTTTTACCTGGATTCCATTTCGTCTCATTCATTTGACCTTCGGACTCTACTCTTTCGCTCTGGTCGTTTAAATTGCTGTTGTAACCTTTGGACTCAACCTTTCACTACCTGTAACCTTTCTTCCGGATTCATTTTACCCATTCATTTGACCTTCGGACTCTACTCTTTCGCTCTGGTCGTTTAAATTCCGCTGTTGTAACCTTTGGACTCAACCCTTTCACTACCTGGGTAACCATTTCGTTCTCGGAGTTCATTTTACCTCCTTCATTTGACCTTCGGACTTCATTTCTTCGCTTCGGTGGTTTAAATTCCGTCCGTGTGGCCTTGAAACTCAACCCTTCCACTGATCTGTGAACCCTTTACATATTAATTCGCCCGAGAGAAATCAGCGATTTCGAAAACGGCGAATTTTCTGATAATGCCTTCAGCACGTCATATATGCAACTCAACCTATACTAATTGGGTTTTCGCAATTGCGAAAATCTCCAAACTGGGGATAGCTAGAGGAAAACGGTTTGAAATTTTGAGAGCAAAATGATGTCCTCTTTCGAAATTGTCAACCCGTTTCGCAGTAGTTGCCACCAATCCAAAGATTTTTGCATTTTATTAGTTCGCCTCAGAGAAATTAGCGATTTCGAAAACGTCAATTGGCGTATGAGAAATAGCATATTCCATTCTTCGAAGGCGTCACAACTTTATTTCAAATCTTCTAATATTCTGGTAATGCCTTCAGCACGTCGAATATGCTACTCAACATACACCAATTGACGTTTTCGAAATCGTGAATTTCTCTGGGGGGAACTAATAAAACGCGAAAATCTCCGGACTGGGGACAGCTAGAGGAAAACGGTTTGAAATTTTGAGTGCAAATTAATCTCCTCTTTGGAAAGTGTCAACCCGTTTTGCTGTAGCTGCCTCCAGTCCAGAGATTTTTTCGTTTTATTAGTTCGCCCCAGAGAAATTAGCGATTTCGAAAACGTCAATTGGCGTATGAGATATATATAGCATATTCCATTCTTCGAAGGCGTCACAACTTTATTTCAAATTTTCTAATATTCTAGTAATGCCTTCAGCACGTCGAATATGCTACTCAACATACACTAATTGACGTTTTCGAAATCGTTTTTCTACAGAAAATTTTTTTTCAAAAATTTTCACAAAAGTGAAAAAAAGTGAAATTTGTCAGAACCCCGGCATATTTACTCTCAAATTGAAGGTAATGAAAAGTTAGAACTTCCTTAGAAACAAAAAATCGCTCAGTTTTCGTCTATCTCCCATAGTTCTCGAGCAAAATGAGCTTTTTTAGGTGAAAGCGCAATGAAAACGCAAAGTTGTCAGAAATGATCTCCTCTCACCAAAATTCCAAACAGTTTTGCTCTAGCTGTCTCCAGTCCAAAGTTACACGCGTTTTTCCACAGAAATTTCGAAAATGTCAATTATGTAAAATTCATAGTGTCTACATCTTCGCAAAACTTTTGAAAAATGTGGGAACGCCTTGATAATGTTAACTATGCAAAACATGTTACAGTAATGAGCAGTTTCGAAGGTTCAATTTTTTACAAATATTTGCAAATGCAAGCAACAATAGCATTTTTTTCTGTAACATTTAGCAACAGTGGAGGAGAAATCGAAAATTCCCCCACTTTTTACTATCTTTGAGCCCCTTCTTGCTGGCAATATGCAACCCAACTGAAATTCAAAAACTTGAGTCCGCAATTCCGTCCTTGCGCTCTTTTTTGCTGATACTATGCAACCCAACTTGCAATTCAAACCCGTAAAATTCGATGCCCCTTCATGCTGATATCGTGTCACCCAATTTACGCCCCAAAATTTGGAAAGTTATAGCTGTTGTAGTTGCCTTCTACTATCTTTTGCCTCTTCTTACTGACAGTATGTAACCTAATTATCAATTCAAAATCTGAATCCGCAGTATTATCATTGTGCTCCTCCTTGCTGACAGTATGCAACCCAAGTAACTATTCAAAACCTGAAACTCCGCAATTCTATGTACCATGTGCCCCTTCGTGCAGACACTATGCAACCCAACTTACAATTCAAAACCAGAAAATTTTGATGCCCCTTCATACAGTCATCATGCAACCCAATTTACACCATAAAATTTGGAAAATTGTAGCTATTTGAGAATAGCCGCTTTCAACGATCTTTCGGCCTCTTCTTACTGACAGTATGCAACCCAACTAAGTATTCAAAACCTTAACTCCGCAATTCTATGTACTATGTACCTCCTCTTGCTGACACTATGCAACTCAAGAAAAATTCCATGCTCCTTCATACTGATATTATGCAACCCAATTCACGCCAAAAAATTTGAAAAATCCACTCTTGAGGTCCCTTCTTGCTGACAGTATGCAACCTGATTAACGATTCAAAACCTGATATCCGCAATTCTATCATTGTGCTCCCTCCTTCTTGCTGACGGTATGCAACTCAACTAACAATTCGAAATCTGAAACTCCGCGAGCTCACTTTTCGTCGAGCTCTGTGGGGAGGTGCTACACAACTCTGAAAATTGTCTCCCGCGAGGGACGTTCTGACTTTTCATTACCTTCATTTTGTCAGAAATTATCTCCCCTTACGCAGTTTCAAACTATTTTACTCCAGCTGTCTCCAGTCGAAAGTGATTCGATTCGCGTTATGTCACCCCCCCCCCCCCCCTCGAAAACTGGTATCTTCGAAAACGCTTATATATACGCGTCCTCGTAACGATGAAAAACAATGAAGTAGACATTCATATACGCCAAAACTGACAAAATTAACAAAATTATAAAATTTGTATATTTTATAATCATCACATGAATAATGACAGAGAGTCTTACTCACGACCAAAGAATTGATGGAAGTGCAAAATGATACGTCATCATATCATCAATATGTCGTAGTAGTTATGAAGTTATAATATATAAGAAAACAGGAACAAATAACTTGAAAACAATCTTCATGAAGTGCGGATATCCAATATTAACAGCTGTACAAGGAGTAACAAATAATAGGGCCTCCATATTTACAAATTAAAACCATCATAACATACCAACCTGGTCTTATAACAAATGCTACTGTTACGGGGCAGTGGCATCAGGGCCTTCCATAAAAATAATAAAGCTCGCGAACAAGCACAGTTTCTACAATCAAATATTGAATACTCGCGTTTTACATTATTTTAGCGATTTAGCGCTATCCAGATTTCGGAGCAACTACGAGCACGAATAGCACCGTGGGGGGGGGGCGGTACCACGCCACATTCAAGCCTTCAATGTTACGAGGTTTTATGAAAAAAAGCAAGAATACGACGAACAGTAATGCCTTTCAGGAGTACTTAATTTAGCTCGTAATTTAAAAATGAAAAACGGGAACGACGAGGGGGTCACACACACACGTTACGAATCGTTATGAGAATCCAGCATCTCCCGAAGGAAGTCATCGATCGGATCTTCACCGATTAGCCTGTAGAAGAACAAGTGTTCCAGACACTTGAGACCGATGGAACGCAAGGCTGGTAGTCTTAACAACAGCTTAGCAAGGCGAGTCGGCTCGTTCGGATACTGAACCCGAGTGTACTCGTCTAAAGACAGGTAGACCTTATCGCGAAGTTGTTCCACCTCTTGAACAGAACGCAATCCTTTCACACCTGGAAAAGGAAATCAGTTCGCATGAGCAATCAGTGACGTGAACATTCGGTTGAAATATTACGTGAAAGGGAGAAGCTTCGATTAAATATGCGAAGTATGAGGCCGTACAGGGGGTGCTAAAAGCAGAAAAAACACTGACGAAGCCGCAGGGGTGCGTCCAGATCCCCTAGACCCCCCATATATGCCACTGCGAGTACTTCCTGATGAATTGGTACTTCAATTACAGTAAACGCTTCCTGTTTCCATCCCTATCCACCGAGTAAATTGAAGATGAACGTGATAGCCACTTCTGTCATAACAGGTTAGCATTATTATGGTATGTGTGACATATTGAATAACAATACTATAACGGGCACGAAAACACGTAATAACGATTTTAATTTCACACTAACACGACACAAAACAGTGGCTAAATCGCTTTGAAAACGCACGATTTATCGCATACAAAACTAGACTGTAAGGCGACAGCCAGCGGCCTCTATATACCCCGGCATTATCGGGAAAAACTTCTTATCGCTCTTGGTATCGATCTTCTATTCTGTTGCTCAAAATGTGTCAATCGATATTATCTCAAATGTTCGGGAGCGTTCGCCACACTGCCCCCTCCTTAAGCCTGGATGTCCCGGTCAGGTTCTGGATCTTCTTCATGATCGCCGTGCCAGACCGCTAGTCGGTTAAGGAGCACGGCTTTGGCATATCTACCAACAAGCTTCCAAATCTGGTACACAACATTGTTGATCCGCTTGAGTAGGATGTATGGTCCTTCCCAATGACACAGTAGCTTTGAGTTTCTTCCTCTCTTTGTTGCAGATTGTAAAACCAGACACAGTCCTCAGCCTGGAAGCCGACCTCATTGGCTTTGATGTCATAACGAATCTTTATCTAGTCGCTGGCAATTTGCAAATGATTACGGCCGATGTGATGAGTAGAGTCGAGCTTTTCCCTCAGTTGGCTAACAAACTCGTCCACCAGTTGCGGCTGTTGAGGTGGAGTTCCGAACTCCAGATCGCATAGTAATTGTAACTCCCGGCCAAGAATGACCTTTGCGAGAGTGTGCCGTGTACTCTCATGGATGGCTGATCTGTAGGCCAACAGAAAGAATGGGATATGTTGGTCCCAACCTCTTTGGTGCTCGGCAACAACTATGGCCTGATATGCCTTGAGCGTCCGATTGAATCGCTCGATCATTCTGTCGGATTGCGGATGCAGCGGAGTATTTATTGATTTCCAAATCCCCAGACGCTGGTATACTTCTTCAAACATCTGGATTCGAAATTTCTCCCCTAGTCTGTATGCAGCTCCAGTGGGACACCATAACGTGATATCCAATTCTCTGTCAGCATCCTGGCCACTACCTCCGCATCCTGTGTTGGCATTGGGTCTACTTCAGGCCATTTACTGTAGTAATTGCCTACACACAGCACATACCAGTTTCCACAGCATCAGACAGCGGGAATGGTCCTGCAATATCCATTGCAACTTTTTCAAATGGACATCCAACGTTGTACTCCTGTATCCTCCCGCGAGACCAAGTTTGTGGCCCTTTCACTGCCGCACACCAGTCTTCTACATTTTCCTTGCTTGTCGGCCAGTAGAAGCGCTCTCGAATCTTTGCTAGGGTTTTTGTGGTGCCCAGATGCCCTCTAGACACTTGGTCATGTACACCACGCAGGATTTCCAGAACCTTTTTCCATGGAATGATTGTCTGCATTCGCACTGTTGTACCATCTTCTGACTCCCAAGCGCGCACCAAAAGACTGTTACTCATGCGCAACGAGTCCCAAGCCGACACAACTTTCAACTCCCATGACTGATCTGAAATTTCCTGCCACGGAGGTCTTTCACCTGCTTGCTTGGCTCGCAGAACGACTTCATCCTCCAATTAATCTTTCTTCAGCGCGTCACTAGACTGCACAGCAATCCCACTCAACAGATGCAAGTTCCTTCTTCTCCAGTCGCTGACAAAACCGGCAGTCTGCTAGGCACAGTCACCTCGACAGGCCATCCGCATTTCCATGACTATTGCCTTTCCAGAACTGTATTTTGCAGGAATACTCCTGCAGCTCCTGAAGCCGCCTTGCGATCTATCCTTCTGGATATTTGAAGGGTAGGAGCCACTGTAATGCCAAATAGTCAGTCTGGAGAATGAATTTCTGGCCATACAGATACTTGTGGGATTAGCGCAATGTTTTGACCACAGCGCGGAGCTCTCTCCTAGTGACACAGTAGTTCCACTCAGGCTGCAAAAGAGACTTGCCATAGTAAGCAATGACGCGCTCATTCCCATCTTCCAGCTGGGTGAGTACACCTCCGATGGCTGTGTCGCTGGCGTCTGTGTCCACAATAAATGGCTGCTCCGGCTTCAGAAAAGCCAAGACTGGAGCCATACACAACAGCTTCTTCAACTTATTCTCAAAAGCTTCTATGCATTTATCAGTCCAGACAAATTCCCGGCGATCTTCTATTAGCTGATGCAGCGGTTGGGCAATACAAGCAAAGTCTCGGATGTACCTTTGGTAGTAGGAACAGAATCTAAGGAAGCTCCTAGTCTGACACTGGCCACTTTTCCACTGCAGATAGCTTATCTGGATCTGTCCGGATTCCTGTCTTGGAGATGACATGGCCCAAAAATTGTAACTCCTTCTGGGCCAGGGAACACTTCTTGGGTGACTGCTGCAACCTGGTGCTCTGGAACCTGGAGAACACCTGTCTAACCTTATCTAGGTGCTGCTGCAGGGAGGATCCTCTAAAAATGACCACATCATCGAGGTACACCAGGCAGATCTTGCCTAGTACGCCTCACAGGACTGTCTCCATCAGGTGCTCAAACATAGCTGGCGCATTACACAATCCAAAGGGCATTACTGTGTACTACCAGAGTCCAGAACCAGCTGAAAACGCTGTCTTCTCTTTATTCTCTGGATGGAGGACCACCTGATGGTAACCATTCTTCAGGTCCACTGTGGTATACCACTCGTTTCCACCCAGTAGATCCAGTGTGTTATCAGTCCCCAGCAATGCATAACTGTCTTTCCCAGTCACATCATTCAGCCAAGAATATCCATATACAACCACATTGTACCATCCTTCTTTGGTACGAGCACAATGGGGGAAGTTCATGGACTTGAAGATGGCTCGATGACACCCTGCCTGCACAAATCACTGATCATCTATTTAACTTCCTCTTGTCTTGCCAAGGAGACTCTCCAAGGGTGTTACTTAATGGGCAGACTGTTCCCAGTATCAATCCGATGTTGCACTAATTCTGTCCGGCCATAATCGTCACTGTTCTCAGTAAAGATCTTCCTGAAGTCATTCAGAAGAGCCTCCATTGTCCTTTTCTGTGTTAGAATCAAAACCCGGACTATATCTCGGACCCACTGATCAAATTCTAATAGTGCTGTCTCATCTCTTGGTGTTGAAACGGCCCATCTCTTTGGCAGTTTCCTAGCATCTGTCTTCTATAGCTGACTGTGCCTGAGGTGGGTAGTCTTCTCGAACTTTGCAACCCAACCTTAATACTTCAGTATCTGCTGCTCAGGACTGGTGATCAGCCCATGCGGCACCATCATGTCCCAACAAATGACTGCAGCATCCTGAATATCAGCTACCATAAACTCTTGCTCAAGGAAGACTCCCATCAGCTGAACTTGGAGCTGGACTACCCCATACAATGGCACAATTTCTCTTATAGCTGTTCACAGAACATACTACTTCTTCCAGTCCAACTCCTCAACTGGGACCAGCTCGCATTGGAGGATTGAGGGCGATGCCCCAGTATCGACACAGAAGAGTACTGTCCTCTAACCAAGCTTCCCTTTCACATAGTTGCTTAAGGCATCGTGCAGCAACGTTCTCTTAACAGCAATGATTGTGTGGGCCCTATTAGGAAACTACTGAAGACATTTGGCTAGCAACACCCCGGCTTCTTAGTTTAACTGTTTTGGTTCAATCTTCTAGTTTTAGGGGCAGGCAATATGAATATGCCACTGTTCACCGCACTGGAAGCATTGTAGTTTTCCCTTCCAGTGTGGACATTTGGTGTTTGATCACTTCTTTGTCTCCATTACCTGCTCCACCACTGCTTCCACAATTTTCTTCAAGCCTACCAGCTCCTCTTCCATTTCATAGGCCTGGGCTTATTGGACTGTGGCTTTATTTCTGGAGCTTTCCTGTGCAGCTTCTAGCTCCAGGGCTTATGCCAAAGCAGGTGGTAAGTTTTGGTGGTTGCCAACTCTCACCAACATCTGAATGTTCGTCCTCAATCTCTTCAATAAAGGCCAACACCGCAATTTCCTCTCTGAATTCTTCCGAGGACGTTGGGTAGGCGGTGTTGGTGAGGCGAACTCTTTCCGCTTCAAAGGCTTGAAGCGATTCTCCCCGCCTCTATGACCAGATCTTCAGTTCTCATCTCCGCAGTTGCTTCATATGAGCTTGCCTGTATTGGCGTTCCAACTTCCAAGGCTTCCACCAACTTCTGGAAATTCTTCTGATCCTTAGTCGGAACCATCTTCAGCACATCCACTGCAGCTCCTTGCAGGTTGACAACCAATGCTGTGGTCTTTGTCGCCTTGTCCCAGCCATTAAACCAGGTACGTCTCCCATGAATGCTGACCATCGAACGTTGGCGGTTTCAGTTTTATGGAGCCACTACCACTCAAAGCTGAAACCATTTGGCATTATTGACTGCCTGAAACCTCCACCAATGATGCACCAGCGGCTGAATCTATCTAGGTAGGCTGCTGGTTACCTGGAGGTACCACCACTGATATTGTGGTATGGCCAGTCCAGAGTTCCCCCAGCTCTTTTTCTCATTTGGTCACTCCTTCATTCTGATCTTCCAACTTCTTGGCCAAAGGCTTGAATTTCTCATCCATCTTCTTGTCCAGTTCTTGGATATCGGTCCGCATGTCGACCATCTTCTTCAACTGTTCTTCCATTTTCTTGGCTCAATCAGTCTTCATTTCTGCCATCATCTTGGATTGCTCGCTAACATGTTCATAATGTACTGGAGAGCAGCAGCCACTGTCGACCCTTTGTCTTCTGGTTCTGATAGTTCTACACCAAAGACGAAAGTTTCCGGGTCCTTACCTTCGCCTTGCAGATAGGCCTCCAGCCGTCGGACCAGTTCCGCTTTCAAACCTGATGGCAATTAGTCACGGTTCCTCAATTCTCTCCGGAGCTCTTTCTGCGTCAGTTCGAATAACTTCTTTGGAGCCATCGCGAATGGAAAGTTCCAATGATTCTCACTTCTTCAACGGAAACGCCGCAAATTTCCAAGCAAATGTCCGAATGAGATCTTCTTCACGACGCGTATTGCCGAATCCCACTTCTGACACTAATGTAACGGGATTCGCACCGAAAAACGCACGAAAACACGTAATAAGGATTTTAATTTCACACTAATACAACACAACACAAAACAGTAGCTAAATCGCTTTGAAAATGCACGATTTATCGCATACAAAACTAGACCATAGGGCGACAGCCAGCGGCCTCTATATACCACGACATTATCGGCAAATCTTCTTATCACTCTCGTTATCGATCTTCTATTCTGCGGCTCGAAATGTGTCGATCGTCCTTTACTTATTTCGAATGTTCGGGAGCGTTTGCCACAATAACACCGAGCTATAAATTTGCATTTCTCTTCAGAATTCATCTCAAGTCCCACCATTCGCAGATTTGGAAACGTTTCTTCTAAGGCAGATGTGTGCTAAATGGTTACCATGAGGTCCTACTGCGGCCACTTCTCAAATAAATGTGCTGCAATATCCACAAAACCGAGGGACTATCAATCGGTCGAAAATGAGATCGTGGCGAGATGGCAACACTAATTCAGGCGAATAAGGAAATTTTAAAAAGTGTTTTGCTAATAAGCGGACATTTGGCGAAAATTGATTTATTTTATTTGTATTTGAGTCCCCCCCCCCCAACAGATGCCCGGAGGTCCCATTGACAGGAAGGGACAGTAGCTACAATATATAACTATTATTCTTAAAAACAAAAAATACTTTTCGAAGGAAAGGTGGGGTTAAAGAAGAAGGAAAAGATGACAAAAAGAGGGAGGGGGAAGACAAGCGCCAGAACAAGGGCAGAGCGGGGGTGAGGGGCACGCAGATTCACAGTCACAGGGGGCAATTAAGAATTGTGAATTAAGAACTGAGGGTTGAAGGAAGCCGAGGGGCCGAAACAAGCCACACTTGTGCGGTATGAGGGAAAGAACTGCAGAGACTAGCACCTACATACCCTCGAGTACTTTAAAGACTAAATGGATCCACTGAGGCTCACTCAAAAGATAGTCAATTGGCATGTTGCTATTTTCGGAGTCGGGGGTTAAGCCTCTCCCCCAAACTAGTTTTCTAAAAAGTATTGAGCAATATAAATATCAAATTTAGGAAAAATTCTTTCAAATAGTTAATGTTCCTCATGCAACTCTGCTTAAGACGAGCTGAACGAAGGCGTTATGTTCGCTGCAGTTTTATCGGCCCACACGATGACCCCTTTGAGCAAAATAACGAAAAATTTTCCCGCATGTTTTGGGCGTTGAAACGTTACAGAGGTGAATTTTCAGAAATTTGGCCGAACGATCTGGCACCACTGCAATGTTTGTTCATCAGTATGAACGATGATCAGACCTCAGCTCTGAAGTTAGGACAGCAATGCAGGGTGGCCACTCGAACTTTTCCTTTAAAATATTGAAAAAGTGGCCTAAAAATTACCGAAATTTACAAGTTTTAGCCTTTTGTGTACCAATTTTTGAAGGGCTGCGTACTTTGTCAGAACAAAATTCTAGTTATTATTCTTTTCCACGAGGCACGCTCAACTCACAATTCAAATATTCGAAGTTTAAAAAAAAAAAAAAACTATTATGTACCAATTTGAAAAACAATGTATAAATTAGGATACTTTTCAATTCCCATAATTCATATTTCAGAAGAAAAACTTTGGTACCAAAATTATTGATCGTCATTTCTTCTTCGAAAATGTTCTCACTTTTTTAAAGCACACATTCATCATCTACTACTGTACTACCTATCAGAAACGTACCGTTAGAGGAGAGGGAGGCAACTTACACCCTCCCCCATAGGAATTTTTCACTCAGCAGTTGGGAAAATTTATTAATCAGGGGGGCACAGAAGCCTCCACCGAATTTGGAAAATTTTAGTAGATGGATCAAAAGTTGGAAAA
This sequence comes from Acanthococcus lagerstroemiae, assembly GCA_031841125.1. Taxonomy (NCBI): domain Eukaryota; kingdom Metazoa; phylum Arthropoda; class Insecta; order Hemiptera; family Eriococcidae; genus Acanthococcus; species Acanthococcus lagerstroemiae. The sequence goes on from CM063114.1 coordinate 53,191,126, forward strand.
ATCCAACAAGTCAAAAGTTTTTTTTTACCAATAAAAAAAAATTTTGATACTCTGGAATTTTGAGTTGAATCAGTTGGTACTTTCACAATTTTGCCCCCTCCCCTCCCCCAGAAAAACTCTTTGGTGCGTCCCTACTACCTACTTCACTAATATTCAGTAAATTTGAAATATTTTCAATATCTTGGGCAAAATTAGAATCACTTTCAACGTTTTCTGGTTTTATGAACTTTATAAATCCTATAGCTGAAATTTCTGACTGAGTTAAGCATTTTAGTGTAAATATTCTGCCATAGCTAAATAGCTCTTTCGACAACACAACAAAAATTTAAATTCTCTCTTTCATTAATAACTGGGATACAAATTAGAGTTGCAAATGTTGGCACGATTGCGTCTTACCAGTGGTTTGAATGGGTGATCATGGAGATATATCCGTAAGCGTGTAGCAAACTTCACTATCATTAAGTCGATAATAAATTCCCTATCAAAGAAACTTGTCTTAAATTTTAACTGCATCATCACTAAAAAATTGAATTATAATCAGTTCCACTGGTAGCGAAATTTCGACTCGTTTGTTCCCCTCCTGAAGATAGCAGTGTTTCTATTTGAGATCATCTTTTCATTTCCCCCCGCTAACACCAGCACAGGTGATTTTGCAGCGCACTCTAGTGCAGGTTTATATCCCAATAGAAATTTCAGTTTTCACCCTTTCAAGTACTAGGGTGGATCGTCACACGTAGGCTAGAAAACTTTTTGAATTTTTGAGCGCGGCCTAGTTAAAAGTTGCATTTATTGGGGGAAAAGAAGTGTTTTAAAATTCTTTTTAAATTTGTAAATTTTCCCTAAGGGATTTGTCCTTGAAGTTATGTACCATAGGGCTGAAAATTGTACGTTACACAGCGCCTTAAAAATGCCGGTTATGCAAAATTTTACGCAACCTTTTTAATAGAATTCATCGCGAACTTTAAATTGTCTGTAAAACTGAAGGCGCTAAAGCACTTACAATACTTTGTTGCTTTATAGCGCCTTCAATATTGCAGATAGGCAAACATTACATTCAACCTTAACAGTAGTAGTGATTGAAATTTATAAAATGAGCTATGTACAAATTTTACCTATCTGCAATATTGAAGGCGCTATAAAGCAACAAAGTACTATAAGTGCTTTAGTGCCTTCAATATTGCAGACAGGGAAATTTGTAGATAACTCATTTTGTAGATCTCAATTATTACTACACTTAAGGTTATATGTGAATCTTGCCTATTTATCATACTGAAGGCGCTATAAGGCAACAAAGTATTGTAAGTGCTTTTAGCACCTTCAATATTGCAGACAGGTAAGATTTGTACATAACTCATTTCGTAGATCTCAATCATGACTACTGTTAACGTTGTTGTGAATCTTGCCTATCTGCCATACTGAAGGCGCTATAAAGCAACGAAGTGTTGTAAGTGCTTTAGCGCCTTCCATATTTCAGACAGGCAAAATTTGTACACAACTCATTTTGTAGACCTCGATCATTACTACTGTTAGGACTATATTTAAATGTTGCCTATCTGACATAGTCAAGGCGCTACAAGGCAACAAAGTATTCAAGTGCTTTAGCGCCTTCAATTTCACAGGTAAGCAAAATTTGTTTGTAAACTAATTTAAAGTTCGCGATGAATACTATTAAAAAGGTTACGTAAAAATTTTGCATAGCTGGCATTTTTAAGGCTCTGCGTAACATTCCATTTTCAGTCCCATAGTACAGAACTTCCAAGGGCAAATCCGTAAGGAAATTTAAAATTTCTTTTTCACCAAAGGCAACTTTTTACCTCGGTCGCGTCAGAAATTTCAGAAAAAATGTTGACGATCCACCATATTAGGTACAACAACTTCTCTTAACAGGTGTGAGTTCCAATTTGGATTCGTCAAATCTTCACAAAAGAAATGTTAGATGGTTTCATAACACGATTAAGAAAAGTGTTACAAACAGTGAACGCATTTCTGAATGCAAAATATAGATTACTTAATATTTCATTGGAAGATTGGAACCTTTCGTCATATTGATGAATAATTGGGAAACTACAAATAGGGATTCCAATTCAGCTTTGTGAGTTTTTTCAATAAAAAAGAATGAATGAGTTTATGCGATATGCTATTTAATAGTTTCGACTTCTCCTTTGGGAGGAAGATCAAAAAATTATTCTATAATTGCAGGACTCCACTCAATTATGTTTACTGAGTTTCTCAAAATCAACCAAGGAATTGAAATGTGTTTCGGTATTTTTACAGGTGGCAATTTCAATTTTTCTGGAATGATGCAGAAGTCTACTTCTCGATTAGAACCGACAAAGAATTTCCCAGAGAAGACCTTATCAGCTAAGAATTTACAAGCGAAAAATTCACCTAGACCCGAGACTCCCATCTGGTTTATTTCTGAAACTCGAACTCATACAAACAATTACGCCAAACTTTCGCGTATTGTCCGAGATTTTTTTAAATTCTGTTTTTCAGACGAAATCTGACTGGACTGAACTATTCAAGTAGCAGATATTTCCTTCTTTTACAGAATTCTTACATCGTATTACTTCACATATTGGCCACATTTGGCACAAGTGCTAGTCAAATGATTTCACCATTTTTTTTTTTTTTTTTGTCCAACTAACCCTTATAATTTCATTTCCCAAGCTATTTCCTTGTAGTTCACAAAATTGTTCAGACTCGGAATACATCAGCAAGCTCAAAACGTTCACTTCAGCTGAAACTGCAGCTCGATTCAGAATCCCCTCGGGAGACCTCAGCTCTTTTATTCCACCTAAGAAAGGTCTACAACTAACCTGGGTTGAAGAGTATTATCGATCGAAGACAACCCAACTCAGTCTTATCCATTTTCATTTCCCTCATTTTAGCAACCAGCTCTGTGATCACCATGTCAAATATGCTTTCAATTCCGGTTTCCGTGGCCGTATGTCGATACACCGTGTAGTTGTTGGCCAATACCAGTCCCTCTTCCACGTCTAACGAACGATGCGAAAATGCAGCGATCAGTAATTCATTCCATCCTGGCATGTTGAAAAAATCAGCGCATAAATAAAATGAGGAAAACGGGTACTGTATATGCAATAGTCCACGGCGATTCGGTATAACATACCTGCCCTTAGTAACAGCACCTGGTCTATTATTGGTAAAGATGTGAAATGAGGGATATGTTTAGCCCATTCGACCAACTGAAATAGCTGCTTCTCTGTCGCTTTGTAAAAATATTGAACGTCCTGAAATAAGAAAAAGTATTAGGGTTAAATTTTATGCAGTCGGTAATCGAACCCTCGGCTAGTTTGGAAGAGCCATCAACTACCATCTCCTCAAAACACGAGAACTAAGTTCTTCGTGCATCTCGTATCAGCATTTCAGCCTCCACCGTCGATTTCATACTAATTTGAACTTACTTTAACATCGTCCATTTCCGGAGAACTACACTCCATCTGTCTTTCGGCCTCCAGTATCCTCTCGATGGACATATCGCCAGCAATGGCAGAGCTGGTTGATTCCACTTCATTTTGTTCACGATCTTTGTTTCTCTGTCTCTCTTCCTACGGATACGAAAATGAAACGATGTAAGAAATTGTATTTAGTAGTAGAGTATCGAAGGGATGCATCAATCAGCAATTGAGTGATTGGGTCTTGTCATTGAATTCGAAGACCTCGGTTCGAAAACAACCAAGGTCACAGTACCGACATTTTGAAATTTCATCGTTCTAGTCAAGATATAGCGCTGTATCCAGGTCCGTAGCTAACTGCTTGTGTGTGCCTGGGTATTTGATATTTCAACCAGGGCATGCGGGCACAAAATTTTATAATTTTTTACTAAAACGTCTGGTTTTTTAAACTAACTTTTCCAGTAGGTATGTTTCTTGATCTTCGAGAGTTTTAGATTCATATTGCCAAAGTATAAAACCAATGAGAGTTCTATTGTACATCTTCATCTGTGGACGACCCCTGCAATGATTATACTGTGTCGCCCAGCTATACTTGTTCTATTAAAGAACGTTTAAAGAATATTTGGAATTTGCCTTCTCAGTAAATTCCTGAAGTAAATTGTTCCTGAATCCTGATTAAGTCTGGATCAGAGAAACATATTCGTTGAGAATTCGTTATGTAACGTATCTATTTCTGCCTACTTTCTCCCTTATCAGTAAATTTTCAAAGGAATAATGTGATGTGAATCGTCAATCGTGTCTTTTAAATATAGGTAATCAAGTACATATTAATGGTAATTTTGATATTCTGTTGGAGGTTTCGAGCAATGAAGCCTTACTGTTGTGGCTGTCTTCATCTGAAGATGAAACAATAACCACAATTTATGGCAATTGTGCTAATGTGCGCCGATACTGCAAATGAATCAATAGCACATGAACAATTTGCTAGTGAACGCGTATAGGATAAAGCTTTAATACATAATGAACAGAGAGTCTGTGAGCCTAGATCAGAATGCCATATAGAATCGTGAATATTATAAACAGAGTATTCAGGAGAAATTCTACAACAAAGACCCTAAATCTGCATGCCATTTTAAGAAACTCTGTTACCATTGGTAATAATTTCGATTATGCGTATTCAAATACTAAACCTCATTTGAATTAAAATATAATTCCCTTTTGTCTCCAGCGCAGGAAAAATTACAATTTTCTAAAGTGCCCCTTGGATTAGATGATTTAAAAAATTATTATAGAAGAACGTTCTCTAGCTCCAGGAGTTGGTTTCATTCAAATTCGGTATTTTTCATTGTATTCATTGCAGAGTGCGTTCTTGTTGATGATAGAGTAATAGAACCATAGAACTGCGTGACTGCAGTCTGCAACTTAGCAGTTTGAAATCTTATTCATCCGCTCATTGAAATGAATCGTTTAACTGGATTAATTCAAGAACAAACGACCCATCTCTACTTTCCAGCCGACTCTCTTCGAATAGCGAAGATACTTGTTTACTTTTACTTTTTGGAAAGTGCTGGCCCTGGCGTTAGCTACGGGTCTGGTTGTATCTGCAAAACGGCAGTGGTGGCAATTTTCAAGTTTCAAAACTATGGCTAGATTTTGCATTCGTCGAAATTTGAAACCATTGAACTGAGGTCGTAACTTGTACATCAGCAAATGTAAATCCATATCATAGCCAATGAGAAATAGGTCTCTGACTGATACTGGTATCTACATATTGGTGTATCGCAAAATCGACTCAGGATTATGCCGTAATTCTGACTGGTTTTAATCACTACTGTTTTTGATATCCGATATGTATCGTGGAACCTTCCTAAGTCTTCATTTTGGAAGCTCTGGCTTGCCATTCTGCCAAGTATTTCAAAATAGTACTAAAAAATTTCGCAGGACTGTCAACTCTGCTCTCTGACTAGCTGAGTCGACTGGACTCAAGTGCTACCTCTACTTTCTGATTAGCTAAGCCATTTGCCGAATGTAAGTCGTGTTTCCCCTCTTGCGAGTCTGTCAATGCAGTGTTTGCAGATCAGATTTATTTAAACTTCAAAATAAATGCACCCCCTCCCCCTAATAAAGGAAACACTTTTCCTCTGGAAAAAGAATGTAAACGATAAAAAATTGAAAGCGTGTGAAAATTATAATGAACATGGAGGATTTGGGATCACGCATTCATTCGGAAGTGTACATAAAAGAGGGATTCCAAAGAATGAAAGGACCGCTTTTTAGTATTCTCAATCATTAATGATGTCAATCAGAGTGCCCACTTTTTCTCTGAAGTGAAATTTCCTAACTTTTCCCTAACTTTCCCAGACGCGTTTCAGAGCGGTCCAAAAGGTGGCTAAATGAAGTTACAGGGCGTGCGAAAAAATGTGCGAAATATTCAAATGTTTGCAACTTTATTATGAATAAAAACAAAATTCAGATATGAGTATCAAGCAAACTTAATTAATTTACTCCATTTCGGCTTCAACCCATGAAAATACACTTTCAGAAGCTATCTTATATTTCCCAGAACTGGGCATTCTGTTAATTATACCCAGTTTCCGATTACAGACATTAACACAGATTCGAGCTTTTGACTCGGTAATGACTGGCATGATTGTAAACATCATCACACAATAATGTTCATAAGAACTGGACTCACCTGTACAGCCTCTCGTTTCATGCCCATGGAAAGGCATTTCCGGTATCTGCAGAACTGACAACGGTTCCTGTGTCGCTTGTCTATCGTGCACTCGTGATCAAATTTGCAGGCATAAGTCAGATTTTTTCGGACTGTCCGCTTGAAAAATCCTTTGCATCCCTCACAACTGTAAATACATGATCAAAACTGATAAGTGATAAGATTTCATACATGAGAAAAAAAATTGTCAGTATTGAGTATCTAATATCAGAGTATACTATATTGTACACCAGATAGGCGACGAAGTCCCAAAATTTCACGTGTCGCAAAAATGTTTAGTTAATAGACAGTGGGGGCACCTCACGAAGCAAAGAACTCGATTAAGATTCTTCAAGCCATATCTAAGTCACCTGTTTAATACTTTCTTAGACTGGTTTCAGACCCGGTTGTGCTCAGGACTCTCTGGGACTCGTCAAGGCTTTTCCAAAAACGTGTAAGACTTCCCAAAACTTATTCTAGATTCTTCTGGGTATATTTTACATACATGATCTCTCAGACTAAGTACGTACTTCAGGCACGCATCAAGTTCTTTCAAAACTTGTTCAAGTATATCTCTTATAGATTTATTCAAGATTCATTAAGGTTCATCGAAACGGACTTGAATTCTCCACAACTAATTTAAGACTCTACAAGATTTCTTCAAGACTCTCCAAGACTTCACGAGAACTTTATACTACATGTGTCTTGAGATTATAAAATTTTCCTGGACTTACTCGAACCTAATACAGGCCTAATTCAGATTTTTTAAATTACACCTTACTGAAACATTTGAGACTCTTCCACACTTATTCAAGACTCTTCGAGACTCATATCCAGACATGCTTAACACCCTTCGAGACTTTTTAAGGCTTATATTCGAGCTTGTTAAAAGTTTTTTGCAACATGTTTTAACTTCAAGGCGAATCTGAAGGGTTCTGTACAAACCTGGAAGTCTAAAAACGTCTCTGCGGTGTTTGGAATAAGCTCAAAAAGGTGCAGACGTCAAAGAAAGTCTTAAACCAGCCTGGAAGAGTTTTGAAGAAGAGTCTTATGTAAGTTTGAAAGAACCATAACGAGTCTCAAAAGGGTCTGAAACATCACGAAATGTCTTGAATAAGTCTAAGAAACTCTTAAACCTGCATATCTGGAACAGTCTTACAATTGTTTTAGCATGTCTGAAATAAGTCTTGAAGGATTTTTATGAGTCTCAAATGAAGCTGTAGAAGTTCTAAAAAGTCAAAATCAGACCGAAATAGTTTTGAACGAGTTCAAAGTAGTGTTAAAATGAGTCTTAAATACTGCTGTACGGATACTGAAGAGTCTTGACTAAATCTAGAAGGATATCTTAAATAATCTTTCAATCTTCTATAGGTTTCAATATCTCGGATAAAACTTGCATCAATGAAATTTTATAGACGTTATTTTTAAACCAAAATGCAACTTTCTAGTTGGTATCATTATTAGAATTCAGAACTTTTCTCTTCTTTTACCCTAAAAAATGAATTGAGCCTAGCATGCACGCAAGACCCGCCGCCATTTTCCCCTTGATGCAAGCCCTTCTGCGGTCGCATACTTTGATATGGAAGACAAAACTGCACAAATTTAAGGAAGATTTTCTAAAAATTCCGTTAATACCGAGAACCAGAGCGACAGTCCAGCATGGTGATAATAGAAAAGATAATACATATTTTTATTCTTATCAGTATCACTATTACTATTATCTGAGCACATTTATAGAAATAGGGAAATTTCATGGGTCACAAACTGATGCTCTGCGACAGGCGAATGATTCATGACGGGGCGTACTTCGCCGCAAATGGTATGAGACTGATGTTTATTGGCAAAAATTTCAATTTTTGATTGTTGTCAAAGTCTCTAATGCTTCGTTCTCAAATTTTCAGATGCAACTTGTTTATATGAGGGCAGCGCGCACAGTAGGGATAATTAAGACTATTTATTCACTGATAACATCCCTAACAGGCGTGTTACCCAAATGACGACTTACCCTTCTGAAACCTACCCAGATGACTACTTGACTAACTTATGGCCTAATCAAATTAAGATCTACCTACTTTATGACTCACTCAAATAATGACCTGTCCAACTGACACCCTATCCAACAGGAAAATGTTATAGTTTTCCAGTTTGTTAACCCTTAAACGACCAGGTGGGGTCGTATACGACCCCAAACTTCAGTAACATATAAACGACCAGGTGGGGTCATATATGACCCCAATGTAAGAAGAACAGTACGTTAAAGACCAGGTGGGGTCACATACGACCCCAAGAAAATAGGCTGTTAAAGACCAGGTGGGGTCATATATGACCCCACCTGGTCGTTTATATTTACTGAAGAATATTAGATTTTAATGCAGGAAAAAGATGTAACAGGATGAAATTTGGTGTATATGATCAGCGGGTAGTGTGTAACAACATACTGTTAAGTTTCACATCCTCCCCCAGTGGGGGGGGGGCAAAATAGGACAAATAAAAGTGTTTTTTATGTCTATAACTCTTTCAGATATAATTTTTTCTGAAAATAAGCCATTATAAAAGTTGTAGAGCTTAAAAAGTTCTATAAAAAAGGTTATTACAATTTTTTAAATATAATCAACAGTTTTTGAGTAAATCGGTGTTGAATGTAGCCCTCTTTTTACACGGTGCAGTTAACCAAGTGAACTGGCGTGGTCTGCTACAGATACTAACTGAAGTCGAAGGATTTATATGTCCACAATGTATTCTACAACTAAGTAATAAACGTTCGAAAGTAGCAAATACGCTTGGTGGCGCATTTAATTAGTGAAAGATACCTACGATCTATTGGAGGAACTGTTGTCTTTCCTGATCTGAAGTGAGTCGACGTGGAATTCGGCACCTGGAGATCCATTCTCGGACCAAGACTGTCATGAGGGTGCTCGCAGAAATGTCTTGCAAAGGAATAATTTTAGCATTAGTTTGGTGGGACCGCCGGTCCACGAAGGTGGCAGGATACATGTAAACACGGGATTCCCCGAGTGGGCCACCAATATCGAGATACGTGTTTGAATTAGTCGGCTGGAGGAAATTCCTGCAGTGGAGCTTTGGTATGCCGCTGGATCTTTGAGGTTTGGTACATATACTATATGGCATGCTTTCACCCAGGAGCGAAGGGGCCACCAATATTGAGAAATGATAGGCTTTACGGGTGGTCGCCTTCTGGCCGCTGTGAGCCAAATTATGGATTGACTGTAAATTGTGGACATCGTATCCTTCGATACGGAGCTTATCTATATCAGCATCGGCATTTTGGGCGGCTGCAATTTCAACGATGCTGACTATAGGTGCTGGGATTGTCTGGATGGTATCTAATGGGCTCATTAGGGCATCGACCACAACATTAGTTTCCACACGGATGAACTCGATCTTAGAAACAAATTGGGCGATGTACTCAGCCGCGATTGGACTTCTAGCATGCGTTTTCCCCTGGTCTTATGGACATATAAAGGAGTGGCTTATAGTTTGCGTATGATAAAGTACCGTTCTGTGAGGAGGTACTTGAATTTCTCGATACTGTCTACGACTGCGGAAGTCTCTCAATCATATGTTGGAGTGGATTTCGTTAAAGAAAATCTCAGTGGTTTCCATTCATTGCTGCCTGTTTGCTGCTCCTACACTGCGCCTACGGCAATATTAGAGGCACCGGAGTAGCGAAGTAGGGCGAAGGGGTGCGTTGGGATCAGGGAATGCAAGGGACACGTCTTCGATTATGGACCTACATGCTCCTTTGTAAACTGCTTCCAAGTCAGATGTCCTTTGGTTTCGTGTTCGATCATAGCCGGCAATATCGGTGCTCATAGGGTCTAGCATCTGATGAGAGTTTTCGAGCACCACATTGGAAAATTAAAGGTGGGTGGGGAGGGTAGAGATATCTCAAAAGACTCAGTTAGATAGTCGAACCAAATTGCTTGTACTGGTAGGCCAATTGTCTCTCTTTACAATGTGGTAGCGTGCTTTGGCGCTGCAGTGATCCTTGATGGGTGTATAAGGGCTGGAAAAGATTTCAGGAGAGAAGCTACCCGCTCACTGAAGTGTATCGCATGGAGCAAGTGAATCTGGACCTCGGTTGCAATGCGACAGTCTAAAGGTGTTGATGAGGTTATTTTGGACAACACGCACGGCCTGGCTAGTGGTGCGGAGGGGCAAATTCATCTCGGGCCTCCCGACCTATTATGGCCTCGTGGGCCCTTTTTGTCACAATTAACAACATCACTGATAATTTTTTAAATTTGTTGACCGGGCTCCTTACGTTTTGCATCCCAAGAATTTAATCGCCTGGCCGTGCCTGTTGAACAAGAAAATCTTAACCAAAAATACCGTCCGCAACTATTGCTGCCCGTTGAATGTTTGGGTAAGATCCGGTTTGAGGGACAGTCGGACTACACCATGCATCTTGATGGGTTGCTGTGTCGCTGTTTCAAGTTGGGATGCGTATTATTGCGAGCAGAAGTTGAGAACTTGCTGAAATCAAGCTGGTACAAATGTCTAGTCTGATCTAGTATACACTGGTCATATAAAAATGGCCGCTGCAATAAGGTATCAGAAGAGTCGCCAGCAGCGGAAATTCAAGTCTCACGTGCTGGCGATTGTTGTTGGTAAGTATAATAACAATAAAAGAAAACAAATTTGGTTGCCGCATTGAAGAGGATCTTTAAAAGCAGACTTATGCGTGTGTGCGATATTTGCTCCACGATACTGTGATTGGCTGGTAAAATTTCCATGGTTTTTGAAAATTGAACAAGATGAACTCGCAGTTAATACAACTGGTCATACGATACACCGACTTCCAAGCGAAACACAAGTTGAAAAAAGAATTGCGTTAACTTTTAAAAAATGTTACCCGCTACTGCTGCCTTCGGCCGAATCATTTCCGACAGCGACGATGACCTGCAAGACGCCATCGACGAGGACGACGCCTTGCCAGAGGAGGACGAAATATTGGAAGATACAGCCAGCGAAGATGATGAGCTTGATGCAGCTGGTGACGACGAGAGCAGCGAAGCTGACGACGACAATGGCGGTACTCAAAGGGTGGCGGCACTGCGGCTCGTCCGAGGCAGAGACAACCAGACATACTGGCACACTCAGCCTCCGGTAAACATGCACGCACCTCCCAATATCCTGCGCTTCAGTCGAGCTGCTGGTGGAGCGGTTGGCTTACGTGACCCGGTGCCTCTCATTGAGCAGTTTTTATCGGCTGATATGTTGAATGGCGTCGTTCACCATTCCAACGAGTTCATAGAGGCACGCAGGGGCCACCAAGCAGAGGACTACGCCAATCGTGCTCTGACCATCACGGAGCTACGGGCGTACATCGGCTTGCTGTACCTGAGTGCTCTACTGAAACAGTCGTTTTTACGCACAGAGGACCTGTGGTCCGAAAAGACGGGACCAGCTGCGTATGTTGTCGCAATGAGCCAGAACCGGTTCAAATTTCTTCAGAGAGCGCTGAAGTTTGATGACTTCGCCCATCGTCCCAGACCCGACGTCATTCGAGCCAACGACAAATTCCACTTGTTTCGAGATATTTGGAATATCTTCACTCGCAATTGTCAAGCCAGTTACGAGCTGTCCAACAACATCACAATCGACGAAACGATCCTGAGCTTTCAAGGACGGTCTGGCTTCCGAATATACATGCCTGATAAGCCAGACCGTTTTGGTATGAAGCTGGTGAGCTTATGCGACGCTGGCAATTCTTACTTTTACAATGGCTTGCCATACCTAGGTCGAGAACCTCTTGCCAGCCAACCAGTTCAGCTCAATCATGACAACCAACCAGTACCGCCGAATCCTCTCAGCGTTCCAACGCGTCAGGTACTTCATCTCCTACAGCCCATTCTCCATACGAACCGAACTGTTACAGTAGACAATTACTACATGTCCATGCAGCTGGCAGATGAACTACTCGCAGTAGGCATTACTGCTGTTGGTACTATGCGCCGTAACCGAACTGCAATCCCTGCGCATATGCTGAGAGCCGGCCATAACGACGTATATCGGTCGCGATTCTTATTTCAACAAGATCGCGTTCTTACATCGTACATACCTAAGTATCGCAAAGCTGTGGTGTTGTTATCTACAGCTCACAGGGAAGGTCGTGTAGATGAAGAAAATGGAAAACCCTCCATTATCAACTTCTACAACGCGACAAAAGCAGGTGTAGATACCCTCAACCAGCTTATACACCTTAGAACAACGAAGAGAAAAACGAAACGATGGACTATGCGATACTTCTTCGGTGTCCTGGACATAGCCAGCGTCAACGCATATGTCTTGCACAAACTCAATGGCGGGCATCTGAGTCGATTCAATTTCATGATGCAGCTGGTTACCGGACTGATTGAACCATACGCGATGGAGAGATTGCGGAATGACAGAATACCCCGTGATTTAAAGGTCAAAATTAGACAGTATTTTAATATGCAAGAACCTGCGGTAGTTCCAGTTCAACCGGTACCAGGACGCCGAGGCCGCTGCGCATTTTGTCCGCGTAACCGTGATCGAAAAGGAGTAGCGAGATGCGGACGCTGTCAATTGTCACTGTGTGCGGAGCATCGGCACAGTCTCTGCCCACAATGCAGTCAGCCTTAGTCGACAACTGACTTCTAATCGGGGGAGACAACAGTTCCTCTAGCTACCATGCTACCAAAGTGTGTTTACTATTTTCAAACGTTCATTAATTGTAGAATATATTGTGCATTATCTAAATCCTTCGGACATGTTTTCAATTTTCTGTTAGTATCTGTAGCAGACCACACTAAAGTCCACTTGGTTAACAGCGGCGTGTAAAAAGGGGACTACATTCAGCATCGATTTACTCAAAAACCGTTGATTCTGCAAGTAAAAAGTGTAATAACCTTTTTTCATAGAGCTTTCCAAGTTCTACAACTTTTATAGTTATCTATTTTTTGAGAAAAAAAATTATATTTAAAGGAGTTATAGAGAAAGAACACTTTTCTTTGACCTATTTTACCCTCTAGTGGGGGAAGCATCAGGCTGAGGGCACCAGACCTGATAGTATGTTGCTTTACCTTACACACAGATCATATTCACTAAATTTCATCATGTTACCACGTTTTCCTGCATTAAAATCTAATATTAATATGTGGGGTCATATATGACCCCACCTGGTCTTTAACAGCATATTTTCTTGGGGTCATATATGACCCCACCTGGTCTTTAACAGCTTAGTTGCTTGGGGTCATATTTGACCCCACCTGGTCTTTAGCAGTCTATCATGCTCACATGGTTGTTACAGGGTTAATACTATGCCTTCACTCACCTGAAAACGCCGTAGTGCTTGCCGCTGGCTCGATCACCGCATATGGCACACAAATGTTTAGAGCCGCTCAGCGGGTGATTTGGTGGGTACTCTTCATTCGTACTCAACATTGATACGCCGGTGATCATGGAATTGGAACGGACAAGTTGTGCAAAGTGGCTGTAACGTAAAAAATAAATTAAAAACCTGAGCTCAGCGAGTAGATTGAACGATTGAGAAGAGTATCCTAACTGTTCGTCATTGTTAGAAGTGGGCAGGATACTATCAAGTGATGAGTGAATGACGAGGAGCTGCTGCGTGGTCGAAGATACGAGACCCAGTAATCAGAATTGCGTGGGCGAAGACATCAGTTTAGAATCGAAAGCCGAAAGCTTACAAAACGAGACTGAATCACAGACATGGTGGGATGATGTTCCAGAAGCGGTTGTGGTTCAAACAGGTGATAAGACTGATAAAAAGTTTTTCATATTTTTCGAGAAACTGGATAGCGAAATTTGAACCGCAGTTGACATGATTTCTGAAGCAGACTTTATTCTACGACTGTCGACAGGCATGAGACAGCTGAATAGAGGTCCAGGTTCAATTTTACAACGATTTTTTTCTCAGTTGAATTACACACATCACACTGCAGGCGTAGCGGGTTTCTATACTCCAACAATTTTTTGCCTTTCTAAAACTAATGTAGATGACGAAATACAGATGATCAAATTATTCTAGGAATATGCGTATACAAGTGCTTACTTCGGACTAAGTGGAGCTGTATCCGAGTTCGGACTAAAATTGGCCGACAGTAAAATGGTAGCATCCGGCTTCAAATCTGGTGGCGACTGGGGACTCATTGAAGACACGCTACCTTGAAGACTTACATGATCTGAAAACAAACAGAATAGTATTAGTCGACATCATCAGTGTCCTGAAGAAAAGCATATGGGAGACACATTAAGATAAAAACTTTCTTAAAAATAACCTCTGAGACCTTTTAATTAGAACTGATGGTAAATGTGATTTCACCAGATGATGAAAAAATCTCCTAGGTTGCCAGATACGCCGTTTTGCTGTATTCACAAACGCCGGTCATCACACCGGAAGGTTTCTGACCAGGAGCAAGCAACAAGTGAATAGGTATCGCAGGTAGACAACATGGCGATAAAACGATTAAACTGTTTTCAAAAGGATTCAGACGACCTTTCCGGCGCCATATTATACTGGTCTAGGAATGTTTGGAAAGCGGGTCCTTCATTCTTTGAAATCCCTCTTTTATGTACACTTCCGAATAAATGCGTGACCCCAAATCCTCCATGTTCATTATAATTTTCACACGCTTTCACTTTTATATCGTTTACATTCTTTTTCTACATCTACCTAAGATGGTGCTTCACAGAGGGACACAAGACCGGATTTTGAAACCAACTTACCTACAGTCATTGATTCTTCGTTCTCACTACTCTTTTCCTCGACAGACAACAAAGAAAAATTCCAGACATTTGACTACGAAGATTTACACTAACTAACAACGATCATCAACAGGCTGTCATAGCCCATTACTAGTAGCTAATGATGGCCATGTTCAAACTTTGACATTCTTATTCATGTATTGAATTACGTCCAGAACAACGTACTTAAAAACACATGACATTTAGGCCTCTTTTACCGAGGTAAATATCTATCTTGTGCTTATTGGCCGAGTGTCATTGTATTTTGACAGTCTAGGAAGAACGGAAGCAGTAAATTCACGAAACAGCCATTCTATGATGATGACATAACACTTCTGACCATTCTCCTCTTTCCAGTTTCGAAATGGTTGTTTTCATATGAATGTAGAAACCACAAGTTTTGATACCTACAGTTCAAATGTTCAAAATATGCTGGAGCTCGTCACTATTTTCCCACCGCAATCCGCAATGGTATGGCGATCTTTGAATGTAAGAATAGCGATGAAGACCATACAATTTATTCGTAGCTTTTTATTTCTCTCTCGAACCGACGACGACATTTTATCTAGTAACTGATGAGCAGGTATTCCAAGATGGTGGCAAAATTTGCCAGTCCTGATTGAAACCGCACCAGTAGCAGGCGATCTTATCATTTTGGTCGGCTTAGTCGTCATAGTGAGGGGGAAGGAAAGACGAATGAGGCACCACCCCCGTGGACAGGAGACTAACAAACAATTTTACTCGAGCCCTATCTCCATATTTTCACCGAACCAATGGACGTATTACACTATATAAGGACAAGCTAAGCATTAACTGCAGCGGTAGGGGGGTAGCTGCGTGCTTGGCCGATGTGGGGTCAGGTGGGAAGAGGGAGGGGAGAGAGTAAATGACCGCTTTTCCAGACGGCTTGAAGATGCGGTTCTTCTAGACTACTTGAGTGAAAGCTGTGATGATATTCAAAGACCCCATGCACAATTCGATCAAAAAGTCGATGTCGACATGGTAACTCGATTTCTGTATCAAACTGGATCATAATGTCGGGTCGAATGAGTGACAAATTTTGCACGTCGACAATTCATAATATTATGTACAATAAACGGTTATGCTAGAAGTTGTTATTTGGTAGTCAACAATTATATACAATGATGTTATCGGCTTCTTTCAGTTAACGGTTATACCTTTTTCAGTTTGATAGTACTGAATCATCTTCACAAATGAATTCGCGATTTGAAATGAGGAGCGTTTTTCCAAAAGGGCTGAAGTCCAAAAAAGCGATTTTACAGCAGAATCAAATAACTGTTTCTTGTGTTACCTAGAACAGTTCCGACACAGATGACACCCTTGTTGCATTTCAAACATATACAGGAATATAAGTCGGTCGAAGTTTCGTACCGGCTATGCACTAATGACGCCACCAACTTCAGCATTTGTGGACTTAATGCATTTTGGATATTTTCCCTTTTTTGGCTTCCGACGCTTCCTCTGAAGTTTATTCTGACACTTTGGTGCTCCGAGGTGAAGCGTCACATATTTCTCCACCAGATACTTAGCGCGTTTGTCTCATTTTTGCCCTAAATTGACTTAAGCCGTTTTGGCAAAAGGCTCCTCAAATTTGAACACATGAAATGGCATTTCTAATGTGAAGTGAGACAGGTACTTGGACTACACAGATCAGTAGTGGCAAGCTGGTAACATACTAACAGGGTGTCTATGGCAGATGACCGCAGAAAACTTAAGCAGTCAACAGATTAGCCAGTTTACAGTAACGGATGAAAACAAACACGGTTTTAACAAAATTATAAAATTGGTATATTTTATAATAATCACATAAATAATGACAAAAATTTGGAATCTGTAAAAATAACACTAATGACGAAAAAGTTAATCGAATTATACGATAATATTAACTGTTAATGCACGGTACGCACATAGCAGCTAGTTTAAATACAAAAGAGGAACAAATAACTTGAAACTGGTCTCCATGAACAGAAATAATATGTATTAGGTAGGCTATCAGAATATCCCAGCTAGAATATTCACGGACATTCGGACTTGTAATCTATTTATACAAAATATGTGCGTAGTATTTCGTACAGAAAGTTAATTTCTAACCATCACCTCACCTGGGAATTCAACTCTTCTGTGACTGTTATCGGAGGTCAGGAGAACTGGGGACTTGAATGCCGGAAAGACCTATTTTTTTAAAACCTGGTCAGAGAGTAGATCTAAAACGGGAATAAATTTCATCTTATCTGCACCGACTCAAGAACAGATCAATTTGAGCACCGAATTTTGAATCATACACAACTTCCAGACAGATAGCATCAAATCTAGACAGATGACAAATTCAAACTAAAACTGTCGCAGTGTTGCACAGTTTTATCAAATTTAGAAATAGAAACACAAATTATCCCAACATTTAGTCCCTGGAATCGAAATTTGCCCCCTTTACATTGTAGTGCTGCCAAACTATCAAGGCTACCAGTAACTCGCGAAAAGTTCAATAAAATTGAGCAAATAATCGAAAATTAGGACGTTTTATCCTTTGTATTTATCTGTAGTGTTTATCTTCTTTACTAGGTTTTTCTCACTAAGCTGATCAAATATTCTACAGAAAATTGGGCAAAATTATGGAAGTAACTGATATTCTTAACTATCTACAGTCACTGATGTATCATCACGAATATTGATAGTAAACGATATTTGTTGATAGCTGACAGCAATACGTTGGTCTACAGGAAGAAGTAGAACGCTAAATACCCAAGTATAATGGGCCGCGCCATTTTGGCTGACGCCGCGCCCGTCGATGCCGAATTGACTACGCGGTACGCTCCGCGTAAGTCGGATTCGGCATCCACGGGCACGGAGTGCGCCAAAGTGGCGACCCATTATACTCTCCCGTTAGGGCTTTAGAATAAGTGCACATCCTCAACTGTTCACAAATGGAATAGCGGATTACAAATATCAATGAAATTAGTTTTCATATTGTTGGTAATACTACATATAACACATCATCTTTTTCGGTATTCAGTATCACAATATTGAAAGAGAACTCTTATCAAACACCGTTTTACTTCCCTGAACTATAAATGGTAAATACTATCCATAACCCAATTGGTACTCTCTCGTCACCTAATTTCAGCGAAAACAGGAGGGACGAAATGCGAAAATACAATACAATTTAGAAAAACGTTACATAAGCGTATACGTGGTAACATCTTGACAGAAATCTGTAATCTAATAAAATCCAAAAACGATCACACAGGTAAACCGGATTTGTTCTATTTACATTCGCAAAGAGGGCCTAAAAAGAAAGAACAACACTACAAACTGACAGCGATTACGTCATAACAATAATATTTATAGAATCATAATAATAGTAATATTAATTAAAATAAAACCAATATGGTTACATAGTAATAGCACCTTATGGAGGCACTTCATAACGATGATAAAATTCGTACACTTAGTACGCAACAAAAAATGAAAAAAATCGAATTTGTTGTATTATACTCGACTGCTCTTACAGATTCTTACTCCTTAATTGGGTGAAAATGATAATATTGTTAAATATCACAACAAAGTTTTCCGGCATTACCTCTCAACAACTGATAAAATGAATACAACCAGGGTTGAAACTAAAGGTCATCAACATTCAAAATGAAAGTTCATTCAATAACTGGAAAGGATTTTCACCAACAGAAATATAGTGTGTTGATATCCTTCACCAATAGAAATATAGTGTGTTGATATCCTCGTATCAATGAAATTCAAAAAGCCTTTGATCAGTGATCACAAACTTTTGTAACACGAATGACAGTTCCATAGTTGGAACCAATTACAATAGTAGATACTCTGCAATGGAAATGCAGTAAACTTTGACTGTGTTTGTGATTACTGATCAGAATCTTACTGAGACTGTAGTCTGGGAACTTGGATACAGGATGTGGATTATCGAGCAATGGTGAAAAAGTTGAAACATTAAAGATTTTACAGATACCTGTACGTAGTTTAATCTTTGGAAACAGTTCCTGAAAATACTATCAAGCCATTAAAACTTATTCAAGTAACATTCTCATTTCGTTTCCTTTTGTCCACTACAAGAATTCTAAAAGTTTCTGTATGCTTTGTTCTGTTCTCGTTCCATCAGTTCAAAGTGTTCCAACTATTCCAAGTTCAACACTAAAGAATATTTAGAAAAGAAAACTCACAACAGATTTTGTGAACAAGCACACAAATACATGCGACTGTCTTTTCCCTTTATTTTGATAAACAAATACCAAACAGTGGAACTTCTATATGTTTGTAGGTTGTGGCAATTCTGTACATTTGCAGTTGCCAATTGCAAATTAATTCTTCCACTTTCACTCTCAGTGTACTATTTTGAAGAAGTTGATGCACTGAACTGAAGGTAAAGAGAAACACAAGGCCATTTCTGTTTTTCAGTTTGTGCATGGAAAAAGTAGGACATGGTGACTGTTCGCATTTCAGAGTTTAGACCACTGAGAACATGCCATTCCTGATAGTTAATAAAGTCTGGTTTCAAATAAGTAAATGTGAAGCAAAATCATACTAACACTGGAATTTACCAATGCATCAATATATAAGAGATGCATCAAGCTGAACAACTGTATAGTTTTTACGAGAATTCTAATATAGATTACATAAAATCAAAAACTGTAAATTTAACTACAAGAGACGAAGGCTGAACACGTCTCCACAACACATGTCAACTAATAAACTGACAAGCACTTCTCGCTCGTTTGGCGATTTTTATAGGTTTCATCAGTTGACAAAATTCAAGAAATGAAGACCGCATTTCATATACCTTGTATTTTAATATAGACTGCGCTTAGTGAGAACAAGTACTTGGCATAAATATGGAGAATAAGTATGCCAAGTACTTCTTATCACTAAGCGCAGTCTATATTAACTATAGGGTCTATGACTCATTTTCATTTCTTTCTCTTTCTTTGTCAACCTCAGCTATTTCCAGCTGACATTCTATCGGTTCGCTTAGTCATTCCTAAGATATCTTGAACACGTATCGAACAACTTCGACACACTGTCTTTAGTTATCAATGTACCAACATCCACCAATTCATAAAAGTTCTTTAATCCACCAAATCATATATAAGGTGAAAATCCTCCCCCTCCTATAAAGCTGGGTTTCTTCTCTTCAATCAACTTCTCAAATTCAGGGTCAAATTACCACAACTCTTTCGAAGTTCCAACCCTGAATGCATCTACGAATATACGTTAGCTAACTTTCACAACGCGTAAACATGGATAAACTAGGAAAAGAAAAAATCAATATAAATCTAAAAATATAGAAGACGGACTATTGCTCAGACGGTAATATTCCTATTGTTTCAAAATAATCGCCAGAGTGTCAACAATGACACCAACAAAATGAATACGGCAATACTACAAAACTAACAATACTACACTGGTATCTTACAATAAAACAAGTTTAACGATAAAAACAATTAAAAATAATATTATTAATAATAATAATAATCATAATAGTAATATTCGTTACAAATAGAACAGCAAGAATGATATACTCAACATGATGTTATCAATTAAAAAAAAAGAAAAGTTGAACTAAACAAATGGGCTTGATAATGGAGCAGGAGGCGATAGTATCATTAAAATTCGGTATTACGTGGAAATTTTGAACAAATGATGAAAATGTATTATGCGAGAAAAGTAAAATTCTGAGTTCAATAACAAACTGGCGATGCAAATGCTCCGGAAAAGTGGTTTTTCAAATATCACAACATTGTATGCCTAATTCGCACATAGCTATGGCACTGAACGAAAGTGCCAAATTGAAATCTTAATACTGAAGTTGAGGTCCCGACAAGGGAAGCATCTTTCGTCAACATAATCAACGAAAAGTTACACACAGAAATTACAACAAACAGCATCGTCGGAGTCAATGAATTAGTATCATGTAAAGTCGATTTTTCAAGAAGCTACTTTTCGGCTTGTTCGCATTAAAATATCAAATTGAGTTTTCTGTCAACCCTTAAAGCCATTTTCGACCTCCATCTTCCCGGAACACATACACACGCCTCCAATTTACTAAAGCGCTAGAATACACGAGTGGGGGCATACGCCATTTTGGATCCAAAAGTGCCCGTCGATGCCAGATCCGACTATGCGGAGTGTACCGCCTAGTCCATTCGGCATCAACGGGCGCTTTTGGTTCCAAAATGGCGCATGACCTTACTTGTATCTATAGCGCCCTAGTTTTACCGGCACAATTTGTAACAGTTAAATTACACGCGATACTACGGTGATAATGTCAGAAAATCCAGCCTTTTATTCCCGGAACTGTATAGAAATTCGGAGTAACAAGTTCAGACACTTCGACAGAAGCATAATAACGACTACAATTATTCAAATGCAAATATTTCAACCTCTAAACTCACAGCTCTCATCGCACACCACGAACATCCGCACGCCCAGACAGATCAGCGTTCCACGGGCGCTCGTCGCGAGGTATCCCACCCCCGCGGCCAGCGAATTTACACAACACACATTATAAAGAAGAAATAGAAACACAAGGAAAAGGAAAACATAAAACGGTTTTAAGCGTACGCTACGAATCGTTATGAGATTCCAACATCTCCAGAAGGAACTTATCGATCGGATCTTCACCGATCAGCTTATAGAAAAACAAGTGTTCCAGACACTTAAGGCCAATGGAACGTAAGGCTGGTAACCGTAATAACAGTTTGGCAAAGCGACCTGGCTCGCCCGGATACTGCATCCTGGTGTACGCGTCTAATGAGAGGTAAACTTTGTCCCGAAGTTGTTCCACTTCGTGCACCGAACGCAATCCTTTCACACCTGAAAAACAGTCAGCAATGAGTATGGAGCTTTTTTGTTAGCACGGCCAATACGAATCTGACGGAGAGGAGGGTTTAAAAAAGCGACCTGATACATGGCATAATTGCTGCTCACCCATTTCCACCCATTAGGGTCATTTAGCAAGTTTCATAGCTCGCGATCAGAGCAGACGGTGGCACGCGGAAGGGATGGCACAACAAATTTTGATTTTAGGTTATCTTATTTCGTATGGTTCGTTAGAACAAAAAACTGATTTTCAATGTAAAACAGCACAATTTTAGAGCTCCACTGATGACTTAGCAAACAACTGAAAACTTGCAATTGTTACAGGTGTCCTGAAACTTGAACAAACGTTTCTGCTCATGGCTATAGCTTGTCAGTTTGTTTACATTAAGTACTTAAATTGCGATCAGCAATTTCGAAGCTAGTGAACTCCGATGTAGCTTGTATACAGAGTGTCCTCTATTGGTTGTACTGTCAAGAATTTGAATAGCATAATGTGACGTTATTAGATAAGTACAAAATTAAGTAGAATAGAAATTGGTAGTTGTTTTCCAAGTGCGTGACAGAAAAATTAAAAATTTACCATATTATACTTTGCAATTCATTCTTGATGTTACAAGGATTCATTATTGTCAGAAACAGGGTCTAGACCTGCCTGAAAATACACACCCTTTTATCTCAACAGAAAAACTCCCTCATTAACTCTCTCCCTGCATACAGACGTACACACAGAGTGTAAATGTGCCCTTAAAAACATTCGTAGCTCCCTTCGGCCACGCGGAATTAATTTCTAGTTACAGAAAATTTTAAATTACCAAGTAAAGTAATTTCAAAATTTCAGTTAATTTCAAAATTATTTCGTAAATTTCAAGTTTTTTGTCATTTATAAATTTTTTCAATACGAGAAGTTTTTCGAAGATGAATCTCAGTATATCACACAGAACCCGTCCATCTCCAGAAAATCGTCAGATAGACTACTAACCTGAAATTAGCAGAACTGCACGGGTGATCTGTTATCCGAAGATCTAGCCATTCAGCCAGGCATACAAATAGCCAGTGAGCAGTCCCTCCGTGAAGCAGATAACAGACAGACAAAGAAACATAACAGATATGCAGATAGACAGACGGGCACCCACACACAAGCGAGAAAGAGAAAGCCAGAGAGAGAAAGAGAGAGAGAGAACGACACAGCCGATGGGCAAGGGGGGAGGCTTCACGGGAGGGTTACATATCAAAATAATGCTAAATATTCTTTTGCTGTCATCTAGTTTTCTGAGAGGGCTTTCGGTGGATTCGGAAGGCTAAGCCCCTTAGGCCCCTTATTTGCGCCAATGTAACCAAGCAAGCAATGATGTAAAAGCGAAGAGTTTTACGGCGAAGAAATTCATCTCGAGCTATTTCAAAGAAATACACACTATAATAAAGTTTTTCAACGATTCGAAGAATAAATTGGGAATCAAAATAATAATCATGCTATCCATGAATTTTCCAAGTATGGAAATTTAGTTGATATTTTTCATGAAAATTTTTAATGAATAAATTTTCTATTAAGATTAGGCAGATTGACTGGTAGGAAGGATTAGAAACAGGACTGTAATAAGGGAAGGGTAGAGAGTATCCAAGTTTGGGAAGCGTTGGCACTCGGCAAATTATAGTAGCCAGATGACAAAATTAGAGACTTTTTTTTTCTTCTTTTTTAATTTTTCACAGATTTTTTTACAAATTTATTGGCATTTCAAAATTCTGCCCCCCACCCTTCAAAAAACTTGAAGGAGATGGACAGACACTGAGACAAAAAACCGTAAAATAGACTGACTGAATGACTATGAGTCAGAGAACCAGTTAGATAGACACAGACTGATCGCGAGTCAAAGAGACAGTTCAACAAATGGATTTGCCACACAGATAGACATGGCAGATCAACTGACTGTTCGATTCACAGAAAGGCATACAGACAAAAAGCAAGACGAGCAGCACAGAACTGGGACAGCCACAAGCAGTATGGCTAGCGACCCAAGGAGCAGCCCCATAATCTTCAATTTATCAATATTTTTATTTATTTTCAGGGATGTACCAAAGAGTCTTTCCGAAGATGAGGAGGGGGGGGGGTAAAAAACTGTGAAAGCCCCAATTGACTCAACTCAAAATTTCAAGTATCAAAACAAGCAAAAAAAAAAGCTTTGATCTGGTAGATTTTCCCAACTTCTCTACCCAATTTCCAAGTATCAAAGCAACAAAAGAAGAGAAAAAAACATTTTGACTTGTTGGATTTTTCCAACTGACTCAACTAAAAATTCCCAAATATCAAAAGCAAGCCAAAAAAAAAATCACCCACCTTTGACTTGGTTGATTTCTCCAACTTCTCAACCCAATTCCACTGTATCAAAGTAACAAAAAAAAAAACCCTTTTGACATGCTGGGTTTTTTCCAACTGACTCAAACTAAAAATTCTCAAATATCAAAGCAAAAAAAGAAAAAGAAAAACCTTTGGACTGGTTTGATTTTTCCAACTGACTCAACTAAATATTTCCAAATATCAAAACAAACAAAAAAAAACCTTTCGTCTCGTTTGATTTTTCTAACTGATTCAACTAAGGATTTCCAAATATCAAAACAAACAAAAAAAAACCTTTGACTTTGTGGATTTTCCCAACTTTTCAACCCAATTCCCAAATATCAAAGCATAAGAGAAAACTTTTGATTTTTTGATTTTTCCAACTGATTCAACTAAAGATTCCCAAATATCAATAGAGCAAAAAAATATTTGACTTGGTGGATATTCCCAACTTCTTAACCCAATTCCCAAGTATCAAAGCAATAAATAATAAATAAAAAGAAACCTTTGACTTGGTGGATTTTTCCAACTTCTCAACCCGATTCCCAAATATCAAAGCATAAAGAAAAACTTTTGGCTCTTTGATTTTTCCAACTGATTCAACTAGAGATTCCCAAATATCAAAGCAGAAAAAAAAGAAAAAAAGAAACCTTTGACTTGGTGGATATTTCCAACTTCTCAACCCAATTTCCATTCCAACCAAGGGCCACCGATTTTTGAACTGAATTCAAGGTGCGGGTTCTCCCTCCCTCGATACACTTCTCACAATACTTTATAGATACATGACTTTCCAATTAAGAAGTAGCTCAACAGAAAGCAACAGACAGATGGATGCATAAGTTCCTAAAAAAGCATTTAGAATAAATTCAGGTAGACAGCGCGTGGAGTTATCAAAACCAGGTTGAAGTGCTTAGTTCTGATCGTATACGGCCATATTCTCTCATGCCCCTCAGTGTCACTTAAGACCTATGCGTAAGTTTTAATTCCGCGGGGGAGGAAGGCGATTACTGAATGAAAATTCAACTAACTTATCCATTCGGATTTGACAATACGTTTCCCCATATTCGATCATTTCACCATGCCTACTACTCAAGGACATTTCTTATACCATTTGTAATTACTGAATCGAATACAGTCCATTAATTGGTAAAATCAATTCAAGTTACTGTATCAGCATTATGACTGCGATGAGAGTAGCCGAGACAAGCTGAATAATTTTTCGAATTTCGGAACACCACGTTCAATTTAAAAGCTCAATGTCGGCAGCACGCTGAAACGGTACTCAACCTTGTTTATATGAAGTCTTCAGTTATCTGGTAAGAAACAAAGCCCACCATATATGCTCAACAAGATATCAGTCAAAAATCAAATTTTCCCTTTCCATGGCCCCGAACTGGAAGTTCCGATACGTTTAACAAGACCACAGGGGGAAGGAAGTGAGAAGCAACTGCCAAGTTTCATCTGCACTCAGACTATCTGCTACAAGAGAGGGACCTTAAATTTTGCAGCAATTATTCCAGGCAAACAGGGCCTCCCATTCAATTTGCAACTAGAAACTCACCAGGATTGAATAGTATTATCGTTCGAAGACAACCCAGTTCAGTCTTATCCATTTTCATTTCTCTCATTTTTGCCACCAGTTCGGTGAGCACCCTGTCAAATATGCTTTCAATTCCGGTTTGCGTAGCCGTATCTCGATATACCGTGTAGTTGTTGGCTAATACTAAACCGTCTTTGACGTCTAACGAACGATGCGAAAACGCGGCGATCAGCAATTCGTTCCAACCTGAAATTTTGAAAAAAGAAAAACCAGTTTATCACGAATACCGCGATGCATAAAATATTCACGAAGGTGAAGGAAATAGAATTGAAGATAGTTGTAGCATACCTGCCCTTAATAATAGCACTTGGTCTTTTATTGGTAAAGATGTAAAATGAGGAATATGTTTGGCCCATTCGACTAATTGAAATAGCTGCCTTTCAGTCGCCTTGTAGAAATACTGGACATCCTAAAAATGAAGAAATTAATTTCAAGTTTTTGAAAATATACGTGTCTGCAAGAACGGGTTGCAAATGAGGGCATGATTTTCTTCACAAATGAGAGCTATTCAAAACTACGAGCACTCTGTTCATTATTGATTTATTTGAACCTTGAAAGCTTTCGCACATGATACACGCCAAATTTTCTCATTTGCTCAAAGGAGCGGAGACTGAACTCAATTTCTACTACTAACTCAGTTGCAAATGAAAGTAAAGAGATTACGCCGGACGGGAATTTTTGAATTCTAGCGAATCTTAACACACATCTCTACCTTCATCATCATCAGAAAAATCAAACTTGAATCCGGCACTTTCAGTGTGACTAACACAAGCTTCTCTCAGTATTACTATACTGCTTCGATTCCATATCATCGAGGGCCAACTTCATGAACTCTCTTCCGCAATTCCACGGCGGAACTAATGTAATAAATCTGTTCACTGAGAATCGTATTCCTCTCGAGCAGAATCTGCCCAGTTCTCGGAACATTGCTGTTATTTTCACACACGCATTTCCATCAGATGGCGTTGGCAAGAAAAAAAAAACGGACACAGAACCAGCAAGGCTGTCATCTACCTTCGTGAATACAGCGATGTACACGCCTCGCCATATTCACCCGTCACCGGTGAGCGTAATACGTCGATAATAATAATTTACGAGTACGGACGATCAACGGCGACCAGGTACCGTACAAAGAACTCCAGACGCTATACGATAAACTAGACAAGTGAATGCGGCGTCGCATTAATCAGATTACAACAATCAATGAATCAATGAAAGCATTAATGGAGAAAACTTGGCTGTACAACGCTGTACACTTGTTTTATAATCAATAACGTTCACACAGAAGCTTCTGGGTTATCAATCAACTAGATCATGACTTTCAATACACCTGATACAGCCGCAGACCCATCAGTACTCGAAAGCTGGATCACATCCCCAGCTAAATCACTTCCAATTTAATTTTCAACTTGGATGCATACAGTGTATTAGTCTGAAATTCTAGTGTGAGCATTCTCCTCGGGCTTAGTTTTCCTTCACTGAAATAAACAGTCTTCAATTACGTTACTGGTTCGTCGGAACACCAACTGGAAAAAATTTGATTCCGAACAGCAAACCTGAAACTTGTGTGGTGGTGGGGAACTAATACACAACCACTGTGATTGAACGAGGATTTATAAAAGGGTAACCGGCTAAAGACTCTTTTTCGAACCTTCAAAAGAAACCAATAAGAAATCATTGAACAGAGAGCGGGAAATTCTGCGACGTAACTTCCGAAAACTTGACGGATGAAAATGCAATATTCAGTTTGAAAAACAACCATGGTCAGTTTCGAATTTTAGATTTTGCCGACAGACAGCGCTGTAAGTTCTTTTCAGCTAGGTGAGCTGTCAGTGTGGGTTTGCTGGCAAATGTTGCCTTGTTCAAATGCACTATTATGTTGGTGCATAATGGCTGTGAATACAACGCTATCTGTTTACAAAATCGGAATTCCAAAACTGACTATAGTTGTTTTTTAAATGAACCCAGCAGTTGGAGGCTAAGAAGTACATCCATCCAATGGAACTACGAGTAACAGGCTGATCGGTGCACTTCAAACTGAGTGTTCTAGAGAATCACCAACTGTCATGCAGACAACACTAATACTTCAATTTTACTGATTACGACTGGCAGCAAAGGACATCCAATGAAAACTGATAGGTAGAAAGGTATACATTCAACATTGACCGACTGCCACATAAAAAATGTCAATCGCTTCAAATCTTTTCACATCAAAAGTTAACAGACACCAGAAAAAAATGTTTTTAGAGACATTTCAAACTTCCTAGCTCTGTTCAAATGCACCAACGCTGACAGTACAGAAAGTGTGATCAATGATTACCACGCAAAAACAGTTGTTTCAAATGTTGCCAACGTCTCGAACAGATAAAGGCCTCTCACAGAACAATGTACTTTAGCTTCGCTTCACTCCGCCAGTACACTAGCGCAGGACCTGTTATCACAGACTGCCACAGAGACCAAATGTTTGTCCTCAGTCCTGCACCTTATTTCCTCACTGAAGGTTACAACCAAGTAATCGTGTCATGAGTACCCTTCATACAACTCTCTAAAATTGGTCATACAATCCCTCAGCGATTCATTCGATGGGGTACTACTGAATCACAGTTAATATCACAACAAAACATACAAACGTGATGTCCACAAGCCCAACAAAGTTCCTCGCCTCACGCCATAAGATTTAATGCCTCTCACGAAATCAACCTACAATCAGTTTACATTCATCTTCCTCTCTCCAATGCGAAAAATTCAGGCTGACAGCTATCAAGTCACATCTTTCACAAATTTGGATACTTCACAGAACACACGAGTGCCGCAGGGATTGGATTTCGGACTGTCTAGAATCGACGTCTAAATTCTCAAGGCCGAATTCGAAATCCGAACTCACTTTCACATCATCCATTATTTCCGGCGAACTACACTCCATCCGTCTTTCCGCCGCCAGTATCCTCTCGATGGACATGTCGGCAGTAATGACGTTACTGGTTGACTCCACTTCATTTTGATCGCGTTCTTTTGTTCGCTGTCTTTCCTCCTGCGAGTACAGAAATGAAATCGGACAGTAAGAAACGGTTCAACAAATTTCATCTTTCATAGTACTAAGTTACCGAATGTGATGCGCTCCGAGAAATCCTACCTCGAGTCGGAATTTTTGATTTTTCTTTTTTTCGTTTAGCTGCAACAAGAGGAAATTCTCTTTCAAACAATAAAAAAAAACCGCAGCAATTTACTTATGGTTGAAATACGTATTCATTTCAGTACGGGGAAACAATGCATTTCAATCGCCGTATATAACAACAATTCTCACTTAATTATGTCAACCGTGAGGTAGAATAGATAAACATTGGAGTACAACACTCGTGACACAGTAACACCGCATCCATTTAAAACGGGTTGCTTACAGTAGTCACTTGCACGAGTAATTAGCAGCCGACCAGAGTGACAAAAATGTAAATAACGGTACAAGTCGCCCTTGTCAATAATCGCCCAAGTAAGTTCCTAATCGCAGCATCTACCCAGGTGGTCGTGCCGAATTAAGTAATCGTATTCTAATTGTCAAGACAAATACAACTTCCCCTTCCATTCAATAACTTGAATGAAAATTTTAAAAATCAGAATACATGATCTCAAAATGTTACATCAACGTTAATCTAGGCGGCAGTCTGCGCAGCCCCTTTCCGTCCCATCAACAAATTACGAACCACCCCTTACAAATGACAACACGGATAGCCAGAGTTTCCGACTCGGGATGATTTCCCAATACGTATCACATGAAAATATTTAAAACTACAATTCACCTGTACGGCCTCTCGTTTCATACCCATGGAAAGACATTTCTGGTATCTGCAGAACTGACAACGATTCCTTTGTCGCTTGTCTATTGTACAGTTTCGATCTTCTCTGCAGGCGTATGTTAGATCTTTTCGGACGGTTCGCTTGAAAAATCCTTTGCATCCTTCGCAGCTGGGAACAGAGAGCCAAAGCTGATAAGATTACGGAAGCCGAACAACTATGTAATTAGGTAGGTCAAGAATACATCGAATAAGATAAACTACAGGCAGACGAGATATGAAAGTGAAAACACGAACAGTGGAAACGAGTTGATAACGGTGGCCAATTCCCCGTTGCTAACTTATTCCAACAGCAGCAACTTTGATCATTTCCGAATCACTAGAATGACCAGTCAACACAAAATGAGTTGTAACTGCTCATCCCCTTCCTCCCCCCCCCCCACATAAAAATTGTTTCAAACAGAATGAGGAACTAGTTTCCTCAAAATGAGGAACTAAAAGAACCGAATTGACTGCTTCACAAATTAATTAAATTAATTTGTTGTTGCGACAGAAATCTGGATCGAGCGGCCATTTTGTCGAACTGATTCAAGGCCAAAAATATACGCAATCAAAATACAAAATAGGTTATGAAAGTGATATGTTATCGAACGAGTTAAATTAGAAACAACCGAATTTACATCAAATAGACGCTGTTATGCGAGACAGAACCAAGCGACAAAAATATGTTTTTTGAGAACACGTGATTCAAAGTTCAAGAGCCATGTAGAAACTATTATGACATAGCATTTAGTGATAAGCTTTTCTTAACGTGAGTACACATTTTTGAATCAGGCGCCCACTTTTGGAAAATTCTACTTTTTACGCTCTTTCCAACAATACCAATAACTCATTTTGTCAACAAATATCGCTTGGTTCTGTCTCGCTTAAAAGCGTCCAAATACAGTCTTGTTTACACCATGTGAACACTAGAGAAAGTAGTAGCGGATGAATAAGAGAGGGAGGCCCCTAGGTTCCAAAAACCAAAAATTATACATATTTGTATAGGCACATTTCTTCTTCTGAGACGATGGGTGTAGTAAGCAATACCTTAAAAACTGTTTGAAGCTCGTAGTTTTTTCTCAACCCCCTCCCCCCATACCAAAATTCTAGATCTGGTATCTGAATGTAGGGTATTCAATACGAACAAATTTAGGTTGCCTATGCAGTTCTAGAACTACCCGCAAAATACTTGGACAAAAGTGCAAATTGGTCGCCGGGGATTCCTTCAACATCTCAGTCACTCTTTCTTCATTATTTATACCTATTCCTTATTGGTATGGTTCTCTCCAAGAATAAAGAACATCAAGAACTATGTTGAACATTCATCAAATATTAATCACGTCTCTCTGTAAATACTCCTCTTAACACCAACCAGACACTGACATCATCATCAGTAGAGTCGGCTTACACGGTACCTACTCACTTCAACGGATATTCACGGATTATTTTGTCAAACTACTCAAGTACGGTATCTTCAATATTATCATTCAAGTATCTCGCTGAATATCCATCACACACTCGGAACCATCCCATCAGACATCTTATTTCTTCGAATACACATTCTTCACTGAACCACAACAAGATAATGGGTTAATATTGCTGCACTCTCACAGTCATCAAAAATCATCCATCTGATATACGTGAATCATATTTCATCAAGTATCCATGTTCCAAGTACCAACATACTTGGCTCGACAACCAGCTCACCAAGAACTCTGTTTTCCATAAACATTCAGTTGGAATAATGATCACTCCTAATGCTGTGACCATACTTTGTCTTTTTCAGGAACTGTTTGTGGTGGAACATTAACACAACAGCCGTGTTCATCTGTCCATTCCTCGCCAAACATTCTGAACTTGATATGCCAGACACACTAGTGCTCTTTCTTGATCAAATATTAACGTCAAGACTTTTAGCGATGCCGTTATTTGGTATATTGCTCGCTAAATCTCATCTTCAAACATTTTGTCAAGTTATACTGTTATCATTCCCAAAACTTTGCAATAATTAGATACTATAATAAATGGATATCTGTTATTGCTTAATCGTGGTTACAACGCAGTAAACTATTAGTTGATTATGACTTTTTGATATCATAATAGCTGAATAACGTCGGCATTAAATTCCTCGTTGAATATATGGATCTATTTTTTGAAAAACTTCAAATTGTTGTGTAAGTGTAATTAACTCATCAATGACGATCATAATTAATAATGGTTATTAACCACAAAGTTGACCAAATAAACTTTATTCAACGTAAGTTTTATGGTTTCAACTGTTATTTCCCAATGCTGTCAATCTGAAAAATTGTAACCCTGTAATAACAGTCAACTAGAGAGAACTGATAACCTTACTATAACCATTAACCTTATTTACATGAGTTTTTGATATTGCAGGGTTTTCCAAAATAAATAAGGAAATTGATAACCGTTACCCATTTGAATTTAATCACCATAACAATAAGTGTAAACGTATTTTTCTAGTCATAGCAGCATTATTTTCATTCTTAAATTGAACTTTTGGACATCTATTACAGACATGGTTTGGTTATTACTATCTTGAATTTCTTGGTCATGTTTATATTACAAAATCAGATGATCATTCACAGACCATTTTGTGTTCTAGTAAACATGAACGGCACTTACAGATAACCTGCAAAACAAGACTCAGAAAGACTGATTTACATAATATATAAATTAATGTTCCCAACACTTAGATGTTAACCCAAGCTTGCTGTTAGTCTAATGTCTCAAGTCTAATAAGAACTGACGAGAAAAGAGGAGTAATGTGCGATACTTGCTAAAATTATGTATCAGTACTATAAATACCTACATTTTTAAGTATCCATAGTATTGATCTAGGATCAATATTTGCCAGGCGCGCCCATTAGGTTCCAAATCCTAATGGTACGACGGTATTTATTTAATTATTTCAATATTAACAATAAGTAATATTCAGATTCCCTAATTACCCCAAATTCACTCTGCTGCTACCTAACTTATCAGAGTCAGTAGCTATTACTATCATCACCCATGTGCCAACTGCCACATATCACCACCCACCACCAATGAAGTATCAACTCAATAAAGTATCCATACTTAATATGAAACATTGATAGTATTAATACTGCAGAAATTGATTGATACTATCAATACTTCAATACTGGAATCAATACTTTGCACATCACTGGTATAGAGAGTTTTAGTTCAAGTCTGCTCCAACATTTAATATTTATTTGCATGGCAACTAATCAGCAATGTCTATGTATCAATAAGTGCCATCCATGTTTACTAGAAGGTCTATGATCATTACCAGTGTTATGGTTAAGACAGCTCTGTCATGAATTATGTTCACTGATTACTCTATGAAGGTTCTTTCATGAGTGAAAATGTAAAATAACTGATACTGAAGGATAATCTTAGGCTTCTAACAGTTATTCAACTTTAATTTAGTATATATAGCCAATACTGAACAACGTTTTTTGTGGTTTATAACCATTATTTACACATTTACCTTTCATATATGTAAAAAGTTTAAATTTGAAGTGGTTCTGCCACACTACTCACACAACACAGCACTGACACAAAACAAACTCCTCATACCGACTGCACCAGAAATGAAGAAAAACCAGCACTTTTCAACGGTAAATCCATGCCTATCCTACTGGTTTAACAATCTCACGACATCAATCTCCGTGTCACGAGTCCGTGACTGCAGCAATCTAGACACGGACATATGCAGGTACCGCAGTGCAAACACGGGAGTAGGTACTCACTACACACCTTGAAAATGGAAATCCATTACTTCCTACTGAACAAGCTTGGCAAGTTCAGACTTCAGATTATAGACGCGGATGCTCGCATTCATTTGACTCGACGACAGTATCAATATTTGCAACTTTTCTGCCTGTCGTCGAGCAAGCCAGAACGTCCCATCGGTTACGCATGAGAGCCGACTTTCACACAATTACGCTCGTTCATAGTCAAGGGTAACTCTGTTACAAGTTCACCGTTTTCATAAATACATACACACACTGTACTATGCACACAACCTACTGATATAATACGCAACACACCCACATAAATGTATACAATGTTTCTGCAACACCGCTCCTAAGCTAAAATAACACTGCCACTAGCACACACGTGGAAACACTACCGTCGCACAGTTCTACTAAAAAAAAAATACTCTGTAATAAGGAAAAAAAAAATTTTACAGATAATAAAGGTCAACAGTTGCGCAAGGTCGTATAATAACGTTCTCGCCATAGGTATACCTATAGTTTACTTCGATCGCATGAGATGGTGATCGTATTTTTCTGAGTGTCAAAGAATCCGTTGTGAGTTCGAGAAACCTAATTGCCAATAGCTGTATCAACCTACTAACTCTTTGTTCAAGATTAAAGTTCCAGATAGGATAATGATACCAGACACACGAACGCGAGTACTTCGAACTTGACACGAAAATGATACGTGACATCAACAAACAGCGGAGACAAAAAAGTAATTTTTACCTGTAAACGCCGTAGTGTTTGCCGCTGGCTCGATCGCCACATATGGAACACAAATGCTTGGAGCCGCTCAGAGGATGATTTGGCGGATACGCCGAATTCGGACTAATCAGCGACGGCCCGGTAATCACAGAATTCGAATGAGCAAGCGCGAACTGGCTGCAATAAAAAATAAAATAATCAGAACCAGGTGAAACAGAGCAATGGGAGAATATCTAAATAAAATGCAAGCATAAGTCGCAGTTCCAAGGGTTTCAATTTCAAATGTTACAGACGAAGAGATAAAATTTCTTACCAAACCGACGTTATGAGTAACCCTTAAATCAGCGGTAAATAGTGTTATAATAACGATGAATAGAAGATAAGAGGAACAAGGGATGACATTCATAACAGTTGAAAGCAGCTACCACACAGATATGATTCATGAAGCCGAGGAACTTACTAAGCGGAAACACTAATAATAGTTTTCATTTTCAAAGATTATCAGGAATCAAAATTGAACAATATCAGATATCAGATCTACATTGTCAAGGTTCACCAAGTTAAATGATGTTTCTTTTTACCACAATCTGTCACTGTTTCTTGCCGTGCTGTCATGTAAGAATACATGTAACAGTTACTGTTATTATTCTTACATTATTCGTGTCCTACAGTCAACAGTTATGTTTGAAGTTATGTTATTTGATTTACATGGTTACTGGGTAGGGTTATGTTATTGATTTCTTTGGTTAACAGTTACTCAACCATTATTATATTATGGTTTTTCTATAGAAAACTCATATAAATAAGGTTAACAGCCATTGTTATAATTACATTATTCGATTCAACCAGTTCACAGTTACAGTTACATATATTAGCAATTTCAATCCGTTCACAGTTATTCAATAGTTTTTCAGTTTGACCACACTTGCTTCTTGTACTGATCTTCCATCAAGATAAAAATGAAATTATGCAATATGTCAGCTAGTACTTCTTAGTAAGATGTCACTAAAGATGTCAAGGCACTGAGCTGTAATAACTAAGTTTTATGATTTATGGTAATTTGGTAGGATATTAATCAGTAAACGGTAAGAATGGCTCATAGCCATTAATTAAGATAACATAACTGTTATTTAATGATTATTTCATAGTTCAACCATGAATCAAGATGGTACAGCAGATTCTGCTGATTAAAAATGAATTTAATAATTCAAACTAGTCAAATACCAACTTCCACACAAGTAACTTGAATTACTACAATGCTGTATGTACCCTGACATCAAATTTTCTTTCTAGAACATGAAATATCCAATACATTAGTACCCGTATATGCCATAAAAAGTAACCCAATTTTCACCCATTTACATTATGATTGCTCAATGTTATCAACCTGATCACTGTTATCACCTAACCCCAATGTAATCCCACTAAGTGACCCCTACTGTATATTAACATTTTAAGATATTCTTCAAGGTTTGGTAATGGTCAGAGGATGGAGAGTAACGAGTAACTGACTGGTCATAGTTGTTACATCTTTGGATCTTCGTTATGAATGGTTATGGTTACGTTCTATGTGGTTCTATGTAATACAATTCAGGAAGAGACACTAGATATGGATTTGCCTGATTGTGGCTAAGAAGGGCAAATGGAGCGTACGCCTCAGTCTTGATTTTCAAAAAATGCATTATTTGAACAAAACACAGTTTTTACTAGTTAATTTCAAAAATGTTCGTAAATCAGAAAATCGGCTTTTCAGTTAGAAACATTTTACATTTCTGGATAACATAAGGAACCCCCCTCCCCCAAAAAAATTAGGCACGTCCCTGCTGTATTATTATTCTTCTGACTAGCTCAGAAGTGTAAACAGATCGTTTTACATGAGTGGAGGGGGGAGAACAAGTTCTGCAAGTAAAATAGTGATGGATCTACAAGATTTTGTCTAAATGTTGACTAGACAAGCTAAAAAAACGCAGTCACTGGTCTAAAATGTTGGTTGACAAGCTCCAAATTTTCATTTTTCACCAGGCTCGGGAGAGAATATCAGCATACCGCTTCTGACAAAACCGTAACTCATTATTTTGATGAACCATCAACCATTACATCCCTACGGTTATCAATTTAACAAGTCTGATTTGTCTGAAACCCAAAAACGTTCTCAGTTCTACCAATTTGGTTTAAATTTCTAACACCTAGAATCCTTAATTCAGAAACTACTTGAATCTTGATTAAATTTTCAAACTTTAACAACTAGTGGACTGGGAAGTCTTTTCTGAAAATTTTCACTTTTAACAGAGGAGTACATCTGCTTGTCAGCTGATTTCTAGAATACAATAGACCTGGCAGAAAGTGATTCGGATTACTCTACCAGGAGCAATGAGAATGACAAATTGCCTAATTCAATGTTAATGAGTCAACTCATTTCAGAAATGAATTGATGATGTCTCACAGAAAGAGTCTAAGCGACAATTTTGAGGAAGTACTTTTTATTGACGGAATCGGTGGCCTGTAGTGTTGCCAATATAATGAACTAAAAGGGAAGAAACACATCGTTCAATTCATATTCATATTCACAAAACATTGCCCCTGTACATCTACGCACATGTCACATGGACTTTTTTCTTTGGAACCTTTTCAGCTGAATTCCAACACTTGTAGGTTGACGGTTCAGGTAAGCAATTCACTAAATGAGTAAATGAAGTAGTTAGTCAACTCATCGATCTCATTACAGGAGTAGAGTAAGCTCAATGGCCATTTCCTTTTCCGGATCAACTTGGAAGCAAACTCATCATATAAATGAGTTGACAATGAGATGAACGCCCATGTGAGCTAAACATTAAGACTCATTTCAGTGAGTTTCGATAAGACAACGTATAATCAAGGATGGGTAACATCATGAGTCCAATGATCTAAAATCACGATCAGCAGATCACTTGAAAAATATTACAGAAGTGCTTGAACAAAGTCTGAATTAGTTCTGGCAGAGGGTAATCGAATTTCAACAGAATTTGCATGATTTTTATCGGCCGAAGTTGACACTTTTAAAATGCTGTTTGTAAAAGTCGCATCAGAGTCATA
Organism: Acanthococcus lagerstroemiae; assembly: GCA_031841125.1. Classification (NCBI taxonomy): domain Eukaryota; kingdom Metazoa; phylum Arthropoda; class Insecta; order Hemiptera; family Eriococcidae; genus Acanthococcus; species Acanthococcus lagerstroemiae. The sequence continues at coordinate 53,228,206 of CM063114.1, forward strand.
ACGAGTCTTACTGAGTTTTAGTCTGAATGAGTTTGAACAAAAGTCTAAACAGAATTTGCACGAGAATGCAATCTGGATACGTTTCCATCACATCAGCCTTAATGAAGTCCAGATGTTTTAGTCTGGATGAATTTAAATGAGTCAGATAGAAATTGAACAAACATTCAAAAAGAATTTGAAAGCGTCTTCACCAGCCTTAATGAATTCAGGTACAAAAATGATTTTGAACACAGAGAAAAAAAGAAGCTGACTCATAATCAGAGATGGATAATATCATGAGTCCAGGGAACAAAGATCACGAGCAGCAGATCACATGAAAAATTGAAAAATAACACGAAATTCATATCAGAAAATCATTTTGAGGGAAAAATGTTCGATAAAAATAAGCTAACATACAACTCGGGATCGAAAATCACGATCTGCTGATCATTTAAAACATTGAAAACATCACAAACTCAGATCAAGAAATCATGAAAAAGATCAAAATCCTGTAATATTTTCAAATTTTAGATCACGGTTTGGCAAGACTTCTGGGAGCTCTTAGATTTTAGATTATTTTGTCGCTTATATAACAGGCAGTCGTAGGTGTAAAACTGCAATCAACTGACGGACTATGCTAAGCAACACGTGCAACTCCAATACATTTCAATTATTCTTTAAATGAAATTTACTTCATTTAGATTAATCCAAATAATTGGTGTACTAGAGTGGACCATAAAAGAAATATGAGAAAAGTTTGAAGCATACATGGAGAGCGAATGGACGGATAAGGTAAGAATTGAGGAAGTACTTAACCAAGCTGGGCATAACTTGAGGCACCCAGGAATAGTATCGCTGCTGCTAGATGGAAGGGTGGAAGGAAAGAATTGGGTAGGTCGGCAAAGATTCCAGAATGTTCAACAGATAATCAAGGAAGTTAAATGTGTGTTATTACGAAATGAAAAAAATTGCACAAGATAGGGGGAAATGAAGACCTGCATCAAACCGGTCGTAAGACTGATAACCTTATCATCATCATCAAGTGGACCATTTTGATCAAAACCCAACCAAGCGACATTTTTGAGCGTATGGAGTACGTGTACCACCAGATAGTGCTAGATGAGTAGAATACGATGGAGAAAAAAAATTCTCATTAAAAACAGCTAACTCCGCGAGATATTAATTCTCAAAAATCAGCTTCAAACGGCGATGCTGTACGTACCCGATTGACAATTTGGAGAGCACTCACAAAACATATCACAAACCACTACCATTTTGAGACTTTTGGCCACTCACATTTTTTTGTGAGTGTTCAACATATCAGTTTTAAATAATGTGTGCGAAGTGATCACTCAGCATTAATGTGATTACTGAATGATATTCATAAATGCACTCACAACTGGCCTCATTGTCAATCGGGCAAATCCTTCTAACAGGAACATCTCGAAAGAACACGAATGTCAGTTGGTTGGATTTTGCTTTAAAGGGTCCAATTGATGCTCATATTAAATTCTAATGAGCTGATTGTAGAGATTATTCATAACCATATCAGTTTGCTCAAGAAAAATCGAAAGTAATCCTACATTTTGCCGTGTGACAGTAACGGTGCTGACGATGTCCATCGCTCGGACTTCACAGACCGGTGGCGCGCTAGCATCAGGCCTTTCTCCCTTTCTGCACTCAAGGAAATGATTCTTATCAATGTTAGGATACACTGTACTTGTGAATGGAGAAACACGCGTTTTTATTTCGTCAACTAAGTCCAAAATACACTTTCAAGGCAAATTCGAACAAAATTCGATAGCTTATGTAGGCACTAAGTAAAACTTGGGGCAAGTTTTTTCGCAAAAATCTGGCTGAGAGCCGTTTGAAAATCACGTTTTTATATTGTGATGAATTCCTACTACCATCTCAGTAATCCTAACATTGATATGACTGCCAAAAACATCCGCCAGATGTCAGCTACTTTGCTGCTGAATCTTGGAATGTCCGAATAAAGGCGACGATTTCAGAAATCAGAATTATCACAATCATTCTGACATCATGTTTTGGTGATCTTCGATCAAGATGTATTCGATCTTTATACTCAGTTGGATTTCAAGATCACACGATCTTGCCCATTTCAGTTAATAATGAACTAAATCTTACCTGGGGCTAAGCGGGGCTACCGAGTTCGGAGGACTAAAATTTGCTGGCATTAAAGAGGCAGTGTCCGGTTTCAGATCCGGAGGCGATTGCGGACTCATTGATGACACGCTGCCGTGAAGGCTCAAATGGTCTGAAAAAAACAAAATAATCACAATTTAGTCGCGGTTGTCTGGTAATGGTACAGAAGGGAGAAAATATTGTAGGTTTGTTCGATTTACCACCAAATTTCTTAACAGAGTTGTACATCCAGATGCGGCGTTCTAAGTAGCCGTAATCACTTCGCAAAAGCTAGTTGCCGAAAAAGAAATCAAGAAAACTAAACAAACAAAACGAACAATTTAAGAAAAAAGAAAACATACTGCGGTCAACCAAAACACAATGTAAACAAAAAACTACAAATCCTATCTCGCCTTCTCACCAGTTTACGAACCAGTTGGTGCGCTAACACGAGCTGCCGGCCATTTTTGGCAGTATGATGTGAGAAAAATAAATGCGACATCACGACGACAAAACGCGCTAAATCTTACTACTATTTTGCATCTGGTTGTTGGATGCAAAAATTAGTGGTAAAACGAACGTACCTTATGACACTCGCAGGATGGGACAAAGCACTTCTCGAGACACAACCTCTTAAAATCATGCATGTAACTTCTAAAAGCGTCGACGATTAGAATCCCCGGAAATACGAACGATGTCAAGCTCGAAGAACGAACGATCATCACTTTCTCACCCGGACCGAGCAAAGGAGCAAACTGAGGGATAGTAAAAACGGAGCATCGTTTTCACGCTGACCTACAGACGCCATTTTACGAGTCTAGGCTTGTTCGGGCAACGTTTTTTCTTCGATTTTTTTCGAGATCATCGCTTTTGTGTCAACGTTTGAATGGGCAACAAAAGTAATGACTACGAGTCTTTTGTGCTCGAGTTTCTCATTCATTGTCTCTTTCGCATTCGTACATCACACTGCTGTACTCATCTGAGCGTGTCCAGCTAACCCACCCCAATCTTCGAGACTATTTTCAACTCGCCGTACTCATAGTACAGGCAAATAAGGGTTTTGAAAAGGAAAAAAATCGCTACATAAAATGTTATTGCTAGAAATTGCTGGGGATAGCAACCTCCGAATACAGGGAAAAACCTTCCCCCGACCTTGTGCATCCCGAGCGGTGGAGAGAAGACTCCACATTTTAGTTTTTGTATTTTTTCTCAGAAAGGACGCGTATAATCGGCAAATATTATCTGACAGGGAATATTCGTCACAAAATTAACTACAAAAGAAATTCTTGCACATTTCCTTGTAACTTTGCGAGGAACAGAGACACGACAGTCTTACTAGAGTCTTACCTATGGAAGACAAAACTATTGGTAGTTATCGATAAGTGGACTATCAATAACTATCAATAGTGACGACAGGCTTATCAATAGTTATTGATAGTATAATGATTAATGAAGAATCAACTTGTATCTACCATATTTACACAAGACCGACTGTGAAAAAAGTCTTAAAATTCTCTTGAAGCAAAACCTTTTTATGAAATACTTTTAAAGAAATATAGGACAATTTCCTGTAGCAAAGAGCAACGTGAGGCCTGGCTCTAAGCTCTCTTGCTGCTGCCTTGCAGTTGAGAAGGTAGAGTGTTGATGGTGACTGATAGGAATCTGAATGAAATGGACTGGACTGGACTGGAAATATAGATGTGAAATGACATTGACAGTGACTGTGCAATCTGCAATAAAATTTCTATAGAAATACTGATTTTCTGTAGAATGCCAAACTATCAATAGTTATCGATAATTATCGATAAGACGATTTAAACTATCGATAGTTATCTATAACAAAAGGTTGGATAGTTGCTATCCCTAGTCTTAACGCGTAAAACCCAATGTAAAAAATAAACGCTAAAAGGCACACTGGGGTGAATTTTACCCCAACAGTTTTTCACCTTCAGAGTTGGTACTAAGGAAATGAGTATTCTCATTGAACATAATCTAGTACAATTATTGGGATATAAATTAGAGTTGCAAATGTTGGCACGGTTGCATCTTATCAGAGGCATGAATAGCCCTATATAAACACATGTACTCGCATACGCCATTTTGGAGCTCATCATGCCCGTGGATTCCAAATCGGACTATGCGGAGCAAACCGCATAGTCAATTCGGCATCGACGGGCACGATAGGCTCCAGAATGGCGTATGCGAGTACTCACCTTTATAGGTGGCTTTAGTATGAATGTGTGATCATGGAGATTTATCCATAAGCGTGTAGCAAACTTCAACTATCATTAAGTCGATTAGAAATTCACTTTTAAAGAAAATTTGTTCTAGATTTTAACTGCATCATCACAAAAAAATTTAATTATAATCAGTCCCACTGGTAGAGTAACTTCTACTTGTTTGTTCTCATCCTGAAGACAGCAGTGTTTCTATTTGAAAGTACACACGGACGCTGCTATGCGTAAGGGAACCAACCGACATTTGTAAACAAAATGAGTTATTAGTATAGTTGGAAAGAGTGTAAAAGGTATAATTTTTCAAAATTGGGCCCCCGATTCAAAAATGTGTACTCACGTAGAGAAAAACTTATCAATAAAGCTATGTCATATAGTTTCTACATTGCTCTTGAAATTCGAATCACGTGTTCTCAAAAAACAGATTTCGCTGGTAGGTTCGCTTACGCTTAACAGTGTTCACATGTTCATCTTTTCATTTTCCCCCCGCTCATGCACGCACAGGTGATATTGCAGCGCACTCTAGTGCAGGTTTATATCCTTATAAGGCGCTGTAGTACGATAGGTACGATGGACTAATAAGTAATAACACGGGGCCGATTTCGTTATCACAACAGTATAAAATCGAATGGCGTAGATGCATTTACATAAGGGCTAAAAATTAGAGTTTCCAAAGATGGTAGCCCTGTCGCGAAATTTCCTGAAAAGGTGATCGTGGATGTTATCACCATAAGAATACATTCATGCAACTTAAATTTGCTTTTTCGTACCTATCAATAAGATGTATTCTTGGGTTATATAACAGATGAATTCAGAGATTAAGTTCTCTAGTTCTCATTTATGAACTTGAAATAGCTCCATTTTCCATTTATTAGTTGTTTACAAGCGCGTTTTGGATAATGGTAAACTTCCATAAGAAAAACAGTAATTTGAAAATCAACTTATTCATCTAACTAGAGCGAATAAAGTACATTAAATTACCTTTCATCATTAACTAGGGTCTTCAAGCTTCAATTTGACACGTTATATGACTTAAAAAACTCTGTTTTCAGCAATTATGAAAGGTTCAAAGTTTACCAATTTTACAAGTATTCTTATAGGAACATCAAGCTTGATCATATTTTCAGAAGTTGACACTAGCAAACCTGGTCATTGTGCTACAGTAGCGCTTCTACAGCTTTTTTGAAGTAATAAAAAAATATAAATATACCAATAAAATATCATCAATATATTGGTAATATTATATTGACGTATCAATAATATACAGATATATTGATAAAATACTAATATATCAATAAAATACTGACACATTGATAAAATATTGATACATCAATAAAATATCAACATGTTGATGAAAGATTGATATATTGATAATATTAGGGGGCTTCGCGGCCACCCCCCCCCCGCGTTGAGTACGAAAAGTTGCCTATGCGCAAATTGAAGGGGCTGCGACGTTTCAAAAATTACAAAAAACACAACTTTCAAGACGATATACAAGACAACAATTGACGGAATAAATAATCTGACTATGGGGGCTGGTAGTACTGGCTTGGATGGAAAAAATCTGAGTATGACATATTGCCTATTCTCAAAATTGAAGGCGTTAAAAACGTTAAGAGTTAGGAAAATTTCATTTTTTGTTAAACGGAAAGAAATACCATTTTTCAGCCCAACCCTAGGTAAATAATTAATGGTTTGAGAGCTATTGTGACTACGAAAACTTGTTGTACGTATCTAGGAGATGAAAGAATTACTCAATACGGGATAACTTTTTGAAAATTCAGAATTCGGCGAAGATGGTCGTATAATTTTTTCATATCCTAGATACGTACAACAAGTTCGATGGTCAAAGATGTAGAACTACTTGCTGATATTTTTGGAGGCTGCGATCTTCTTCATGTGAAAGAGCATCGAATGTCGTACAAGAATCCATAACGATCTTAAAATCGACTTTTTTTTTTTTTTTGCTAAAAATTTTACTTTTTAGTGTTTCCCGTTTTCCTTGTTTTTTTTCTCACCGACCAAGATGTCTCTTTTTATAGAGACTTGTCACACATATTGATAAAATATCGATATTAACAATGCGAACCACATGAAGGTTGTTACAAGTTCAGCATAAAAAATTTAGCTCACTAGGTCAGTTACAGCCAATTAGAGCGTCGATTTTAGCCCCTCTCTTCCTTTTGCTGATTAGATTAGGGTCCATCTTCGGACTCAACCTTCGTTTCGTCTGGCGGATAACAAATAACAATTTCAGTTTGCTGGCTGCTAATGATCCCAATTTTTGTCTCAGGAGAGATCGATTTCTGAAAAGTACGATCATGAAATCGAAATAAATCCATCAATCGCAAATCGGTCTGCTTAAATTCATTTTCTCGAAGTTATCAATATCAGTTGAAGTTATGAATCGGTAAAAGGTCTGTGGATGAATGGAGAAGTTGAAACATACCGATTATTTTTCATTATCAGAATGTTTGTGACGGGTTGCGTAAAAAGGTCCTCATGGTGATTTGAAATATTGAGATGGCGAATCCTGCACCACTGATTTGCCAAGTTCATAGAATGAATCCTGCTGACTTATAAATGCCTCACGATCTGACAACTGTGTGTAAGCCACATTCTGTAGACCTTGATAACAAAAGGTATCATATTCAAAAAAAAAATCCTGGATCACCACAAGAGACCTTTTTACGCAACACATCACATTTTAGAATAAATGAAACAAAAATAAGAAAAATGTAATCAATTCGCTGATATTGACGATCGATTAATTTCGACTTTTCAAAGATCAGTCATTTTGTAAAATTGATTGTCTTAGGGTCGATTTCAATCGATTGATCGAAAATTGGGACCACTAGCGCTGGCTGAATTACAACCCGACCATTACATAAAGCTTACAAGTGCCTTTCTTCACCGAGTCTTTTTTTTCCAACGGCGCGAAATTTCACGCCGCCGCATTCCGACATCCGTAATCGCGAATTTTCATTCAAATTTTATCGCGTCTCGAAATCGCCGTAATAATTTATAACCATGTCAAAGCCTATTTTCTCATTAGGCGAACTTATGAATGAATTCAGCTCCGGTTATCTTCTCAGAAGAAAAAAATTCTAACCTAAACATTTATCGGGTCATTATGTCAGCAGATAATTCGATTTTAGTTTCGTCTGCGAACGCCATTCGAACGGCGGAGGATGAAAAGTGAGAGCGTGATGAGGAGGGAGGGAGCAAAGACGTCTATAAACCGCGACCGAGTTCGGATTTTTGGCGGCATCTTGGCCGGAATTGGTCGAAGACCTTTGCCGTAGGTTGCCAGGTTCTTTCTTTTCCCACCCGGCTGATCTAATGATCGTTTCCTCGATCAACGAAGCGATCGTGTGGCCGGCAGCGAGAAACGACCACGCTGTAGAAAATGGAGGTCAGCTGGACTGTGTGGATGTTTGCATCGATTCTCGATATGCCAGCTCATCAAGTGTAGTTTCTTAAACTGACTTAGTAGTACAGGAAATATATATGATGGTTGAAACCGAAAAACTGCTACATAAAATTTTATTGCTGGAAATTGTTGGGGTGGCACCCTGAATACAGGGTTCACCCAACTTTCCCGACCCCACGTTCAGGTTTTTGCCTTTTTTCTCAGAAGGGACACACGTGATCTGAAAATATTATCTGACAAGAAATATTCCTCACAAAATTATCCGCAAAAGGCAATGGACTGAAAACTCTGATAACAGAACTTTAACGCCCTCTCTTCTGAGAATGTCAAATCACTGACAGCAAATTGAACTTCTTATCGTATACTTTAATCATTCCGAATAATCATATCACTCTGTTGGGAAATACATAAGACATAAGACAATTTGAAACAAAACTATAACAGGTATTGAAACAAGACGCTAACACGATTAAGACTTTGAAAAAGTTGTAAAGACTGATCAGGAAGCGAGGTTACGGGGTAGTTGTGGTGGGGATGGAGGAGAAGACCAGAATAATTTCTGAAGTTTCTAACTGGGGGCCATTTTTCCAGCTGAAGCTCACTGTCAAACTTCTGGGCGAATGTTTTCTTCCCCTTTGGTATGCTTCAAGATATTTGTTCTTCAAACAAAATTTTTTACATTTTTGCTCAAGAACTGGAATACGACACAGGTATTTTCAGGGGCGTAGCCACGGATTGGGGGGTCTGAAGCCCTCCCCCACGGTATCAGCCAAAAATATGAAAAAAATTTTAATTTATACTGGCAATAGTAAGTATTACACCTGTAATGTTGTAAAAGTGAAACGACCCCCCCCCCCTTCATACCAAGTCACGCTACGCCACTGGGTATTTTCAAATGCCACATCAGGGATGGTTGTTGGCAGTACTGAACTTACATTTCATGAGGAGCAAAATTCCAAAACGGCCTCTGTCCACTTTTCAAAACTTTACAGGAGAATGAAATAACGTGATACCCTGGTGCATACGATATATGTGCCACCAGTGACACTTAGGTTGCCTAGCAGAAAACCTATCTGAATATTGGTAGGCTGACAGTATAGGATTTGTGTACATATATCGTCTACCAGATGACGCTATGATACGAGTTTTGAAAAAACAATTGACATGGGCCGTTTTGGAACGCCGCTCCCTATTTGTTATCCCAAGTTGCATTTTGGAAATATCGGACATTTTCTTCAGTTTTCAGCTGACCAAGCTGTGATATTCTGGGGAAAAAAGCTTACGTTTTCGAAAACTTACAGTTCGTTGATAATGAATATATGACCTGGAATCATGAAATGTGCCTCTCGTGCGAAAACAGGTTTTTGAGATAAACAAGTGTAAAGATGGGATGGCGGTAGTGGTGCGCACAGATGTACATGGCGTGTACATCTGTGGAGGTGCGTTTACGCATTGCTATGACAACCGCATTTTGAATTCTTGAGGCCCGTTTTACACGATGCCATGTAAACGGATGTTTTTAAACTTCTAACATAATTTTTAGGGTGTTTGCCGCGGGTAGCGCTGCAAGCACCCAATTGCAATCGAAAATTTTCTCTTGTCTTCTCATTTTCCTACTCACATTCTCATTTCCCTACTCACATTTCAGTTCAGAGCCGCATCGTTTGAGATGTGTGGTTTTCGGTAGTATAGCTGATCTGACTTACAGTTCAGTTCAGTGGCGCTTTATTTCCGAGAAATAAATTAGTAGAAAATAACAACAATAATTATAAGTAACGATTTCAATTTTATTAGGGTCGGAAAAGAGCCCCTAGCAATTACTTTTTTTTTCTTTCATTCTTTCAATTTTCTTCTTCACACATGCTCATTGATCTTGATCTTCATTACTGTGCGAGCGTTTTCAACGTATAAAACCAATGAAATTAGAAAATACGATTATTTACGTTATATTACCGACCGTATTAAGAATTACAATTTCCTAAAATGCCACCTGAATTGTTTGGAATTGATTGAAGAGTACCTTCCTGTTGATAGAGTGATACTGACAACCTGATAAGGTGATAAGTGATAGCGCTGCGTGACTGCAATTTGCAGCTTTGCAATTTGAAAGTGTTGCTGACCCTCTTCGAGTAACGAAGTTACTGGTTTCCTTAAATATAAGTGAATTGTTTACAGATCATGGTTCAGTTTCAGTTCAGTTTCATGTTCCATCAACGGCTGCCATCTATCGGTAAGTTAGTCTACTATTATGAATACTTCCTCTTTGTTACAAATGCAACTTGTAAAGATGAAAATAAAAGATTCCCATTCTGGCATATTTCTTTCATCGCATAGAGGATAGTACTGTGTCTGAATATTAGCTTCAAAGTTTCAACATTTCAGATTTGGTTTTGTTTTAACAATACCAGCGTAGGAAGTTAGCGCAACAACACCTTTTAAAAATGAAGCTAGAGAAAAGCTCATTTTATTGACTCCAACTTATCAGCTAGTCAGTGAATGCAATAAAATTCCCATACAAGCAGACAACAACACAGAACATAGCCAACACCTTCTTACTACCTTGCTATTTGCGAGGTAGCTTATTAAATGCAATTTGTGAAAAAACTAATGAAAATAGAAAGCTGCGTTTTGTTTCACTCGAAAGAGCGTGATTTTTTCTATAAGAATTGTCAAGAAAGTGAAAAATGATTTTTTGACACCAGAGGCGCATTTCATGATTCCAGGTACATACCTTCTGAAGTATGTTACCACATGTTTTCAAACTCGCTAAGTTCTCCACTGAGCGATAGTTTTTAAACATCTTATAACATTTTGCTTATTTTGGCTTATTTTGAATTTGCAAGGTGACTTCAGGATTTTCGAATTCTGTTAAATAAATTTGATAAAAATATTTTTTCGTTTCATCCTATTCCACGGGAGACTTCCAAGCCTACATCTGTGAGACACTTTCAGACTTGTTTAAGACTCTTGACGTCTTTTTTCGACTTGGTCAAGACGCTTCAAAACATAAGACATTTTAAGACACCTTAAGGTTCTTCAAGACCTGATGTTTAAAATGCTTCCACACTCGTTTAAAACTCATGCAGGCTTGTTTGAGATTTGCAAAGAAATTCCCACGACGTTTAAGGCATTTTCAATATAAGTTTCCCTTTACGGGAAGGCCAACTGCTTTCGCTATTCTCCGCATACATCCACATTATACTTGGACCATACACCAAATGAACAACGGCCTTGAAACGGGGAAAAGGACAGGAATGCATCGTTCCATCTAAAAACTACACTGGGTGCGATGTGCCATTTCATCATTCGTACCTTTACCAGTCCAAAAAAATTGAAATTAAATATATTAGAGATTTCATGCACTTATCATCTAAATTTATCGTTGTTTCTCGCTACTTCCCATTTCCCTCCTAAAAATCTTGAACGTCAATTATAAATATGATACAGGAAACACACATATCATTGTCAATCAAGCCGATGCAATTATGTAATCGCATGCCTTCATCATGACGCTGCAGAACCAGTAAAAATATTCACACGATATCTGATGCTTTCTAGATGTATAGCTACAATCGGCGCATCCATAAAAAACAACGATTTCCGATGAACCAGTTTCCTCGTGTCACGTGTTTCTCAACTTATTTCCCTTTCGTATAACCTCTCATTCCTACAAACAGAAATGTTTCGGCTACTTCCGACGCGAATCTCAGCTAATTTTAAGGACAGCTCTCTCTTCCTCAAAAGTAAGACTTGGATGGTGTTGCGATAAGCGTTAAGAATTCTTCGAATTATCACCCAGTCGAGAATCTACGAGTAAAAAAATGCAACAGCATACTTGGGAATGTATTTTGGGTTTCAAAAAGCAAGTAGAACAGACCGGATGCGGCCATCTTTTTCTCAGATAGACCAGCAAAAAAATTGCGTGATTCTTACGGCGAGGAAATTTGTCAACTGCTGATGATGGGTATAGAAAGTATAACAATATGAGATTCCGGTCAAGGATTATTTGTCGCGAAAAATTTGCACAGTTCGTATGCGGTTGCAGTTATTTTTAAAAATTTTTAACGTGTGTCGAATTTTGCGAAGCTCTAAAATACGTACATGATGTATGTATTCAGATTTCAGAATAAGCGAAGGACGACCAGATTACCACGTTCCAATAATATAATAACTATTACGAGGATCTTCTGACAAATTTTTGTCGTGTTCCGCTTCATCCGAGTTTCATCTTCGATACTAGAGAACAGGCAATTGAGTATTTTGGTGGATAATTATGGTCGAGAAACTGAATTCAGGTACAGGTAGTTCGAAGACATGGGCCGGGGAATCTGTGGCCGGATCCTAACCTAGCGGATGAAATGCAATGTAAACTAATCTGGGCTAGAAGATTTCCTGATAAAAGCAATTTTTTAAATTATAATTTTGAGTTCGAAGATAGAAAACCAATCTTGTAATAAACAAACTGAAAATGATTACCAATTCAGGTAGTCACCACCTGCCTGCGTCGTCACCCGTGCCAAGACGAGGAGGTGAGGGGTGAGTGAAGAAGAAGCGCGTCCGGCAATGGGGGACCTGAGATTTCCAGGCTAGTGCTCCTGAGGAGCGCGAACCTCGGTCAGTAGGGACCCCCATGGTGGCTCCGGCAGAACGCCCGCACCGGAAGCGGCACGGCGAAATGGGGGCTCGGGCCGGCCTCGAAGCCGGCCACTGATACGATACTCGGGGTGCGGTGTCTCAGGGGCCACTTTGGCATGCGTCTATCGCCATGCGTCCTACCACACCATTCACCCAGAGGGCAAACCAGAGGCCCAAACTTGATCTATAGGTCATATTTTGGTATTTGGTACAAGAATTCAGGAATCTAATAAGCGCAGGACCATCTTCGATTGGCCTAAAAATTTACATACGTTTATCTAACTTGTAATCGGGATGCACTCATAGGGGCGGGGGCAGAGTTTCGTAAGACAGTTCAGACAACTGCCAAAATCGTTCTCAACGAGTGAAGTTGAAAAATTCTAGTCATTTGCTGGTTGAATCAAAGAACCATTAACGTTTTCCTGTTTGTTAGTTTTGAAGATTTGTACAAGTGAGCATAATGGGATCTCCGAACCACTTATTTTCCTTTCCGACTTTACGACCCAGGAAGTCTTCAGTTGGTACAGGTCTTATTTTCTCAGATTCATTGCTTGTCTTGAAAATCTGACTTCTCACATTCGGTGAATTCTAGACAGGGAGACCATTTAATTATGAAAAAATTGTCGACAGAGTGACAATTAGGAACATTTTCTTGTTCTTTTTGCTAATCTAAGAAGGACTTCAAAAAAGCTCATGAATTCATAATGTAGATTGAAACAGAAAACAGAAAAACTGAAAAGTTGGCAACATTAAGGGTATGGCCGAGAAACCTAACCATCCGACAATTTTATATAGCAAATTTAGAGAAAAAAAAGTTAGCAATAATGACAAACATACGTCTAATTAAATGGCTGTTTTTTATGTAACAAAAAAGTTTTCCTTTCAGTTTTACTCTGTTTTTTTTTTTTTTTTTACATGTGTTTCTAATTAATTTTTCTCATTTTTTGCTCTCAGACCTCCAAGTCTCCCTTACCGGTATTACATGGCGGTATTCCTTCGGCTGGGGAGGGGGAAGACTTCTTAACAACTTAGGTTAAAATAAATACTTTAGGTCTAAAAAAACACGTTTAAAATGTGTTTTTTTACAAGCTATCAGCAGAAGGAAAAATAAGGCAACAACTCCTGTATTTTATTTAAACCTCTACACTTACCAAAGGACTAAAAACCAGTTCTAAGCTCTGCTCATTACATCGATATTTTTGATATAAATTCAAAATTTTGCTATAAAAAAAGTATAGAAATAATTTTTAGTTTTAAACACAGGCTGTCTCTTATTAGGTGTCTAAAACACTGTTTTGTCATAATTATGTTTTCAACACTTTTGTTTCCAAAAATTACCCTGACTGATTAGATCATGATAAGGTTTTCTGTCTGTAAGTTGCCAGCTATGGTTACCACACCACGGATGAGAAATGCTCGATTATTGTGTATTTGCAAGAATGAACTCAAAAAATGCACGAGAATATTCCATTTTCTTTAGGGAATACTCGCGAGCATTTTCACCAAAAGTGTTATAAATAGGGCAAGGAACAATATGAAAAAGCATATGTGGCATATTGGTGGTTTCTTTACGGCCGATAAAATTCCAATTTATTATAATACTGAAAGTTTATTCAGCATAGTTTTGCATATTTTACATATGCCATTTTTAGCACATATTCATGCATATTCGTCGGTTTTACAGAATATTTTCACAAATAAATGAAAATTATTATAATAACAAAGAAAAAGAATAACAAAATTAAGAATTTTCAAATTTGCTTGAAGGAAGTTCATTTGATTTTTAAAAAATAAAATAGAAAAATGTTCAGTTTTTAGTTTCTTCTGTCCATTCTTTGATGCTGTGTACAGTGTTACCACATTATTCAGCTGAAAAAACTCTCTACTTTGATGTCCGTGTCATCTTGTAATGATTTTGCATATTTTGAGTTTTGAGGTCAAATAAGTGTACATGTGGCAGTTTCTATAAAAAGGGGTAACTTTGTCGATCCGACGAATTTTGAGTTACTGATAATACGCAATAGAGGGATGAATGCCCGTCCAAGGAGCTATCGGCGAGATCTGCAGCGTTTTTCATTGCGGAGATACAATACAAACGGCCACAGATGAGTGCAACCAGAACGCGCGAAAACAAGTTTTCGGGAAAAACGCGTCTAAAGTTGGACACACCTTTTTCTCCCACTCCTTTAAGCGGGCGTAACTCACCACCGAGTCACGTTACCTGACTCGATGAGGGCTCGTTAGAAAGGTAATTTTTCGCTCGTCTTATGTGGTAACAATTCAGAAATCGCATTTATTCGTGAGCTTCGAAAAACCGCAAAGAAGCGAACACAGATATTCGCATTCTTTCTCATTCTCTTTCATAAATCATAATTCTCTTCTCTCTCACGTGCATAAATTTTGTCTCTTTGTTACTACACTGTTTTTTCTATAGAAATGGACCAAAATCTCAAAATTGATTTTTTTAACCAAAAAATTTTGTTTTTCTTTTTTCGCGTTTTCTGATACTTTGATCGATCAACAAAGTTACCCCTTTTTATAGAAACTGCCTCATATATTATCATAAGTGCATATTTTGACATTTTAAGGGAATGTTCTTCCTTGTCCTAATTATAAATGTTGGAAAGTAGATTTGAAATAATTTTAATTTGACCGGTTTAGTTAGTTTTACAGAGAATTCCCAATTTTATGTATCTTCACAGGCTGATCCAGGATTCTCTCAAGAAGGTAGGGGGGGGGGGGGTGGAAAACATGAATAATAATTTATTTTTATTTTATTTTACAGCATATTGGTTAGTATAAAATCTCTTATACCTCTTGTTGAACTCTATTCCCCCAATATAGGCCCATTTCTGGGCAAATGCCTCTACACATCTCTTCCATCTTTTCCTCTCTCGTGCTTCTCTGTCCCAAGTTGGTCTCCACTCCTGAACTATCTCGTCCCTTCATCTTGTTCGTGGTCTTCCCCTGTTGCGCTTCCCTTTCTTTAGCATCCAATTCAAAACTTTTCTCCCCCAGCTGTCTTCTTGCCTAATTACATGTCCAGCATATTTTGCTTTCAACTTTTTGATCGTGTATCATATAGTCCTGATTTTCACCTGATTTCCGTGTTTTTGATTTTGTCCAACTTTTTGATTCCTAAGATACTTCTTTCCATTGATCTTTGAGTGGACTTAATTTTGACATGCTGGCTTTTGTTGCCGCCCATGTCTGACATCCGTATATTAGTGATGGTAAGGTACAACTCTCCCACATTTTGAATTTCAGTTTCTTTGCTATTTTCCCTTTGCAGAATTCTTTTTGGGCCCAATAATTTTTCCACCGTCCCTTTATTCTTTTGGATATTTTTTTGTTCCTATTTTTTTTTTTTTTTAATAAAATTGTTTATCCCAAATATTCAATTTCTTTTACTGTTTGTATTATCCCTCCTTTAAGTTTGAATTGCCTCATTTCCTTGTTTGTTATAATTTTTGTTTTTTCCATATTTATTGACAGTCCTGCTATTTTTCTTTCGTTTATGAGATCGTTTGCCATATTTTGGAGTTCCTTTGTACTTTCCGCGATAATCACAATATCATTCGCAAATCTTAAGTTTGTCAGCCTGTCCCCATCTATTTTTATTCCCCATTGTTCCCAGTTTAGGTTCCTCAAAATGTGTTCTACAATGCAGTTGAATAAATTCGGGGATAATGGATCACCTTGACGTATTCCCCTTTGAATTGCAAATTCCCGTTCTTGTTTGTCCATTTTTATGTAGGCTTTTGCATTTCAATTCAGACTTTTTTCGCATTCTTCTTCCTTGGAAACAGGTGTGTAGGTATTACAGCCTTTTTCCCCCACGGTGGCTGCCTCCCGTCTTGGGGGAAATGAATAATAATACTAATACATATTAAATAAAAACTATCTAGTGGCGGGTTATTTTGTACTTTTAAATTTGAAAATAATTAAGTTTGAGGGAGGGGGAACACCACCCTCTGCCTTGGATCCGTTCATGTGTATTTTTATCAAATTACAAATTCTATTACTAGCTTCAGCAGTTCAAAATCAATTACTATTAATAACAGAAAAAGGAAATCATCTTTCAAACGCTAAATCACTAGATGCTTAAAAGTATTAATCGAGAATTAACACGACAGTACAAAATACCAAACGGGATATAAAAAACAAACTTCATAAATTTACAAAAATTAGAAACAGGAATCGAAATACAAAACAGCAGTACTTGAGATACAAAATATTAAAATGGAAAACATTGGAAAAAAACTCTGATAAAATAAGGTCAAAACTCAGAACAGATACAGTGCAAAATATTTAGTACGACATCAGTGGAAAAAGAAAATGCTAAAATATATTCAGTATTTTCTCTGAGAAAATTCTTGAAAATGCTTAGCAAGTCCACTGAGAGTATTCCTATTGAGAATATGAAATTTCTACTTCGAACCAGCTGTTTGTGCATAAATCCGAATGAAAAAAAAAAATAAAAAGAGTTCCAATTTGATGTCTTTCCACAATCTGCAGTTTTTATGAGCTAACTTACCAAATTCATATTTCCAGTGTCAAAGTTCAAACTTTCGAGGTTTGAAAAAGGATCAACATTTGACAAAAAAATGTTCATACTTGAGGTAAGTGCCAGAGGCTAATCTAGGTATCGAAAGTTGACCGGATCAACATTTGATATTTTTTAAGAATATGTCAAGAAAGGAAACTATCGTTAATTTCACTATCCGGACCCAAATGTATAAAACGTTTCAGTGAGTAAGTAAATAAAAATAAGCTTTAGATCGAAATCCGTCAAGCGATCAACATTTGACACTGGGTGTCAAATGCTGTTTTTTTAGACTTTCCAAAATCCTCATGAGTCAACACTGGCTCAACTTTGAAAAAGTTCAATTGAGAAAAGTGAAAGTAAATGGTTGAAATGCATTATTAATCGCGATTTCGGGGTTCAATACTGATATTGGAGGGGGAGAGGGGGGAACAGCAAGGGCTATTTGGAAATAATAGATCAATATTTGGCACGTTACCTTACACCATATCATAAATTACATGAAAATTTAGTTTTTTTCGTTAATTTTGCGAATAAAATGTGAATTTTTGCAATATTCAGTGTTATAGGTATTTTGACATTGATATGGAAACAGTTACAATTTATGGTCAGCAGCAAATGTGTGAAAAATGCGAAAATCTTTTCTACTTGGCAACGTCTTCATTGTTACACTCATTATGTTTTTGTCGTGGCTCATTATGTTCTCCTTGTGTCTCACTTTTTCCTCGTCGTGGTCATTTTTCTGAAAAACATCATTTCCCCCTACTCTGCTGACCCAGCTGCATGCCCAATGTTGCCAAAGTGTTAAGTAAGATGCACGCAAAAGATCCCATTCAAAACAATTCTGAAAATACTTTCTCTAAAATTCGAAAAAATGACCTTGAAATATCAACATTTGTGTAGATTTACCTATATACTCTTAGCCAACCCTAGTTGCCAGTCTTGAAGACTTCTCCTCAAACTACAGAGTTTTCTTAGACTTCATCAACTTCAAAAACTTTCTAGAGGATTTTTCCTTTATCTTTCTTTTCAAATTGTGAGTTATAATTCATGTATTTTGGGTCGATTTTAAAAGATTTGCTTACTGAGTCTTCCAAAAAATCTTAAGACTTCTGCGAGCCGCTACAAAAATCCTCCATCTAAAGAGAAATCTTTAAGGTTAGTAATCCTGCGCATCAAGGGCGCAAACAAGGAGGGGGCTGGGAGGCTGTAGCTCCCCCCAAAATTCCGCGACATTTTTTCAAAATCAATTTTGAAACGAAAAAAAATTGATGCCGATGGCCAGATGGCCTGACGCGGGTACGTTGCGTCGTAGGTGTGTACAAATTTACAGCTCATGAAAATAGGTAGGTAACAAATCAGGTAGGTATCAAATCAAGCTTTCACCCCTGTCTTTTTTTTTTTTCCATTCTAGCCGCCATCAAAAAAGTTCTGGTTGCGCCCCTGCTGCGCATCCTGTACTTATGTAAATCCGCTAACATTTCATTACGCACTCAAGGATACGTTAGGATTAGGTTTGGCTCCTTTTGGCGGAGTCAGGAACAGTAGAAATATGGCACCCACACCCTCGGATCTTATTTATTCGAAATTCAAAGTTCAGAATACATATATTATTTAAAAAAAAAAAGGTTATGTTTGGCTCCCATTTTGATACACATACGACATAACCCCGATGCCGCTCCCCCACAGAATTTGCTCACGTCAGCAATAAGTCCAATGAACGTGCAACTGTTGTCGATTAGTTCGATTTTCTCGACACTACCCAGCTTGTTGATCATATAGGAGACTTTTTGTTTTGACGCCATGTCATTTGACAGAACTAAATGGCGAAATTTTTCACAATATGTTGCGAGAGAGAGAAAAAAAAACACGTATGGAAGAAGAATTCTTTCAGCCTTGAATTTCGTATTCCCAAACGACGCTCTTCAATGTAACACAATGGATCCTTTGAATTGTAAATTTCCGGTCACTTATACGACTGAACTTCGCGCGCCGAGCGCTTGTAATTAGAAAAAATATTGTAACGCACCGCGAATTGGTTCTAGGTCAATGACAAATTTGTAAATAGAGAGAACGAGGAAGGACTGTTTCCTGAATTCAACGCCGGCCGTGGGGGGGGGACGTCGACGCGAGACAATTTTTTACGACCGAGTGACACCGTGCGGCACTGGGCCTTGAGAGAAATTGCCATCGCCCTTGCGTTATCAGATGATGCCGGAACCTCGGGTACGTTGAGCGCTCCTGCAGCCAGATGGTCAGATTTTCAATGTCTCTTGGATGGAGATCGAACTGAACCGGAGTGTTCACCGAAGTCGAAAACGAAAACCTAGGAGGACTGGGGGACTTCAAAATTCATTTGTGGATATTGGAGGACTTTCTCCAATTCCATACGGTCGCTTTTTAATGACCTGAGAGGGAAAATTCGTCGTTTTTACTTTCATTTAGGAACCGTGTTCCCCTTTCGATTTTTCGATGAAACTGAGAGACATTTTCTTCAAAATGAGGAACTTTGAGGATCAGCAGGCACTCTGTGAATTTATAATTCACGTACAGCCATAAACGCAAGCAGCTTTTCAAGAGTGAGGACATTCAGTTAATTTAGCAGAGATCTAAGCCATTCGTAGCCCCTTTAATTGCGGGGAGCGCATCACTCACAGATTCGATACACCCGGCACATGAAAGGCAGCATACCTTCTCAATTTCCAGCCCTCCACTCCGTTGGTCGTCGATACAGTATTGTAGCAAATTACCATATATTATTTATTTCAAATCATTTCCAAAATTCACCAAACTTGCGCTCTCGGTTGTTTTCCCAGCACTGATTACCAAGATAAGCTAGAACACGTCAAGCGTGCTGCAGCTATTTTCCATTTCCATTTTCGATTACAGCTTTCCGAGCTCCAGCTTACGAGTTCCAGTCGGGAATTACAGCCGTCGAAAACTTTTCCAATGAATATTTTATCGATTCGCCGTTTAGTTATACGAAAATATTTATGAATATTGTACTTCAGTAGCGGACGTGACATGCACGGCTATGCTGAGCAGCGCACGTACGTATTCGCGGTTGCATCACCGACCGATAATGATCAGCTTTCTCCGCACCAGTATGCTTTTTTCCTCGCATTTTCTTCTCATTTTTTTGGGAGGAACAAAGGGAACGACACACTGACGACATTGTTCCGATACGAACACTAGCGTGCATAATACAGATGAGCGGACACAACATCCACGTCTCAGAACCAAGATCCGCGGTGTACAATAGATCTGGGCATTCTCGAATGCATAATGTGTTTGTGTATTCGCGTATTCATTCTTTCCTATTCATTCTTTCCGAGTTGATCATGAATCTTCCATCGTTACAACGAAAGGTATGTCGACGTCACTCTCAAGAATTTTTACGCACCAAAATTGAACATAATCTCATTCCTGCGCCAGAAATACAGCATGAATGCTAAGGAGTCCCTTATTTTAAAATGTTTCGAATTTTGGACAAGGCCGTCCCACAGGCGCAAATGACAGGGCCTACTGAAAAATCATACGAGTGAAAGAATTCTTAGAATTATTTTGATACATTTTTCTCTTTCCGACGGACCTCGAATTCACCGGCAGCATCGAGTGAAATGTGAGGTAGCAGTAGCGGGCCATTGGGACCCCGATGAAGTACGAACTTGTCAGCGCGCGTGAAGCGATGTAGTCACCAATTCGTCAGCGAGTGTGAAGCGATGTTCGGACTTCGACGAGTTACGAACTCGTCAGTAAGTGTGAAGCAATGTTGGGACTCCGATGAGTCACCAATTTGTCGACAGGTGTGAAGCGATGTTGCGGAACTCCAACGAGTCACGAACTTATTAGCGGGCATGAAGCAATGTAGTTACTTAGTTGCCAATTCATCAGCAGGTGTAAAGCAATGTTGAGACTCTAACGAGTTACAAACTTGTCAGTAGATGTGAATCAG
Organism: Acanthococcus lagerstroemiae; assembly: GCA_031841125.1. Taxonomy (NCBI): domain Eukaryota; kingdom Metazoa; phylum Arthropoda; class Insecta; order Hemiptera; family Eriococcidae; genus Acanthococcus; species Acanthococcus lagerstroemiae. Next base: position 53,249,133 of record CM063114.1, read on the forward strand.
AGGCCTATATGATGCGTTACGCATCATAGGATACTGATTATAAAATTACTCATAAAACGGTTACAACGATGTCAGGAAATGTAACTATAATTGTATAGCAGTAGAAGAACAATGCCGATGAGTTAAGGCGCGTCTACACTTTGCGAAAAACGTGCCGATCGGTAAGAATCGGCATTGCCACTCGGCTTCTGCCGATGAAGTGCAATGTAGTGTAGACATTGCATCATCATTTGCCATCTGGTTTTGACGTGCCGATCGGCACCAATCGGCACGTCCGAGTCGCTCGGCAAATTAGCGGTCTCAACAAAGCAAAATGTGATCGGCTTTGCCGATCGGCCAGTGTGTCCCCACTGGCGGGGTAAAAAGATGATCGGCCTGAGTTAATTGTTGGCATTTAACAGCAATGCCGATTCTTGCTATCGGCATCAGTGTGGACGCGCCTTAACTGGTATTGTTTGCAACATGGCATTGTGGCATCGGCATTGTAGTATCATCATTTATTTCTTATCGTGTTACAGGATTTTACAGTGCAATCCGTATAACTCACAGGATAACGCACTTTTTACTTTATCATTTCTCATCTTCACAATCAGTACAATGCCTGGGTGATGCATACAATGCCACTTACTTGTTCCTATAATTCCAGTTACAGATGACTAACATTACCAACTGTTATATTCAGTTACTTTTCTCAACAATTACAGACAATTACAAGTACTAACTAGCATCATTTCCTTCAATACTCGCCAATTCTATATCCAATTACGTGTTATTACTCTTGCAAGGCTCTAGTGTGAATCAATGTATGTAGATATCAATTTGTCAGCGAGCATGAAGCGATGTTGGGACACCAACAAGTCATTAATTCATCAGCAGGTATGAAACAATATTGTGACTCCAACGAGTCACCAATTCATCAACAGGTATGAAGCAATGTTGGGACTCTGAGGAGTTGACAAACTCGTCAGCAGGTGTGACGCGATACAGTCACCAATTTCATTAATAGGTGTGAAGCAATATTGAGACTCCAACAAATTACAAACTCGTTAGCAGTTGTGACGTGATACAGTCATCAATTTGTCAGCGGGTGTGGAGCAATTTTGGGACTCTGACGAATTACAAACTCATCAGTAGGTGTGAAGCGATGTAGTCACCAATTTGCGAGCAGGCATAAAGCAATGTAGTTGTCAATTCATCTGCAGACCTGAAGCAATATTGGGACTCAGTGGGTGTGAAAAGCGATGTCGGGATTCAGATGAGTCACGAACTTGTCAGAGGGCATGAACAGTGGCGGAACCAAGGGCGGGCCTGGGTGGGCCAGGCCCTTCCAAAAATATTTTTGGCCCGCCCAATTTTTTTTTGAACGATCTGAAATTTTTTTACGAGAAATAACTCACTTACAATAGACGAAAAGAATTCAAAAATAAAATACTTATAATCGATTTGCCAAAAGTTTAAATTTAGATAATGTTGTAGAGAATTTTGTTCTTCATCTTAAAAATAGTCGTATTCTTTTATATTAATTGTTAATATTATGTAAGTACATACATGTACAAATTTTTATAAGTACATAGTTTCATTCAAGCCGGCGTTTTATTCAAAAAATCCCCGTCCTTAATAATCCGGCCCTTCCGTGCCCACCCGAAAAAAAATCGTAGTTCCGCCACTGGGCATGAAGCAATGTAGTGGCCAATTTGTCAACAGGCATGCAGAGATGTTGGGACTCCCACTACTGACAAACTCGGCAGCGGGCATAAAGCAATGTAGTTGCCAATTCATCAGCAGATGTGAAGCAATGTTGGGACTCCAATGAGTCACGAACTCGTCAGCAAGTGTGAAGCAATGTAGTGGCCAATTCGTCAACAGACATGCAGAGATGTTGGGACTCCCATTAATGACAAACTCGGCAGCGGGCATGAAACAATGTAGTTGCCAATTCATCAGCAGGTTTTTTTTTATACTAAGGGTTACATGCTGTTGACTCGATATAATTCAAATCAACCACACCTTGATTCAATTGTATTAAGTATCATGGTTAACCAACTGTAATTAAGTCTTGAACACTCTGTTCAGTTCAACTTGCCCCACCCCCTTCAGTATATTTTGACTCGTTTGAGCTCGATTTGTTCGGCTCGTTTCATAAGAAGATTTGGACACCTTCACTAGTCCACTTAATACTGCAAAGTTCAACTCTTTTCGGCCCAAAGTAACCATGTAAGAACTAGACTAAGTCTAGTAGGGGAAAGGTTTAGTTCTTGAATTTGAAATCTGTGGCAATCCGCCGAGACCTCCCATTTTGGTAATCTACTTTGAGTATAACTGTGCTCATTTCTGTTTCTCCGCAGTGAAAGCAGGGATGTTAAGCTCAAGCCACTAATGGTTTTAGCTAAAGCTTAAGTCACAAATTTGGTCTTATTCATTAAGCCAAAAGCCAGCTAGGTGAATTCTGCAAATCGGCTCTCAGCCCACAAGTCAGCCATAAGCAAGGTTTTGTTGCTTAATTTATCAATTCAGAATGCCAAAAGTTAGAGTAAAAAATAATTTGTAAATAAATTGATGGAAAATTTGCTATTTTTTAAAATTTTTACCGTGGACTGCGATCAGTACTTCGAAGATCAGTACTCAGGAAATCGATTCCAATTGGTCTTATCGGTTGTTATCAAAGTTGTGGGAGATTGTATGCTTTGTAACTTGTGACTGAAGTCAACATGCAAAGATTCAGCCATATTTGAAGCCGTAAAAATAGCGTCAAGCCATAAACCAAGTCAATCAGCGGCTTAAAAGCCATCAGCTAAGCTGAAGCCAGCCCTGAATGAAAGACAGTGCTGTACCAGAAGATCAGAGACAGCCTATTTTATTCTTTACGTTCCACTTGAAATTCAAATTTCCCTGGCCGAAGTTTTCATTTTTTTCTATTCGGCAAAGTGCTTCCAGTTTTACGATAATTCAACGATTCTCCCTAGTTTTCTATGTGGCTGGTGTTACCATCCAGTGGTGATGCACTCGACTAATTTATTGCTTCTCGTTCTACAATAATTCAAAGATTCTCACTCATCTTCTTCTATGTGCCTGGTCTTACCATCTGTTGTGACGCACTTAGTATATTGCTTAGTTCCAATAATTCAACGATTCTCACTCGTCTTCTTGCACTCGGCAAATTGTTGCCAGTTTTACAATAATTCAACAGTCCTCACTTGCATTCTTGTATATGCCCGACGTTACCATCTAGTGGTGATGCATTCGGCAAGTTGCTTCCGGGTTTACAATAATTCAGGATTCCCGCTCTTCTTCTCTGTACTTGATGTTACCATCCAGTGGTGTTGTACCCGCAAATTGCTTCTGGTTCTATAATAATTCAATGATTCTCGCTCATCTTCTTCTATGTGTCTGGTGTTACCATCTGGTTGAGGCGCACTAGGTAAGTTGGTTAGAGTTATAATAATTCAATGATTCTCGCTCGTCTTTTTCTACATGCCTGGTGTTACCATCCAGTGGCGGTGCACTTGGCAAATTCCTGCTAGTTTTACAATAATTCAACGATTCTCGCTCGTGTTCTATGTGACTGGTGTTACCATCCGGTGGTGGTGCACTCGTCAAATTGCTTCAGGCTCTACAATACTTTAATTCTCACTCGTCTTCTGTCACGATACTAGTACCTCAATGGTACTCGTTTCTACCACTTGGGCTCGGTTGGATTAGTAAGTTCTTTCACATCAATCTCAAGCATTATAAAATTGTCTCGATTCTCGACATCATTTGAAGGGTAAAGAATCAATACACACATTTGCCATTTTACTTCAAGGGTGCGATAGGCAAAATACTGTACACGGATGCAGAAATTTGCTGCGCCCGTGAACATGGAGTATGTTATACATATCGCCCATTCACAGGCGCAGCAAAGATATTCCTGCACCTGTGTACAGTATTTTGCCTATTTGCGCCCTGAAGTAAGATGGCAAATGTGAGTTTTGATTATTTACCCTTCATTTGACTGATGTTATTTAGCTTGGCTTCTGCCATTAGGCAAGTTCACCGCTTGACATTTGCAACTCAAGACAGCCGTGCCAGAAGAAACTGTAAAAGATGAATATATTCGTCTACCCCACCTGAGTAATTTCCAGAGTATGTCAGTTGTGCTCGTGCCCAAATTTCTGTATTCACCGTGCAGGAGGAAAAGTTACACCTTATCCTACCAAAGTCTTCCCCTATAATTTCAACTATAATACTTAACCTCAATCGTGAGTGATTTCAACTTTAATAGGGATGAAATAATTCAATATGAGTGATCGTTACTCTGCGTCTACGAATTATTATATCACATGCTGTATAATTCGAGGGATTACAGGAAGCGAACGATGTCAAGATGTGTGGGCGAGAGGAGCATCGACTGGATGGAAAAACGTTGCTGCATTTCTAAGTGTTTGAAGTTACAAAGCTTGAGAATTGTAAAATCTTCAGTAATGAGGGGGTGGGATTGAACCCCTACTGTGGTACCTACTTCTCGCTTTGGTCCGCCGGCCAGTTAGTCAACATGTAGAGCGAATATTCGCCAGTTGTTGACTTGGCTTCAAGCGCATCCCTAGCGAGGATTCGCCGGAACTAGGCAAAAGCGAGAGCGAGAGGTGAAGGACCACAAGTTCCGACTCCAAATAAATCTCGATTAAACAAACGGTCTAATACAATCTTGTATATTCAATGGCCTCTGTAGCCTGCGGTATAGTAACATAGCGTCGGCGCAATATATTCACAACTGTGTCCGACATTATCTGCGAGTTTGAGAGACATCACAGCGGACATAACCAGGATGCTCACATACTTCCAGCCTCAGGGACCTCAGAAGTCTCAATTCGGCCCTGAATATTGTACACCGTTCCCGGATGTTTTCATTGGCATCCAGTCTAGATCATTTATCCTGTCTTCCTGCGACCGGAATCGGACGTTTCTACGTTGAGCTTGGTCAAGAAGTTGATCGTAGTTTCAGCGATCGGAAGGTTACGGGAACTAATTTATTCGCATTGTTCGAGGCGCTGGAAGAGGCCTGATGTTTATCGCAGTCGCGTAGAAGCAAATCGCCGCGTTTATATGGTACCATTTTATTCCGAATAAGAAAACAAAATTAATGGAGTTTCTATTACTCGTCATACTTGTACGTCCATCAGATAGTGCTGAGTACATACCGTCCCATGCTGAATACAGATCAGCTTGAAAAGCTTGTATACACTACACTGTTCCTCCGATAATGATTGTTTTCATGCGTATGATCTCGCATTTTTGTTCTCTCGCTCTGTCTCACTTGTATTTCACTTTTTTGCGTTTTGTTCTGGCTTTGCGTACAAAAAGAAGTAGAAGGAAAAAAAAACGAATTTATCCTTGAAATTCGATTATGCACCGAGAAGAGGCGTTTAATTTTGCTCGGCGAATCATTTCGAGATGTCGAGGAGCACAGCCGCGCCCGCTTCATTAATCACGAGCGCAAATGACCTTGTTCGCCGCCGCGACCATAACATTGTAATTCGCGACCGGCACGGCCGCCTGTACAGGAAAACTCGATAGCGGCGTCCAAATTGGCAACGCTGTTGTTTCGAATTTTCAGGTGCGAAAAATTTCACCCAACGACTCGACTGACTCGTCGTCAACGTCGCCGACCACTTCCACACTAACTGCATCGGGTTGTACAGCACAACAATTCGCGAAACGATGCAGGAATTCCTCGAGGGCTCGCTTAAACCTGAGGGGGACTTTATGGAGGCACTCGACAGGGGTGTGCTGAACCTGGCCGAGCTCGATTACATTTGAAGGTATAAGATCTTAGGCGATTTGAAGATTCAAATCAGTGTTCTCGGACCTAGATCCTCGACAATCAATACAGTGGAAAGTATTTCACCCTTCCGTCTTCAATTCTCACTTCCATACAAAAGACTTGAGGTAAGGTGCAAAAACTCGACGCCCAAAATTTCAGCGAAAACATCGAAAGGTCTCACAAACATAGTGACATTTAACATAGGATTCCTCTGAAAGAAAAGTTCAATTCAGCTTATTTCGCCATTACAAATTGAAAAAAAGTAAATAAATTGGTTGTGCTGAAATAGTATACCTACAATACAACACAAGTATCAAAAGTGAGCTTTTACATGACAAGTACGTGTACTTGCGCGAAACGAGCCGCAAACGAGTGGACGAGTCATGAAAAATAAGCTCACTTGTGATACTTGAATTGTATTATGTTTTTTAAAAAGAACGTATTGAAAGACCGAAAATAGAGAATTAGAATCGGAATTCTGATTCTGAAAATAACAGTTTCGTTTAAAACAATGGGATGACGATCAGAAGGAAGCAGGTTAGAACGAAGGCGTGTGGACAAATAAACAAATTTGAACGAGTCGTGATAAACCTCATTTGCTTCTTGCCTTGGAAGATATTTCGTTCTACAAATGCATCAAAATTCGAAAATGCGTTCCCGCTGCCACGGAGGTATCCACAAACTAATAATTGAACAGAAGACGAACGAAAATAGTCAGCGTTTGGTGCGAACGTTTCGAATCGTTTCCTTCCAAGTGTACAGAAAAAATTTTGTATTACACATGCATCGAAACAACGGTTTAACAGTCTCATTTTGCAGATTGAAAGTTCACGTTATCACGATAGATTGCAGCTGCGTTTGTAAATGCTACGGCACATGCGCAGAAGACTCTTTTCAGTCCTAGGACTTGTAAAAGTAGTAAAAGTTTTCTTTCACAGATGTGTACAATCTAGGTACAATTAGCTGTTCGATGCATTTGTAATACAAAATATCTTACAATGCAAGGATTGAAGCGAGTTATCACGCCTCCGCACGACTAGCTTCACTCGCCTTCGGCTCACTCCGCTAACAGTCGCACTCGGCGTGATAAAGCTCGCTTTCAATCCTTGCAGTGTAATATACTATTCTTTTCACTCCTAGTACAGATAAAAAACGCGTTTTTGATGCACATGTAGAACAACAGTATATTACACTGCAAGGATTGAAAGCGAGCTTTATCACGCCAAGTGCGACTGGTAAATAACTCGCTTCAATCCTTGCATTGTAAGATATTTTGTATTACAAATGCATCGAATTTCGCATTTTGATAGAGACAGCTGATTGTACACGTCTGTGAAAGAAAAATACGTGACGTCATCTTTATTCAGTCCTTTTACAGGTCCTAGGACTGAAAAGAGTCTTCTGCGCACGTGCCGTAGCATTTACAAACGCAGCTGCGATCTATCGTGATAACGTGAACTTTCAATCTGCAAAATGAGACTGTTAAACCATTGTTTCGATGCGTGTGTAATACAAAGTTACTTTGTTCTACACATGCATCAAAAACGCGTTTTCGCGTTAACAGGTAGCGAAAGAGACACTTATCGCACTGATAAGGCGTTTTTATCTGTACTAGGAGTGAGAAGAAAATTTTTTCTGTACACTTGGAAGGAACTGATTCGAAACGTTCGCAACGAACGCTTACTATTTTTGTTCGTCTTCTGTTCGATTATTAGTTTGTGGATACCGCTGTGGCAGCGGAAACGCATTTTTGAATTTTGATGCATTTGTAGAACAAAATATCTTCCAAGGCAAGAGCGAATGAGGTTTATCACGACTCGTGAACTTGTTGTGATAAACCTCATTTTCGCTCCTTGACTTGAAATATACTATTTCAGTTGTACTATTAGTGAAAAGTAACTTTTCAGTTGTACTATGAGTGAAGAGTAACTTTTCAGTAGTACTATGACTGAAAAGTAACATTTCAGTCATACTATGAGCAAAAAGTAACGTGTCAGTCATATTACGAGTGGAAAGAAACTTGTCACAGTTACACTGTCGCCTTTTGCATTCACAGCAACGTCTTATGAAAAGCACTTGTATCGCAACGCAATGCTGCTACTAGAAAACGCTCTTTTGATACAATAGCTTTAAAAAATAATGTTCTCTATGGTGTTATCTTTCACCCCAGTGTATACTTTTCCAAAAAAAAAGTTGATTAAGGGAGCATGGGGTAGTCAAGAATGAAGCTCTCAAAGGTTATGAATGCAACTGAGAATTCAGTCGAAAAAACTGAACAAGCGCATGTAATGACTCCTTTTCATGGAATATTGGACTCATTTGTAAGGTCATGTTAGGCATAACCCAAGGACTTCACAGGGGTCATAACCTAAAACCTGGGGTTACTAGCTTCAAGTATGTCGACTGTAGGGTTTCTTTCAATGCTGAGTTCAATTTTCAGGTTATTGAAGCTCAAACCCCGACTTATTAAGGTCCACAGGGGCGAAATTTACTTACATAGACAATATTAATATTAAACACAGTATTTTCTAGGTCGCTGAGTTCATTTTTGAAGTAATTTAAGCAGTAACACCTACCTGTACAGGTCCACAGGGGGCTGTAACCTTAAACCTGAACAAATTCGAGTTTCTCAATAATATTCAGTTTCATCACCTGTTTTCTATAATCAATATTCCACGTTTAGTCCCATATGGACTTTGATAGGTAGGGTCTATAGTGAAAATAACTTCAAAACTGAATGTAACGACCCACAAGATGCTGTGTCTATTATTATCTCTAATATAAAAGTGTTTGTTCGAGGTTAGCGGGTGAACCGTTAGAGCAGGGAGGTTCGTATTTTCTGGATGTGTTTGTATAAACACCGAAAATATTTTAAGCCGGGAATACAATCGAGGCAGAGGAAACCCGAGGCAGAACAAGGCTGCCTCGGTTTGCCTCGTTTGGCCTCGCGGGTACCACTTTCGTTAAGATTCCTTCGTACTCTTCGAGACTCTAAGACTCGAATGCATATTCAAAATTCGGTAAGACCTCGATAGTTTTGGAGCATTTTCAATTTCAACTTTTCTACTCATAAAACAGTGACCTAACTGCCTCATGTATCCACGTCTGGATCATTTAAAGATGTTTGCGGTTTCTAGATATAAAAACCAAGGTCGGATGCACATTTTCATCAGATAAGAAAATTTCAAGAATGCCAGACATCTGATCATCTGATGCTGGTTGACAGCGTACTATGTACTTGTTTTTCGTTAGGCTCATATTCAAGCAAAATGCTTTCCAGCTCGTATTCGGCAGCAACATTGTATAGCAGTCACTTAACATTATCACCTCGACCAGTTGTTTCAAATATTTCGTACGTGAATTCCACCATCGGTGTTTTTATTGACGCCGCAAACCTCACGTCAAGATACTTGCGATGATGTGTACACATACCTGTTCTCTGCGATCACTATGGCGTTGAATAAGCAGATTGTTTCAGGCAATTTTAAAATTCCGAAGGGGGGAGGAAGTATTGATCAAGCCACTGAACACTGAAGCGTGAATGAAATTTTCGTAAGTTCCCGATATTGAAAAATACTTCTGATGAGCAGGTTATTTTAGGCAATTTTAAAATTTCAAAAAATCGGGGGGGGGGAGGGGTGGTTGTAATCAAGCAACTGAACAATCGTAGAGAAAGGGCAAATCAGCCTTCCAGGGGTGGGAGGATAGCTTCCAGTACCTCCATAAAGCCTGCCTATAAATCTTGAATGAAAATGCTTCCATTTTGAATTTATGGTAAACTGGGAGACTTTTTTTCCTTCAAAAAGGGTAACTTTTTTCGAGCTGGATTTTGGAGGGCTTTGGAGACAAGGGTGGATAGGACGAGATGGAAGGGTGGACAAATCCACGTGAGCCAGATCATTCACAGAGTGACGAGCTAGGGCATTAGACTGGGAAAATGAACATTCTTGTTTCGATTAACACGAAGAGACTAAGGAAAGGAAAACCGGAAACAAAATATGGCTGCTCTCCCAGAAAAGGTGCACACATATTTTAATAATTTACTTCAGTTTGGGCTCGTCGTCGATCCCAACAACATACATGGCCCCCTTCCCCAGAATAAAGTTACTGAGACCGTCACACGTTTCAAGAGTTAACTTGCTTCGAAGAAGCTAGTTGGAGTCGTCACGAATCTCAGCACATGTGTTTTTACAAAGTCTTAACGAGACTGAATGCATGTTAATCTGGAAGACTCACAGCGGTGTCTCAACTGGTATTGAGTAATGAGTAGTCTCCATCTCTTCGCGAGTCTTGATGAAGTTCTAACGAGTCTCAATGGTAATTTTAGATTGATTTAAATACGAGTCTAAATAGAATCATTACTAGTCTTACTTAGGCATTGACAAGCCTTATAGTAGTGAGTCTCAATGCAATTCCATTATGAAAATCTTAATGAGCTCCACCACAGTATTATACGATCTTTATAATATTCTTAGCCAGTCTTAATGAATCCCTATGTAAACCCTACCCGAGGAAAGGATGCTTAGTGCTAAAACCAGTTATGCGAGAAAAACGCGTTTCAAGTTTTGGTAACACTGGTTACACTATAGGATCACTGGCCGCAGGGCCGCACTTATGTTTCCCACATCAGACGACCAACGTCTACAACGATCCTATAGCGTAAACAGTATTACCAAAACTTTAAACGCGTTTTTCTCGCATAACTGGTTTTAGCACAAAGCATCCTTTCTTCGGGCAGGGTCACATATAAGGCAGTGACACATGACGTCACCAGAACGCTCGTTATCAATATTGGGGGGAAAGAACCAAAATAAAATACATGCAGACTAATGGCAGGGTTGCCACTTTTTCTCAGGATTGGTTTTCCCTGACTTTTCCCGATTTTCCAGGCCAACTTTTCCAATTTTCCCTGACATTTTTTACAGGATTCCGAGAAAGCTCAGAAGGAGGAGAGTCACAGAAATTTTTTACAATACAAATAAAAAAAGTTTACTCCGATAAAATACGAACTCGTTTCTTATTTTCAGAAAATTTCCCTGACTTAAATGAAAATTCCCTGACTTTTCCCTGACTTATCCCTAACTGACCAAATTCCCTGACTTTTCCCGGTTTTCCAGAAAGTGGCAACCCTGAATGGGAAGTTAACGAATTTTTCCATTTATGTTGACATTTCTCGAAAGTAAGTGGAATCATGTGAAAAATGATAAGAATGAAATTGATAGGAAATGGTATTTACATTTTTATAAAGCCACCAGTGGCGGATCCGGGGGGGGGCAATGGGGTACATGGCCCCTCCCTCGGTTGAATATTTTTAACGCAGTAATAAGAAACAAAGAAGGGAAGGGGGAAATCTGTGGGAGGGAAAACATTTATAAGGGAGGGGTAGCAAAAAAAATTTTGCGCATTCAGCGCGCTTTTCCTCTCATTGTTTCCCTCCCAAAAATTATTGTCTGGATCCGCGACTGAAAGCAACTTCTGTATAATTTCGAACATTCTCTCACGAATTATTATAATTTTAAAATTGAGTATACTAGTAAGTAGCTCAACATTTTGAATTATGTGTTTCGGATTTACGTTATTTCTAACTGAATTTAGTAATAATCAACTTTTCACCACCGATTACCAAAATCTCAGTTCAACTTGAAAAAAGCGCAAAATTATTCGGCCATTTTTAAAAATTTTATCAAACTTGGAGTCAAAATATGTACACAAAGCAAAAGTACCATTCCCCTATAGAAGAGTCTAAAGGAGTTTCAACAGGATTTTCGCATAGTCCCAATAGGTGTTACAGTCTTAATGGATTCTGAGACAGTTTGAATGAGTTTCAACAGTTCAAACATGGTCTCAGTGAGTTCTAACGAATCTTACTCTAGTGCCCACAAGTGTCTCAATCTGTCTTAATGAATCTTAGAAGTCTCAACAAGGCTTAATAGGTGGCAGTTTCTATGAAAAGGGGTAACTTTGTCGAGCAATCAAAGTCTTAGAAAACGCAAAAAAAGAAAAACAAAATTTTTTGGTTGAAAAAATCAATTTTGAGATTTTGATCAATTTCTATAGAAAAAACATTGTAATAACGAAGAGACAAAATTTATGCGCTAGAGAGAGAAAAGAATTATGAAAGAGAATGAGAAAAGAATGCAAATGTCTGCGTTCGCTTCTTCGCGGTTTTTCGGAGCTCACGAATAAATCCGATGTTCTGAATTGTTACCACATAGAAGAGCGAAAAATTACCTTTCCAACAAGCCCTCATTGAGGCAGGTAACGAGACTCGGCGGCGAGTTACGGCCGCCTAAAGGAGTGGGAGAAAAAGGTGTGTCCAACTTTAGATGCGTTTTCCCGAAAACTTGTTTTCGCGCGTTCTTGTTACACTCATCTTTGACCGCTTGTATCTCCGCAAAGAAAAACGCTATAGATCTCGCCGATAGCTCCTTGGAACGGGCATTCATTCCTCCATTACGTACTATCCGTAACTCAAAATTCGTCGGACCGACAAAGTTACCCCTTTTTATAGAAACTGCCACATATAGTCTTCACGAGTCTAAATATAGCACTGATAAGTCCTGATGAGAATGAATTTAGATACAGCCTCAAAGTTCGTACTAAAATCTTCACCAGTCTCAGTGGAGTTCCGATAAGTTTTAACCTCTTAAGCGGGGTGTACACGGTCAGTAAAAATGACGTAATGAAAAATGATCACTGATGACACTGTCTTCATTAAAATTTCAAATCGTTTTGAATTTTTAATGACGCTTGGATCATTTTCATGATCTGGTATCATTACAATGATGACGTTGTTCTGCGTGACGCTCAATAATGATAATTTATTGACTGTGTACACCCCGCGTAATGAGTTTCAAAACAGTCCTGAAAGGAAGGAGTTTGTACATAATCTTAACGCGTTCTAATTGGGTCTTAACAGATATAGTTTTAAATTTAATTTTATAATTAATTTGAAATTTTTTTTATTTGATAAATTTAATTTATTATTTATATTAATTATTTTAATTATTTATTTATTTATTAAAATTTATAATCAAGTTTATTTAATAGATAAAAAATATGAATTATATAGAGTTATTCAAGAAAGAGAAAGGATTTCTCCCCATTCCTCGAGAAAAGGAACCAATTTTTCAATTTTTCTCTTCTGAAGGAAACGAAGTTCTATCTAAACGCGTTCTAATTGAATCTTAGCAGGCCTTGATGGAATCGCAACTAACTTCAACTAAGTTTGGACAAGTCGCAACGAGGCCTAAGGAGGTAGCCCTCGTCTTTGTAAGTCTTAACACATTCGTGGAAGTCTTAATTTCGACTTGACAAATCTTAACCAATTTTCACAGTTTGGACAAGTTTTGATCAAGACTTGAGAGACAAGGAGTCTAAGGTAACATGTATGAAAGTGCATTGCTGCCAATTTTGGAGACGTTTGAGAAGTAGGTACGTAAGTAGGGGGAAGACTGGTCGACAATTATCGCCATTCAGGTCTAAATTCACCCACCTGCTCCTACTGGAGAACCAGTAGACATTCTCTAGCGGGACAGTTGACAAACTAACTGTTCTCCGTCTGCCTCAGTCAGGTTACATTTTGGAATAAATCCCACCCAAAAACTGAATTTCAGGTAGGCAACCCAACCAGCTTTTATTTTTGCGAGATACTTCACAAAGACTCAACTCTGAAGCAGCCACTCGAACGACATACCAATTTGTGCTTCAATTTTGTCATATTTCGCTCGCACTAAAATATTCAAATTTCGAGACCAATAAACAACACCTTCCCTCCCTATCGCTGATTTATCTCCCGCAGTCGACGTAGGTGAAGGACTTTCCACACCGATGAAATCTCTGTATAGAGAAGGGGTCGCCCACGTATTTGCGCAATTTTAGTTCCCGCACAAACTTTTTCGCCGGTTCGAAGCCGCCCATCCCCTAACGGATCATTTAGTTTGCCATATCGCGCAGATGAAGCCGCGCAACCGCCACATAAATTTTGCGTTTCATTTGCATGATCGGCCCGAAAAAAGACGATAAGAAGGAAATTTATATTTTAAGTAACGCGCCGAGAAAACTGAATACGTAAAGCTGAAACTCGATTATTCGGTAAGACGCAAATAATACATATGAATAACATTTGCGACATAGAAAAAGCATTCGAGGGAGGTCGTTATTTAAAAAAGACGTATTCGATCTTTCGTCCGCCGCCATTCTGTTACCAGATACGAAGCTTCGAGATTTTACGCAGGAAAATTCGGTAAAATCGAAATTCCGAATTATTGTTTTTCGATTTTACCTCCATTTTGTAGATCGTGCAGGGATTTGAAACCACAAGGTTCGTGATACTGACGATACGTAATATTTTGGTGATTTAGGTGCTCAAGGACATACAGACTGGGGGGAGGGGGTGGGAGCTTTTACTCGCACATATTCCAGTTGAAAAGTTTAGCAAACTCAATCCTCAGTTGGCGAGATTTCAAAACTGTTAACCTTTTTCGTGCTTGATTTGCGAGATTTCAAAACTGTTAACCTTTTTCGTGCTTGATTTGCTTTCAAAATTGTTCGCCAGCAGGAAAATCGGATTCCTAGCAGGCAAAATCAAGTTTTGCTCACCCATCCTCCCAAGAAAAGTAGCTACGGTGCGAGGTTCCTCACTGCAACGTTCAACAATAAACTGAAAAAGACCACAAGGATTCATCATGATTGAATCCGCATGCCTGCACTAATTCGAATTTGAAGAAAAAAGTAAAAAAGGCTAATCCTGAAGAGCCAAGCCCAAAATCATAGCCGTTAGATAAATCGAACCCATAAAACTAAAGGGAGAAGAGCCCAAATACCTCTCCCAGGCTCTCAGATGGTTCAAATTCTGCTAGATTTCAAAAAAATTCTGCTGAAGTCCTTTCAAAATGAGTTTTTCAACGGAAATTGAGATTCTGAAATGAAATTTTCGTTGCTAAAAATGAAAAATTCTGTTAGATCTAGCAGCGAATATGTTCTAGCAACACTGCCCCTCCCCTCCCTCAGAAAAAATCCAAAATCCAAACTCAATCCGAATCCAGAGAAATTTACTTCACGAGATTCGGGTTTCCTTCATTCAGTATCTGTCGGGCCCGAACTCATTTTCTCAAAAACTACTGAACCTAATCCAAATCTCAGACTCGAACTTCAACCCCCGAATCTAGAGCCCAGCCTCCAAGAAAGTCGAACAATCGAACTATTTATATTGATTCGCATTCGATTGCCAAGCGACTTTACTAAATTGTACAGAACTCGTAATTTACAGTAAAATGGACGACCCACTGACACGACTGACTTGAGTTCGGTCACTATAGATCAACTGAGTCGAACTACGATACTCTCTTACTAATATCGGCACAAATAAGGGGGGACTTGGAGGCGTAGGCCCTTCCAATCGTTTGAAAGCCCTATCCCAAATAACAGAAAAGTTATACGAGCGAATGAATTTTCAACATTATCTTAATATTTGTCAGCCCCCCCCCCCATGAGCGCCCCACTCCAGTTCGACAAATCGCACTTTTGCCCGTTAAGCCAAGCAGACGTACCTCAAGAATTAGAAATTTTTCAGTTTGAGTGAGGTTACTTTGAACGCAGGGGGCTACTTTGAATAGTGGTGCTTTTCACTTTAGCGCACGCTAGTGGTGAAGTTATGAACTATTTTTCCGCGTTCTTCAACACCAGCAATTGAACACTTGAATAAAAAAGACCTTATCAGTTGTCTGGGAATGTTTACATTTATCTGTGGAGATGAACTTTGTAGAAATATATCGAGATTTGACCTTGAAATTTGTAACTGCGGCAACTGCTAATAAAAAATTCACTTGCAACTCTTTGCGGTAAGTGATATTTCTCATGAATAAGTGCATACCGCTGGCATCGAATTCCAATAAAAATGTTCAACGTTAAATAACAATCCAGTATAATTATTTTTCTGGGTGGGGCTACTTTGAACAGTAAACAATACACGAATATACGCGTGATTAACAAGCGATTTTGATGGAATCAAAAGTAGCTTTTGTTGCAAATTATTTGTAAAAATTGTTTGGAAATATAAGAAACATAAAGTTTTGCGAGAATAATCTAATTATGTGGAAGAAACTTCACTAAAAGCTTCCTTAGAGTTTCTAGAATGCCGAAATTCATTGTTGAGAGGGAAAAGTTTGTTATCATTATGAACGACGTTTTCGCTTTTTTTTTTCTGTATTATTTTCTACAAATATTCAAATAACGTGCTTTTTTTAATAAAGTTTATCGATTTTTCCTCTATTTCAAGATAGTTTCATGAAAACTTTAAATAGAGTACTGTAAATGACATCATTTCGATTTTCACAGTCGTTGACTTCTCATATATAACAGGAAAAAGGGTTCAAAGAAACCCCACAAACGAGGTAACTTTGAACACATCCTTTGCACTGGAGTAGTACACTTTCACAAACAAGTTCTACAATTCGGGCCAAACATCCGCTATTTGCACTACAATCGGCGAAATTGAAAAAGGGATCAGGACGATTTTCCTATTTGAATGTTAACTGAGTTACCTCAAAATAAGTCAAGAACGAAGCCATTCTGTGGAAAAATTAAGATTACAAAACTTGTACAGCGTACAACTTCCTATCAGTTACCTTCTCTTATAAAAATTGATTTTGATCGATTTAAGGAAAGCTTCCGCCCACCACCCGCACCGCTCACCAATTGTCCCGTTGTCGTTGTCGTGATACTAGCGCTGTTTGGCCCGAATGTTTCAAAACACAACCCGATAACCATGACTTGAACATTTTTTCATTGCAATCAGTGCAACCCACACTCGCAAAAAAAAAAAAAAGCAAAAACGTTCCAAGTCGCCCCAGGCCCCACTTTACAGTATTACACGTCCGCAAAATAATGAAACCGCAAGCCCTTAGAAAACTATCGGACAGGCTGATTCCAATATTAAATGAAGAAAACATTCTTTCCTGAGGGATATTTCTGATTTGATGTAATCAGGCTGCTTCAAGACTGATTCAGATTTTGTTAAAACTACTTCAGGCTCATTTAGACTTTCTCAGGACTTAAGGATCACCTGACCCCTTTACAACTTACTCAAACTGAGTCAAGGCTCATTAGATATCCATGAAGAGGAATCCTCGGTTGGTTGAATATTAGTTACTTCAAAAATGCAATCATAGATATCACAAATGTTCAGAACTGATATTTTTCAGCCAAAACTACGCCGGTATCTAATTTTTGTTTTCGAATGCAACGATTACTGCGAAGAAATCGACATTGGCGTGCATTCTCAATCCACCTACATAATTTGTAAAGTTCACGTCTTCGTTTAAAACCACCGAGCGTATATCCGGCGCCATGTACTCGGGCATTGCTGTTATCTAACCTGTTTCCGTTTCCGCGAGCATCAAATTAAATTTTACGTAGCTGCGAAATTCTGCACGAAAATAGCGTGGAATTTGAACTTGAGTAGGGACAAGGTGGCTCCCGAAATAAAATCCCAGCTTCAAGCTTCAACTTGAAACAGAGCACCAATGCTCCACGTTGCTTCGAGGGAGCCCATACCTTTAAATGGATTTCTTTCCACGTGAAAGCTGTGCTATTTTTGGGCAGTAGAAAACCAAAATTAGGTGAGAATATGCTGATCATTCCAAAATATTTGAAAACTTCAAAATGTTTTGCTCCTTAAGGTAAATTCTGTTCTTTCTAGTGTAAAATCCGCCAGCCAAAAATCTTTTGCAATGAAATAATTTTGAGGGGTTCGCAGGGGGTGAAGCTCAGCAAAATATTCTCCATGAGAAAAGCTGCAATTCTGATCCCAGTCTGAGATTCGGGTAATTGTTTTTATTATTATAACATTAATTGAGTATCCACCTAGAATTTTATGGAGAAAACTGTTTAAGGTCAACGGTTTTCGTTGTATTTCGGGCAAAGAATACACTTCCATGAACTCTACACGATACGGCCCAGAAAAACTGAATAAAGGTTCGAAAAAAATTGAAAATCCGATTTTCAGGCGAACCAAATTTTAAAATGAAGTCTTTTACTCCTAACTCCCGTTCGAAAGGCTCCACCAAGGGTTTGGAACTGAGCGAAAGCAAAAAGTTACTGATTTGAGTACATCGAAAATAGGGTTTGGGTTGTTGCATTCATTTCCCCGGCTAATTTAATTGTAATCCCTATTCAAAATGGTCCGCGGGGGCTAGAACCTAGAGAAGTGAATCACTTGAGGTAACTTCATATACATCAATAAAAGGGTTTCTCTTGCGAGTAGGTTTTGTAACTGATAATACGTCAGGAATGAACTCAATAGCTTTAGAAACTTAATCGGTGATATACTTGTATAGTTGTGAATTTTTTGCGCAGCAGGTCTCCCTCCCCTGGAACTATGTGAGTGTTTCTTTTGAATAACTTGGAAAGTAAATTCAGCGATTCCAGAAAACCCCAATATTAATATAGGCAAGTGAAGATCAGAAAGATCGGAAATCGTCAAATGATCGTCACGTGATAGTTTTCTGTGTAATATCCAAAATAATCTGAGATCAGGAAGATCACAAGAACTGGACACAATCATGATCTACAAAATCATAAAGATCCCAGGATTATATTATGTTTGTGATCTTTCGGCGTGTTACCACAAGATCATAAAGATTCGGACCTGTGCGTGTGCAGGTAGTGGCCAGCTTACTGAACATCGTGAAAACACGGGACTTGAAAGCGCACTGCGTCCGCACACTCTTTGACACAACGGCAAACTACTCCGACTAACCCTGCCCAGGAAGGTATCAGAAACTGCGACTGCCAACAGCCGGCAACGGATGTGGCACCTGGTGATGATAATGACTTCAGAATTCGGAATGGTGTGGTGGGACGTACGGCGATGCACGCATGCCAAAGTGGCCCTGAGCCACCGCACTCTCAGTCGCTGAAACTACCCTTTCGAATGTCGCATCAGTGGCCGGAGGGCCTCAGAATTGGGAACACTGGACTTTGTGAGTTTCAAAAGCTCAATCAGAGGAAATGAGATACCAACTACAGAGACTTTGAGGTCACTGAATTCAATTCCAGTATTACTTCGCTGCCAAAGTCGAAACTGTGACTCCCGGGGCGGGGTTGGAGGGGAGAATTGGACAAGAAACAATATGCGACCTGGAATCATGAAATGTGCCTCTTGTGCAAAAACATGTTTTCGAGATAAACAAGTGTGAAGATTGGGAGGTAGAGGTGCGCACAGATGTGCATAGCGTGTTCATCTGTGGTGGTGATAGGAGAGTACAATTGTCCACCATTTTGAATCCAACTGCGCCCGTCGATGCCGAACTGACTACGTGGTACGCTCTGCATAGTCGGATTCGGCTTCCACAAGCACGGTTGAAGTGAAAATGGCGGACGCGCGGACGATTGTACTTACACAAAGCATATATAGAGCTCTAGTGGTGTGTTTACGCGTTGCTATCACAATCCGCTGTCATTCCTGTAGGCCCGTTTCACACGACCCCATGTAAACGGATGTTTTAAGCTTTTGACATAATTTTTAAATGCAATTTGTGGAAGAACTAATGAAGATAGGAAGCTGCGATTTGTTTCATTCGAAAGAGCGTGTTTTTTTCCTAGAAGAATTGTCAAGAGAGTGAAAAATGATTTTTTGACACCAGAGGCACATTTCATGATTCCAGGTCACATACGCGTATCATTTTGTAGGTTGTGAAGGTCGCAGACTTCGTTTTTGACTTGGAATTAATCTTGAAAATTTTTCCATTTACTTGGAGAGAAAAAGACGGGAATGAAAAATCACTTTTGGGCGGCTCCCTGCAGCACTCCTCTTTGAGTCAAAGGCATCATATTTGTTTCCGTTTTACAAGGAATTTTGAAGAGGGTACTTCCGATCCAATGAATTATTCCAATACCTCTCATACTTTGCGCACCCTCGAGTTCAGTGTTGTCTGCATTGTCCGCCATTAGTTTTCTGCTATACTCACCCCACCTTTGTTTCGCCTCTTCTTTGTTTGTTAATACTCTTCCTTCTTGATTCTTGAGAGGCTGTGATCTTGCTTCATACATAGGTCGTTTCAGAAGTAAATTCACACTGTCTATAAAATGCCGGAGAAGTGGTAACACTGTATCAACTGAGAACGAAAATGTTGCGAGTTACTTGAAAAAAACTTACAAAGGGGCATATTTACCACCGTGGTGAAAACCCCAAAAGGGTTAAGGGGAATGGGTCGCAGTGGGTCATTAGGTCAGATTGCACAGTAATCCGTAAAGAAGCCGTTGATAGCAATTTTATCCTGTTAGACTGAATTTGATGCTGATTTTATTGGACTATAATTTTTTAGTCCTGTCCAATCTCCAAAATCAATTTCTTTTTCGTTCCATCCCAGTGTACAATTGTGCATACTCTGATAACACGAAAACATGAATTGTGAAAAGCGGTTGAAAGACGTCAGTTCGGCTCAGCACGTAGATTACCTTCGAACGACACTTTTGAAACCATAGGCTTCGTTCGCTCCTACAGGGTTCCCATTTTTTGCTCCAATTTCAAACCGACGACGGTCGTCGTTCCTAACCTACCAAGTTCAATTATGATAATATTCGAAATTGAACCATCAGTCGATGGTGAACGTGTGCGCTGAAGCTATTTATCAAAGAGCGAATACAGTTTATTATTCTGGTTTTACATTTTACAACAGATCGATGGTTATTGTTAGATGTCGAGCTATTGTTCAGCTCCTGGAGCGAGTGAGAAAGAGAGGTGCCCGGAGGAGTCATTTTGAAGAAAAGACAGCATTTTCTACAGCCAGTTATCAATTCACGTTGTCGTTTTCCATTTCACACCTCTCTTCCTCCTGGTTTCTTTTTCTTCTATTCTTCTACATGAATTTTCTCTCCGCTTCTTCCCAACATGATTCTACGCTCGTCCATCGATCGATGTTGCTCATTTTTTCTTCCTTCAATCACGGATCATGCTTCACGAAGTTTTTATAACAACATTTTTTGTCTCTTTTTCCATTCAATTCTTTCTCTCTCCACCATTATCATAATATACGACGTCGTATTGTGTACCTTCGTATCCGTGACCTTGTTCTTCCACGGCGCAGGAAAACGCAGCGGGAAGGAAAACCGCACCGGGAAAGCGTACAGAGTTGGATTGCGTAACCACATACTGATATATAGCTGATACTGTTCATACTTTTACAGACCTTACGTGAGCCGTATGTTGAGAAAGCGTGAGTACATACACCGATTAAGCGTGAATTACGTGTACAGATAACCAGACAGGTGAACGATGACCAGAGAAGGTAGTAAATACTCGAAACGTTGAACTTGACGATTTCAGTGGACGTTATCGCCGAGAGAAGGCGCTTGTCTGAAAATAGACCCAAGTACGTGCATACGCCATTTTGACTCAAACGGTGCCCGTGGATGCCGAATCCGACCATGCGGAGCATACCGCGTAGTCAATTCGGCATCGACGGGCGCGGCTTGAGTCGAAATGGTGTATGCGCGTACTCAGGTGTCAGGTCTATGCGAGTGTTCTACTGAAAATGAGAACACCGAAGGTGCTCGTTTTGGTACATCAATTATTTTTGAAAATGAAATAAGAATGGTCTGCAGAAACTGTCGAGGCGTTGGAAATAGTCAGGTCCTCTAGTGTGGCTCGCCACAAATTGTTTATGGAAGCACTCTGAGGCAACATATCTGGCGGAAAATTCGACGGTTCGACTTCATTTCTCAGCAAAGCCTGTAGAATTTGTAGACAGATGGGCAGATAGGCGGCAGAGACCTGCACGATGCGTTACGCATCATATACAATGCCGATTATAGCAGAGCCAGGCACGAGTAAGTAAAAAGTAACCAGTTACAGAATCGGCGAGTATTGAAGGAAATGATACCAATCAGTACTCGTAACCATCTGTAATCATCGAGAAAAGTGAGTGAGTGTATCTGTAACAGCCGGTAATGGTAATTGTCTGTAACTGGCATCGTAAAAATGAGTATGCATTGTCCAGGCATCATAGGCATTGTGAAGATAAGAAACGATAAAGTAAAAAATACGTCATCCTGCGAGTTATCCGGATAGCACCGCAAAATCCTGTAACGCGATAAGAAATAAATGAAGATGCCACGATGTCACGATGCAAACTACATATGTACCCACAGTTACGCATCGGCATCGTTCTTCTACAACTATCCAGTTACAGTTACAGTTCCTGGCATCGTTTTGTAATCGTTTTATGAGTTACTACATATAATCGGCATTGTGCAAGCCTCTGGATTATAGTAACTCATAAAACGATTACAACGATGCCAGGAACTGTAACTGTAACTAGATAGTAGTAGAAGAACGATGCTGATGCGTAACTGGGTGTATTATTCGCATCCTGGCATTGTCATTCATTTCTTATCGCGTTACAGGATTTTGCAGTACTATCCGGATAACTCGCAGGATGACGTATTTTTTACTTTATCGTTTCTTATCTTCACGATGCCTGGATGGTGCGTACTTATTTCTACAATACCAGTTACAGACAATTGCCATTACCGGCTGTTACAGATACACTCAGTTACTTTTCTCATTCCTATTTTGCATTATAGATAATAATGATCAAACGTTTTCAATTGGCCTTGTTAATTTTTTGATTCGCAATTCTTCATATATCATCCTCCATGAAGCAACCTCATACCTCAATACACACTGCACACAAGTATGTTAGATCATATTGAATGATTAGCCATCATTTAATTTACAAATAGCTTATATACCTTCAGCTCTTGGAACCATGAGAAAGTTTCAGAGTAATTCTGTTTAGTTGTTCTTGTTGTGGTTCGAGTTGAATCTTTCTTACCATGACAAAGACATGCGTGTCAGGACGAGTACACTGGTTCGACATGGCCGGTGACTTACATTATTTTTCATATATAGGAGAAAATTTTTGTCAAAGTTCAAAATAATTCTTTTATTTGACATATTCACAGCGTCATTTAGCGGAGTCTTGCACCGCAAACAGCAAAACTTCAATTTATCACGTGCTGAGGTTTAAATGGGAAATTTCAGGTGTAGCAATGTTGCATGTGGGAATTTTTTTCAATAGACGGTGCTGCATTGCTATGCCATTGTTCTTCTTTTGTTTTTATCATTCAAGTATTAAGACAGAAACTTGTCATTTTCATTAAGCTTGGGCCACAGTCAATTGTTCCTCTAAGATGAGGCATGTTAATAACTTTTTGATCATTAAGATAAAGTGTCAAATTTTGATCTAAGTATCGAATGTTCATCCTATCTTCAAGGTTCAATAAAACTTCGTTGAAACGCTAGCAACTTTTTTTTTTGTGGTGAATCATATAAAGTGAACCTTCACCTGCCGTTCTATACAGTTACGGCTGTGAAAATGTGATTTGTGTTATCGCGTGGTAATTTTGAAGTTCCGTTGTTGAAAAATGTGCTAGTATTCAACACTTTTCGAATTTAGGAAAAAGTAGTTTGGAAATATATGGTAAATACTTTAATTCATTTTCCGACATAATGTGTGTTTATATGTTCTGATATGGGTTCAAATGAAGTACTTTTGGAAGATTTTGACATTTTCACTTCGAACCGGCTATTTGCCAGTCACATAAATCCGAATGAAAAAAAAAAAAAGTAAAAAGTGTTCCAATTCGATGTTTTTCAAACATTTGCAGTTTTTATGAGCTAACTTACCAGTGTTATTAATATAATTCATACTTCCAGTGTCAAAGTTCAAGATTTCGAGGTTTGAAAAAGGATCAACATTTGACACCAATCAACAGTTGGCAGAAAATTTTCAAACTTGAGATAAGTGTCAAATGTTAATCTAAGTATCAAATGTTGACCACATCAATATTTGATATTTTCTAAGAATATGTCAGGAAAGGAAACTATTATACATTTTACTATCTGGATGAAAATGTATGAAATGTTTCAGTGTGTAAGTAAATGTAATGACTAAGGAGCTTGAGGTTGAAATCCACCAAGGGACCAACATTCAACACCAAGTGTCAAATGTTGTTTTTTGGACCTTTTAAAAATCATTATAAGTCATACTAGCCGAATTTTGAAAAAGTTCAAGGGCAAGTGAAAAGGTTTAAATGTATTATTAATTGCGATTTTGGGGTTCAATACTGATATGTGGCAGTTTCTATAAAAAGGCGTAACTTAGTCGATCCGACGAATTTTGAGTTACGGATAGTATGTAATCCTAGAGAAGAGCTGCTGCAGCTGCACTGCGGACCCACTGGCAGGGCTCACCCGTCGCCACCACCTGCCTGCGTCGACACACGGACCAAGATGAGGAGATGAGGGGTGAGTGAAGAGAGGCAGCGCGTCCGGCCGTGGGGGACCTGAAATTTCCAGGCGAGCGCTCTGGGAGTGCGGACCTTGGTCAGTAGGGAACACCATGGTGGCCCTGGTAGGACGCGCGCACCGTTCCGGCACGTAGAAATGGGGGCTCAGGCCCGGCCCCAAGGCGTCCCTCCGGTCACTGACGCGTTGCTCGAAAGGGTAGTTCCTGTGGCCGGAGGTGCGGTGTCATAGGGGCCACTTTGGCATGCGTGCATCGCCATACGTCTCACCACACATCACATCAGTATGTAATAGAGGAATGCAGACCCGTTCCAAGGAGCGATGGGCGAGATCTGTAGCGTTTTTCTTTGCGGAGATACACGCGGTCAAAGATGAGTGTAAGGAGAACGCGCGAAAACACGTTTTTGAGAAAAACGCGTCTAAAGTTAGACACACCTTTTTCTGCCACTCCTTCAAGCAGCCGTAACTCGCCGCGGAGTCCCGT
The DNA here is from genome assembly GCA_031841125.1 of Acanthococcus lagerstroemiae. Classification (NCBI taxonomy): domain Eukaryota; kingdom Metazoa; phylum Arthropoda; class Insecta; order Hemiptera; family Eriococcidae; genus Acanthococcus; species Acanthococcus lagerstroemiae. The sequence continues at coordinate 53,273,730 of CM063114.1, forward strand.
TACCAGCCTCGACGAGGGCTTGTTGGAAAGGTAATTTTTCGCTTTTCTACGTGGTAACAATTCAGAACATCGGATTTATTCGTGAGTTCCAAAGAACCGCGAAGAAGCGACGCAGACATTCGCATTCTTTTCTCATTCTCTTTCATTATCCTCTTTCTCTCTCTCCCACTTCTCTCTCACACCTGTAAATTTTGTCTCTTCGTTATTGCGATGTTTTTCTCTCTAGAAATCGACCAAAATCTCAGAATTAATTGTTTCGAGCAAAAAATTTTGTTTTTCTTTTTCTCGTCTTCTGAGACTTTGATCGATCGACACAGTTACCCCTTTTTATAGAAACTGCCATTAAGGAACTGCAGGTATGCGTCCGGTAAGTGTAAACAAACGAAAATGAAGAGGGTGCATTAGTTCCATTAGTAAAACCTTATACTCAAAGAGGCAGGATCTAGGTAAGTTGCTGTATCCGAATGCATTTGTATTTCAGTTGATCATGAATTGTTACGAGTATCACTCATGCCACAAATTGGGTCAACAACTTAAAACGAAATAACAAAATTACGCAATGCAACCATGCAACTTTCCATGCAACCACTTCATAATTGTTTGTTTAGTTCCTTACTGCCACATTTATGGTTGGGGGGAGGGGCTGCAGGGACTATTCGGAAAAAGTAGATCAACATTTGGCCCTTTACCTTATATGATATAAATTATATTTAAACTTAGTTTTTTCTTTAATTTAGTTAATAAAATGAGAATTTTCCCAATATTCAATATTATAATTTGACGTTGATATGGAAACCGTTACAATTTATAGGCTACAACAAATGTGCGAAAAATACAAAAACCTTTCCACCTGGTAACTTTCACATTGTTACTCATCATGTCCCAGTGTGGCTCACTTTATCCTCGTCGTGATCATCATTTTCTGAAAACGTCATTTCCCCCTCCCCTACTGACCCTGCTGCACGCCCAATGTTGCCAAAGTGTTGAGCAAGATGCACGCACAAGATTCCATTCTGAAAATACCTTTTCTAAAAATCGACGGAAATGATCTTGAAATATCAACATTTTTGCAGAATTACCCCCAGACTGTTGCGACACTTTCGGAAGCGGAGAACGAATCGCAAGGTTCTTCTCTTCATTTTCGTCTTCCACCCTGCCAGCTGCCTCGCTGTTTCGCGTGTTACAGTCTTGTGTTGCAATTAACATTAATTATAATACCAACGATCGAATCGCGGAAAACGTTTTATATTACAAAGCGAATTACGAAACCGCGAATTTTTAAAAAACGCACACTTATCAAATCTAATTAGCTCTCTGGACTGTATAAGGTTTACGGACTTCTTAATTACGATGCACGACCGAAAAAATGTATTTATGGCGTCCCCCCTCCGGCTACTTTGGCTTGGGTTTGCGCAAGGTGCCCGTCAAGAATGATGCCGTGGCGTTGGTGAATTTTTTTAGATTCACCTTTGTCGACTGCGAAGACGGACCGAAATTGGTACTCATCTTCTGTGTTGTTGTGCACACGTAGAGAGCAACTCACGTGGTTGTCGCACCTACGTCCGAATGGTGTAAATAGCCTTCAGAACTCGGTGTATTTCGAGTTTAATAGCACACATATGTATATCGTGTACGTGTGTGTACTTGAGTGTCATTATCTCTCTTTCGTATCCGTGTGTATAGTTTTTTTTCTCTCTTTTTTTTTTCTTCCAAGATCATCGCCCTCAACGTTTCGGTTATAATTTTACGTTCGAGCGGCTATCGGGAATGTCGAGATGGAGGCGTCGCGAGCCGGCCACAGGGATGGAGTACAGCGCTCCTCGCTAATTAGCCGACTCATCATTAGTTCGATTCGTGTGCAGATGATATCATGTTTCGAGGAGTGTACGACGTGGTCTCAGCGGGTTGGAATTCGCAGGAGAGATTGATCGGTTATACCTCACTTCCGGCAGCCCTTTCCCACTGCGACCTTCGAGACGTAGAATTGTGTCAACATTCCTCGGAAGCATACTGGACATGATTTTCTGCTTCTTCAATCCTTCTTATTCACCTAGTCTAGGAAAATTAAGTTCAGAAAAGAGAAAATATTTGGGGTAAGCTGATTTCTCGACAGAAAGTTAGGTCTGATTGCTCTAATTAACATACTACTACTTGTGCAGTTTTGCAATTTTTCAAGGCGGTAGAACCCCTTCCCTCAAGAAATTGGTTTACGTTAAGAATCTCAAGACCTGCGAAAAATATAGAAGAAGTGTTCAAATTTGGGTTAAACGGACGCCGAGTATGAATTCAACCACCCCGAAAACCCGGTATTCAATATCCATATTGCAATTTAGTACGTTTTACCCCCTTCCCAATACCACGATTTTCAGCCGAGGGTGAAACTGATACCAAAAACGAATTCAGCGACCATTAAAACCTATTCGTCGATACCCGTAACGTATTTTTCTTCTCGTTTACTTATTAACCCTCTTCCCAACCCCATGGGCCCTAGATTTTCGAATCGGGTCAAACGGGTACTGAAAATGAATCCAGCGACTTCAAAAACGTAGTATTCGATATCCGTACTGCATTTTACTCCATTTTGCCCCCTCCCCCGGTAGCACAGTTTTCAGCCGAGGGCGAAACTGATGCCAAAAATGAATTCAGCGACCATTAAAACCTATTCCTCGATATCAGTAACACATTTTCCTTCTCGTTTATTCTTTAGCCACCTTTCCCACCCCACCGACTCTAGGATTTTTAAATTGGGGTCAAACGGATGTTGAAAATGAATTCAGCGACTCCAAACACCTAGTATTCGATATCTGTATTACATTTTATTTCATTTTGCTCGCTCCCCTCTTCCTAGGTGCCACAGTTTGCAGCTTAGAGTAAAACTGAGCCAAAATTGAATTCGGATACCTCGAATACCTTATATGTGATACTCTGACGTCACTGTTGAGCTCATTCAAGCTCATCAACTTCCCTCACAAAGGCCTTTTTCCAAACCGGTGAAACACCAAGAAACACAATTCTAAACATCTGGTGATTAAGGAATGAGGGATAGGGGGACAAAAGAATTCCCAGGGATGGAAAAGTATGGATACAAGTAAAGCAAGAAAAATACCAAAAGTCGTTTCTCTCCCTAAGGCCTGCGTTAGACTCTGCTACTCGGAAGGGTTATTTTGAACCCGCAATTCAACGTTTTCTGGGATGGGATTTCGAGGTCGCCGAATTCAATTCTAATATTAATTTTAGGCTCAATTCAAAATTGTTGAGGAGTAATTTGTCCGAATGTGGGCAAGCAATGGGGAAAGGGGAGAATGCCCTACCCTCCCGTTCTCTGCTTCAGATAACGTGTACATGTTAATATCGCTGTGCTGTAATACATAAAATTCAAAACTGTGGCACCTCGGAGAAGAAGAGGAGAAAAAAGTTTGACACAGAATAATATTGGTATCATTATACAGGCAGGGACGTACCAAAGAGGTTTTCCTTGGAGGGGGGGGGGGGTGAAAATTGTGAAAGTCCCACCAACTGACTCAACTTATTAAAATTCCCAAGAATCAAAACGGAAAAAAAAGGGGGAAAAAACTTTTGACTTGGATTTTTTTTTAATGACTCAACTCAAAATTACCAAGTATCAAAGCAGAAAAAAAAAAAAACTTCAATCAACTTGTTGGATTTTCCCAACTCGCCTGACTGAAATGGTAAATTGTTCCAACTGCTGAGTGAAAAGTTCCTACAGAGGGAAGGGGGTGGTAGTGAATTGCCCCCCTTATCGGTACGTCCCTGTATGCAGGTCATGGAGATCGCTGAGCTCGTTTTTTGACATGCCGTTTTGCACCCCCTTGTGCATTCACACTCAATCAGATTCAATAACTCACTCATCAGTGGCAGAAGCTGCAGACATGGGCACGAAAAGGCAGTGCTCAACTTGTCATTCCCAGTTGGTAGGACTTTTTTGTTGGCCACGACACGGTTGTACTTGCATCTTTGGTAAGTGGTAGAGACGTATGATCAATTTTTTCACTTTACTTTTGAACACTTGAACCCAAGTACATTGAGAGAAAACATGCTGAAAGATTCTACTTTCTTCTTACGAAACATAGATGATAGCGTGCGCAACAAAGATAAACTGCTGCACATTCGGTTGCTCTTAAATTCGACTGGCAGAATACAACTACGTCATCTTCTAGGCATTTCAATATTCATTTCAGTTCGAAATCTATTTCAAAAATGATTTCAGCGACCTTCAAAACCAACAAAGTGATACCGTATTGTTTTTTGCCAAATTTCCATCTCCGCTGCTCCAACAAGAGCCATAATTGTGTCGAAAACGAGTTCAGCAACCTTGAAAAGCTACAAAATGATACACATATTGTTTTTTGTCAAATTCTTTCCCCCTCTCCCCCATACGCCCTAATTTTGCGAAAAGCATCAGAGTAATATTAAAATTGAATTAAGTATTCCGGAAACACCGATGCTGATTTGCCATTTTTTTGATTGAACATTTGAAACTCAAGAAATCCATCACGTTAACCGTCCTTCTATAAAAATACGATGTTCAAAATGTAGTATTCAAGCATGGGGGAGAGGGGAGAAAAAATTTCAGGGATCAGTGGATAGGGATGTCGAGAAATGAGTTTGCGAGTAATCAGCAGTCTTACTGTTCACACAAACTCGGGGACACTGTAAAAATGTCAAAAAACGTTTTCTCCCCCAAGCTCCGTGTTTAGTGTTCATGCACAATAGTACGAAGGGATATTTTAACCACTTGTCGGACCGGGGGGGGGGGTGTAAGAGCCTTTCTTATGTAAAACTTCACCACGATCAATTACTGTCAAGAGCTTTCTTTCGCAAATTTGATAGTTTCCGCTATTTCAGCAAAACTATGACTTGGAGCTTTTACACCCCGAAAGAAGTTAGCAACACCTACGCGGAAAGAATTTCATGTAAGTTAATCAGGGAGCCACATCACCCCCCCCCCAAAAAAAAGACCTTTACTAGCGAGATTTGTTTTTATTTTCACTTCATCGAGCAGACTACAATGACGAACATCGTCGCCGAGCGTGGTTGCAATTCGCAAACCACAGCGGCGCTGCGGGTTGCGTCGCATCAGCGTCGCGCGTCGCGTAAACGCGGAAGTCGAAGACTGAACGCTGAAATCGCGCACAATGAGCGGAGTGAAGAATGCGAGACCGATTGAGCCCGAAAGAGAGGAGTCTGGTTAAAACGTGCGACCGCTGCCATTCTTCCCGTCTTACGTCTTCACGGCCAAGGAAGACCTTGAAGACGCGATGACTACTTCTCATTGCCAAATGTGTGCTCCTCTTCGCGTCTCCCGCCTACTGTGTTTCCACATGCCACCCCCTGTCCCCTCACCATGAAGCGCGCACTTCTCGAGTGCCCGCATAAATAGCACACAGCCAACGATCATTATTATTTTCCTTTCGACAATAATTACGGAGACTTCTACTTACTCGGCTATTTGTATCTTCGACAATGTACGAGCGTGTTAGGAAATTCAAAAAAAAAAAGGCGACGATACACGGAAATTGTACATATTCGTGACCAGTCTAGTCTCACGATACCGGAGTTTTTTTCGCCGAATTGACATTTTTTTCCTCGAGATTGCCAGCCAATACTGTCACCATTTCTCCAGCGAAATGTAATAGCAGACAGAGCAGCAGGGGTGAGAGTAAAATGTGCAGATTCGAGCGTAAGCAGAAAACGATTACAGGTACGCGTTCCTCAAAATCACCATCAAATGTCAGTTGTACGTAGCGCACTCTTTAGCGAAGTCAGATCTTCGCGAATCTGGCATCGCTAACTTTCATTTTGATTAGCAAATCCAGGAGCTCCAGAGAACGCAGCAAAATCGTCAAAACAGGCTGGCAGTTGCACAACTACACCCGTGTTCGCGATTACCAATGGCAAAATATCGATAAAATATCAACATATCGATAATCAGAAATATCAAACTGATATTGAAATGAAAAATATCAATACTATTGATTATTATTGATTTAAAATATCGCCCACTAAAGAGAAATAGTAATACAAAATATCAATAACATTTCAAAATATTGATACTTAAAAACATCAAACCATTATCGATATGTTAATAAAAAATATCGATATTATCAATCATTATTGATATCAAGAATTTTTAAATATCGCCCACCAGACAGCGATGGTGGCAGCTAAATATCGAAATATCAATATCTAGAAATATCAAACCGATATTGAAACGATAAATATCGATATTATTGATACCAAAAGTTTTTAAAAATCTCCATCACTAGTTTGCCATCATTACGGAACTTTTGGTCTATTTTCAAGTTCGCAGAAATTCCACCAGAGGGCGACTTCTTCGCTTAGAATTGCGTAACAGCGACAAAACAGGCGGGAATAATGAGTAATAATATTCCTCACATATTCATAATATACGGAGGCAAATAGAAGGGACAAGGGGAGGGAGTTACCAATTAGCAGGCTTTTCATCTGCTTGGCCGGTTTTATACCGGCCCTACAGGAAACCCCGGTTTTCACACTAAGAGGCCGGTTCTCACACAAAAATTATCTGACAAAAAAGGAAAAGGAAAACAGAATTTTCTCACAAAAGTTACCAAAGAATACTAGTAATTGCCATCTATGCTGACCCAGCATAAAGAAAAAATGCTCACACTTGGAAATTTTACTTGGAATTTCAATGGTCGGTTCTGCCAAGAGTCGGCAGCCTTGACTGGGGGTAGAGACGACCGCTTCTTGAATATTTTGGTATCACAATCTGAATACGCACGTGAATCATAAACCTAATGGCTAAAACACACAGAATTCAAATTAAAACTGCCTGTGCTATTGGGATTTAAACCTGCACTAGAGTGCGCTGCAAAACTACCTGCGCGGGTGCTAGCGGGTGAAAATGAGTGAGTGATCATGTGTACTTTCAAATAGAAACACTGCTATCTCCAGTAGGGTAAAAACCCGAAGAAAAATTATTCTGCCAGTAGAACTCTGATTATAATTATTTAATTTTTTGGCGATGATGCAGTCGAATTTAGGACAAATTATCTTTGAAAGTGAATTTCTAATTGACTTAATGATAGTTGAAGTTTGCTACACGCTTATACTCACACATATCGCAGGGCTGCCAACACTTGAAACTCTTAAGTTTAAATCCCAATAGCATTACCCTGGTCCCTTCATGTGCCAAGCCAGCAGCAGCAAATTCTTCAGTGATTCACACCTCGATATACCTGTCAGCCTGTTTTTCTGCTCGCCTTCTCGTCTTTTGGTAGTTTGTTCGATTTTCCCGGCCGAGGCTTGGCCATTAAGCAATCGGCACCACCATGGGCGTAGCCACAGAGGGAGGGGGAGGGGGGTCTGACACCCCGGCATCAGCCGAAAATGTGAAAACATTAAAATTTATTTTGGTAATAGTAAGTATTACACCTGTAATGTTGTAAAAGTGAAACCACCCCCCCCCCCTTCATACCAAGATATGTAAGCATAGAATAATTTCAAGTTTTCTCCTGTCTGTCCGCCGTAAGTGCCTCACCATTCGAGTAAGGGTTGAAAACAGGGTTGGCAAGTAAAATACATTTTACATGTAAAATAGTCGATGTACGAGTAATATAACTTTTTATTTGAAGTTTTACTTGTAAAATATAAAATTAATGTAAAATAAATCAAAATGAGTAAAAAATATTGAAGTTAAATTTTTAAATAAAAATGTTTAAAACTTGCACACAACTGGAAAAACAGTCAAAAATTATCGTCTCCTTTATCATTCTATTTTATAATTTATACTCCTCAAATTCACTATAGGTAACTCATAAGAAAGTATAGACTGTTTCATAGAAAGTGAATTACAAAAGACAAGTATAAAACAATTTTTTTTAAAAATTGAGCCATTCAGGCCAAAAGAATGTTAACATTTCTCGCCAAGCTTCTTAAAATTAAAAACTTTCAAGAGACAGAAGTTAACAAAAAATGATTATTAATAAATCTTATAAATTCCATTTAAAAAAAAAAAAATTGAGTTAAAACTGATAAAACTCATCGGACTTCGTGGTATCAGCAATTTTTACTTAAACTACTCTATTTGTTTTATTTTACCGTCAAAATTTAATTAATTTCATCTCAATTATTTATTTCATGAGTCCTTTTCAATTTTTTATTCTCATTTCTTATCATATCATTATCATTTATCAGTCATCAATTATGGTTTTTTCCTCGCATTTTACACCGATTTTACATTTTACGTACATTTTATATTTCATTCTACATTTTACATACATTTTACGTAAAATATAAAATAAATCATTTTAAATGTAAAATGCCAACCCTGGTTGAAATAATATTTCAGATAGATTTCGTGACCGCAGTAACGCGAGAACTGATATCCACACTACTTTTTATGAAATATACTACTTTTAACCCCCTCCCCTCCCTTAAAAGCTACAATTTCCACGTTGATGCAACATCGATGCCAAAAACGAGTTCAGCGATCTTAAATACGTATACAATGATATCCATACGACAGTGGCAGGGATGGGATTCTACGCGTACAATAGAGCATTATAAGTTTTACATGCAGAATGTGTATAATGAGTAAAATGTATGTAGAATGTAGAATACATACAATACTTTCTGGGGTTGGTTAATTCATTCTACATATTTCACCTGCTACGGGTAAAATATGCATTCCACTCTCCTGCAGAATGGTAGACGATGTAAAATGTGTACAATGAACAGCCAATCAAAAACATTCTACACAATCATGTTAGATGTTACACGTAGAACAGATGTAGAATAGACACGTAGATTGCCTTTTTCATTTTACGCGCCCATCTCTAGGGATAGTGGTCGCTATTTTCGCATGCATGTTCCTCCCCATGAGAGCCATATTTTTCATTTCAGGGAAGATGGACTTCGAAAACGAGTTCAGCTACCTTGAAAATTTTTTACATCATTCCTATACTGCATATTGTAGAAATTCTGAACCCCCACCCCCTCCCTGACACAGTACATCGTTGCCAAAAATAAATTCAGCAACCCTTAAACCTTATGAAACGATTCCCATATTCCATTATAATAAACATTTTTGAACTCCCGCCCACTTCCAAGTACCACAATTCTGAAGCTTAGAATCAAACTAATACTGAAATAAAATTATGTAACCTTGAAACCCTCGCAGCCGGTATTTCGGTTTGACGGTGGGTGGGGGCAGGAAGAAAACACTTCAGAGATGTATGGGTAGTAATGTACAGAAATAGATCCACGCCCGAGTTGCATCCTTTCTGATCACTGTAGTCAGTGAGAACAAGAAAAAAAGTTGAAAACACTTTTTCTCCCGTAAGGCGCATGATGAAATGTAGCAACTGGGGCATCTCAAAGGCGGTTATGAAAAAAATGTAAATGATCATTTCAGAGGAGAATTGAGCAAGGAACATTTTTTGTTCGAAGCAATTTATCGCAAATGAAAAACCCAGTCCAGAGTACTTTATCCTCTTCTCTAAAAAAAAAAATTAGGAAGTCAATTGGGAGCTGTTTTTTTAATTATGGAGACCACTGTCAACAATATTCCACAAAAACCTTTGATACCAATTTTTCTTTCTGAAGTCCAATTTCCAGGTCGTCTACAAACTCTTCAAAATTTCTTTTCCTGACTTTTTTCTGGCCTTCTTTTTTGTATTTGAAAAACCCATACATAAAAGTCTTCGGATTATTTTTGAACTTCAAATATAAGGCCTTGAGTATGAATTTAAAGACTTCTTTTCTTTTTCTCATTTTGCTCTCAATCCGAGCCTTCGGATCCGCCTTTTCGAGCATTACTTCAGAAACGTCGTGGAGGCTGTTAGGGCTGTCTTCGCACTCTTCTCTTCTGGCCGAAAAACTGGCCTAGGTCGAAATGTAGCGAGTTGCTACGTGGGCTCGAACTCGGGACCTCCGGAATCCGAGACCAGCGCGCTATCCACTCAGCCAACCAGACCCCTCAAATTTAAAAACTTGATAGCGAATGTAATTGAGATACTCATCATAATTCTCACATCTCATGGCTTTCCTAAAGAATCTGTCATTGAATGGTAATTTACTAATTTTTTCCTGACCTTTCAGTAAATTCCTCGAAATTTCCTGACGTTTTCTTCATTTCCTGACCTACTTTCAAGAATCCTGACTTTTCCTAACTTCCTGACCTTATAAGACACCCTGATTTCTGATTTAATTACATTGGGCTACAAGGCCCACCACATCTGGATCAGATCTGTCACTGGCGATATTTCGTATTTTGCAGGAAGGCAACTTATCAAGCCATTTCCCCTCCCCGGGGGGGGGGAAATAACAACGACTACGTGTTCGATATGATAAAGAAGTAGAATAGCACAGGATAACATTTACAGGATAAGAATCGAGCAAGAAGTACTGGCGCAGCATCTAATTTTTTCATCACTCTTACTGTCATCACAGGGGACACTGAACGGGTTCAGCCCTTAAAATTTCAACACAGTAGAAAGAGTTCCAAGGGGCTGAAGGCAAGCTTCGAGGTTATAGCAAAATTTGAGTGAGTCGTGACAGAAGTTGAACAATTCTGATTCAATGTAGTCCAATGAGTTTTCAAAGAGTCTGCCGAGTCCTAAAGAGCCCTGAGCAGGGTGTTTACTGGATTTGGGAAACAAAATATCATGACTTTTCATGACATTTTTTCATGACTATCAGGGGGATATAAAAAGGAAGTGAATGGGGGGGGGGGCAAACTCGGCGCTTCGCGCCTCACCAGGAGCTTAATGCAGAGCGCGCTAAACTTTCATAATAAATATTCACTCAATATTTTTCCTCATTAAATGAATAAGACTGATTTTTTTTTTTAGTAATGCTAATGACATGATGAAATATCATCGACTTTTTCGAATTTTGGTTGAAATATCATAACTTTTCTTGACTTCCATGACAATTTTTTGAAATCATGACTTTTCACGACTTTTTAGGCCTGCAGACAGCCTGCCAAAGCAGTCCAAGTGGAGTTTTAAAAGAGTCTTCTGAATCCTAAGGAGCCCTGAACGAGTCCAAGTGAAGTTGAACAAGTCGTGAATGAATTCTAACAGCAGCCAGCCGATCTAATAACACTCTGAAAATGAGATCTTCATTGAAAATAACTGTGCCCTCTCCCGTGGCTTCGTAAATACGTCTTCGCGCAAGAAACAGAGGTGGATTCAACCGGAAAGCTAAAGAACATTTGTTGACTAAGTCCCAATATAAAAAGACTTGGGCCCTCGTGGGAGTCTCACCAGAATCGTATTTCCTTTTTTAGCACACAAAAGGAACAGAATTATCAGATTTTTTAGAGAGGCGGACGTGGGTTCTACCGGAATCGCGCGATTTCTTTTTGCATAGAAGAAAACCACAGCAAAATTATCTGACCTTTTCTGGGGGTTTCGGGGTACCTACCAGGATTAAGTGGTCTCTTTGCAGCAAAACTAAATTCTTTTCAGAGGGTTCTTCTAAAATCGTTGCCACAACTTCCGTTTTTACAGGGTCGGCTACTAGTAGCCGAGCCTATTGCAATCGACCATTTTTTTCTGTTCCAGTATATTAGTTCCTACCTCTTGACACTAGTAGCGCTGATTGTCCACTTTGGTTATCATAGCGCAAACGGGCTTACGTTGTTTAGCGAGCGTTGTTACGATTTATATTTTGGATTTTACTTTACGACGGAATTATTTCCTCGAAGAAGTAAAAGATATGCTTGTCTATGATGAGGAGCGAAATGTGAGAATCGTCAGCTATGAGTAGTGTTCTAGTGTTCAGTGTTGGTGTTTAGTATTACCTTGGAGCATACAGTAATATGGTCGAAGTTTTATGTTCATAGCCAGTTCAACTAGTAGCGAGAAGCAAACGATTATTTATTGATGTAGCATGTAAAGACGTTATCAGTAAATCAGTATGTTATGGTGAACATTATGTTTGTAGTTTGTACCAATATCTTTGCATCCTACAGAGATGGGCAAGATCTAGATCAATAATAACTTTAGATCACAGATCACATAAAATTTTGATCTTTGATCTGATCTCAGACCATTTGCGTTTGCCAAATCTTTAATCTTTTTTCAGGTTTTTTTTTTTTTTTTTTTTTTTTTTAAATACCAGATCGGATCATCAGATTCTTTTTCTGAGATTTTTTTGAAAAATCAAATTAGTCCAAGAAAGTATCAAGTTTTAGGTCTTCTCTTGTTATTTCTTTGTGAATTGTGAATTTTTGACGTTATCAATCCCTAAAAAACGTACGGTACAATATCGATTATGATATTATGAATTAGAAGAAAGAGAATTATATTTTGATCCATGATCTGATCTCTTCGCCAAAAAAAAAACTTATTATAGATCAGATCTTTTTTCGCTTGGAGATCTGATCTGTGATCTGATCTTTCTGGAAAAGATCAGATCATTTAGAATGTGATCTAATCTTAGATCCATTTCCTATTGCTAATCTTGATCTGATCTGAGATCTTTTAGTCCGTGATCTTGCCAATCTCTGCCTACAAACTTACAAGCCTGTAACATTATTCAGACGAATCAGTCATGCGAACTACAGAGAATGTAAGCGTAAAGTGTCCCTAAGCGTGAATATTACGTTGTACCTTGTTTTCATTTGGTTAGCAGTGGTTAGGGTCGTCTAGGAGTAGTGTTCGTCTTTTATCTGTTGATCAATTGCTCTTCCGAAATTAGAAATCGGATGAAATCTTCGACCAGATGATCGAAATGCGAATGTTGCGGAGCCTGCAGCTTCGCAGTCTGAAGCCTTTTGAACTTACCACGTGCTGTTAGTGTGTGTGCAGTGTCATCCCAATTACCTTTCATCTATCAGCTCTTATATTCGGGAACAAAATACCTTTAAACATGATTACAATTAGTCTTTTTCCTGATACCTTTTCCAAAGACTGCCAATAAGAGATAGGCTAGTCTCTAACTTTTCAGTCCAGAGCCGACCCTCTCCCAGCAGCTAGCTGCTTGTCTATTAATTTTCCGGCACCTTCAAAATGGTGGGCAATGTAAAACGTTTTCTGATTAGGCCTACAGCCTCAAGTCCGTCATTGACAAGGAAGTTTCGTAGTTGGAGTAAATGAAACTATGTCCAAGTTCCAGCAATGCGGCTCTGATGCAGTGGAATAATTCGAGGCTAATGTTGTAAGGCTACGGGGTGGAAGAGCGGACGATGGGCTTTCGCTGGTTCAGAGTTTTTACTTGGTTTTGAGTGATTTCGTATTCTATTCTGTTTCTTTTCTCGCTCTTTCTTTCAGTCTTTTCCCCCTTTATGTGCTTCATTTTTTTTTCTTTTTTCCCCTTTTCCATGTGTGTATCATCTTTTTAATCCTAGAACAGTCCACTTTTGTTATTGATCTCTTCAGGCTTTGAACGAGAGCTTTAACTGATTAATTTTAAAAAAAAAAATCTGCAAATCTCGAAAAATAGCAGCCGTAAGAGGTTCAATACGGATCTGCGCCTAAGGAGAAAGTTTGATAGAAGATTACTTCCAGCCATCGCCGAAACATCTGCTAGCGACCAAGGGCGTACCGGAAGCAAATTCGTAGGGGGGGGGGGGTGGATCTCGACTAAGGAGCTCGTAATTTCGCAAACAAAGTGCGGGAGAAATGTAGGAAGCTTTTAAAATAGGAAAGAAGTTTGAAAAAGTCTCACATTTTCCAAGGCCACCGAAGTCAACAGTCAAACTTTTTAGGGGCTGGGTACGCCCTTCTTAGCGATAAAGGTATCTCGCATTCACATAGTTGGTACAGGATAACAAATGTACACTTTTGATAGTAAAAAAGGCAATTGCATGAACCTCCTACCACCTTTTCGAATACAGACGATCGCGATGCCATACAGTATGGTTGACGATACACCCCTAAAGTATATTTTCTGACCCGAAGGCACCAAAACCACTGCTTAGAATACAACATGGCAGCCAAAATAACGACTAAAATACAGTTTTCTCGTTACAATTCGAGAGCAAGGGACATGCTCTCCATCGATCAACCGATTTCAGACCATTTACATCGAACGGAATGTCTTCAATCGATACCAATTCATGGTGTCCCCTTCCCCGGTCTTCAATTACCGGTTTATCATTTTCATCATCGACCACGTGCCTTCCGCCTCAGCGCTACCAGCCATCACAATCGTACACCACACGCCGGAAGATGAGCTCCCAACTGGTGGAAGATTGGATAGGCTCGTAGCCGTGCGACTGCAAAGCGCTTTCTTGCATATTCAAAATCAAACCAAAATGGAACACATTACCACACCCTTCGCCTATGTTCCTTTCGACCCGCGAAATGCATTAAATTCACTCGCGTATACGTCGTCGGATACCCGCTAAATAATACGTGAACTCACCTGTAACAGACAAGAAACAATGATAATTAGTTCGAGTGGAATATTAACACGAGCACGCCGGCGCTATAATTTCTCATTAAAAAGAAAAAAAAGTATGTGAAAATGAGAACTGCCGAAATATTCTCGAATACAGCTGGGGCAGGGGTCGAGAGGTGGGAGCCGCAATCCGTCCGACACGTTCTCAAATATATATACATATACGCGATAACGGCCATAAATTAAAATCTAATTTGACGGCTCACAAGTGCCTGGCAATTTTTCTCGATCGTAATCTGTCACTATCGGGAATATAAATATTCGTCGAAAATTTCGACTCGATTGAATTCCGCGGAACCGCGAGCGACTATGCGCCGTCATCGCGGACGAGCGCAACCGCGCAATATTATTGTCCGTCCGTCTTGCAACGAGCGAAGTACATAAATAAATCATCGAACTTTGCCAGCAGAATGAGGTACAATACCGGCCTCTCCTCACGGGCTCACTTTCGTGATAAATTGCCACATGAAGTCCGATTCGAGAAGCCATTGCACGCACCCGACTGGACTCATGCCAGACCACTTCGAGCTACAACTGTTATTAAAATCATTTTCGAAGTTCATTTTCCTATTCACCGAGGAATGACAAAAGGCAGATTAAGTCAGCCTTTCATTTTGAAAACGGTTCACTGAAAACCCGGTAACTAGCTAGGTTCTTACACGACCGAAAATTCGCCAAAACATCGGTCGAAAACCCGTCCAAAATACATGGAAAAATGCCGTGAAAACCGTGGAACGAACTGATCATCAAAACCCATGAACATACCTCCCCATCCCACCCCCACAATAAACTTTGTTCAACGTAGCAGAGAATATCCAACTAATTTACAAAACAGGAGCATCAAAATTTAAAGAGGAGGACGACATTATTTGTCCACGACGATAGACATTCGATGGCGGAAGCATGATATCCACGACTGCGGACAAAACAACTTCAAGAATTCTCTTTTCCACAGAATATTTGAAAGCTCTGCTCCCACGTGTGCCTATGATTACGACCTGGCAGCTGGATCGTGTTCAGGGATCAAAACTGTACCAGCACTGTCATTTGTTGTGCTGAAAAATGTGTAAGACGCATATCATTGCACCAATTAAAGATTGACCACGACGATAGACTGATAACCCTGGCATTGGAACTTACGCCATCCCTTCTAGAAATTTCAACATATATACTTTCAATCTTCTTAAATAACACTTTACTGTGAAAAAACGACTTGAAACAAAAATTTAAATTAAAAAAAAAGTACTGAGACAAAATAGTAACATCCTTCGTAAGTGGAAGGATGCACTCGTCCAGTCAACCGAGGGTGAGTGGACCCGAGCGCTAATACGCGACCTCCATGTATAAGCAGGCAGGTCCCATGGAGAATTGAACTTTCACCTGACCTAAGTCTAGAGCGGCCACGGGTACTTCGGCACTTATATCGGATGGCGACAGAGCCGAGCATAATGAGCACTTACTGTGATCGAGGGGCAGAGGACAACCCCTGACACACCCTGTTCGAGCGTGAGGCCTGGGAGCAGGAGAGATGCGTGACTAAACAAGGATCGATCCCGGCAACGACAGCGACACCGATAACGGCGTGATCGACCGTCCGGAAATGCTCTCAAGAGTAGAAGCGATAAGGTGCATTTGAAAATCGCTACAAATCGCCGCAGACTGATAGACTGAGAAAGGAGAAACTGGACCGTATGTGCGGTACTCGCTTCTACTGAAGGGAGTAGTGACACTAGAGCACTGCCAGCATTGCTCGCTGAAGTGCTGATGGCTTAAGGGCGTATCCGTCTATCTATTTTCAAATTTCCGGCGCTAACTGCTGAATTTGAGGAAACCGCCACTCGCATTTGGTCAAATCGCCACTTGAACCGCCACTCGCCACTCAAACTTTATGCTCGCCATAAAGGGTCAGAGAGTCGCCACTCTGGCGACTTTGATTGAACCGAATGGAACGGGTGTCAGCCTTTATGTTAACCGTCATGAAGAGGTCGCCACCTGGCAACTTTGAGACACGAATGGAACGGGTGTCCGCCCTTTTATGTCAACCGTCATGAAGATGGAGATGGAATGGTCGAGGCCGAGGGCCGATGAACAGAGCTGGGCCCACTCTCGTCACAACCAACTCTGTACCATCCGTATAGCTGCTGAAGCTGCGGCAGACGCCACGGAAGGGTTCACCCCGCCGTCGCCACATTCCTGCGTCGCCACACGTACCAAAATGAGGAGGTAAGGTGTGAAGGAAGCGCGTTCGGCTGTAGACCACCCGGATTCCAGGTTAACGCTGGATGAGCGTTGCCTCGGTCAGTAGGCTGTCCCATAGTGGCCCTGGCCGAACAGCGCGAATCCGAAGCAAGGGGAGGCGAAATGGGGGTCCGGCGCCAGCTTCAAGACGTCCCACTGGTCACCGATGCGGTACTCGAAAGGGTAGTTTCCGAGGCCAGGGGTGCGGTACCCGAGGAGCTAATTTAGCATACGTGCATCGCCATGGTGAAATTTGCTGCAGATGTTATCGTGTAACACAAAATACCCCTCCCGCAAAGTATTGAAAGTTGGTGATTAAAATTTAATTTACTGGTAACAAAATGTTCCGTTTCTGTAGAATGACCCAAGGTGAGATGTGAGAACTGAATCACAAGCTGGAATCAGCGAGGGTTCTTTTTTCCCATTTATTCTCAACCCGAGGCCCTGGAATCCGCCCGTTTGAGCATTACTTCAGGGATGTCGGGAAGGCTGTTAGGCTATTTTAGCCCTCTTCTGATCTTGCCAAACAATCCGCTTAGGTCGAAATACAGTGAGTTGCTACGTGGGCTCGAACCCGGGACCTCCGGATTCCGAGACCAGTGCGCTATCCACTCGATCAACCAGACTTAAGGAAAATGTGAAAACAGATTGAAATAACACAATAACACAAAAAAAAATTGACTGCAGTTAAATTTCGAATGTAAAACGGATCATTCTTATGGCAACCAAAGCCAAAAATTATTGAGTAGTGATTACGCTGATAGGAGTCTAGGAAGTACTACAAGTTCTTCTAATTGTAAAAAGATCATAAATTAAGATGTTTAAATATAAATAGGTATAGGTCTGTTAGAGAATAAATCGGGACCGTTTCCCTAGCACCGCCCATTTCAGATTCGAAGCTTAAAATTTCAGGATCGTTGATGCTACGTTAGTGCTGGTTAGTGCCGTAGAAATTTTCCTTAGTGCTGCCCCCCATCCATATTTATTAAAAAAAAAAACTTTGGGAGGTGCTGGGGAAACGGTGGCACCGCCCATGAGGCCTAGCTCACCTGAAACACTCAGAATCGTTAGTGCTACGTTAATGCTGGTTATTGCAGTAAAAATTTTCGTTAGTGCTGCTCCCTTTATCATGTTCTGTACAATAATGAGATTAGACAACTAAAACTTCAAAATTTGTTACTAATTTTCCAATTCGAACAAAAACAACAACAAACAAAAAACCAACCTAATTCTTTTGTTAACTGGACTGCACAGTCACACACAGTGCCCCATGACTGATAGTGAGAATAATTCGACTGACGTCAAATATATTTGACTTGCAGAATATCAATCTATGTTCTCCTATCTATCATCTATGTTCAATCGAATTTCGAAATTGGATTCTGTGATAACAACGAGAGATCAGAGTTGAGTGTTTTATCAAAAGGGAACCCAACATTGCAATTTGCAACTTAAGTAAAGAAAAGTTGATTGTGGAACATTTTCATGCATTTTTGCAAAAATTTCTGTGTACTGTAATAAGGGTTAAAATGTTGTTTTTTTTTGTTTTTTTTTGAAAATACGGTAACCCTGTTATCAAAAATTGGCAACGCTGCTACCAACCCTCCTAGTTTTATCCCTACATATCACCTATTGCCAGAAACAAATTTTCATGCGAACATAGTCAAAATTTCTTAAATCTGTCAATATCTCAGCGCCTGCGGCCGAGAGGGTAAGCACACCTATACACGAACCATACTCAGCCCCACCTACCTCCATGTAACGGGTCCTCAGATGGTCCCCGGGAAAACCCTGTACATTGTTGAATCTCAAGTGGCCCATCAGCGAATAGCGAAGACGATGGTGCGAATTATAGAGCAACACTTCGCAAGGCTAAAACTGACCAACGTGTTACTTATTTGGTTACATCTTTTCGTCTTTTGACTCTCCAAAAGGAGTTAAACAAAAATAGGTAACGCTCAGTGAGTTTTAGCCTTGCGGAGGTTTACTCGACAGTGCGACAAAAATCTCACTTCTTTTTACGCGACTAACTTAATGTTTACGCCTTTCTTTTTAAAACTTTCCGATGATGATTACTCCCCCAAGTAGCTCCCTCCCAGACATCCGAATGGGGAGCTTTTTACATCCAGAAAAATATATACCTGTTGGAACGTCATCATCAGTAATTAATAATTTATTTATATTTAGTTTGCGAATTCACAATTGAAGATACGGTTTCCAAACTGCCCTTAGTCCAAAAATTATTTTTTGGGGGAAATCGATAAAAACTGTGCTACACTGTACCAGTTCATTTAAAACTTCTGTAAATGGTACAAGCGAGTAGCCTGAATCCTATGCCATACTACCAAAGACGCACAAAAATGAGAATGCAGCCTATCTACAATTATTGAAGGAAAAGTGGTCGAAAATCGTGGACAAAGGGCAGTTTGGCACTGGAGGTAATACAAGAAAACAACAAAACGCTGCCTCCACCAGCGCTGCTCTATGAATGCGCGGAATTTGCCCATCGAACGAGGTATCGAGATTCTATAAAGTTACTTTTGTAGTGCTCGCATTGGCCACTAGGTAGCGCTGAAAACCGCATTTCTATTTTTCTTGTACTAAGAGCAGTTTGGAAACCGTATCTTCAATTTCTCCCTTCTGTATTCCAGGGCGCTTTCAGCTGCTATGCCATCATCAGTAGAGTGCCCTAACACTTTTCCTTTGTCGTCCTGTATTTATAGTGGTGTGTAGTACCGTATGGCAAAACCTATTTGACGCGTTCCTATTGGTTGTCTGCAGTTGTGTAGTCTGTCCAATCAGTGAGTGTTAAGGTGCGTCCACATTAGGATGATCAGCCTAAGATGAATATCGTGTGGACGTGCGGATAATCAGCCAAAATGAAGCTGAAGGACTGATCAGCCTGGATGATCATCCTTTATCCCCAGTCGACTTATTGGCGGTCTGATCAAAAGATGCTGATCATCCCCAGACTGATCATCCGGGATGAATAGGCTGATCATCTTAATGTGGACGCACCTTTATGAGTGAAAATGTTATATTATTAGTTGGAATAGGTTCTCGCCTTGGAAGTTGGTTGTTGTGTTTATTATGTTGTTTTGTTCTGTTTTTGCCTTTACTATCTTTAGTCATTCCTTTAATTTCATTTTTCTTGTGTTGTTTTCTGTTTGTACAATTTTGTATTTTTCTGTGGTTGTGACCCTGGTCGTTGCAGTATTTTCCAAAGAGTGATTTGTCATCCTTTAACTTCTGTGATCTTTCCATGTTCTTTTATTCTAGTTGGGAATTTTCTGCCTGTTTCTCCTATGTACTTAGTTCATGTCATAGTGTTCGTAGTCCAGTCTGTATACTCCGTTGCTGTTGTTCCTGTCCTGTGTTTTTATTTTTGTTAGGGCACTCCACTGATGATGGCATGGCAGCCGAAAGCGCTCTGGACTACAGAAGGAAGAAACTGTGAATTGGCACACCCTAAATACATATAGAATTTACCAAGTTCACTCGCACTCCAACATGAACACTAAGTAATTAATATTTGGAAAAGCTGCATTTCCTGGAAAGAGATACTGTTGTAGTTTTTCATTGCTTTCAACATGGTTTATCTGTCGGAGTTTGCCTTCTTCTAGATGCTTTGGAGCTTTTTGTCGCGATTTCAACGAAATTTAACCTCATAGCCGGTCTTTTTATTTTTTTTACACTTAAGCCTCCTTACCACGGCAAGGTATCACCCAAGGCAGCTGGTGTATGAAAGAGCTGAGTACCCTGGAGTTAGAGTATGAATACCAGGGTTGAGTACCCTGGAGTTGAAGTTACAGAAAGGGAGACTGGAGTGGAATTGAAACGGATTGAGTATGCAGAGACGTGGCGAAGAGTTTATTTTAGAGGGGCAGAAGTTGTTAAATTCCCTAGTATCAAAATTTGTCTGAATTAGCAAAAAAAAAAACAAACCTTTTGACTTGTTGGATTTTCCCAACTTTTGATCCAACTGACTCGAGTCAAAATTTCCAAATATCAAAACTTGTTGTATCAGCAAGAAAAATAAAAAACCTTCTGACTGGTTGGACTTCTCCAACTTTTTATCCATATACTGAAATTTTCCAACTCCGGCAGTAGCTGGGGACAAGTTGCCCCCCCGCACCCCTTATTTTCGTCCCAGTGAGTATGTTTTTTGAGAAACATGGTTGAACAGGCGTAGGCCTAACTTACTTTAACGTTAGCCTAGTTTTAGTCATTATGCCGATAGAGATGTTCAGAACATATTTACAAACTTTTTCACAGAGAGTGCTATGCTATCTACCATTTTGGCCAGAAGAGCCGACGAGGTTATTATTTATGCCCCTATTTTTTGAGCTTAGGAGAAGGTAATGAGAATGATCGCGCCATGAAAGTCTCCTCCATCATTTTCTGCTCTTTCCGAGTCTAACATGCGACAGGGACGTAAATAGAGCAAAAACTTGTGTGTGTGTGTGGGGGGGGGGGGGAAGCTGAAGCCCCAGCGCCTAAAATCTTTTATATATATAAACATGAATGTATGTCTGTCTGTCTGTATATGCCCTTCATATTTCCATGAAAATTTCTATTAACAACTCAGCTGCAGACTTTACTACACTGTTCATCCAATCGCCATGAAACTTTTGGGAAGTTGTTCAATACACTCTCGCAAAGGTTTCTGAGGGGCAGTAGTGGGGGGGGGGGTATGCTTCCCCGACACGCTCCTGTTACTATGACTTCATACTGCTGAGTACATTTGAGCGAAAACCCGTCCCTCAGTGGTTGACATTTCCAAGGGCATTTCTATCAATAACACGGTTACAGACTGCAGTCGCGCAGGACGCAGCAAAGATCGAGATCAATGAGCACACATCTGGAAGAAAAATAAATTTCCATGGAAATGTCAACCACTGAACTGAATTATCACCATGAAGAGCTAAAAATCATACGGACTGGCTTTGTATTGGGGGCATGGTACGGTTTTCGCTCAAGTACACCCATGGCTGCAAGAAAATAGAAATATCGACCACTGAACTGAATTGTCACCATGAACAGCTAAAGAACTGTGAACTGAACTGAGCTAGAAATAAGAAGAGAAAAGAAACTTAAAAAGGGATAGGATACACATGTATGGCATTCGGTGATACTGAAAATGCTTTTAACGATGTTAAATGGGATAAAATGTTTGATATTCTGAAAAGGTTAGGAATAAAGAAGAAAGTCAAGTTATTTTAAAGCTTATATAACAGACAGAACTACATTAAAAATAGAAGGAGAGAAAGGGGAGGAAAATATGAAAAAAGGTGTAAGCCAGGGATGCTATTTAATTTGTACATAGAATGGGATATAAAAGAAATAAAAGAAAAATTTGAAGCAGGTGTAACCATACATGGAGAGCGAGTAAAGATGCTCAGGTTTGCACATGATATTGTCTTAGTAACTGAAAGAAGTACTGATTTGGAAAATATTTTCAACAGAATGGAGGAGATTTTGAGTTAGAATATTGTATGAAAAAAAAAACCAAAAAACTAAAGTGATGGTATGTAATCGATATGAACATGACAGCTTAAAAATTGTTCAGGGAAAAATTGAGAAACTAAGCGAATCTTGCTATATCAGGAGTAAAATAACAAAAGGTGGAAAGCGTAAAAGGGATATTAGTAGTAGAATAGCCCAAGCTACATTAGCATTTTATCGAAAAAGTAATTTATGCTAATCAAAAACAAATGTGGAAATCAAAAAATTATTTTTGACAACTTATGTTCGGTGGGTAGCGTTGTATGGATGTGAAATTTGGACCATAGGAAAACCACAGAAGGTAAAAAAAATGTCGGCCTCGACCCCCCACCCATACATACTCTGGCTACGGGGCCGTTTTGGAATTTTTTGAAGATGAGGAATCATGATAAACTAATAGGGCATAACTTGAGGCACCTAGGAATCTGCTAGAAGGAAGGGTGGAAGGAAAGATTTGACTAGGTCGGCAAAGATTCCGGTATGTTCAACAGATAATCGAGGATATCAAATGTAAGAGTTATTTGGAAATGAAAGAACTTGCACAAGATAGGGAGAAATGGGGAGTTGCATCAAACCGGTCGTAAGACTGATAACCTTCTTATCATCATCATTATATCATATTAAACATGTTCTGGTTTTCTTTTGAATTTGTAGAAAGATCTGTAGTCATTATTAAGTGGAATGTAAGGAGAAAAATGTGGATTTACGTAGGTATTTTCTTGTGACTAATGCTTTGGAAAAAAGATTCTCAAACAGCTTTGAACTTTGTACTTTACTTACTTTGGGCACTCACACACATATACCTTGGTCTTTTTCGTTATCAGTGAGATCACGATTAGGCTCCTCTATACTCTTTATCTCTCGAAATTGGAGGGCGATAGTATTGAACTCACTTAAGTCAACTCACTTAAGCCCACAGTCTGGGGTAACTTAATAAAAATCCAAAAAATCATAGCCTCCCTCCCCCCAGAAAAAAATGGATTTTTTCTCTGTAATATGTACTTTCTTTGTAAGGGGGAAAAAACAAACCAAAAAAAAAAACATCACAAATGATAATAGCGGTACTCGTATAGTTTTACATTTTTCATTTAGAGGGGCTAATTTTGAAACTGGGAGGCTAGCCCCCCAGCCCCCTCTATTTCCGCCCGTGCATGCGACCGAGGTTCGCCTTGTCTGCTGTGGTAGCTGTGCGACTTGTCTACCATGGTAGACTACGATCAACGCAGTGTTAAGGGAGGAGTTTGAACCTAGTCTTGCCCCACAGCTACGGTCCTATCCTTAGGGCTGCTCCTGAATACGTGCACTTTCTCATTCGGCCATTGATAGATGCGCACGGACACGCGACAGAGAGTACACAATGAAACATGATCCAGAACAATTATCACCAGGACGTGGCCGGTGATGCGATCCGGCAACAATTTCCAATTCTCCATTAAGAAATTTCAGGCAGCCGGCCACATGGCCGCCTCCAACGTGCCAACAATTCAACCACTCGAGCACACGTTCGCCGTACTCACATTCATACGCCGGGTACGTGGATAGGTGTACGCCGCACGGTACGTACACGCCATACACGCAAACATCCGTACATAGGAAACGGTACGTGCGGCGAAACCCGTTTACATAGTCGAGCAACCGGTCTTCCCGAGCCCGTGGAAAAACGCCGAACCTCGCGAGAGAAGCCGCAGAAGGTGCAAAGCGGAGAAGGCGCACAGTGAAAACGCAGAAGAAGGAGGCAAGGAAATCGAATAAAAATAATTTACATTAACCGTGCTTCTTCTTTCACCTGCGGCTCAAGGTCAATCCGTTTCAAGGTCGCCTGGAAGCGTTCCAGAACGAGTTTACATATAGGAGGCCCCGCTGTAGGGTAGGCGGCAGCGGGCATCACGTGCTTGTCCGCGAAGCGACGCTCGATCAGTTACATAGTAAATTCGAGGAAGATGATTATTCGAAATTATTACATCGGAACGAGAGAGCGCGAGAGGGGGCAGGGGGCTAAGAGAACCTTTTTACGAGACCGCTGCCGGCAAACCGGAAAATCTCGATCTTCGCGAACAGCTATCCGGGGCGGACATTTCCAATTTTTCGTCTGGCCGTAGAAACCCACAACGATTCCCGCGGTACACTCCGCAAATCGGTGTTGTGTAACGTTACCGTACCGCGGTCGCTTCTTCACCCCGCACATGCGATCCGGTCCGGGACCCGGCTACAATCGTTGACTCTCAAAGCGCACTTCACTTCCCGAACTCAGCACCCTGTTATTATTTTCGAGAACGTTTAATTCGCATCGGCAAGTATGACGGACCAAAGTTGCTCCAGAATGAAGGGCGCTACTTCGCATCCCCTGTTCTTTGCGCAACGCGAACCGGTTACAGGGGCTATATGAAAGCCGATACGATGCAAGGAGGCGGTCAATCAACTGAATCATCGCGGACGGAACGCAATCACAGAGCCAGGGTTATCCTCAGGCGCAGAGGGCAGATTCTTACAAGTTCGTGCTCTCTCCCCATAGACGCAAATGGAGAGGGGATGGTCCCAAGTTCTCCGAAAGCCCTCTCCAAAAAAATTCATACGAGCGAACATTATTTTGATACTTGCCTCCCCCCTCCAAGTCGGCTATTGGTTGTTATGCTTCTCCTCCACACTAGGTACTTTTACCTTCATACGAAGATGTGAACTAAACGACCCTCGAAACCTAATCTCTCTCTCCATAGGCGCAAATGAAGGGGAAAGGCCCCAAATCCTCTGAAAGCCCTCTCCCAGAATTTTACAAAAAATTGCCAAATGCACAACCATAACGTAAAGGAGAATTTGTACCTTGAGACGCTGCCCACTGGATTTGACTTTTCAGAGAAGTCTAGAGTTGACACAATTGAACAGCACTAGGCACACATAGTTACATGTCAGGGCCGTAACTTGTCAAATTTTGCATTCTGTAACTTGAGGGACCAGAAGAGATGCTAATCATGATTGGATCCAAAGGCTTGGATCAAGAGAGCGTTCTAGGGGTTCGGAATCCCCCAGCAAAAAACAAGGGTGAGCCTGCGACGTGGATGGAAGTGGCCGGACGAAAGGCGAGACGTCACCAGCTGCCCTACTCAGGCTTGGGCCCGCGTTCAGAGACAGGGAAACCTGCAAGAGAGAAGTGCTACAGAGGAGATCGCGTACGGCCGCGTTGGTGATAGCTAGCAAGAGTGCCGATATGGAGTACGCGACTCTGATCTAGAAGGCTCGGACAGCGGTAGACTCGGAACATCAGGGCAGGCGAGATGCTGTTGGAACTGCGAGCAGAGCAGGAGGAGGCAGTCGATATAACTTCGTTAGTAAGCTCAGAGAAGCAGTAGGCGCTGACACGGAAGTCCAAAGACCGCGGCACCGAACCACCCTACTCTTGACGAACGTGAAGCCGCCATCAAGCCAAACTCTTTTCCATTCCTAAAATCCCCCGACACGAAGCCAGTCCGTATGATTTAGCTCTTCATGGCGACAATTCAGTTTAGTTGTTGACATTCCCATGGAA
Source organism: Acanthococcus lagerstroemiae (assembly GCA_031841125.1). Taxonomy (NCBI): domain Eukaryota; kingdom Metazoa; phylum Arthropoda; class Insecta; order Hemiptera; family Eriococcidae; genus Acanthococcus; species Acanthococcus lagerstroemiae. The sequence continues at coordinate 53,299,408 of CM063114.1, forward strand.
ATTTCTATTAACAAAATCATCAGTAAACTGATGACGAATATCTACACTGTATGCAGATACCTTGGTACACGGATATGCCTTACAGTTACTGAAAGCCGCGCAGCGAAGATCAAGATCAGTGAGCACATAGCTAGAAGGAAAAATAATTTCCATGGAAATATGGACCAGTGAACTGAATAGTGACCATGAAGAGCTAAATCTCACTGATTGGCTTCACGCAATAAGCACAACTGAACTGAACTGTGTACTAAACTGGAATCAAGTTCAGTGTTGGTCGGAAATAAGATGAAGGCCAGCCAATAGACATATGCATGTCAAAACTCATACGAGCAAACATGGTTTCAATACTTGTCCCCCCTACTCCAGGTCGGCTATTCGCTATTATGCCTCTCCTCCATAGTAGGCACTTTTACCTTCATACAAAGAAATGAACTATACGACTCTCGAAACTTAATCTCTCTCCATAAGCACAAATAAAAGGGGTAGTCCCAAATCCTCTGAAAACCCTCTCCCAAAACACATATACGAGCGAACATTATTTTGACCCTGTTCTCCCTATTCCAGGTCAGCTAATTACTATCACGCCAATCCCCCGCACTAGGTACGGCCAATTACTATTATGCCTATCCTCCGCACTAGGTATTTTATCTTCATACGAAGAAAATGAACTGAAGGACTCTCGAAACCTAATCTCTTGCCTCATAGACGCAAATGCAAGGGGCGGTCCGACATCTCCTGAACACCCTCTTCCAAAAAACATATACGAGCAACATTATTTTGACACTTGTCCCCCCTCGGTGCTCGGCTATTTGTAATTACCATAGGCGCAAATATGGGGGGACTTGGGGGCATAGCCCCCAAACTTCCAAATAGCCCCTCCCCAACACAGAAAAATTACCAAAGAAAATGATGCGGGGGTTGCTTCATAATAAGGAGGCTTAAGCCCCCCTACCCCAGTTCTGAGCTCTATTTGCACTTTTGGTTATTACGCTGCTCCTCTACACCAAGTACTTTTACATTCATACAAAGAAATGAACTAAACGACCCTCGAAACCTAATCTCTCTCCCCGAAAGCCCTCTCCTAAAAAACAAATACGAGCAAACATTATTTCGACACTTGCCCCCTCCCCCTCCGGTCGGCGATTTGTTATTATGCCTCTCCTCCACAAACTAGGTACTTTTACTTTCATACGAAGAAATGAACTAAAAAGACTCTCGAAACCTAATACATATATCTCCCCTTAGGCGCAATGAGGGAGGTGTCCCAAATCCTCAGAAGGCCCTCCAAAAAAAACTTATACGAGCGAACATTATTTTCATATTCCCCTCCACTCCAGGTCGGCTATTTGCTATTATGCCTATCCTCCACACTAGGTACTCATATCTTGGGGGTCTGGTTGGCCGAGTGGATAGCGCGTTGGTCTTGGAATCGGACGTCCCGGGTTCGAGCCCACGTAACAACTCGCCAGAGTTCGACCTAGGCCGGTTTTCCGGCCTGAAGGGAAGAGGACTAAGACAGCTCTAACAGCCTCCTCGACGTCTCTGAAGTAATGCTCGACAAGGTGGATTCCAGAGCTCGGGTTGAGAGGAAATTAGAAAAAGAAAGAAGGTACTCATATCTTCATACCGGGAAATGAACTAACCATCCTCGAAATCAAATACGAATTTTTTTCCCCCAAAGCGATCCTTCATAGTGTACCACCGGCCAGTACTCGGTCTCCTACAATTTATTTGCATAAAATTTACCAGAAAATTCACCAACTGTAGGTATTCCTTCTACAGTATCACATTCATAACGATAATTTTGTTTCTATCAGGATTGAAAAAGTCGATATTCTGCGGGCACTGCAGAGGAGTGCAACCGATTTAAAATTTCCCAAATGAACGACAGGAGTTTGAAATTTGAAAAATGAGGCATCAGTTTTCAGGATTGCGAAATATGCAGCCGACGTAAAATTTGGATAATAAACGGGAAATTCCATCATATTTGCAAACTGTAGGTTCAATTCTGAGGTCAACTGCTAGAACGAGTCGACTTTAACAATTTCAAAAATAAGTTCGATTATAAGATTTTACAAGGTCAGTAAATTCGATGATGACAAACCGTGAGCCGATTTAAAATTTGCAGAACGATAGGTAGGAAAGTTTACAATCTGTAAAATGAGGGATCAGTTTTCATGATGGAAAAATGTGGAGCGGATTCAAAATTAACGAAATAAAGAGGGGAACTTCAACATTTCTAATGAGGGCTTAAGTTTGAGGCTGGCAGAATGAGACTGATTATAAAATTTACAAGATAAGGGGTCAGTAGTTTTGGTGATTGCAAACCGAGCGAATCGAATTTTTAATTTGCAAACTACAAAATCGATTTTAAGATTTACTAACTGAAGTGTTTCAGGTTTAATAATTAAGAAATGTCGACTGATTTAAAATTTTCAAAATGAGGGGATTCTTGAATTTGCAAAATGCAAGGTCAGTTTCGAGTTTTGCAAAAAAGAGAGAGTTGATTTCATGATTTACGAAATGAGCGGTCAATTTTTATGAATACAGAATTGGGGAGGGGGGATTTTGAAATTCGCAAAATGAGAGGTCAGTTTTGAGATTTGCAAAATGAAGAGTAGACTTTGATAATTGCCAAATGGGGAAGCGTTACTTATAATATGAAGTGGTCAATCTTGAAACTTGCCGTACTCTTATAAAATATCTTTTCCAAATCATCAGAAGTCAAGTTACAGTTGAGACGATAGGCATTATACTTGCAAAATATGTAATGCTATTCCATAACCTATAAAACTACATTCAACAATTAATTTCATCCCTCTCACCTTTCAAGTTAATTTTTTGTGCTTCTCTCCCCAGTATAACATTGAAACCTCAATGAGGATGAAGAGCAACAGTAAGGTTACCACCCTTACAACAATCCTGAGGATTTTAGGTACTGGGGAAATTTGAGAAATGAGGATTTCTCAGTATTCTGATGTAGCAACCCTGAATGGGGTATGAAAATGGAAATCGGAAAGAAATAAGATGAACCTAATGAGAGAGAGAAATAGAGGCGAGCATGTTTTATGAGGGCGTTTTTTAATAATTTGCTGCAGGGCACATTTCGCCTAAATGGAGCACACAGTGAAGCACGCGGCGAGCACTCTCAACTATTTGCTTCGAAGCACCACTGCTCACAAACACTGACTCAGTTTCCAAGTACTGTCTTCTGCTACACTCATAAAAATACTTGAAGAGAGTAATTACTGACATTTTTATTTCAAAATTTAACAATCTCTATCGTTTCCAAATTGGGCTGAACTGTTGTCGCAAAAGCAGTTCTTCCGAAACAAGCAACCTTCACTCATTTCTCTGCGCACAAGCATTTGCTAGTGACAGAACTATCCATCATTTTGTCTGTCCAGTTTCTCCGCCCTTGAATGGCCCTCGGACTCAGAATTGGTTTTCTTTCATGATTGTAACGCTAAAGTTCGAACGAAAATGAAACTTATAAATTTTCCGTTTGTTGCGATGTTGTGTTTTTTGTTGTTCAATTCCATGACCTCAACGAGTGAACTTTCGGCACGCAATGTTTCGAAAAATAGTTAAACACACTATCGTAACATTTAGCGATGGTCGTTAACCCTCGATAAGTAGAAAATATAATGTTGGCTCAAAAAACCAGAAAGCTTACGTAAATTTGTGTTGTGTCGGCTGGCAAAGTGCGTGGGAAACGCGTGTTTAATAATCACTAATGGGTAAACATTATCGAGATGTGCGTTTTTTGCGATTGATTGATGGCCTGTTGTTAGCTGTTCTGGGTATTGATCGATGTGCACATGCTAGGCTCGAAAAATGCCACTCAAAACTTCTACAGTAGTCCAGTCAAATTAACATTTGAATTGGAAAAAGTCGGTAAAACTGCGATGAAACTTTTTTTGCGAATTATTGTATAGACTGGCCCACTAAATGACCCACATAAAACTCATCCACCCCAGACTGCTTGCGTTTTTCAGTACGGTGGAAAATGTGCTTCCTCTGTCAATTTTTCCAATTAATTCCAGAAGTAAGTGAGATATTGAAATAATTCATCAGACTGAAAATACGTGCCTCAAAATTCTCCACAAAATGACACCAAATATGATGCCTTTGACACAATTACGGAATAAATAACTCGATAGCACACTAACTGCCCTGTCAAGAAGAAACGTGTATTTGGTCCAAAACGCGAATTTTGCATTAAAGCCAAATAAAAAAATCTATAATATGACTAAGGTTTTCGTTGTACTTCCAACATTTTGTAGCAGTTCAGCAATTTTTCCTAATTTTTCTGACAATTTTACGTGAAAAAGCAGCCAATAATTAACCAAGAACATCGAAAATCGATTTTTTGTACCAAGTACAGTACCTTCAGGTCTTTTACATACAAAAATTTTTTTTAAATTGATCTATTATAATACGTATATGCTTTTTTTTTTTTACATGTGATTTATCAACTCAAGGACTACTTTTACTAAGTTGGTTTTTCTGTAGCCTTCAGATCATCACAGAGTGATTAACATGTTTACATAATATGTGGCAGTTTCTATAAAAAGGGGTAACTTTGTCAATTGATCAAAGTCTCAGAACATGCGAAAAAAGAAAAACAAAATTTTTTAGTTGAAACAATCAATTTTGAGATTTTAAAATATCGCAATAACGAAGAGACAACATTTACACGCATGAGAGAGGAGGGGGGAGGGGGAGAGGGAGGGAGGGAGGGAGAGAGAGAGAAAGAGCATTATGAAAGAGAATGAGAAAAGAAAGCAAATGTCTGCGTCAGTCTGCGTTCGTTTCTTTGTGATTTTTTGGAGCTCACGAACAAATCCGATGTTCGGAACTGTTACCACGCAGAAGAGCGAAAAATACCTTTCCAACAAGCCCTTGTTGAGGCTGGTAACCTGATTCCGCGGCGCGTTAGGGCCGCTTGATGGAGTGGGAGAAAAAGGTGTGTCTAACTTTAAACGCGTTTTTCCTAAAAACGTGTTTTCGCGCGTTCTTGTTAAGCTCATCTCTGACCCCCCTTGTATCTCAGGAACAAAAAACGCTACAAATCTCGCCAATAGCTCGTTGGATCGACGAAGTTACCCCTTTTTATAGAAACTGCCACATATAGATTTTTTAAATCATTTTTTTTAATTTTTTCATCTACATTTTCATTATTCTACCTATGTAATTAATTATATTTATTGTTTCTGTTTTATTTGTAAACTATTGGTCATGACTATTTTTGTTCCAAATTGTTTCCTTATTTCTTTGAATGCTGAACAGCTTAAAAATATGTGGTCAGAAGAATCAGTTATTTTGTTACAATTTTGACATTTACAATGTTCTTTAATTTTGAATCTTTTTAAAGTATTCACCAAAACATCCGTGACCTGTTAAAATTATGTGAGGTAAAAATTCAGTTTCAGTTCTTTATTTTAATTTCTGTATGCTTAGGAATAAATTTGAATGTTTTCTGAGCTATTTAGTTACTCTGGATTATCTTTATTCTAATTTGGCTTTGTGCTCCATTATTTCCCATAACATAGCTTATTGTGTTAATAGTTCTATTTTTATCTTAAACCAATTGTAGGCGAAAGGGCGCGTCCTTATGGTACCCTTGCATTCAATTTGTATATGTAGATTAGGTCGTCATTATTATAGAACCTCACTTCGCGGTTTTCTAAGAAGCTTTTAACAATTTCTAGTAAGTTAGTCTCTACTTGGTCTTCCCTCAAGCATTCTAATACTGCCGACCATTTATCGAGTCAAATGCATCACTGATATCAAAGCTGATGGGGAGAATTATTTTGTAATCATAGTTTCTCTTGTACCCTTCTATTATATTCATGCATTTATTGATTGCTTTTTCAGTAGATTTTTTTCTTAGGCATCCAAACTGATGATTGTGTAGCGTTTTATTGATTGTTATATGGTTTTCAATTTTTGACCTGATGATTTCTTCGAGAACTTTTCCTAAATTAGGTGATAGAGCGATTGGGCGGTAAGACTGAGGAAGGGATGGGTCTTTTCCTAGTTTATTTAACATTTTATTTTACTAATTTTCCAACAGTTTGGGAAATTACAAAATTCTAGATATTTGTAGTAAATTGTTATCAAGAGATCAGGATGGTTTCTGTTTATGATTTTGATCATTTTATTTGATATATTATCATGACCATTTGCTTTTTTAATATTTAAAGTTCTAATTATGTGATTTAGTTCGTAATTTACTATTGGTAGTTTTTGTGCTGTGGTTGGATAGTCTCTCAAGGAATCGTGTACGTTTGGGAATAACTTGGCGCTTATGAGTTCATTCTTTCTTTTTTTTTCTTAATACAAGTCAGTTTCTTGGATAGTAATTCGAAAACTGAAAAATCGGCGAAAAACTAATTCAGATAATAACTACCCCAACTTGAAACGCTTTTCTTGTAAACTTCAAACTTTGGTCAGAAGGTCTCTTTTCTCATGCGTCCTCACATATGATGCTTCTAACATAATGGGAATCACAACAGGAGCCACTGGGAAAGTACGATTTGCCGAAATAATTTATAATTCGTAAGATATATTTACATAAATGCGGAGAAAAGAAGAACGCTACTATGATGTCTCTCCCAAACTCGCAGATAATGTCGGACACAGTTGTGAATATACATTGCATCGGCGCTAAATTACAAAACCGCAGGATACCGATGATTAAATATACAAGGTTACTATAGATCGTTTATTTCGTCTAGGATTTATCGAGAGTCAGATTTTGGGGTGCCTCACCCCTAGTTCTCGATTTTGGTGTCCGGAAAATTGTTCGCACGAAAACAGATCATAGGAAATTGTTCGCACGAGGAATGACCGAGTGAGTGACTTGTGGAGGGTAAATTGCGGATAGTAGCAGGTAACCCTCTCCATAAGAAAAGGAAGTATAAGGACAGTGCGGCCAGACTGCAACGGCTCGTGGAATACTGTCCTGGCACCACTGACAGGGAGGAGAGTGATGCCAGCGACGGGGATGGCGAGGGAAGGGAGGGGAACAGTATCTTAAAGTACTCGAGAGGGGTTGCTCATATGTATTATTAATCTACATTAGTAAATTAAAAATTTACTTTTGTGAATATTGAAATTTTTCTGGTGCGATCAATTTTCTCTGCTTTCAAATTTCATGCGGTCAATTTTCGTGCGAACAATCTTCAAGGAACCCTCGATTTTGCCCAGTTCCACCGAATTCTTTCGAAGGATATAAGAGCATGCTTATAGCCAAGTCAGTAACATAGACGGGTTTTCACTCTGTGTGTTATCTGACTGCCTGATCGCTCGAAATGAGAAATAGGCATCACAAAGGGAGCAATCATACAACAGGGTGACTACTCAAAATTTCAGGGGGATGGGAGAATTACCTTATTAAATTTGAAAAATGAATGACCACAATTAGAGACCATTAATTTACAATTTTTACATTATTTTGTGCTTCTCTCTATACACACTACTCGTCATCATATATTTTCAACCCCCTCTTGAATTTTTAAATAATTTGAGATAAATAAGGAGTAACACAACATTCGATCTTCTTCTCGTTTTGTCCCACCCTACTTTTTTGGTGGCCCTTATGGTGGTTCCTGTTACGTTATAGGCATCATATTTGGTACATCATTTCGTAGTAAATTGTACACAGAATCATTTTAGTCCTCGAATCTCGCATGATTTTCCACTTATTTGAAGAAAAAAAAATCCTACTTTTCGAGTGAAACTCTGTGACGCTCCTCTTCAAGTGAAAGCGGTCATGTTTCATATCATATTCTAAGAAATTTTAGGAGCGTATTTTCGACCCGATAAACTATTTCAACATCCCTCATACTATTCGAGTATTTTGAAAAAAACTGATGCTAGGGCACATTTACCACCGCGGTAGAAAACACACGGATTGGGGATCCGCAAAATAATGCGCGAAGACGTCTTCAACTGCAATGGTTTCCTGTTCAGGCTCGACTTAATGCTAATTAGACTGAACCTATGCCTTCCTAGCGGAATTCTAGAACAAAGCTCAAAAAACTTTCGCGAATCGTTAACTGACATTGGTTGAAATTTTGGCAGTGGAAATACTGAATAATGTGAATTCGGAATTGCTGATTAGCGTGCGAATATGCCAAGGGCATTGGAGCACCTCGGTACAAGTCTTATGTTAGCTTGCCTATAAAAATTCTTCGTTACCGCGGCGATTGTAATTTTCGGTTGCTCGCGGTTTTTCAATTTATAACGAGCAGAAAGCGGCGTGAAATTGACATTGAATACTGAAATGGGAACCGCCATCCTCTCTGTCTGCGCGAATAATTATAAATTCGGCATAAATGATATAGATTGTATGCTGGAATTATGAGCACCACGCCGTCTACGCATGGAACAGCTCCAGCCAGCAGTCCAAATATATTCTGTTTGCGTTTTCGCGATGCGGGCTGATGTCTGAATTATGTCGAAAGAAATTTTGGCGCGAAAATACGAACGGGTTTTGCAACAGTCAACTTGAAAATCGGAGTAAGCACAGTGAGGAAATATCTGTTTCGTTCACAAATAATCTCTCGCGATTCCTGAAAATTCGAAGGAAATATAAATGTTCGCGTCGAATTTGCTCGTAAATTTTGCTTGTCTACTGATCGAGAGACATTTATAAAAGGAAATTAACACTGGCCTTCAAGTCGGTGACAACCAGGGTTAACAAATGCTCAAGCCTTTTCTCTTAAGATGTTACATAATTTACTGATGATTTCATCAATAAAACCGATTTAAAATAATTTGAATGCGGTCGATTCATTTAATTTTCCAAGACAATAGTCGCAAATAGGAGAGGGGCTTCAGAAGGCTTACCTCCTCAAATCCGCTTCACGAACCGCCAAAATACTAAAAAAGTGTACAAGCGAAAGAACTCAACATTAATTTTAATAGCTGTCAGCTCCAACCTCCCACCCCCTCCAAGGTCGGCTATTTGGGCTCATATCCAGGACATTCGCATTCGCAGTTGTACCTACATGCACTTGTAACTAAGATTACAACCAATCACGTGCACACTACGCATTACCTATTTTAAAACTAAAAGGGATTAGGGTGCGAGAAAATTAGAATGGAAAAACTTCAATAAAAAATTCTGGCACGTAAATTTCAGGCTACGGTGACCTCTTTCAATACCAAATATAGGTAATAAAACAGGTTCATAGTTACTGTTGCAGTTCCAGAATACTATCGACCACTTAAGGTGCAGGCAGGTCCCACGGGGAACTGAACTTCACCTGATTCAAGTCCTGAGTGGCCATGGGTGCTCCGGCACTTACATCGGATGGCGATATCGTTGAGCCCCGTGTGCACGCACTGTCAACGAAGGGCGGAGGACAACCCCCGATACACACTGTTCGAATGTAAGTTTTGGGAGCAACAGAGATACGGGTCAGTAACAACGATCGATCCCGTCGGCAATAAGAGCGACAAGGACGGCGTGATCGACCGTCTCGCGCCGGACACTTTGGTACCGGAAATTTTGAGGAATAGTAGCGGACGGAACCGGGTGTCAGCCTTTGTCTCGGCCATCATGAAGAAGAAGGTGGAGATAGAATGGTCGAGGAAGCAGGCCGATGAACAGAGCTCGACCCACACTCGTTACAACCAACTCTGTACCATCCCTAGAGCTGCAACAGCTGTTGCAGACCCCCGGCGGGGTTCACCCCGCCGTCACCACCTTCCTGCATCGCCACACGTATGAAGACGAGGAGGTGAGGGGTGGAGGAAGGAAGCGCAGTCCGACTGTGGTGCACCCGAATTCCAGGTTAACGCTGGGTGAATGTTGCCACGGTCAGTAGGGTATCCCATAGGGGCCCTGGCAGGACAGCGCGAATTCGAAGAAAAGGGAAACGAAATGGTGCCCGAGACGTCCCTCCGGTCACCGCCGCGATACTCGAAAGGGTGATTTCCGGAGCCAGGGGTGCGTTCTCTAGGTCATGCGTGAATCTCCATGCGCTCCACCAAGATGGCCTACTCTGGTGTTACAAATTTTCACCACTAAATTTAGTTACAAAATGACAAAAATTTTCCAAAGTTTTCACTAGGTGATTCAAAATTAAGCGATTTTTGAAATGCTTTTCTTCCAGTAAGCTAATTTAATTGCTTCTTTCTGTCTGAAACCCTACCAGCTAACATTTTTATGGAATAGAACAATTCAGAGAGGGTTCCGGCGGGGGGGGGGGGCAGTATTTTAACATAGGACTCACAGGAAGGAAATATACAACTGAAGAGTGCATAGGAAAAACAACCCTAGACAGTTCTGAAATTTCGACTTGGCCGACAGGTAGCGCTGTATAAACAGTCATAATGCTCCAACATACTCGTATTACTGCATTTGAACAAGGCGACATCTGCCGGCAAACTTACTGACAGTTCACCTAGCTGAAGAGAACTTATGGCGCTCTCTGTCGGCAAAGTCGAAATTTCAAAACTGAATACGTCCTTCTTCTTATGCACCCTTCAATTTTGCTTTGATGCTTCCAAAATATGGAATTCGGTCAAAAAATTGGTTTGATCACACAAAAACTCAATTGCGGTTAAACAGCGTTCGTTAAATTCGAATTTCAGAATGTGTATAACCTTTTAACAAGTTTTGTATTTCATTTCAAGCTCTTGTTGATCACGCCCAATATTTATATGCACTAACTTTCATTGAAATAAACTGCAGTAATTCGTCTCACTACATTATGACAAAAATCAGAAAATCTTGCTACTGACATTTGTTTAATTATGTTCCCATCAAATTTTTCGTCTTCGTAAATCATTGGTAAACTGACTAATCGAAGTATCCACAATTGAAAAAAATATCACACAAGTCCATAGGTTATTGTTGTGAACATCTCAAGATAAGAAACAATTCGCTTTAAAAAAAGAACAAAGAGAATTAGTGGCGTAGTCAGGGAAGTCTTACCCCCTTGACAGTTCGTCAAATAATGGTTTTTATAATTTTGGCACTCCCTCCAACACCCAAAAATCCCCCCCCCCCCGACACCAAGCTGGCCGCACCACTAAAGAAAAACCTAAAAAAACAAGCTATGGCCTTTTCACCATGGACATTTTAGATATGATACGATAAGCAAGTAGCTATTCGGCTTCATCATCATCATCATCTTCGTCCTTCTATCTTACAATAATACGATCCCTCCGAACTCCCCACCCCTTTGGTCGTACATGAAAAATGACATGAATAAACAAGTGTGTAAATTAAATTCAACCTAGTTCCCATAAACTATTTGTTTTGACATACGAGAACACAGATATGACCAATTTGAAAGTTTGTCCTCCTCTCTGACCCCTATATTTGCTTCATTTACTTCAAAAACAATAGAGTTCCATTCCTGAGAAAGCTCCAGCATTCGTATCAATTTCATTACTAAATATTAATTGTTGGCCTGTAATCGTAGGGAAACCAACTTAAATTTTTACCCTTTTTCCTGCCTTTTCTAACCAGGCCATTCTTTTTCAAAATCGAAGGGGTTTTGCTCCTAGTGGTTCTTCGTTATTCATATTGATTTCATGGCTAAATATAAATTTGCTGGTCTGTAGTAGCCACGGGGAAACAAATTCCAATTTGCACATGTATACAAAGATTACGAAGCTGAACTTACGGCATCATCAACTATTGGTCCTGCTCTCAAGTCATTCCATAAATGCAAATTTACAAATCCGACTTTCAAAAAATATCGAACTAAAATCGTGTTCATTAGAGTAGGGATAGAGCACCTACCAAGAATTTCGAGAAAAAGTCAATTTAAAGGTCAATGGCCTCTGTTAATTTGAGGTAAAAAGTAAACTTATTGAACTTCAAACATTACAGTTCACTGAATCCGAATAAAAGCGTGAAAACGGTTGTCTACTAGCATTTCAGAAACACTAAAACCAATAATGAAAATTGTTGGTCATCCCCCCCCCCCCAAAATTAGAAGGTTCCGTTATGGAGCAGAACCTAAAACTTACAGATGATACGGTCAAGCATATCAAAAATCGGGGTTTGGAGCAGCTGAATTTATCTCTGAGGTTATTTTAACAGTAACCTTACGAACAATGGTCCGTAGGAGGAAAGACCTCTACCAACAATGATACACAGGGGCGGGGAAGTAGAAATTTAGAAACATACAATTCCAGGTATATCGATAATAAGGTTTCTGTAATTGTTAAATTGATTCTCAATGTACCCCAGTTCTTGTGGACCATTATCAGTAAAGTTTCAGAAGAAAAAATTGGGAAAATAAATGCAGCGATCACAGAAACCCTATCACCGATATACTTGAGGCTATAAGTTGATTAATTTCGAAATTTTCCCGTCCCTGCCACCATGTGGACCATTACTGGTAGAGGTTGTAGTAGCCACGATAACCTAAAAAACGAACTCAGTAACTCCAAACCCTCTATTATCAATACACTTGAGACAATGTTTAAATAATTTTGAAGTTTTTCTGTCCCTGCCCCCATGAACCCTTATTGGTAGGGGTTACAGTAAAAAAAACAACAAAAAAACCCTTCAATAACGAATAACTGCTAAATTCTATCACCTCAGTGCAGCTATCAAGATAGGAGTTTGGACCAAAAATATTTCATAAATGGATTCAGCACTCTCCTATAATTCGAGTAGAAAATCGTTTTCACACTTCATTTGGTCTTCGAGGTCTGTAATGTTCAAAGTTGAAAAAAATTACTTTCTACCCCCAATTCAATGTCCCTCCGGCTTCTACCCCCAATTCAATGTCCCTCCGGCCACTGATGCGATACTCGAACGCGTAGTTTCCGGGGCCGGGGGTGTGGTGTTATAGGGGCCACTTTGGCATGCGTGCATCGCTATACGTCCCACCACACCACCCCCAATTCAATAGAGGGTATTGACCTTCGAATTAACCTTTTCTGAATATTTTTGATACGTGCTTCATCCCCCGATCACCGAACAACACAGGCCTTTTGGGTGCCATACACCGAGAGACGATGCCATACGCTCCACCAACCCATCCTTGAGGTGCTTCATCCCCACAACAATGAGAACGATTTTTAGGGACAAGGCAAAATTGCAGACTTCCAGCAGGAAGCCTGCCTTAAACCGGATCCTCGATCCTACGAGGACTACTGAAAATTGTTTGATTTCGAAAACATTTTGTCTGATGGGTTTTTAAACCAAAAGAAACCAGTTTAACCTCCGGGAACAAAACATTCCAAAAATCACTACATTTTGGGCCCCACTAATTTTCAAACTATTCGAAATTTTTCAACACAAATATTCTCTTTGCAAAAATTTGTACTCAACACAACATATACGTCGGCTTTTTAGAAGCCGCACCTCCAAATTGGTTCTCTATAGGATAGAAATAATACGTTTCAAAGAATACTGAAAAACAAAAGACATCTGGAATGAGTATAACGCCTGGCAACTGACTGTTTTCATTTCGTTTCCGGCCTCATGGTTTTCCTCATAATTGATCATTTCAACAGAATATCGCATAGGTGGCCACTTATGGGCAGTTTTGAATAGAAACATCGAAAATAGGTTTCGGTGCTTTGACGACGAACATGTTTGAAAGGCTGCATTTAACATGTACCATAATTACACGTAATCGTCTTGGCTAATTGGACGCAGTATTGTTTGCTGTCACTTTTGATATAATCGGTGGGGCTAGATTTTCAGGAGCAGCTGAGGAACTGTCTACCTCAATTATATTGCAGAGAAAGAAGGTCTGATGCTCTTAGAGTAGTTATACGTAAAATAACAAAAAAATCATCAGTAAACTGATTAACGAGTATCTACACTATTTACACTGCATGCAGATACATTGGTACACAGATATGTCTTATAGTTACTGGACATGTTCTACGCTTTCAGTCAACATAAGAATGTCGATATAGTAACCGGAGTGTATCATACTCTAATTAAAAAATTTCCATGTAAATTTCTATTAAGAACACGGCTGCAGACTGCAGTCGCGCAGCAAAGATCTAGACTTCGTGCAATACGCACAACTGAAATGAACTGTGAACTGAACTGGAATAAAGTTCAGTGTTGGTCGAAAAAAAACGTGACATCGATTTCAGGATGAGGGCCTGCCAACAGACATATCCACGTCAAAATTTGAAAGGTGACCCAGCTCAAAGTCTCTGACAGGGGAATTACAGTAAAATGCATGATTTCACACCGTAGAATGTTTCGTAAAGTATAAAAAGTCACTTAAAATATTTCTGAGCAATGGGCGAGTTCAATAATAAAGATGAATTACATAAATGAGAGCTGACAAGGGGAGAAAATGAACTATTTTCCCTCACCATGATTCACCAAAAATGCACTCGGGTAAAACACGTGGAATAAGCCTTGTTACCTCCCTAGAAGTAAATACCTTACTTCCTTTCTCTTTTCATACACCCCATTCAGACCCCCCCCCTATGGATTCCTGGAAATTTACGAACAGGAAAATGTTTCTTCTTTTCAGAATTGATCGGGTTTTCTCCTTCAAGTATCTTTCCACCCACTTCTATGCCCACTACTTATCAGGGAAAAGTCATAAACACCTGAATGTAGTACTAGAATCCTGGCGGTTATATGAGATGGTATAGGGGAAGGGGTGAATGGATAGGGGTAAGGGGTCAGGTACGTTCCAGGAGGAATTGAGATTTATTTCAAGAATAATGAATCGTGTTTCCTCGTGTTTTTTGTAAATACGAGTATGCGCACATTTCAAGGTGTCTGCGAATTTTCCCCGATGAAAAGGGGCACAAAAATAGGAGAAAAGATACCTACTTAGTAGAGAAGGCGAGACCAATTCCCGAAAGAAATATCTTTCTTCTTGTTAATAAATAGTTTGGAAGGGGGTGGAAAGAGTGTCGAAGGGGAGTGAATAGAAGAAGAAAGGAAAAAAGAACCGAATCAAGCTCACTAGAACTGAAAGCAAAAACTATATTTTTAGTTTTTTTGGAACCCATTTGAAATTGGAACCGTAATTTTTCAGCATGCCGAATCGAGACTATAATTATTCAGCAGTAAAACTTCAACCAAACTGGAACCCGAAAAAAGAAATTATGGTTCTCAGCCTTGTTTTTGGTCCTTTGTACGACGTTTAATCACTCGAATGGGGGGGGGGGGCATATACACATCGTTCACTCAATTTCCTCCAGTTATGATACTGTGGTATTTTCATGTTGATAATCTACCGTTCAATGTCAGTCGGGGAATCACAAACATTATCAGCTTACTTCCTTCATAGAGCAGTGGCACTGTTTCCGGATTCAGAAACGTATAAACGCAGTTTGGCACATTTTCCGCAACACTGTCCCTATGCCCGAGATAGCGAAAGTTATGATTGCCCTTGAAAGCCTAAAATTTGATATGTTGTCCGCGATAACGAAACCCGAGAGACCTGTTTTATAGATAAAAACTTAATCAACCATTCAGACGGATGTGGCGGGGAAACAGGCAAACTGCATCTTTTGAAGAGATATGGTGTTGTGTAACACTAGTCGTCTGTAACTGACCTAGTCTGGTACATTTTTTGTAACGAATTTTCACAATCCAGATTATGGTTCGAGCTTGAAAATGAGCCCAATCGGCCCGCTGGGTTAGGAACCAAGAGGGATTTTTCACCTTTCCGCAATAAAGTGCAGTTTATAATGTATGTGTGCTCCCAGCACTAATACATGGCTGCCGAATATGGTTATTAAAAATCAAAAATATTTGAATAAAATAAAAATTACACAAAACCCAATGGAACGATCAATTTTGGGTATGAACAGACAAGATCACATAAGGCTAGAAATTATCAAAAAGAAACTGAAAAATAACCAAGATGGAGTGCGAACAATAATATGTGGCAGTTTATATAAAAAGGGGTAACTTTGTAGTGAGTTATGGACAGTACGTAATAGAGAAATGAATGCCCATTCTAACAAGCTACTGGCGAGATTTGTAGCGTTTTTTGTTCCGGAGATACAAGCAGTCAGAGATGAGCGTAACAAGAACGCGCGAAAACACGTTTTTTGGGAAAAACGCGTTTAAAGTTAGACACACCTTTTTATCCCACTCCGTCAAGCGGCCCTCAAGCGCCGCGGAATCACGTTACCAGCCTCAACAAGGGCTTGTTGGAAAGGTAATTTTTCGCTCTTCTGTGTGGTAACAGTTCAGAACATCAGATTTATTCGTGAGCTCCAAAAAACCACAAAGAAGCGAACGCAGACATTCGCATTCTTTTCTCATTCTCTCTCATAATTCTCTTTCTCTCCCCCTCTTCTCTCATATGCGCATCAATTTTGTCTCTTTGTTATTGCAATGTTTTTTCTATAGACATCAACCAAAATCTCAAAATTGATTTTTTTCAAACAAAAAATGTTATTTTTTTGCGTTTTCTGAGACTTTAATCAAGTGACAAAGTTACCCCTTTTTATAGAAACTGGCACATATGGTGTCTACTGGATTTGGGAAACAAAATATCACTACTTTTCATAACATTTGTTCATGACTATCATAGGGGATGCAAAAAGGAATTGGAGGGGGGCAAAGTCGGCGCTTTGCGCCCAACTGGGGCCTCAAATGGGAATTAAACCTAAATATAGAGAGCGCTCTTGTGCTAAGACTGATAAGATGAAACCAGGATCACGGAGAAAGAAATGCCATTGAAAACCTACGGTGCACATTCACAAGCTGATAACACATCACCTGAGAAATTTCCGCTTGGATTAATTTTTTTCATCATTCTGAAGACTCTCGTGTACTTACACACCAAATTATAATTCTCGATAATCACTCCTAAATTAACTACAGTTTTTCCAAAAAATTACTTTGCCTCATTAAACAGCATGTAAATAAGAACCAAGATCCCAGTTTCATTAGTTACGTATTCCGCCGCCAGATGTCAGCTACTTTGACTTTAGATTCTGATACAGAGCGCGCTAAACTTCCATAATAAATATTTGATCAATATTTTTTCTCAATAAATGAATAAAACTGATTTTTTTAGACTACTTGATGAGAAAGGCAATGTTTACGTTGGTGTTTTATGGACGACAAGAAGCGCCTATCATTCATGCATCGAGTGCTAACAAAACCTGTATGTAAAGTAAACGTCCCTCAATGTAAAGCGTTTTTACATGAAAAAATTACTGGCCAGTAATTTTGTATTGGGGAATCAAACCCGCGTCCATTGAAACACTTGACTGAAATGCAGGGACCGTCTCTAACCACTCGGCCACAGAGCAAATTACAAGATAGCGACTTAAGAACGCATATAAATATTCACAACCTAGTACGGCTGTTACAGTTCGTTGTTAACAGTCGTTACGTTTTTGCTGGCCACTACCTGTGTATGCTGTTTGTGCACGTGAACAAACTGAAGACAAGACTGTGATACTGTACTTTGTAGTAATTAACTGAGCAAATTAAATTTTTTAATTAATTACGCACACAAAAATCACCTGTCTATAATTTAAATAAATAATGGATAAAAAAATACTGACCATGTCAGCAAAAAACATTGCCGCTTCTGATCAAGTAGTCTAAAAAACATCTTCCACAACAAGCGCCCCAAATGAGTTTTGCTCACTCGCTACACTCGTTTGCAAACTTTCCCTCGCCATGTAAATTGTAAACACTCACTTGTGACTCTTGGTGTGTAATATACTGTTTTTTTTTGGTAATGGAAATATTGTGAACAATGAAATGATGAAATATCATGACTTTTTCGAGTTTTGGTTGAAATATCATAACTTTTTGTGACTTTTCAGGCCAGTAAACACCCTGAATAAGAAAGCTAAAATGGGGATGGACAGGGCACATTTCAAGATTAAAAAAGAAAGACGAACATATTCTACAACAGGGTGTCTAACAATATTTATATGTGAAAATAGGTGACTTTTATAGATAACACCTTTTAGATGACACTGATCTCTCATTCATTGCCAACATTCTTTGAAAGCCGAAAAAAGATGCTCACATTGTTTAAAACAAAGTCACATTCTTTGGAGACAGTCAATAATACCAACATCAGTTGTTTGGGGCCTAATGACCAACATTCAGAAACAACTTTATTTTATCAGTAATCGAACAAAATTAAGTGAATAATTAAGTGGCACATCAAATTTCCATGAATGACTCATTACATTACTGCATGGCACAGTATGACTTGGAACTTTTTCATTTGATAATACTCATTTGCAAAACTACTCTTGGCAAATTACAAGTTTATTTACTAATGTACAACAGTACCTGAGATGTAAATATTCAACATTCTTTCTCAAGGCACACCTAAAATATAACTGTTGAAGTTGCAGTTCTAAATTGAATCACCAGGGAATCACTACTCATATTCAGAATCAGAAATAAGCAAGTTCGCTAAACCTTACATTCCCGAAAACTTCGTTCAAGTTCTTGGAAATGGAAGTTTGCATTCACGAACTGAAATCAATCTATGGATGATCAGTTTTTGATAGGATTTTTTTCCTCCTGTTTGAATCGACCATTATTTGAAATTATCCAAAATAATTTCCTGTTTCCGTGTGTAGGGTGTGCCAATTCACTTTTTCTTCTTCTGTATTCCAGAGCGCTTTCGGCTGTTATGCCATCATCAGTGGAGTACCTTAAATGAGACTTGGTACTCCACTGATGATGGCATAACAGCCGAAGGCGCTCTGGAATACAGAAGAAGAAAAAGTGAATTGGCTCACCCTACCCACGAAATATTACCAAGTTCACTCACACTCAGAAATGGTCACTAATTGTCTTTCATTGATTTTCATTGACCTTCCTCTAAATAGTAAACTTTAATTGACTTAGTTGACCTGTTAGACACTGCACACCGGCAGCCTTTCGAACATAAAAGAAACAGGGGACACCAAAGACCAACATAGGGGATGATATAAATAGATTCCTTAAAAGTCAAAATTTCCAATTGGGAGCTCCTACAGGAATCCTTTGCTTTCTATGGGCCAGAAGGGGCGCGAGCCCTATAACCACAGACAATGTAAAAATAACTAAGCACAACTGTTATAACTGTTCCCGATAAAGGATATTCAGGGTGTCCACAAGAATTTAGTTTTGAAGTTCCGGGACTTTGTAAAAGACTTCCAGGAAAAATTTAGGTGAAAAAGATTGAAGCTCTTTGGGCTTGCTGCACCTTTGTCGGCAGGGCCTGGGTACTCTCTCCCAAAATGATGCACTGGATATATACCGGTGTAATACGTCCCAGAATCACATATGCGGCCACTGTGTGGTGGGGCCGGGTCCACCTTGCTAAAGTCAAAGAGGAACTAGACCACCTGCAAAGGCTCGCGTGCGTGATGACAACAGGGACAATGAGTACGGTGCCAACTAAGGTACTGGAAAGGCTCCTAAAAACTTGCCACCACTTCACACTGCTGTAGAAGCAGCTGTGATAATGGGGGCTTATCGTCTGGATCAACCAAACCTTCAGGTCCAAAATGCAGGCCACAGAAGGATATGGGAGATGGCGGGGACGATGGACAAATGCTTTGGAATGCCGAAGGATAGAATCGCGATGAACACCTCTTTGACAAGCGATATCGTGCGCTAATACCCACACGGGAGGCTTGGGAAAAGAGGTGGCAAAGTTTCTAGGAAAAGAGGAGAAGGTGTGGTTGGCAGATGCCTCTAAGAATGACCAAGGTGTAGGAATCGGAATCGCGAATCCAAAAGGCGCCGAAAACTGTTCATAGCGGCACTGGGCGAGAGCGTCACTATCCTCCAAGCAGAGGTAATGGCGATCACGGTGGCCATTGATAGAAGCAGGAGAACGGCCTTGTTAATAAGCAGATGTATATCTGTACAGTCAATCGGCTATTAAGGCACTATTGTCACACCAAACTATATCCCTGGTGGTGGCGGAGTGTGTCAACAAATTATACACCCTTGCGCAGGAGAACCGTGTCACCATACTATGGACACCGGAACACTGCGGCATAAAAGGGAACATGATCGCTGGCAAGCTAGCGAAGGAGGGCATAAAAATGGAACTGGCAACACCCAGGTCGTGTCTTCCTGTAGTATACAGTGTCATAAAATCCAAAGTAAAATCTCGGATAAGTAAGTAGACAGAAATGCATTGGCGGTTGGCCAGTGGCATGAACGTCAGCAAAACAATAATAGGGGATGCTCCAGTAAGTATGCCAAGTTCCTATTAGGGCTTGACAGGAAACATGCAAGGCTCATGGTCGGACTAGGTCGAACTACTAACCGGTCATGGGGCCACAAAACACATGTGGTATAAAATAGGAGTGATGAAAAGCGGCTCCTGCAGGTGTTGTGGAGAAGAGGAAGAAACCTCGATCCATATCATATGTCAATGTCCAGCAATAGCCAGGACAAGATACGAAGCATTGGGACTACAGTATACAGCACCCAGTGAAGTCAAAGGGATAGAGCTCAGTAAAAT
This sequence comes from Acanthococcus lagerstroemiae, assembly GCA_031841125.1. Lineage (NCBI taxonomy): Eukaryota > Metazoa > Arthropoda > Insecta > Hemiptera > Eriococcidae > Acanthococcus > Acanthococcus lagerstroemiae. Next base: position 53,319,840 of record CM063114.1, read on the forward strand.
TCTAATTTTGGCTATACAAGTGAGGCTAGAGCTGATCCTTAACAACAACTTGAGAAATAGTGCAATGGACTACAAAGTCTGAGCACTCGGCGCATTCAGCGCCACCTCACACACAAATGAATGAATGAATGAATGGGTGGAAAAAATACCATGTTTGGCTCAATATACACAACAGTGTCATCTGTATTCTTCTACTGTATAATGCGTGCGTGTATTTGAAGGGTAATAGTTATCTATCAGGACTATGGACAAAGCAGTCTCCATGTATCGGGTAAACAAGCCAAGCTTTGGGGGGGGGGGGGAAATTGTATCCAACATTTGTAAAGAATTCCCAGACTTTTCCGGGTTTCCGGGACGTTTCCGGGACTTCCGAGACCGGTAGACATCCTAATATTAATTTATTGAATATTATTATTTCGTTTGAGAGGCCCTACGGGGCCACTAAACCATTTACAGGTGCCATAGTACATTTTTTGCATATATTTCACTTTAGTGTGATACACCTACTGTTTAATCATACGCACATTCAGACTTATAATCTTCCCATGCACACTCACTCTCTCACCCACATCAAGATAGCCCCCTCCCCCACACACACATGCACACACTCATATGCGTACCCTCTCACTCCTTCTGATCGCTCCCCTCTAAATCATGCATCCCTTTCCTCCCACCTGTAGCCATCCCAGCCTACTACCGGATACCAGATACAGGGGACATTATTTAAACGTATTATTTGTCCTTGATCGAATTGGTATATTTTATTGAAACGTAGACAGTGGTGCAGCCAAAGGAGTGGCTTGCGGGGCTGAAACCATCCTCACAAGATCTCTTTTCTTTTTTTACTAATACTTGAAATGTACACACAAGATTCCAAAGAACGAAAATTTTACAGTTCACTGTATCTCAAAAATGTTTGTTTGTTGGAGGTTGGCGGGTGAACCGTAAGAGCTGGTGGGGTTCGTACTTTCTGGATGTATTCGTACGAACTCTGAATACGTTTTGGGCTATAAAAATTCGGTACCATTAGTAGAAGATGGGGCCACGTCAATACAAAAAACGATAATTTTCGGAAATCTGACAAGGAAATATGAAGGTCCACAGATCCAAGAACTCGAAACTCTCGAGTGCCTCCACTACCACCATACGGAGGAATTGGCGAGCGGATTTTCTGAGGAATCCCGTTCGGCATTCCTTCGTTCGCCTCCAGAATTTGCTAGCCAATGCCCGCCTCGAATTCCACTCGCAGACCAATCGATCAGGCTGTGATCCACGAGACACGAGAAATTTCGTGAAAAATTTATTCGCAGTCGCACCCGAGAGGGAAGACACACATCGAAAAATCAGCCAAGGTTTCGCACAATAATATTATTATGTGTGCTTCTAGCTCGTCGACGTCACCGAAAAAGAACGATTGTTGGCAGGGTCGCAGGGAGGAAAATAGACGCCGCGTGGCGGCGGGTGGGAAGGGCAAGTGAAGTGACGAGCGAGGAAAATAAGCAGAAAAAAAAAGGTATCAATAGGAGGGGAGGGTTCGCATTGCTAGTTCAAGGACGGTGAATCGTGTTACCATCGTCTACGGCAGTCGACGTTACGGAACGCCGGTCGCAGCTCCCAACGTCTCCGCAACCATCACAAGGTCACCGCGCTCAATAAACCCTTCACCCATCTCCGTCCATCTCCGCGAGACTTCGTTTCGTCTTCGCGGGAACGACAACGAGTGTACCCGCGCGTACAGTCGGTCGACAGCTCGACACCGATTCAAGATAGTTTTTCTTTACGCCATTCGCCCCCCCCCCCTTCGGCCCCCATCACTACTGCAGATGGAAAATGAAGTACAGTATCGACGGCGAGCTCTTCGAGATGACAAGACTGCAGAAAACCGCGGGCGACAAAGGCGCGAAAAAAATAGACGAATTCCCGTCTGTCGTCCGTTTTTGGAAGGTGACCAGGTGACCACATGACCCGAAGTATTTCGGTAGGTCGAGCTGCGCTATTTTTCACGATACGAATTTTCCAAACGGCGAAGAAAAAAGTGAACACGCAGTAGATGTCAGAAGACAACTTTGATTATTATCCAGACGCGAATTCACGGGGGGGGGGGGGGTAAAAATTTACCACCAAAAACCAAAAAAAAGGAAAAATCTGCGGGGAGGGGCATCAAATCTCTCCAAAATGGTCATCTGGATCCGCGCCTGTATTATCGCTGACACATTAGATGGTTTTCCCTTCGAGATTATAAAGAGAAGTAGGAGAGTTTCGGATAGTCGTACATTATTATCACTTGACATGTGAGATGATTTTCCCTTTAAGGTTAGAAGAAAGCATTAATTACGTAAGGACGATTTTGGCCATTTTTGACCCCTTCCCCACCTCCATGTAAGGACACATAAGATCAATTGAACCTTCCTACCCCTTCTTACGTAAGATTTTTTCATGCATTTTCCTAAAAAACTTTAAAATAAATTAATATTGTTTAAAAAGGTTCAGATAGGACAATATAATGTATTATGTCACATAAAACTAAGATTTTCATTTTTTGACATAATTATTATTTAATGTTTGGATATTTAAATTAAAGCTAAGATTCGAAGCACCAATCTTTAAAAAATTACTGTAATAAGGTTAACTCTTGTGAATTAAAAAAAATAGTGGTCCAGCCTGCCCGTCAAAGAAAGGAAAATACCTCCCTTTTCTTCGAAGAGTCGGTAAAAGACAACGAATGGAAAATGAGTAAGGATAAAAATGTGGTACTGAAAAAATCAAGCACCGGATGTAGGTAACTAGGTATAGAAATGCAGGAGACAAAAGCACTTGCATCGTGTCATACAGGAAAAAGTCAGACAGGATAATTTAACGATATTGTACACAAAAATGTACATTAGCGAAGAGAGAATCTATTTCTAATCGTAATACTCTTTTTTCGTTTTTTCTCTTTTTTCAGGGGGAGGGGGAGGAGGAGATTACCTGGTTAATGAGGAAAACCTGTCATTATGGACATTTCTAAAGTGGTCCGTTGAATTTCCATTATAGACCAGTTTCACTGGGTCTATTTACTTATCTTTACCGGTTGCATGCAAAAATGTGTCGCCCGAGTGGTGGCTGCGCTAAAACTTACGTAATAAAATATTATGTAAGAATGGCTTTTACCCCTCCCACTCCCCAAGTAAGGTCATGTAGAGATTTTTCATCCCCCCCCCTCAGAGCCCTTACGTAATTAATGAATGACCCCATAGAAGAGCCTCGGATGGTCACATATCCTAAAAAAGATAAGGTCCATTCAACTTGAAAATTAATCGGATGTGACAAACATGTTGGAAACTGGCACGCAGGGACTTGAGACAGTGGACTTACGCCTTTCAAGTTATAGCAAACCATGTTCTTACTTGTTCAGACATGGTGGAAACTGGCATGCTAGGACTTGGGCTATGGTCAAAAGCAGTGGATTTATACCTTTCAAGGTACAGTAAGCAATGCCCTTTCTTATTTGAACATGTGGGAGAAATAAAATTGCACACACTTTCCAGCAGAGGGGTTTCTTCCTACTTTGCAAACCATGTGTGAAAATTGTAAATTGCACGTTCTGTGAAAAGACGGATGTATACAACAAAAGTATGAATAGCACACACTCATAAAAGGTCGGCAGCAAAACATGAATTGTAAATTGCACACAGTACAAGAAAAAGCCATAAGTCATTTTCATTTATCATATTGATGAGAAAGGCGATGGTCTCTGATCTTCTTTAGCATATGGATTTCTTTGTTGTTATAATGCCTGCTTATTTACTACAGACTTTGTAGAACTATTTTAGGATATTGTTTGAATGACCATTCTTAGATACTACCTCATGTTTCCCTTTCCACAATGGAAAAACAATGATCTGCAGTCTAAAGGTATTTCAAAATGTTCAAATTACCCCCTTTCTTACCATAGATGTCAACTCCCATTTGCAAACGGGAACGCGTTCACAAACAGAGCACCTCCACAAACGAGAACGAAGTGAGCGCGTTCTTCTTCTCACATGAACAAGAAAGTGCAGGAACGCGTTCGTTTCATTTCATGAATGAGAATGCAGAAAACAAAGAGAGAGAGGAATGACTACAGTCAGAGATGTCAACTCCTGTTCGCAAATGGGAACACGTTCACGAACGGAGCCCCTCCGCAAACGAGAACAAAGTGAACACGTTCTTCTTCTCACACGAACGAGAAAGGGCAGGAACGCGTTCGTTTCATTTTGTGAATGAGAACGCACAGAACGGAGAGAGGAATTACTACCGTCAGAGATGTCAACTCCCGTTCGCAAACGGGAACGCGTTCACAAATGGAACCACCTCCACAAACAAGAACAAAGTGAACGCGTTCAGCTTCTAACACGAACAAGAACGGATGTGAACGCGTTCATATTTTTGGGGAACGCTGACGTCTCTGTTTTTTTCAAGAATACACAGATATGGATATTTCAGAAGCACAATATAGGCAGATATGGAGATTTTGAAGGTGTATGTGTGGATATTCCAAAATTGTAAGCTTTATCGTGTAGTAATGGAGATCTCAGCGGAATTGAGAGGTTAGTCATATCAGGAAATTTAATTTCCCTCCAAATCCCTCCCTTCCTCTCATGGAAAAGTAACGCATACTATGGATCTGTTTACATAATATTTCAAAATGTATTGCTAGAGTTCTGCGGCTCTAGTGTTTGAGATTTGAAGTCTTCTTTTCAGAAATATGGATGCGCCAATCTCATATATGGGTGTGCAATTCCCACTTTTTCTGATCCCAAATTTTATTTCTGTATGTGTGCAATGTACAATTTTTCTATCTGAAAATTTATTTATTTGTGTGTGCAGTTTACAACATGTCGTTTTCTTTACCTGACTACCCAGTGTGTGCAATTTACATGCGCCCCTAGGGCTACAATCAGAGGTGAAGGATTTACTCCTTTCAAGGTACAGCTAGTAATGTTCTTTCTCATTCAAACATGTTGGAAATTGGCACGTTGGTTTTGGGCTACAATTAGGGGCGGTGGATTTACACTTTTCAAGGTACAGCAAGCAATGTCCTTTCTCATGCAAGCATATTGGAAATTAGCATGCTGGGTCTTGGGCTAAATTAGAGGTGGTGGATTTACACCTTACAAAATATAGCAAGCAATGTCCTTTCTCATTTAAACAGGTTGGAAACTGGCAAGCTGAGACTTGGGATACAATCAGAGACAGTGAATTTACGCCTTTCAAGGTACAGCTAGCAATGTCCTTTCTCGTGCAATCATGTTGGAAATTATCACACTGGGACTTGGGCGACAATCACAGCAAGCAATGTCCTTTCTCATTCAAGCATGTTTGAAACTGATACAAAGGGGACTTTGACTACAATCAGGAGGTGATGGATTTACACCTTTCAAGGTATAATCAGTAATGTCCTTCCTCATTCAAACATGTTGGAAATTGGCACGCTATTTAAGGTATCAAACAATGTCCTTTCTCATTCATACATGTTGGAAACTGGCGCGCCAGGACTTGGGCTACCATCAGAAGCAGTAGATTTAAGTCTTTCAAGGTACGGCAAGTATTGTTATTTCTCATTCAAACATGTTCGAAACTGGCACACTGGGACTCGGGCTACAATCAGTAGCAGTAGATTTAGGTCTTTCAAGGTATAACCAGCAATGTCCGTTCTCATTCAAGCATTAATTACACTCTATCTTACATGTCCGTCTCTTTTGCAAATTAAGAGGACCAAATCAAGTTTACCAGATTACAAAGTCACTCACGTGTTTTGACTGGTGCAAAAGAATAACAGTACTACTCGATCAAACTCACCTGGAACACAAAAAAAATTACAAAAATTATTAAAATCATTTCACAATTGCAAAGCACAAAATTATTAGTTGAACTTTAGTTGAGAGAATCGGTTCCACACACTCAAGCTCAGCAGCGGATGGACTGTGGAATTTATCAGGAAATTACCCATCATACTGGTGCAATCCATTAAAATGAAGTAGCCACATTCGTGAGTTTCCCGCCAAAATTGAGACTGAAGGGGAGAGAAAGGGTAAAGAAGATATGATATAGGTAACAGAAACGTGAAGTGGGCTAGTACTATAACATTCCCAGTCGTTTCTTGCATCCCAAACCAGCCCTGTTTCTTTGTGCACATATATACAAAATTCTAAAGCCCCCTGACGAAATTCTCATGCAATTTGAAAAGAATTTCTCGAATCGAATCAACGCACACACCTAACTCAGATATTTTTGTAGTTTTATCTGTACCTCGAAATAGCGTGAATGATTATAATTCTCTTTGCCACTATTTTGATACTTGAGTCCAACCTCAATTTGGACTCCTGAATTCAAATTCAGCTCCTCGAAATGGGCAAAATACTCCAATTAGGAATATCGGGAGAAGCAAAGGAATCCGGGTTTCTCGTCACCGAGTTCAAAGGTTCCATCAGATTTTTGAACCGACCTAGAGTTGGGACCCAAAATTTGATCACCTTCCTCCATTGTTCGAAGAAACCAACTAGACTTCTCAAAATAAACTTGAACAAGGAATCGGGGGTAAAAGAGTCTTACACTATTCGATCAGACTACGATTTGAGCTTCAAAATCCAAATGTAACTCCTTTATGGACTAAACAGATAAAGACTTCTCAGAAAATCGAACTGAGAGTTAGAATAAGAATTTTTGCGGTTTTTTAATTTAAAAATGCAATAAGATTTTCAATCCGATCCCGACTGGGGCCTAAATGCGACTTTTATCTCTTCTGAAACGCCAATCTGCAGGGTGTTCCATGAAAACGAAAGAATCCTCTTCCGTTTTCAAAATAGGAGGAACTATGATCTTTTCCACAGGGAAACTGAAAAATTCGTTCTTTCCCTGCTGACTCACTTTGGAAAACCAAACAAGTACTGGGATAACTGGAATGAGGGTCTTCTCTGTGACTGAATTCAGAAATCGCGCTTTCTCACTTCCGCAATTTGTTCAACTTGCAAATATTGTGCTCTCGTTGAATGAGAAGTTTGGATTTAGGAGGTTCGAAGGGACTCAAAAACAAGATCTCACTTTTTCGAAATTGATGGCTCAAAAGATACCTAATACCGGTACTCTGTTCAATGGTTCAAACTGAATCAATTCAGCTTGTTTGAAGCGCTTTCTCTTAGGACTTCTACAGCTTCCAGTGAGATAAATTATCGAAATTAAGAAATGAAGGGGAAACTTATTGCATTCTTCGAGGAAAAGGAAAAATTGTCATAAATGAGAAGAACTTTGTTCTTTTTTTGAGGAGGGGAAATGGATTGTTCTATTTTTTTTCTTATTTTTCTTTCTAAGAAATAGTAATATTATATTGAAGTGAAAAATAAAACAGTCTCTATTTCAAGTATAGACTTGAAGCACAAACTATACATTCATAGGCTACGTGGGGGCAGGTTTCAGGGCCGACAAATTCACTGAAGGGGCAGCGAAGATAGACATCCGCCCCTATTCGTTCTAAGAAGATCTTGATCAGTGAGTTGTCGATAATTCGATTTGAATCATGCCCACTCATAAGGGACGTACCAAAGCGACTTCTTTTTTCGGAGAAGAGGTTGAGGCTCGATTTTCCAACTGAAGATGTTAATTTATCAACTCAAAAAGTATATGATCGATGGATAAACAATTTTTGATAAGCACTTGAATTCGCCTTTGCACATGGAGATAATGAAACAGAGAGAATAAAGAGAAACATCAGCTTTTACATGCACGACTGTTAAATGGGAAAATGTCAGGATTTCTTGATGAAAATTACATCAGTCGAAGAAATGAAAGAACTTGAAGAGAAAGAACGAATAAAATAGATGGGGATTGAAGCAATTTGAGAAATAACAGAAATAAAATGATAAGCAGAAATGAGGGAATCAATAGAATTAAGCCGATGAAATGGACAGCAACCACAGCATCTTGTGTCATGGAAGGAAATGTATTTTGGTGGGACAAGTTTTAGCGGGCAAATTTGGTTTTTCTGGTGTGGGAAGAGAGTTGAAAGATTCTCAAAGCTAAAAAGCAAATTAAACGGTCAGAAGTGTCTCCATTTGAGACCCCTATTCACTATTCGGTTACAACCCGGCACAAAAATATCTGAACGATCGAACGGAAAAGCGAGCGAAAAATAAAATGGCACAATTGATGGGAGTGACAAATTGAAGAAACTGAAGAAGAAATAAAATCGACAGAAATGGAATGAAAACTGTCAACATCGACAGAATTAACTAAAATGAATGAAGTACGACCAGAGTCTGAAAGTCGAACGATAAAACTTAGCCTTCGGCTTCAATCTTTGACCTTAAAATATAGAACTTCAGCTTTCGGTTAACAGATTTTCAAGTGTCTTCCTGCTTTCAGCTCAAGACTTGTAGTTTTGTATGAAAATTACTTTATTTTCTAGAACTTTGCTCGCGAGAGAGACACGAGAAAATAAAACCCATGATAAAAACTGAAAAGTTAACCGGATTTGCGAAATGCCTCGCGGCTTTCGCCTTCAGCTATGATTTTCAGACTGAGTAGGGCACGGAAGCTATAAGAAAATAAAAAAACAAGAACGATAGAAACAGAGAGAAAAACAACAGAAATATGAACCAAAGGGATTAAAAATTTTGTACACAATCAGGGTAGCCACTTTTCATTTTTAATGATTTTCCCTGACTTTTCCTGAGTTTATAGACCAATTTTTCAAATCTTATTTGACATGTTTTTAACTAGAATTGTACACAGCTCTGAGAATACTTCGTAAAAGAAATAAGTCATTACGATTTACGCTGACATTCATTTTTGAAAAATGGTGTATGTTCTTCAACTCTCATTATTCTCAAAAAGTTCCCTGATTTTGATCAAAATTAAAGCAATTCAATGACTTTTCTAAGCTGACCGAATCCCCTGACTCTTCCCGGTTTTCCAGAAAGTGGTTACCCTGATAACTGAAGTGTTCAACGTCGATTTTCACTATTAGTGTCCCCTTCAAAAATCATGGAAACTATATAAATGACTTTGGAAAGAAATACGATAAAAATATAATTTATTGAGTCTCGACAGGACAGCTCAGTGTTACATCAAGTCCAAATGGGATAAACATAAAAAAGTGAAAACGGTTTTTTAAAATACGTAAGATCGGCGAGAATGACTCTAATCAACACATGAATAATTCACTCCTGCAACTACTCTATGAAATCTGGAAAGGTTCAATTTTTTATGTCGAATTTTCTTCATATTTCAAGAACCATCATGTAAATGAAAAAGTGTTTCAAACAAAAGTTGTTCGGTGTCCGTATATCTAGAAATATTGTTCTTACATATTCTCGTATAGAACGCACGGTTAAAGCGAGAAGGGACCGCAAGCAATTTGCGAAAAATCTTAGAAAAATTAGCTTGCTGCAGTTTTGTGTGGTTTTCTTATTTTTTAAATTTGGATTTTCTAATACTCGAATTTCAAACACTTACAAAAAATTCAATTTTGAACTTAAAAATAACTCTTTTTTTTACTAATAATCAGGGCCCGAATTTTTAGGCAAAAACCCTAGTCTTTCTAGCCTGGCCTATTCGGTCTATTGAGGTTTTCTGCACGAATCAGGAAATTCTCAAACCAATGAGCTAACTTTAAAACGGCCTTTTCCGACTATTTTCCTAACACGTTCGCCTAAAATTGACGTTTTTAGACTTTTGGGACTATCTCGGGTAAAAATCCAATTTTCGAGACTATTTTGTCGCTTTTTAATTTTTCGAAAAAAAATTTTATATTTTCAATATTTCGAGAAAAATGTTTAATATTCCATTTCACTTTAAGGAGAAACTTTTTTAATAATTCAAAATTGTTACGTTGTATAATATAGTTGAGGAGGAACTTAGAAATACAGGGTGTCTCTTTAGCAATGACCCCCTTCCACCTGGTAAGTAGGCAACCTACCCAAACAATATGTAAATATGTTTGCATACTCTTACTTTTGAAAAGGCTGAGTTATGGTCAAATTTTGAAATGTTTTCTATCTTTGAACACAGTTGCGGTACCACAGAAAAAAAAAAGAAAAAAAAAAGTCGGAATCGCTTCAACAGGGTGCTCATAAAATCAATTTTAGAACAAATTATATCAGAAAATATTCACATCTTTTTCAATTTCCCGCAAAACTTGCCTTCTTAGGCTCCCCCCCTCCTCACTGCATGGGTCTCAATTTCAAATATGGTGTAAACAGATGAAAGGAGGGAGGCGAATAAGCCCCATAAACGATGTAACTCAGTGAAGTGGTAAAGTAGCTGAAGAAGATGATTATCATTTCCAGAAGGTCTGTGCACCTGTGTTAAAAAGTAATAATTCTTAACGGGGATATATTGAACTCCATTTTGAGCAGTACTGATCCAGATACTAATGACCTTTGTTATGGGAAATTTAATATACAATATATTGCAAACAAAAAAACAGTAGATTAAGAGAGCAAGTTTCACAGGAAATTGAAAAATATTCTGATATAATTTGTACAAAAATTGATTTTATGAACACCCCCTGTTGAACCAATTCCGACCTTCTTTTTTTTTCTGTGGTTATCACAACTGCCCTCTACTATTACCTACTGGTACTGTTTTTCTGTCCATCTCCAGTCATGAGAAATAAAAAGTATTGGGGGAGGGGGTTGCCAAATGAAAGTCAAGCTCATTAGGTCACTGAGCAAAACCTCACTGTCCCCAACCCCTACCGACTCTAGAAAATAAGACACGTAGTGTAACATTTTACATGCTTTTGTACCCTAATAAAAAAAATTTCTTAGGAAATCTGTATCAACAACACGGCTGTAGACTGTAGTCACGCAGGCGCAACAAAGATCAAGATCAATGAGCACATGGCTGGAAAAAAATTTCCATGGAAATGCCAACCACTGAACTGAATTATCACCATGAAGAGCTAAATCATACGGACTGGTTTCATGTCGGTGGAGCGTTACAGTTTTCGCTCAAGTATACCCAGTAGTAATGGCATATGATTTCGCCCAAGTATACCCATGGCTGGAAGAAAATAAATTTCCATGAAAATGTCAACCACTGAATTCGTGTCGGGGCGGGGGGGGGAGGGGTGGAGTTACGGATTTCGCTCAAGTATACCCATAGCAGGAAGAAATTTCTATTAACCACACGGCTACAGACTGCAGTCGCGCAGCAACAAAAATTTTCAGAGATAGAAAACTTTTCAAAATTTGGCCATAATTCAGCCCCTTCCAAAAAAGAGTGTGCAAACATTTCTACATGCTGTTGGGGTAGGTTGCCTACTTACCATTTGGAAGGAGGGTCATTGCAAAAGAGACACCCTGAATAAAATTAGGTTTAGATTTCCAAGACCTTTAATTTGATAGTTTTCTAGAGCCCTTTTGAGATTATTTTACTTTTTAAAGACGATTTCATCTTTGTAAGGAATTTCTAGGGACTATTTACATCTTGTTACAGACTTTTAATACGGCCTTTTTTGAGTTTTTAGCGCCCAGAAATCCGCGCCCTGCTAATAATTAGAGGACTGATATTGACAGAAGTGGAAGAAATTACTGCAAACATGATACAGTAATGATGTAAAACGAGAGGCAGAAAAGCAATGACGGTGATGTTCAAGATGAAACAAAATACAAAAACGAAACGACAGAGTTGAAAGAAATGAGAAACAAAAATCGAAAAAATTACAGAAATCACGAAAATGGAAATAAATTGAAGAACTGAAACCAATGTCTATATTCGAGGGAGTGTACCTCGCTCAAACTGTAGAAAGAGTACTTTTCGCTTTATCTCAATTCCTCCACAATATCATCTAGTACCCTGTACCCGTGGAAAAAAAAGTACGAGTACATCCTTGGACGAGCTATTTTTTCCTTTCGCTTCGCCAAGGACATTGTTGTGAGCGGTCGGTTTCGTGACCTGAATCAGATGTTCAGGAAGGGAGGAGAAAAACTGAGAATCTAGCGCATTTAAACGAAGCCGAGAGAGGAGTTTGACCTATTTTCAGCCGAAAGGGATGAATGTAGGTCGGTTCTCTCAATTACCATTACGAAGGAATATATACCACTTGAAGAGGCCTACAACGAAGCGGATAGTTTTCCCTGAAGGTTTTTTTTTTCCTTTTCTTGCTACCAGCGTGTTTATTTGGTCGACATTTATGAGAAAGTTAATTATCTCTGATGGCCGGTATTGAAACAGAATTGTAAATGATTACTGGGACTGTGAAATAGCTATGATGTCGGAACAAGGGATGCTGAACGGCTTAACGATTTCATTTTCCAAAATATTCACACACTCGCTTTATCGGATATGTACTGCCTTGTCTCGTATCAAGCTAACCTACGCAATTCTGTAGCAGACTGTTTGTTCATCATCAAAAAAGAAAATTGCAAGTTGATATAATGGTGGATGATGTCTACAGAACGGATTTGAACGACTTCCGCCCCGGAATTTGATATTACGAAATTTATGATCGATACACGATTTGGAAGAATGCACCAGCCGAGCTAACAGTAGTGAGCTTGCATAATGAGTTGAGCGAGCTTCTCCCCTGCCACCATTACTGGTCTCAGTTTTCTTCCCCCCTTTCGTCGACTGAAAAACTTCCGCAATTTATGTGAACTACTAGAGCCATAAAATATTCTCTAAGTACGCATTAATGGGTTTAGTGTGTCGTAAGGTCATTTAAGTTTGTTTTCGCCATTATGAAGTGGTCACACTCGAGCGAATTTGCAAAATCACTCGTTCGATATCCGGGGCTACGTCTTAGCAACTGAATTTTGCGAAACACTAGAGCCACAGTCGATTCACCGACAGATTCTTCTGAGAGCGTATCTACTTTGTGTCGTCATGTATGATGACAGAGAACCATTAGCGGATATGGATACCGCCGCTGGAACTCCACCTGAGGTAAAAAAGACGGTGAAGTCTCGGAAAATGACCCAGATTGATAAAACACAGCTCACAAAATTATGTTGGCAAGTTACTCAAATTATAGGTGATGTAAAAGTAATTCAGCATGGGTGTTGTAAGGTCTAAAGGGGTTGGGAAAGGCTATCACATCCGAAAAGCCAATTATAGATTTTCAAGATTTTCTGGGAGGAGGGGTTCAGCCCCATCAGTTCCCCTTCCATCACAGTTCGCCGATAGTTCCATAGCGTGGATAAGTACAAAAAGGATCTCGAGCACGAGCTTTCTTTTTCCAGGTTTCTTATTGACTGTTTCTCCCCTTCCCTTTTTATTTATGTTTTTAAAATTCCATTGTCTTTGATACATTCAGCATGACTTATCCGTAAATTTTACCGCCCTCACTGCTACTAATGCTGGCCATTTTTACGTAGTCGGTGTAGTGAATGCTAAATTCTACAGAATACCTGAAATCCCAAGATCCAAGTAAGATGAAAATTGTTGAATCTTTACAGAAGGCAGTGGCGCATTCAGAGAGCAATCCTAGAACGGCCAACTCAAAATTGTATGTAAGGTCCCCAATAGCGTGGTCTTTACGTAACTAACTTCTACTATGTTTTTGCCTGCCTTTTCACTGGTTCGTCACTCACGAAAACTACTAATGGTGCTTCTCTAGGAGCGGAGGGGGAGGAGACGGGAAGAAGATTCGAGTGATTCTCTTTACATCGTGTTCCATTCATAAGTTTTCTATAAATTACACAAATTTATAAAAATTACTCAAATCGGACACCTTCCCCCCTTCCTTTCAGAAGCATTATATCTAGTCAGATTTAAAAATCGTTTTCATAAGATTCAGTAACATCAAACCATGTTTTAAAAATGACCAGAATCCGGCGTTCATTAGGTCGCTGATTTCAAAAATTGCATCACCTATGTTTTTCATCCAGCTTCAATTAGGGTTTCCAAATTGAAATTTCACCCTTCAAATGGCAAAACTGACTTGGATCAATAAACTGAGCAAACGACCGAAATAAGAGTTTTTTGTGTTACTAAATATTGGAATATTCAATTCGACTTGTGATCCAGTCCTAGTTCAGACTCCAAAATCACGAATTCATCTTCGAAATGGGCTACAAAATAGAAGTCTTAAAACGTTCAGAAATACATGGGAGTGGGAGATTTTCGCGTCTCTGATTTCAAATTTTGCAATATATTCTTAATCAGGTCTCAAATTGGTCTTCCGTTAATGGAGTTGAAACTTGTTTCTTTTCTCGACCAAAGGGCAAGAAATCACTCCTCGTCAATGCAGAATAATACAAACTTCTTTTTTTGCTTTGTAGGCGAGGAAGAGCGGAAGACATATTTTTCTTCCGGAAGAAAAAGAAAATCATCCATCCCCTTTACTGAGCGGGGCAAACTGTGTTTTTTTCTCACGGGAAGGAGGAACTCTTTTCCCCTAGAAGTGAACCGGTTAGAACCAAAAGGGGTCAAGTCCTCAAGTCCACTTTTGTCGCTTTTGCCTTTTTCACGGATTATAGGGTACTGAAGAATCGCGGATCTGCTAGTGTGGTCGAAATTTCGTGAAACAGCTGGGAAAGTGCAACATCGCTTTCTGTGGATTTTTTGTAATAAAATTTCTTCAAAATGGATTTTTTCCAGAAATTGTTTGAAAATGATGTATTTTAGTGCAAAAAATAGAAATAAATAAAAAATTCCGGCTCATCAACCTCTTTTTGCATTTTTATACCTAAAAAGTGCTATTTTCAAAAATGAAATCACAATTTTCCAATACAGCTTCAGAACTTTTTTTCTTACAAGCAGGGATTTTGCTCGACTGGAATGAGACCCAAAAGGGAGAGGGCAATTTCGAGCCGTAAAACTGCAAACAAAATCGTTCAGAACCAAAAGAGGTTAAGTCCAAAAACTTTGAGCCCCCCCCCCGCTCCGACCCATCAAAATTTTATTCAACGAGACCGGGCTTATAAGTTGTCTCTTGTGACCCTCTACCACCACACTGAAGGACGTATTCCACGATTTTCAACTTTTGAATAAAACAGGTTTTTTTTTCGCTTCCTGAAAAGTGCGATTTTTGGACCTAACCCCTTTTGGTTCTAACCGATTCAAGTATGAAAAGAAAATTCACCCGTCCTCTCCTGAAAAGAATTTCCTTCTTTTCTTTCACAAAGAAAAAAAAATTCCTTTCCTAAATGAGAAGAGCTCAGTTCTTTTCTTCAAGAGAGAATTTTTTGAAGAAAATACTTTCACCCCTTCCAGGAGTTTCTCTTTTGTTTTTTCAAGTATCAGTAGGTATTTTTTTCAAAAAAGTGACACACGTTTTCTCTTCTTTATCAGAGCAAAGAACGAAAGATGTGCAAGGGATGATTTTCTTCTTTCCTTGAGAGATCTCCTTCATTTCTCATTACTAAATTGAGATTATGGATTATGGAAGAACGAATCCAAAACCGGACCAAAATATGATTTAACATTCAAAATCAGCGACAAGTAAAGTCATCATTATCATTTTAATACTCTGTTTGATTTTCTAACTTCCCAGGTTCAGTTAATTTTATAGCCAGTTTGAAGAGCGATAAGATTTTCATGTCCAGATCAGGGCCACATCAAAAATCAAATTGAAACTCAAGATCAGAGACTAAAAAACCTTTATTTTGAAGTTTTGTTTCATTTTTGAAATCAACTAAAATTTGCCCATTTGAAGGGAGAAATTTCAGATCTGAAGTCCGAATTGCGAGTAATTCGAAAATCTAATGCTACGAGTATTTTCAAGTTCAATGGCCAAAAAAATTCCTGTTTCGATAGTTTTCTCTATTTTAGTATGTGCATCTAAAAATGTCCCATTTGGTCGATATGTAGTTATGCATGGTACGTTATACTAGACAAAATTTCTGATTGAATGAGACCCCGCAGAACTTCCTAAGTTCAAAATTGGCCGAGATATTCGCTTCCAAAGTAAAAATTTCAAAGAACATAGTTTTGAGAAAAACGCGTTTAATGTTTTGTTATTATTTTCAAGTGGAAAATGTAAAAAATATCAGTGAATTTTGAACTTTATAGGTTCCGCGGGGTCTCATTCGATCATATGTGGTTTGCGTCATTCAAAAGAGCAGGGTTCACTCTACCAGAAATGCTAAAAATCCCGAAATTCATATTTTTGACTTAACATCCGAAAAATCGCTATATCTCCGTAAATAAAATCGACGAAGTGGGACCTTTTTAGATGCACGTACACATTTTTTTGATACCAATCATTTATGCCAATTTAGTAATAATGATGCCAAACATCGATAAAACATAAAAAAATCGATAATTGAAAATATTAAACCACTATCGATATTATCAATTATTATTATTGATATCATTAAATATTATAATTATCAAGTATTATCGATATCAAAAATTTTCAAACATCGCTACCACAAGAGGGCAATAGTGACGGCAAAATACCAATGAGATATCGAAATATCCATATTCAAAAATATTAAACTAATATCGATATGAGATATGTCGATATTATCGGATATCAAGAATTATCGAACATCGGCATCGTTACAATTCAGTGAAATTTCAATTTTATGGCCCAAATTCGGACTGAACGGAAAATCGAATGCGATTTTCATAATACACGGTCCAAAGAACCCTCATTCCAATAGTTCGCCTCCGTTTTTTTATTTCGAGTAAATTCTGCCAAATTGAATAATTTCAATTCAGGTAACCAAACTAGAGTCGGAAGAAAATGTAATGCAGTTTTCGAAATCAGCATCGACCCTTTGCTCAATTTCTCAACCCAAGTCAATCTGGCACCTTCGAAGGGGGAACGTCGAATTTGAAGTTCAAATCATGACCGGATCATAAATCTGATGTGGTATTCAGAATCATCAACTCAAAAAGCGGTATTTCGATAGTTTGTTGGATACCATTCCATTATTCAAGATTTCCAAGTTTGTGGCAAGTTCAAAGACGAAAAAATCGACGCCCCCTCCCCTAAAAAAACTAGGTCGATAGTCAAACAACAAGGCATTTTCACTTGTTTCTATCCTTCTTGTTTTTCGAGAAAGTGTCAGGTCCATCGAAACAGGAGATCTTACACGAATTCTTGAGGAGTCTGTACCCCCGAGTATTTCGTAGGCCCTCAAGATTGGTACCGAGTGAGCAGCTAAATGAAACATACATCTGAACTGAGTTTTGAACAGTTTGGGCTAAACTGTTTTCTTACGAACGTCGAAAATGAAAAAAACCATCGAAATACGATTAAGGTTCCAAGGCGATCAGGAGGCAATACATATTTGACTTTGGGGAGGAAACAGGATACCTAGCACGTTTGTCCTTCACGGATAAGAAAAATGTGTTGCATTGAGACAGCACTAGGGGTTGAAATACGAAACAGTTACATCACAGAATTCAGGGGTCTTTATAGTAAAGCTACACAGCTAAACAATGAATACACGACTTGATCTGGCGGTACTCCAAAGGGATACGAACGGTATCTACGGCATCTCGACATCTATTTCCAGCACTCCCTGTCTAGGTCGAATGTTTTCCTCCACACCATTCGAACCAGACGACTACAGCAAGTAATGCTATACTTCAGATTCGGGGACACGTCAGCAGGGACAGATTCGGTAGCATGCAAATTCAAGTCCAAAATGTAGACAACAATCGAATACTGTTTCAGTTCCAGGCATCTCAAAGAAACATCGTAACCCGATTTGATCGTTCGCACTGCGAAATTAGATAACGAAAATGATAGGCATAAACTACAGTTCGCAGACGAAGCAAAGTTCGATGAACGTGGGAAAACAGCAGAAACTTAATTATCCTGAATTGATAAGTCCTCCAATTTTTTTTATCTCGCTCGGTACACGTGTGCACGTGTCGCAGTTAACGACACTGTGCTTTCCACGGCAACTGCTGTACTGTAATCAGTAATTACGAGATTCTCACATTTCGGATATCACGCGACATGCACGAATTCATTCGTTGTACCAAGGCTGTTCTGATCCACCTATTCAAGTGCTTCCCCCCCCCACCCCGGTCATGAGCTTCAACATATTCATTATTTCGCAATTTGGCACGGATAGTACACGAACGCATATCGGTAGTGGGGAGGGGGGAGAGATACCTCACCCGCGGTAATTTTGCATTATATCTTTTCCAACAGGGAAACAGAGCCCCCCCCCCAACACGAGAGCAAGTTTAAGTCCCCAAAAAAATTGTCCTCGCATCATCTCTGTGATGCATCGCTTCAGCCGAGCAGTACTCTTCAGAATTCATTCGAGCATTAAGAGATTTTGTGAGATCAAAGAAGTCGAGATAAGCATTTATCTGTCCCCACTGGCGTAAACAGTCCATGGGGTTACATCCTGACCAGAGCCAAAGGGAAATTTTACAGTCTGCCAACAAAAATACTAGATCAGAAACGACCCCTTTGTTTTTCATTGCTCTCTGAGTCCGAATTGGAGAGCGGGAATAGGGCAAATTTGGATCCAAAACCATTTCCCCTCGTTCTTTGCCAATGAAGTCAAAATTTGGGCGAGATTTTGTTGATCCGCTATTATGTTACCTGCAAAATTTTCAGATTCCTTCCCCGGAGAACGTTCTACATATCTCTTGGCTGGCTCCAGCTGCGAAGCAAACGGCAACTTGAAAACCTCAGCCAGTGTTCCCAAAAGAAAATACTTTATTAATGGAACTCGCAAACTCGACGGGTTCCCACAAATGCTGATTAATTTAGGCTCCGCCAGTCTGGCAGTTTTTCTTTCTTCTGCACGTCACGCGTCCTTCAGTGTCGCTCTGTTTACATAAATGGAAACCGCTAAAGTTTCCCTTGTTAACAAAACGAGGGGCCGGGCTGAAGCGAGGGGTTTCGTGATCGTTGATCCTCGTTTTTATTACACATTTCGGCCAAAATAGATATCCTTGGAAGTGCGCAGGATTCCGGTCATTGAAACTTTCGTTTTCTGAAACGTTATCAATGAAGCAGATATCTGTTTCCACACAGACAATCGGTGTACTCTACAATATGGCTGCTTTGAACGTGGCATTGTTACATGGATCTCTCAAGTCCCGTGTCTTGTGGAGTTCTAACAGCTTTTGTTGACCTGCCACCCAAAATTGGTGTACTCTTCAATATGGCTGCATTGAACGTGAAATTGTTGTATGGATTTCTCGAGTCCCGTATCTTGAGGAGTTTCAATAACCTTTCGAGGGTTGACCTGCCACTCACAGTTCTGATCCTCCGGAAGGCACTCCACTCAATTTTCAGACATTGCCAATGGTGAAGGCGGGGCGAGTTCGAAAACACTCCTGAGTTTGGAACGGCTCATTCCATCTCCGACATTCAGGAAACCGAAAACTATAGCATACATGGGGCACCATGGGAGGTAGTCCACTTTTCTTACTTTTGAGTACGCTGAATACGGCACACTATAGCCAACGCAAGGGTTGAAAAATCAGTCAACTTAGATACTAAGAATCTTGGCCAAAATATTATAGCAAATAGATGAGCGTTACTACTTTTTTCAGCCATTATACGATTAGGTATTCAGAGACAAAATTTGATTTTCAGTTTGGAGGAGGAGAGGGGGGGTGGAAGAAAAATTTGCCGACATCTATTTTTTATAAACTAAAAATTCGTCGACAAAATTTTTAAAAAATTGAAAATTTGCCAATTATTTAAACGACATATTTTTTCAATTCTCTGGCTCAGTAAGCCCGGTAAGCAAGGGTGAGTATTTTTTTACACCTGTAGACTACCCAAAACCCTGGAAAAAACCTAATAAATAATCTTTCGGCTCCGAAAACAAAAAGTTACAAAAACAAACTACAATAGGCACTCTAAACGTTAGAACACTCTTGACACCAGAAAACTTGACAGAACTAGAACGCGCCTTCGGTTTGTCTGATGTGGCAATATTAGGTCTGTCGGATACTCGAAGAAAGGGAGAACAAATCCAAATTACCAAAAAAGGGAATCTCTTCCACTTTTTCGACACTAAAGGGGGTCAGAAGGGAGTAGGTTTCTTGGTTAAGCCAAGTCAAAGAAATTAAAGGTATAACGTTAATTGAAAAAAACAAATAAACAAGCCAACAAACGTTCTTAAAAAATGAAAAATGTATCAAAATTTGCCGACTGCCAAATTATTGGGAGGGGGTGTCAACCCCCACACCACCTATGGACGATGTTGGAAGATCAGGAATGAGGAAAAATTGAGGCCAACAGGAAGGGAAGGAGCAATTTGGAATACAATAGTAAAGAAAAGAGTTAAAACGATAGGTCATCCAGGAATACTGTTATTACTGCTAGAGGAAATAGTTGAGGGACAGAATTGGAAAGAAAGACAAAGAATAAGCTATGAAGAGCAGATAATGAAGAATACAAAGTGTAAACACATCTCGGAAATGAAAAGATTAGCACAGGAGAGGAAAAAGTGAAGAGACACAACCTACTAGGTAATTTATCATTAACAACGATATCGTGATGATCGAAACATTTTGTAACTATTTTAAGGATGATCTCACCGGCGACTAACAGTTACATGAGAAATTCTTTCGCATCACTGGCGTAGCCAGACTTAGTATGAAGGGGGGGAGGGGGGGGTCCGTTTCACTTTTACAACATTACAGGGAAAATACTTACTATTACCAGAATAAATTCTGATTTTTTTCACATTGTCGGCTGATGTCGGGGGGTGTCCAGACCTCCCCCCGTGGCTACGCCCCTGTTTCGCATTATCTACACTCACACTAAAAACGAGGCGAGTGAAAAACCTCGTATCGAAAAGAGAATTCGTCGGAAGTCGAAGATTTTCAAAACCATTTTTCATTTAGGGGCACATCCACCTTCTTAGCATGTGCTCAGCGCTCCCAGACTGGGCATGCGTATTCTGTGACTGAATAACACAGAGTTAGCGTTGACGTCCGTAAATCCTGTGGCCTTGCTCTTGCAAACCACATTGCTTCTTGATTCTCATTTATTCATATCACGGGATTTCCTACAGAATCTTCAATATTGCTTATATTCGAAGTCAGGCTTATTGGTCTATAATTATTTAGCTCGCTTCTATAGCCTTTTTTATGTAGTAATATTATTTCAGTTTGATGACATTGTTTCGGTGTAAAGCCTGTTTTGATTATTTTTGTTGAAAAATTATGCCATAAATGGCGCAAGCGCGTTTGCTAGGATTCTCAGTATCTCATTCTCCATTCCATCCGGCCCTGTAACTTCACCCTTTTTTGCTGTTACTAGGACTTTCCAAACTTCTCTCAGAAAACATGGAGTATTTTCCTCTCCTCCCCTTTCTTCATCCGCTTCTCCCTCTTGGTTTCCCCCTCTTATCTCTATGTTATTCTCCCCAAGGTTACCCCAACTTCTTTCGTTTCCCTGATGTTTTCGCTTGAGTAAAGTTCCTTGAAAAATTCAGTGGCCTCTTTAATTACCTCCTCCCTACCACACAGCTCACTTTTGCAATTTTTCGCTTTGATAGCTGGGAGCAAATTTTTCCCGTTCAACATCTTCTTGCTCGATCCACTTTCTTCCAATATTTCTGCAATCATTTCCTGGCCATACTCTCTTATATCCCTTCTAATTCTTCTTTTAATTAATTTCTTAATTTCGCACAGTTCTATTTGATCTCTCTGAGTCAGGTTGTCTTTGCACCTTAATTCAGTTCTTTTATCGACAAGGCCCTTTGTTTTTACGCTAATCTTGTCGCTGGTTGTTGGCCTAGGCTTCCTTTCCCCAACCAACTTTACCACCCCACTGATGGCGTCCTTCATCCAATCGTATTCCTCTTGCAGTCCAGGAAAGGAGATACCTTTAGCCAGTTCCAACTTCTCGAGCATTTTGTTCGCCTTCTCCCATCTGTGCACTTATAATCCATTTCCCCTTCGCTTCCTTTTTCTTGCTATTCTTGGGGCCAGGGGCGAGGTCCACGTATACTCTTATCAACCTATGGTCTGATGAGAACTCAAATCTGTTTATAATTTCGAATTTCTTCACCATTCTCAGATCGTTTATGAGAAAATGGTCCAATTTGCACCTTGTTTTTTTTGTCAGGAGACTGCTAAGTCCATTGTTTCTTTGAAGGGTTTGTTCCAATAAAGCACTAGTACACCCAAGTGAAGATATACGCCATTTTTAATCCAGATTGTTCCGGGAAAAGAAAGATGGTCACCCGCTGGTTCCCGCTCAGCCGATTTTCTTTTCACGAAATCGAACTGGATTAAAAATGTCCTTGTCCTCACTCGGGCTGTTTCAGTTTCTTTGGTTCCAAAAGAAATTCACAATTTTTAAATTTTGCCCATTCATGAAAATAGGTAGGTACTAAATCAGGTAGGTACCAAATCGAATTTTCACCCCGCCCAAGTTTCTTTTTCCTCCAAATTCTAGCCCCCACCAAAATAAGTTCTCATTGAGCTTCTACTTATGGGTATCACTAGAAATCAATATTTTTTTCCCCGTTTAATTGGTATACATGTATTATTCTAGCCCTGACGTTTGACTTTCTGCCCGAGGGAGGGGGGGGGGGGCAGAATTTGAGTTCCAGGGCTTAGAAACCTTGAATCCGGCTCTACTGATGAGAGCCAACTTTCCAAACAACAATCAGAGGAGACAAGGGAAGCAGGCCGAGTGCCAAATTTTTTCGATGGAGGTCGATTTCGAGGAAAAGACCCATCAATCAAAAAACACTCATGAAGCAAAGCAAGCAAACTTCTTCTAGTCCAGGGGAATTAGCATTTTTGATGGAATTAATTGCAGCACAGCTGAAACTTGGTACGATTGTTTAGTACCCTCTTCGGAGAAGCCCCGTGATTTCCCCCCTCTCCAGGTTGTATCACCCCCCAGAGTCCAAAAAGTGCCCCCGGAAACAGTCTTTGGCTTGTATCTAGCTTAAAATTGAGTTATAGGTAAAAATATTCCTTACCAAAATTAAAGAGCGTAAAATTCTCGACAAAAATGATATCTATGTTTTTTTTCGTGAATCCCATGCCAACCAAGATAATTGGCGTTCAAGATCACACGAGCATGTAAATATGGAGTAACTTACAACGTACGCGGTACACGAACGCCGAACTCGTCGCTCTAACATGTGACAAGCGTTGAACGTGTAATTTTAAATCCCTATACTAGATGGACCAGCTTGTTTTAGAAACCAGATTGAAGACAGCAATGGATTTGGAGCGACATGATTATTGGTGTTTGGACACTCCTGTAGGTGCGCTAGTGTAGTGGATGAAAAGATGATCAGGGTATTTTTGCCACAAAAATATGTACAAGTGAAATGAGCTCTAGCATTTTCAATATTGAAGAGAACCAAAGTGTCAGGCCTTATTATTTCCTTTCAGATGAGCCCAACTTGAGTTTTTTGCAGAACATTTTTTCCCTGATCATCTTGTCGTTCAAACACACCAATCAGAGCGCCGCATTTCATTAGGCCGCTAGAGAGCGACTCCTTAGTTTTAGCGTCCAAACGCGAATCGAACAAACACTCATGCGAATTATGAAGAGTGCAGGCGGGCTGACTCATCGACGCGGTGTTTCCTCTAGCGTTTCGCAGCAGTGAATTCTTAGCGCCCCTGTCAAATGCTTCATCTTTGCCAAGGTTTGGAAAAGTTCACAAACTGTCTAGCAGAAACGAGTGCTCAGTATAAAGAATTGAGGGAATCACGAGTGCAGCATGATAGAAGGGATGTTCAAATTTTTTTAACTGGCTGAGAGCCCATCATCCCTTCCCATATGTATCTGAATTACAAGAGGGGGGATCTACCTGGGTTTACAGAAGGGATCTGTGCAACGGGAAACAGAGGGGCTATACGACGAGTCTACAAAGGGCATACAAAAAGGGTATACAGAGGGGCTATACAACAGTTTACAAAGGAGATACTTAGAAGCATACAGAGGGGCTATACGACGGGTCTACAAAGGGCATACATAAAGGGTATAGCACGGGTGTCTTAACGCCGGTCTATAGCTCGTGTAGCTGGAGAGGCTACACGTAAATGAAGTGCTGTGATTGGCTAATCTGATGGCTCCCCTCGAATAGAGCGCTCTGATTGGCTGCTGGAGGAGAAACATACCGGGTTGTGACAGGGCTAACGAGGGTCGATTTTTTCAAGGGTCTCGAACGGGTTTACAGGAACTTGAGTTTTCCGCATCGGGATCACGAGCTTGTGGTTGCCGTAAAGTGGGTATATCTTGTAGCCACGCGTTTGCATGAGGAGGTTGTTTAAACGCAGAAAATTGTATACATGTAGATTCGGATGAAGATTAATAATTCTTACAATAATAAAGATAATAAACTGAAATTATATCATGTAACATTGTATGCATCCAGTCATGTGTTTCGCGATTATTTCAGCGTTCGTATACCGCGTGCGTTGTAGGTTACTCCATATTTACATGCTGGTGTGATCTTGAACGCCAATTATCTTGGTTGGCATAGGATTCACGAAAAAAAAAAACAAACATAGATATCATTTTTGTAGAGAATTTTACGCTCTCTAATTTTGGTAAGGCATATTTCTACCTATAACTCAATTTTAGGCTAAATACAAGCCAAAATCTGTTTCCGGGGGCACTTTTTGGACTCTGAGAGGCGATGCTCACACAGGGGGGAGGGGATCACGGGCCTTTTCCGAAGAGGATACTAAACAATCGTACCAAGTTTCAGCTGTGCTGCAATTAATTCCATCAAACACCTCTCTCCTGGACTATTCTTAACGCTAGAAATTTCCACACGAAAATTATTTTTGCTAGTCCTCCAGAGAGATGGGGGGTTTCCCTCGCCAACTCTTTCAAAACTCGGCTATACCCGGGGGGGGGAGAGTTTCCTTCCCTTGTCAACCCTTATAGGAATCGGCTATACGCGGAAAAAGGCATTCCTCATCACTGCAGCTTTACTCTAGATCGAAGGCATGAACTTTGAACATGTCGTGGCAAAACCCTTATTATGGCGGCTCTAGATTCGAGCTTCCAGATCACAAGACCACGAAGGCACGAAGTGGCAAAACAATCAATTTGGAATCCTACCTCTAGTAGCCCAATGCTGACTGACGGCCGCATTCTGAATGATGGCGGTCACCGACATCATCGGCTTGTCCTTCTTGTACATGGTGCGCACAGTGGGCCACGTACTACAAAGTTCGAATACAGAAATATACGTATAGAGCTTTTCGCGAGGCGACACGCTGGCTAGTGACGAAACCGAAACAAAAATGATTATCTTATCGCGACTTTTTCGCACTACGGACTGCGCTTCATCTCGACGTGGACACGACGTGCGGCCCCCTTTCACGGATTCATCTTCGCGACGACCAAGAATCGGCGGAACTTATCTTGCAGGCTCCGCCGAGCAATGCCGATGGACAAACGCTCCTTCGTTCACATCGCCGGACAAGAATCACGGTAGCATTCGAGTCGACGAAATACTCCAGCAAAATTTACGTGATTCCAAAACAACCAAAACTATTTTGGGGGTAAAACAACGCTCTTTAACTTCGCACGGCGAAGGAAAATTCTTCGCAAAACCGAAAAATGAAAAAATCGCTCGATAACCGGATTAGCGCAATTTTTCTCACTCGTTTCGTTCGAACATCTCGCTGGAGGAAAAAAAAAAAAAATACGAACAAATTTACGAACTCTACAAATGCGAATCGTAACGAGATTATCAAATCGAACAATGCACCGGTATTACGTGAAAACAACCGATCGCGTTCGGCGCGACCACGACGAACTCATTCGGCGACGACGTACGCGCGACCGCGGCGGGACAAAATGACCCAGTGATCTTGGCCGAGAGCGCTGTACGCTGTATAACTTTCGGTGCGACTGTGTCTACGTGTCCGTCCGTGTAAACGCGCTCACCTACACACCCATACACAGCACAGCTTCGTTCCTATGTATGCGTGCGTATCGAGGAGGAGCGAAGAACGTTTTTTTTTTCCTTCTTCTTCTTCTTTTTCTGTTGGCAGTCCACGTTTTTCCACGCCGCCACCGACAGAGCCGTAAACTTTTTCAGCCAGTTGTCGCGCTCTCTGTTCGGCCGCGTACACCGTGTATACAAAAACGCTGTTTTTCCTCCACCCCGTATATGTACTGTGTGTATACACGCAACACCGACGACGAGTTCTCGCCGGCTCGTACTCCGTACTCCCGAAAAGTGTGTACACGGCGCGCGCGCGGACACACTGACACAGTTTCGGGCCGCTGCCGTTGCCTCCGCTGCACTGCCTGCTGCCTAACGCCGCTGTCAAGGAGCAGGCTCGTTCGTTCGTTCGCGTATATATCGCCACTCATTCACTCGCTCTTTCGCTGGCAGAGTCCCGCGCCCGCTCACCCGCCCCAACCGCCAGTATTTCAAACATTCGACCGCCAAGGCGCAGGAGTAGCGGAGGTAACCGCGCACACCGGCGGAGGAGGGCTAGCGCACGGAGGAACACACAACACCGCGAACGTAAAAAAACGAAAAATACGGTGGTAGAATCGCGGCGCGGGGAGTAAAGTTGCGCGACGAACAGAGCGTTGGCCTTGAACATTCAAACGTCTCTCCCCTGGCTCCGGCAGCCGCTGATTGTTGCACTCCTCCGACGCTGCCGTAACAGTGCCACAGCGTTGGAACGGCGGCGCAGAGGTGTGTATACGATGTGTATACTGTGTACATACATATTACAGTTGCGTATGTGTGACTGTGTAAGCTCAATACACGTACACACACGTAGTTCTTCTTCACTGTTTTCTGTGTTACCCGAAGAAGAGCTTTTTACAGTGTTGCCTGCGCACGCGTTCCCAGCTGTACCGTTTTGTGCAATTATTACAATCACGCGTTCCCGCAATACACTAAAGCAATTAGATTACGTGTTTTTTCACTTTTTTTTTTTTGTTCGTTGGAGGTCGTCGTCGATTTCATACGGACATTTTGTTAATTAACAGATTTACACCTCACGTAGACAGTGCGTTATCGGCGTACCTCCGGCATCCATACCGGCCGAATTCGTAACCCAATTCGCCGAAATGGAATTAAAACCTTCAGAGTCATCCTCCCATAATCATTTACATATTCGAAAAGTCAGTAACTTCAACCACACGGTCCTCATCCCGGAAACGCAATGTCGGTGTCAGCCGCGGCAGTCTCCTCATTTGCTCGGCAGACAGCCAGTTCAAAGTGTGCTCTAGTCGCTTGAGTCTTAACTGCGGGTCAAGGCCGAGCCGTAATCACATAATACGTATTTACGACGAACTTTCTTCCCGACGAAAGTTCGACACCACCGAGCGCATATGCAGAGTTGTCAGATTTGGTCCAAATAGACAAAATTTGATCCGTTTCCATTATTTTTTTCAAAATTTGGTCCTTTTATTGGTTCGCTTCATCGTCTGGACTAGGGAGGCAACATCTTGGTGGAGAAGGTCATTCACAGAATTTTGCTTCACGAAGTTCTGCGCATCCAAACCCCACCTATTTTCAAAACTTTGGCTGCACTCGTGACCTACTGTGGATACGCCCGCATTGTACCAAACTGTGATAAATTCAGCGAAACTTGAGGATCACGTGGACTACAGAAGTGGAACAGAAGTATTGATAGTAGATTTCTGAATATAATAAGAACTAGCTGACCCGCTTCTAGACTATGGGCCAGAGATGGCCATGATCTGATCTTAATATGATCTCGAGATCAAAGATCTTTTTTCGCGATCTTTGATCCGATCTAGATCATTTTAAAAATCCGGTGATCTACAGTCTTTAGATCATAATTTTTATTTGAAAAAGATAAAAAATCAGATAGTTTGTTCCCTCCTTAAAATGAGTACAAACAGCTTCTGTGACAATAGGGGTTTAAACTTGCGCTAGAGTGCGCAGCAAAATCACATGTGCGGGTGAACATGAATAAGTAATCATGTGTACTTCCAAACAGAAGAACTGTTATCTCAGGAGGGTAAAAAATCGAGTGAAAATTATTCTACCAGTACCTGTGTCTGATTATAATTCAATTTTTTGGTGATGGTAGAGTTCAAATTCAAGACAAATTTTCTTTGAAAGTGAATTTTTGGTCGACTTAATGATAGTTGAAGTGTGCTACACGCTTATGGTAAATCATACATGATCACTTACATACATACAGGGGACTATGAGAATCTGTGACGTGTCACAAGAAAAGGGCCTCAGCCTCAGCAGCGTTGTGCCGTAGAATACATGGCGTCAAATACATCAGCATTTTACGTATAAAATGAACGGTCTAGAATAGCTTGAATTTCGTGTAGAATGAGTAGAATGCGTAAAATGTGTAGAATAGGCGTAAAATGAGCAAAATGCTGTAACTCAAACCAAAAAGCCAAAAAAATTCAACTTTCAAAAAAATAGATTTTTTGGCTTCTTGGTTTGGGTTATACAGCATTCGAGGAATTATCTGTCAAAAGGGCCCCTGTGAGCAATGATGATTTTGGGAAAAACAACTTCAAAGTTTTCAAGCTGAAATACTCCTTTCAGGCTGATTTAACTGAAAAATATGTTATTATAAAAAGTGTTCACAATGACTGATTAATTGTTTAGTTCGTTCAGAAACAATGACGGACGAATTAAAAAAGAAGGAAGATGACAGGGCCCCTTTTTAGAGCGATGGGAAAATTAGTGTGGTGGGTGGTGGGACGTATCGTGGTTTATCAGTAGCTGTTATCCCATGATAATATTTGTGAAGTTTATGCATTTACTCTTCTACTTTGCTATAATTACCATACATTAATACAACTTATGAAACAATACAATTCATAACTTGCTGCATGATGAGTTAGTTATTGTCCATTCTTGTGATTTGTAATTGAAGCTAATGTAGTGCGAAGAAGTCTCTCCCTGCTCATAATGCAACCAAAATGTGTAATTTGCTAATTTCTGAGGTATATTATCCTGGATGGAGTCACTCGCTTTTCACTCTATGATATAATGTAATGTATGCTTGGTTTCATTGACTATTCGGGCCGTCCAGCGTTAGTATCGACTACTCTTATCAGCAACCAAAACGTAAAGTTTTTGACACATGCAGCAAAATTTTGGAATCTACGTATCAAAATAGTATGAATCGAAAGAAAATTCTTTGTTCGAAAAATTATTTTCTCTTTAAATACTTTAAAAACGTTTTACTTTTCGAGATATTTCAATTTTAATGAGTATGTACATTAATGGGGGAAATGCACAGATTCATGTTTCGGTACTTATCACTTCGATTCGATAGCGACGCGCTCTGACGGATGCACGGCCCGAATTATGTATATGACGTGTTCCTACTAATGCATTTGTAGTCATTTATTGGTGCCAATTTTGCTGAATATCATATGTTGTTACATAGAGCGGGGGTTTCCTAATAAAGTAGGACACAGAGAATTCGAAAATCAGCATCTCCGCAAAAGAGGGGCCCTTTTGACAGATAACTCCTCATTTTACTCATTTTACACATTCTATGCGTATTTTACACATTTTACATCGAAAACGTAGAACAGACATTTTACATGTAAAATTCCATCGCTGGGCCTCAGTGTCAGGGACTGAAACTTCAAGATCTTTATAACTAGAAGATTGGTCCACTTGGGTAGGCAACCCACAACAATTCTTCCCATCTCACCCACGCCATAATTCACTTCATAAGAAAGTAATGTGAAAATTGAATTTTTGCTGTAAAGGGCTCTTTTTTTTTAAACGATAGCCAATTGAATGTAGTACATGGTAAAAATAATAGAAACTAGGGGGCTTCACCCCGTAGCCGCTTCGTGGCCCCACGCCCACTGTCACTCGTTTCGCTTGTGTCGGCCTGCAGTATCCCCCCTCCCCCGCCTGGAAATCGTGGAGCCAGCGTCAAATTTACGCTAGTTTGGCGCTAGCGCCTTCCCATTTGTAATGCATACAAGCGCCGTTGTCGGAATTTTGGGCCAATTGGAGCCGGCGTATACTTGGCCCGACTACGGCGTTTGGCGCCAATTTTCGATTGGTGCTCGATTTGCGCCAGAATCGAGGGTAAATTTGGCGTATAACTGACGCCGATGCCTGAACTCGGGTGGCAGAAAAGGGCAGAGACGGTGTCACAACCAGTGAAGGCGTGAAAGAACAACACTATTCCACAGGGGAATGAGAGCTTTCCTCAAATGAATGATGTTGAAGAGAACTGCTCACAACCTGTTCCACCCCTGTCACCTTTTTAGAAAACATTTTGTCTGCTGAAGGCCAATCCATTAAGGATCACCAAGAAGTCGACATCCTCTCCAGCGATTATGGCGTGCTCGTACTCCTCGCTCTTCTCTAATGCTGTTGTAACAATGAGGCAGTCGGCGTCCTCTGGGGCTTGCTTAGTTTCAATTTCTTGGCTATCCAGTTCTGTGCAGATGAAGTTTGGCTTGGGCAAGAACTTTTCTTGGCGTACTTTGGTCATCGTCAATTCTTCAAAAATGATGTCGCTGCACGCTGAGGCAGCATAGCGATGTTGCCGCTCTACTGTTTTTGTGCTCCTAGCAGCCCCCTCTTCTGGGTAGCCATCGAATACAACTCACACATCTTCCCCAAAATGGTTGAACGTGTAGGGAATTCGATGATAGAGGGGCGTATGGCGATGCACGCATGCCAAATTGGCCCCGGGACACCGCACCCCCTACCCCGGAAACGCCCTGAATGGGCCTGCCTCAGAATAGGGGGAATCGCTTTGACGTAGCTCTTGCTACCCCCATTTCTCCTGTCGCCTCCTCGTGGCGGCGAATCTACGGCGTCTTATTCTTCATCTTCGCTGTTGAGTTGCGCCGGATCGTCTTCTTCCTCGGTTGATGGCAGCTGCGACATCGTCGTTGATGTTGGTGGGATGGCGAGTGCCGGCATAGGGTGCTGTGTCCGCTGCCTTTATCTCTGCCACTCCAGCTCCATCTTGCGGCCCAACGTCTTCTTGACAAAGGCAGCTGTCCGATCCCATTCCGCCCTGCTTTTCAGCATGGTCGGGACCAGGTTCTCCGGTGTAAGCGGCTCAATGCCCGCGTTTTCCCTCTCTTTGTCGAATGCTGGTCACTCGAATAGGGTGTGCCAGGCATCATCATCTCGCCCTCCTGAAGCGCAATAGGAGCACCGCGAGCTTTCTGCTATGCCCATCCGGTGCAGGTACTTGTTGAACACTCCATGGCCACTCATCACCTGCGTGAGGCAAAAGTCCAGCTGGCCATGGCGTCTGCCCAACCACGCGTTGAGGTCGCGTACTAGCAGTCGGGTCCACTCTCCCTTGGTACTGCGGACATGCGAAGCGTGGATTGCCTATTTATCCCGCTTGACCCGTAGCGCCGCACTGCTCTTCGGTGGCATCTTCCGCGTTGCGCTGTATACCCTCTTCCGCTCATCTGCTAGTAACTCCACTGGCGGTATACCTGCTAGCACGCACACTGCCTCTGTGGAGACAGTGCGACAGACATTGACACACCTCAGTGCAGCCTTCCGTTGGACCCTTACCAGATCGGTTCTTCTGTACTCCCTGGCACCGATGGCGTTGGACCAGATTGGCGCCCCATATAGGAGGACCGACATGGCCACGTTCACCAGCAGCTTATGTTTCTTCTCTGTCGACCCCCCTAGAGGTTCGACGTGAGTCGGCTTAATTCGGCTACGACTCTCTCCGCTTTCTGCGCTGTCCTCTTCGCGTGTTCTCTGAATGACAGCTTCCCGTCAAACCATAGCCCGAGGTACTTTAGGGCTCTACAGGGCGCAATCTCCGCTCACTTTAGGCGAAAGGAAGGAGGGTTGTACCGTCGACGGCGTGTGAACAATACCGCTTCTGTCTTCTCGGCTGCTAGGCACAACCCGACCGACTCGATCCAACGGGCCACAGCCTCCAGTTCCGCGTTCACCTTGCTTTCAAGCGTGGCTATGTCGTCTTCGACTGCGACCACCAGAGTGTCATCAGCGTAGCAGATGATGTTCACCCCTGGTGGTACTTCTGCTCGCAGAATGTCGTCAAACGCGATGTTTCACAGGAGTGGACCAAGAACTGATCCCTGCGGAACTCCGCACGACATCTCTCGCTGCACCACACCCGTAGCAGTTTCCGCAAGAATTATCCGACCACGGAAGTAGTCCTGGATTATTTCGCGTAAGTACGCTGGGACTGATGCGTTTTCCAGCGCCTCCAATATGCGCGTCCATGGCATCGTGTTGAACGCATTCTGTATGTCGAGGCTGACGACTGCATCGAATTGGAGCTTGTAGATCGCCGACTGTGCCAACCTCTTCAGCTTCCCGGCGGCATCAATCGTCGATGTTCCAGCTTGGAACCCATACTGGTTGGCGCTCAGTTTCTCCAGCCTGTTTGCATAGGGAATGTAAGCAGTTACTATTTCCCTCACTGAGCTCATACAACCTTGTGAAGCAAGTACCCTCCATCCACTACAACAAACGTACTTTCTCTGACAGCGACGTTTTCTGAGAGGAGTGTGAAGGCAGAGCAGAACGATAATTTTGTTCCTTTTCGCATTCCCTCTTCGGAGAATAGAGCCATGGGATATGGGGTCAACTCGTATGTAAAGTGATGTTTTAGATCGTCTTCAGACTGTTTGGTTATACCGTTGGAATATTGTGACTAGGTCTATGACCAGCTGCTTGTTGTGCACCTTGACTTTGGCTGCTGCCAAGGTACGTATTTGTCTTTCCTTTTAAATGCAAGATTTCCAAACGACTTTCCACTTAATTCTTCAACTCCATCACATCCCATTTCACGTGCTATGTGGCAGTATGTGAGCTCTCACAGCCCGTGAGTACGCGTGCCCATGTAGGATTTTGTCCACACTATTCTCTGCATAGTAGGATGTACCTTTTAGAAGTTATAAGTCAAAAACTGAAAAAAGTCCGAAAATGTCGAGGTTTTTCGAGCACAATGCAGTTCGCACAGGTCGTTCGAAGAAGCAAACTTGGTTTTACACTATCGGTACCTACCTTAACAACATCCCAAAAAATCAGAACGTGTCGATTTTTTGCGACCTAACGCGGTTTTTGTGTCTTTGGAAAACACTGCAATGACCAGGGACATAAAAATGACAAACTGACAGAAAAGTATAAAATCCTACACATAAAAAACAACACACAAGAAAAATAAAATTAAAAGAACAACTAGAAATAATAAAGGCAAAAACAAAACAAAACAACCAAAGAAACACAACAACTAACTTTCAAAGTGAGAACTTATTCCAACTAATAACATAACCCCCACGGATTGGACGGACTGCACAATCACAGACAACCAATAGGAGCACACAACTAATAACACTCATTAATTGGACAGACTGCATAATCACAGGTAACCAATATGAGCACAAGACTAAACAGGTTTACCATACGGTACTACTCTCGACTAAAACTACAGGACCACAAGAGACAAGTCTCATTTAGGGTACTCCACTGATGATGGCATAACAGCCGAAAGCGCTCAGGAATACAGAAGAAGAGAAACTGAATTGGCACACCCTACACACGGAATATTACCAAGTTCACTCACACTCAGAAATGGTCACTTTGCCTGGACTATGGGCACAGTACGCTGCTCCCCGCCAAATGTTCGGCGTTCAGACGGGCTTGTCCTTAGGAAGACTCATGTCTTGAGGTGGAAGTTCAGTTATTCGACATCGAACTTCGTATTTAGTAAAACGTCGGCGGACGGTGAACGCGGAACCGCGAAGGTTCCTCCTGTCGAAAATATTTGCAATGCGTCCCCCTTCTCCTCTCGCCACGTTCGGTACACCCTACCGCGTGGTTTTTGAATGCCGACTACAGTGTAACGTGTGATTCGCAGCCGGCACGACCAGTTCATTAAAAAAAAAAAGTCTTCGCGTGCGAAGAAAAACACGCCGATGGAATTACTATGGACGCGCGTACATATTTTGCATTTGGGCGGCAAACAGTGAGTTGCCGTCGCCGCGCACAATACGCGCGGCAACGGCGTGGCATTGAAATAACCTGCAACAATGTTATTCGTCGGCGTTGCTGCCGGTGGCGCGCACACACCACCACGCCGCCGGCTGCCGGCGACTTGCAACACCGCTAACGCCGTCAGCGCCCGACCGTTCGTGTAGAACACTCGGCCCGGCTCGGCTGCCTCTGCCCGGCTCAGCCTGGGTACACCGGGGTACCTGTCGAAATGCGAAAGTGACCTCCTACGCTGATTGTTGGACGATACTTCGTCGTAATTTACGTACAATAGCACCGATAATGAAATCATTATTTTTAGTCGAACGTTCTTTTTACATCGGCTGCTGCGACCATTATCGCAAGTTTGTAACAGGACCGCTGCCTTGTTCCTTCCTCGGTGTTCTTGAACTTCACACTTGATTGCGAGCAAAGCTGACATTTTGCCGCTTCCTATTTTTTAAAATATACATATATGTACGTATAATATACATGCATATGAAAAACATACGCACTCTGCATTATGTATATCGCGTAAAATAATTATTACATTCGGAAGCGCACGATACATCATTAGAGACGACGCCGTCTCTGAGTACGACTGGCAGAGCGGATATGGGCTTCGAAGGGCACGAATAATTATGCTAGGAAACCGAATCGTAATTCGAAATTTTTTTTTCCTCTTTCTTTCAACGCGGCCGGTTAACTCGAACCATTTTTACCTAAAGTACGTTTCCCTTTGAACGTGGAAAAATTTAGTTACGCCGTCTTGGCACGTAAAATTCGAACGAGTTTCGCGGAAGAAATTATTGGCGGACCAGGGCAAAGGTACACCTCACCCTTTCCCATTCCTATCTCTCTTGTACCACGCTGTAGGAAAATTTGTTGTACAGAAATGTATCCAGTTCGTCCCTCCATTTCCTTCTTTGACCTCCTCTTCTCTCGCAATTTAGGTGAATGACCAGCGGTTTGAATCGTCCGTCCATCTGTCGGGCGGCAGACGGGCAATGTGTCCCACCCAACCCCATTTTGGTTTTAAGTATCGCTTCCGCTTGTGCTTGAATTAAAGCTAAATAACTGCTCTACAACTTCATTTCCCATCACTTTCCTCGTAGGGTGAGAGTATTTTAGCCGATATTCTGCACAGAAGACGGATAAAATAACAATTTCAAACTTTCTAAGAAATATTGCTAATTTTTGTAGTGCTGTATCTCGGGACTTATTGGACCTACGGAGCTGCAGTTACGCTCGAATTGTAGCAAATGTGGTCTATTTTAAAAGTTTATCAAATGACTTTTTCTGTAGGGTTCACCTTCCAGAAGTTATAAGTCAGAAACTGAAAAAGTCCGGAAATTTCAAGTTTTTTTGAGCACCACGCAGGTTTTTTTATTTTTTATTTGACATTGTATTGAAGTTATGCCTACTGTATGACGTGGAGAACCACTTTTTGCTTACCGCTTGTGGGTGTTCTCTATGCCATTCACAATTACCATGTACATAGTGTTCTGCCTCATTACTACGATTAGACTAAGTAATTCAACTATTATTTTTTCTTTTTCTTTTTCATAACTTCATTGACATATTCCATGGCTGTTAGTGTCTGTTACAATTTTCAAATCAATTCTTACTTATTTTTTCTGTTTTGCACTTTTTCCTGGTTTCCTTGAAAACGGGGCAGTCCAAGGAGATGTGGTATGGGGTGTCTATTGAATTTTTTTTTTGTTTTTTTGCAGTTTATACAGGTGTCTTCTTCTGTTATTTTGTACTTTTTTAAATATTTGCAAAAATTTCCGTGACCTGTTAGGAATTGTGTTAGATAGAAGTTAGGTTTTAATGCTTTGTTTTTGAGTCTTTCTTCAATGTTAGGTATTGGTTTATAGGTTCTTCTGCCTGTTTCATCAGTGTTGCATCTTCTTGCCAGAGTTTAATATAGTGGCAGTTTCTATAAAAAGGGGTAACTTTGTCGGTCCGACTAATTTTGAGTTACAGATAGTAGGTAATAGAGGAATGAATACCCGTTCCAAGGAGCTATCGGCGAGATCTGTAGCGTTTTTCTTTGTGGAAATACAAGTGGTCAAAGATTAGTGTAACGAGAACGCGCGAAAACACGTTTTCAAGAGAAACGGGTCTAAAGTTAGACACACATTTTTCTCCCTCTCCTTCAAGCTGCCGTAACTCGCCGCGGAGTCACGTTACCAGCCTCTACAAGGGCTTGTTGGAAAGGTAATTTTTCGCTCTTCTGCGTGGTAACAATTCAGAACATCGGATTTATTCGTGAGCTCCGAAAAACCGCGAAGAAGCGACGAAGACATTCGCATTCTTTTCTCATTCTCTTTCTCTCTCTCCCTCTTCCATCACACACCCGTAAATTTTGTCTCTTCGTTATTGGGAT
Organism: Acanthococcus lagerstroemiae; assembly: GCA_031841125.1. NCBI lineage: Eukaryota > Metazoa > Arthropoda > Insecta > Hemiptera > Eriococcidae > Acanthococcus > Acanthococcus lagerstroemiae. The sequence goes on from CM063114.1 coordinate 53,356,053, forward strand.
GTTTTTTCTATAGAAATTGACCAAAATGTCAAAATTGATTGTTTTGACCAAAAAATTTTGCTTTTCTTTTTTCGCGTTTTGTGAGACTTCAATCGATCGACAAAGTTACCCCTTTTAATAGAAACTGCCACATATTTAGTTTTGGTCTCATTGATGCTTTCTTTCTTTTGGGTTTCAGTGAGGTGAGATGATTTTATGGTTTTAATTTCATTACTCCTTTGTATCTGTAGATCAATTGGTAGTATTCCTGCTATTACATTTATGGAAGTGCATGAGACTGTTCTGTATGCTGCTATGACCCCTAATAGTATTTTTTTTTTGCGCTTGATTTTGGATAGTAAATTTTGCTGCCGTACTCTATTATTGATCTGAATAGCGCGGAATATAGAATTTTCCTGTGTATGTGTTGTAGGCCAAAAGTGTTGTTGTAGAGAGCAGTTATTCTGTAATAGTATTTCTTGATTTTTTCTTGTATATAGTTGATGTGGCTAAGGTTTTCATCTATGATTATACCTAGGTATTTCATTTCTTTACTGAGATGTATGCGTTCATCTTCCAGTTTTAGTTTTTGTTCTATGGCTTGTTTTAGGTGTTCTTTATTGTGTTTTTTCGTTACTAGAATGCTACTTGTTTTTTGTGAGTTTTAGTTTCAGACCTAGTTGTTTTAGTGTGTTATTTATTGTCTTGATTGTATTGTTTATTTGTTTTAGGTCTTGTATGTCCTTAGTCCCGCTATTAACAGAAGGTCATCTGCGTAGCTTATTAGTTCTGTTGTGTTGCTCCCTGTTTTGCATGTGTTGTGAACTTTGGCCATTGCAATATTAAAGATTGTTGGGAACAGTGCTGAGCCCTGTGGGACCCCTGCTGTTAGAGTTTGTCGGTGAATTATAGTGTTATTATCATTGTTATAGAATCTTATTTCTCTGTCAATTAGAAAACTTTTAATTATGTTTAGTAGGTTGTCATTTGTATTATTTTTTTTGAGACAGTTTGTTATGGAGGACCATTTTATGGCATCGAAAGCTCCGCTAATGTCAAAGCTAATTACCGAGGTCATTTTTATTTGACTTTGAGCTGTATTCGTTTCTATTGCGGTTTTTGTTGATTTTTTAAAAAATATATCCAAATTGATTTTTATGTATCATTGTGTTGGTTGTAACCTGTTCTTCTAGTTTTAGTCGTATAATTTTTTCGTAAACCTTGCCCAAGTTTGGGAGTAAGGCTATTGGGCGATATGAGTTTGGTTTTGTTGGATCTTTTCCTGGTTTATTAAGTAGTTTAATTTTGCTGGTTTTCCAAAAGCGAGGGAAGTGCTGGAATTCAAGGTATTTGTTGAAAATAGTTAGTAGTAGGTCTGGATGGTTTTTGTGAATCATTTTGATCATTTTGTTGGATATGCCGTCGGCTCCGTTCGCTTTTCTGTTGTTTAATTCTTTTATAAGATGGTTGATTGCCACCACTGCTAACGACACGGTCATCCTAGCTACAGGCGACAGTTTAGCTTAAGCTACTGAAAAGCTCTAGAATTCACTCAACTTAATCAGTAAACGGACCAAGAAATGGAGAATAAAAATCAACGAAGGTAAATCGGTTCACGTTACGTTTGCTTTGGAGTAATTCTCAGAAAAACAGCAAATTTCAGAATGAAAAATCTTGAAGACAAAATTTATTTCCAATTTTTTTCAACGGGAACTGTTAGAGGGCACGTCTCGGACATTATCCGTGACATCGGGCTTAGTTCATCCTAGGGGAAGCGAGCACGACATTCTCAAGATTCAGTAACCACGGCCTAAGAATTTCCTGAGCCGTGGCTAACAAAAACAACCACGGCCCAAGAAAGTCTTAGGCCGTGATCTATAAAAGTAAAACACGAACCAATAATTTCTGAAACTGGGGCACTCGCGAGTTTCTTTCACGGTCGATAGCTAATTTCATGTGACCTAACTTCTGAAACTTGGAGGAGAAGCATACCGGTCAGAAATGAGCCTTGGCTCTTAGTTTTCTTAAAATATGCGTATAGAACGTATTTTCTGGACGTACAAAGTCTCCCATTCGGATGTCCGGGTAGAGACTATCTAGTGAGAAACTGTCAGAATTGAAAATAGGAATATGGAATATACGGGACACTGAATAGGTAGGCAAATTAGCAAACTTAAAGAAAGAGAAGAATCACGTTATTCAGCATTTGAATCGTTGCTATGACAACAATGGCGAATGTAAATGGAGACAAAATTGTGCATGCATAATTTAACAACCACGGACAACTTACCCGAGTTTCATGAAAATCGGTACATTTTTCACGTGTAGATAATTAGATTTTTTTTTTACTCAAATAACCAATATTGGCCGAAAATGCTGAGCGTTGACCGTGAGATAAAGGTTCATATTATTCGATAGATAGGTTGCTACTTCTTCGTACTTTCATGTCATAAATATTTCAATGAGCAGAATGATATTGTACTTTACTCACCTAAAAACAAAAAAGAAACAAAACACATTAATATATTTCAAAGATAAACCACAATAAAACTATCTTGACATTGTAGCTTAAAAAGTCTCGGGTAATTCGTATTCTCTTTTCAGATACAGGAACTGTTCAAAGAAATATGTATGTGCTTCATTAAATAGGTTTCCCCCTATCCTGACGCAGACCCAACCGAGGTAGTTCCAGGGTAGGGGGTGAGGTGTCCCGGGGCCAATTTGGCGCGCGTGCACTGCCATACGCCCCACCATCATCGTAAGTAAACAGGTACTTGATATTTCAGTGTAACTAATTAGGTAAGTTATGTTATAGGTACATTCGGATAAATAACTTCTCGAATAAGGGAGGGAGGGATCCTCCCCCTTCTACCCTTGTGCTGTTCAAACTTCATATGATTTTTCCCAGCGCGTTGGTCACGGAATCCGGAGGTCCCGAGTTCGAGCCCACGTAGCAACTCGCCAGATTTCGACCTAGGCCGGTTTTTCGGCCAGAAGGGAAGAGAGCTAAGACCACCCTAACAGCCTCCTCGACGTCTCCGAAGTAGTGCTCGAAAGGACGGATTCCAGGGCTCGGGTTGAGAGCAAATTAGAAGTAGCAGTAATAAATCGGACTATTTTTCTGTAAGAAGATAGAATCTTCAGATCATATGACTGTGATTCTTCAACCAGCCATCTACTTTGGATAATCTGCTTTACTTACGAGAATAAATTCACTCAGGCTTCCAACAATAACAACAACATCATACTCCCTGTGTCTTCTTCGATATACGAAAATCTTTCGATCGCCTCCTCCCTTCAACTGTCATCAAATCTCTACAACACCTGGATATTGCTGGCAACCCTATTTACTTTATTCAAAACTTCCTCAATTCTCGGGGTTTTCGTGTGCGGATTGGCCAAGATCTCTTCAGTCACAGATCTCACGGAACAGGCACCCCAAGGCTCGGTCCTAAGCTCGCTGCTCTATATACTGACTTTAAATTCAATTATCGAGGTCATTCAGAGCCCAGCTCAACACTTCCGATATGCAGACGATCTTGTCATCTACACACAACAGGAGTGGCAGCTCGCGATCTTCAAAAGACCATCGATACGCTCCCAAACTGGGAAGCCAACAAAGGTTAAAAATTTTGCGCCGCTCAAAGTTTGCGCCGAGGCTTCAGCCTAGTCAGCCTTATAGGAAATCTGACTCTGCCCATAAAGATGGCAAATCCGCGAAAAAATTCATATTTTGTAGCAATTTTACTCGTAGAATTCCAGACCAATATCAAACACTATAATATCCCACGGAAATGCTCATTTCTTCCTTCATCAATAAAAAAAAAAAAGTGACAATTCAGCAAAATTGATGCTGTTAGAGTGCCTTATATTTTTCACTTTGAATAAATCAGCGACGAGCATGATGAGCGTTTTCACCAAGACATGGCGGAAATGGAGAGGTGTTATCAAGGTCACTGGGATGCATCCATGATGGGGAACTACATGCAGACGTTGATAAGAGAGGATGAATCCATTCAGAGAAGTAAAACTTCTGGAAATCATTTTCCATGTAGGAGAACTTCCGATTTTTACTGTACTTACTTTACATATATGTAAAATTTTAATTAGAAAAGATAAGTTATTTATTTATTTTACCTAATTTAGTTGTATTTCATTAATAAAATTTGATTAAGTTAATCAGGTTGATTTGATTATGAAACAGGTTAGCCAAAAGAGACCTGAGAACGAGCATCGGTCTCCAGGGACATAACGAATAGTTTTCCTTGGGGGAGGGGACATGATGAAAGTTCGAACTGACTCATTCAAAATTCCCAAGTATCAAAGCAAAAGAAATAAAATTTTCGACTTCTCGAATTTTCTTAACTGTTGATCCATCTACTGAAATTTCCTATGAAATTTCCCAACTCCGGCTAGCTAACAAGGTAAATTTCCCCAACTTCTGAGTGAAAAATTCCTACAGGGGATGAGGTTTCCCTCCCTTCCCATATCGGCACGTCCCAGTCAGTCTAAGGTTTTTTTGGCCAACCTATAAAAATGTAATATTAAGATTTCCTGCATTATCGAGGGATATGCCCAGAGTTGGGCAGAGTTTAAATCCATACTTCCAAAAATCCTGATTTTGGATTTCAAATCCTTTTCCAAAAAGGATTTCGGTTTTTTGCATTCAACTTATAATTATTAGCAAAGGATTTGCATTTTGATGATTCCAAAAATAATTTAAATCCAAATCCAAAAATAGGGTGGCAAACACCCTAAAGATCCACACCTTATCAATTTTAACAGTTTACCTTAACTTATTGATATCTTGAAAATCAAACCTTACATAGTGATAGTCATATATCCTTTTTGTTGTTGTATTCTGCGAACTCGAAGGAAGCTCATTAGGTCGCCTTTACTAAGCAACAAGTTAGAACGCTGAACGCAAAGTCCTAAAAATTTCTATCTTTCACTGACTACAAGATTAGCATTTTAGCGCTGAGCTACAGACAGGGCTGCTTAGCCAATCGGAAGGGCTAAAAACTTAGCTAAAAGGTAACGTTGATAAACGATTTGCTTCGGCTAACAGCTAACATGGTCTCATTAGCTAGCTAATGACTAGCTAATTTTTTGTCGTAATCGATCGGCTAACAGCTAAAAGCTTCGACGTAGCTAAGCAGCCCTGGCTACAGACAACAGAAGTTTTGTATGCGAACGTCCTCAGCCAATGGTAGATTGAAGATTGCATGGGTGCTTACTGCTGAGTTACTGAAATTTAGAAGTCAAAATCCAGGTCATGGGATTTTGAATTTAAAATCTCAATTTTTCTGAAAATTGAGAGGATTTAGGATTTTGGATTTAAAATTCTTTTCTAAAAAGGATTCGAAACTTTGAATTCAAATCCTTTTTTTACCAGGATTTTAGATTTGAATCTTGGAGTTTCCGGATTTTGCCCATCCTTGGATTTACCTTGAGGGAAAGTGCCAATTGTTGACCTAGGTATCAAATGTTGGCCACTTTTTCTCATATCTCTACAGTGCGTTATGAAGAGTGCGCTGATGACGCGAATTGTATCAACATAAAATATACATTCTATACTTCCGTCTGGTGAGATTTTTCTGTGGAACCATGTTGCTTATTGCGCGTTATCATTTTCTGAAAGAAGGTGATTGAAAAGTTGATGAAATGTTGCTGTTGTTCGAAAGTGAAAGATTTAAAAAAAAAAAAAAAATTGTAAGTAATTTCAGCTATTTGAGTGATTTTTGATTTATAGTTAGGTATACAGTCTCAGCACATGCTGCATTTTAAAAAATTGTCTCAAACCTTATTTGCAATGACATCAAAGTCTACCTACACCAACAAATTATGGCCTTATGGAACGAAGAATGGATCCATACCACCGACAACAAACTCCGCAGCATCAAATCGGATATATCCAACTGGACCAACATCTTCAGCACCTTATGCGCTACCTCTCGATCAACCGAAACAACTATCAATAGAATCTTCCTTGGCCACTCACGTCTTACCCACGAATATATATTTCTTCACCAACCACCACCAATCTGTAACCTATGTTCTTCTCCTCTTACTATACTACATATCATCCAACACTGTAAATCATATAGCCGCAATCACCGCATTCAATACCTACAAATTGATAATGTACAACATCTGATTACCCTCATAAATCGCAACAATCTCTCACACCTTATCTAGACTAATTTTATAACTAATTTAATAAGTTAGATGTAATTTAACAAATAAGATGAAGAAACCGAGATCATGGCCTACAGGCGTTACGTGTGTCTCGTTAAAAAAAAAAAAAAAAAATGATTGGGCGGAAGCTTTGAAAGCATGGAATTTTAGTACTTTAAAATTGGTGTAATTTTCTTCAAATTTGAAATTTTGTTGTTTTTGTCGGGGAAACTGTCATTATTTAATACGTAGAACATTATTCTGTAGGTGAATCGCGTAATTTCAAGATTGTGAAAATGGCCAACATTTGGCCCACCTTTTTTACTAATTTTTACGTGCTGACAGGAAAGAATAAACAATAAAAAAAGCGATCCAATATTAATAAGGGGTGTCATGATCTCTTCGGTCCAATGAAGGAGCCCCCCCCCCTCAAACTCTGTTGGTTGACCCCCCTAATTTGAAATAGCACTAAATTTTTTCTTTACCTGACACAACTTGGTATTCCTTCTTTTTGCAGCGTCCATTTCACTCGTCACTTTTCTAATAGCTTGATTGCAAAGAAATTCTGTATAACGAAATTCAAATAAAACGTTTCTCGGCATTTTAAAACTAATTACGTTAAATTTTCCGTATTCTCGTAAAATAAAATAACCACAAAAAGTGACATAGAAATTCTAAATGATAAGAAATAGAAAAACTCCAACTTTCATGTTTCAGTTTTGGTGGCCGATAATTTTTTCTTTTTCTTTGCTGATTCATACGTACAATAAATAGCATATGTAGTACATGAAGGGGTTGCTTCGTCACTTAACGCCGTCTAAGTAATTACTTTCTGTGTTATGAATAATAATAATAATGTACTACAAACATTTCCTATTTCCTCATCTGACCAAGGAACCCCCCCCCCAAAAAAAAACAACAACAAAAAACAAAAACAACAACAACAACACGAATATATAAAGAATCATCTTCACTAAAATGGCCTCACAACACCCCTGTTAATCCGAAATCTTACATAAGAGGACAATGCCTCTTTAATGTGCATGCTAGTAACTTCGTCATAAGTAAATGTACCTAAGTAAGTATACTTAATCGACTGAATGAATTGCGAATGATTGTTCTAGAGAACCAGTGAGCGTGGCTATTTTACTTCAAGTATTCGTTTATGATCGATATAATTTGCTTAATTTTGTTAGTATAACGCTATCGAAAAATAATAAGTAAAACTTCAACTTATTAAATAGATGCTTACTTGAGAAATAAAAAATATAATATTGATAAATGAATTGAATTGATAGAAATTTCTTCTTGCGTGTCAGTTATTGGCCAGTCATTGTTGACCTGGTCAATAACTGGCATATTTATTTCGTTTTTCTGGGGATTATAAATCATGTATCATTTTTACAAAAAGTAATGCGATTCGAAGATTAGGGGTTAATGGTATAAATATTAAGCCATGCATATCGCAGAATTGAAAAAACTTGAATGGTCGATATTCGGCACGTGTGCCAATTGTTGGTTTTTGAGACCTTTTTTAAACCTCTATATTGATGAAGGGTGTGATGCGATTTACCAACTTTTTCTCAATATTTGTAGTAGAAGGATGATATTTCCTACTGCTACTAAAATATTCAATTTTTGGTATTGAAGAAAGGGTGAAACTGATTTTTGAAAAACCCCGGTCAATAATTGGCACTTTCCCTTACAACTGACGCATGTTTTTGACATCTAGGCTCGAAAATAACCGCACCCACGCACAAAATCGACTGGAACGAGAAGTTTCCAAAATGCCTAGTGTTATTCCTCATCAAATTTTAGACTCGAGAAAGTGCCTCACAATTTGTTCGCAACGGAGGTAGGAAAATGGCAGCGCCGCTGATCGCAATCAAATAACGAAAGACAAAAGTGCACGAAAAGTGGAATTCGTTCACTTTTCGATAACATTACAAGGTCTGTGTACGTCCGTGTTTGTTTATTGCGAAAAAGAAAACAGTTTGTACACATTCTAGTTAAATTTGCCTTCGCCCCTCCACGTTACCAGTGAATTCACGCAGCAACGTACTCGAAATTTGTCTCCTATTCAATTTGCTTCGTCGTGTGCGCGAATTTCGAACGCGAAAGCGGGCAAATAAAAAAGTCACAGCGCACACATTTTACACACACTGCACATCTTTTTCCTTCACACTTCTGCGTCGTAGTTGTACCGACTGCTATGAAGTACAACGCTGATGACTTCCTACTCCCCGACCCCCTGCCCCTTCACTCATTCGAATACTATACGGCTTCGGTCTGCGTCCGTGCCCCACTGAAACCGTTACACCGAACCGCCTTCTCCATCGTTCTTTCTCATTTCTACAAAATTTTCTTTAGCACCGCATTATCTCAAGACCTTATCAGTTATCAAAATATCAGCGGATGAAAGGCGAACTTGTTGGTCATCCTTCCTTGCTGAATGCTCCCTTCTGCAGGATAAATTGGACCCCAACAAAACGGACCATTCAATTTAAAAATGCTCGTTTACAGTTCGGAGAGAATCTGCTCAGTGACACAGCCATCGTGGCGGGCAGAATCATCCGAACGAATGGCAGGTAGGCAGGCTGGTTACAGAGAGTGCAAGCCGAAGCACTCCAAACGCTTCCTGGATGTGGTCGTAATTTATTGTAATTTATACGTAACAGCGACAATGAATTTTTTCGCTCGGCGAGGACGAAATATATATATATTATTTATTTATTTAATTGCGACTGTGCGAAATAGTCTTAGTCTTCCTGATTCGCAGATTTTTAACGGTACGCGCCGAGCAGTGACGAAATTTTTTTACACGGAACCGCACGTCGGAGAGTGAAACAGGCAGCAGGCGAGAGGCAACTTTTTTAAAGGTTAACCGCGCGCCGCGCTGCCGGGACGCCGCGACCGGTCGGCGAAACGCGCGGTCTCGAAGTACACGATTCTGCTGCGCGGTCCAACAAAATTTTATTGCAAGTACACGCGATCGGTGTAACTGGGAATGCGAAGAATGCGATCGAGTCGGATACACGCGGAGGCAGCTATTTTCGAGCACAGCACATCGTTCGGATACAGGGTTGGTATGTGCCCATCGGGACGCTCGATGACTTCCTGAAGGGCCGCCGCCAAAACAGTCGAACTTAGGCTGGGCCAACTGTAGGCTGGCCAGACCTACTCTTTCTAAGTATATTGTACTCTTTTTGAGCAATCAAAAAAGATAATTCTCTCTTTTACTCTAAAACTTTAATTTATACTCTTTTTATCATTAGCACGTAATTATTGCAAGTTTGCCATTGATTCCCGCACTCGACTTCAACATGAAAAGGAAAAATTATCTTAGAATAAATTTTGACGGTGCAGATTTGTGACATTTCTTCTGATCGTTAAACATATTCCAAAGTGGATATTTTATAATATTTTACTAGCACCATTGATTGTGACCAGAGGCGAAGCTTGACTTTCCGTTAGAGGGGGGGGGGGGGTAAAAATTTGCCGACAACATTTTCTAAAAACGTGAAAAATTGCCAATTTTTCAATCAAAATATTTTATATAAAAATAATAATAATAAACAAACAAACGTTCTTTGCAAATGAAAATTTCAAATAACCAGTTTCAAAATTTGCTGACTGCCTAATTATGGGGGGTGTTTCACCCCTCCCCCCGGTAGTTTCGTCCCTGCAAATGCAGATTGGAACTCTCACATTTGCGCACATGAGCATACCCTATTGTGGGAGGATAAGGCGGAAGGATGTTAGGAATATTTGAGAGGAACACACAACTTCCTTTACACATTGAGGTGTTCGTTGTTTACACTTGGTATCTCTTTTTCTGAATTTCCTCTGAATCGTCTCCTAAACTGATTCCAATAAAAACAAATCAAATAAAAAAAAACCACAAAGTTTCCTGTTGATTGGATTAGGGGAATCCATGCCAGAAGTTCCCTCTCGTTCTTATGGGAAAAATACATGGAGTTTTGACTTTTGTTCCAGACTAAATTTCCCTCCAATTCGGGCCGTACAGCGTTAGTATCGACTACCCTTATCAGCGACCAAAAGGTGAAGTTTTGGACACATGTAGCAAAATTTTGGAATCTCGGATGTACGGCCCGATATACCAGGACTAAAGAGCGTAAATTAAAAAAACAGAACATTTGGTATCGGATTCAGCTTGTGACACTGGAATGATAGGTCTTTTGATTTTCAACTTTTAACTTTTAATAAAATGTTCAACTTTCTCAAATTTCAGGCTCTAGGTCGAACAGAGAATCTAGTAACAACAGATTTCAGGCTACTCAAAGCGGTGGCGCGCTGTAGTCGTTTACGAATGATTGAGTGAGTCAGTGACGAAGTGAGGAAGTGAATGAATAACTGAATTAGAGAATGAATGCATGACTGAGTCAGTGACTGAGTGAGTGAGTGAATCAAGGAGTTACTGAGTAAGTGATTGAGTAACTGTGTGAATAACTGGATAAGTAAGCGAGTGACTGAGTAAATCACTAAATAAGTAAGTGATCTACTGAGTAAATGAGTGAATCACTGACTCATTAGGTGATTGACCGAGTGAGGAAGTGAATAAATAACTGAATTAGAGAATGAGTGAATAATTGAGTAAGTGAGTGAATCACTAAATAAGTAAACGAGTCACTGCGTTATTGAGTAAGTGATGGCGTGAGGAAGTGAATGAATAACTAAATTATAGAATGAGTAAATGCCTAAGTGAGTAAGTGAATCACTGAGTCACTGAGTAAGTGATTGAGTAACTGAGTGAATCACTAAATAAGTAAGCAAATGACTGTGTGGTGAGTGAATCATTGCGTGAGCGAGTGACGGAGTAACTGAGTGAATAACCCAACAAATAAGTGAGTGACTGAGATAGTCACAGAGTAAGTGATTGAGTAACTGAGTGAATAAGTGAATAAGTAAGCGAATGACTGAGTGAGTGAGTGAATCACAGACTCAGTGAGTGACGGAGTGAACAGATTTCGGGCTGCTCAAAGCGGTGGCGCGCTGTAATCGTTTACCTTGTAACCCTGATCAAGGGGAATATGTCATTTACAGGCATACGAAGAAATCTCAAAAGATTATGAAAACGAAAGCGTTTATCGAAAAAATGATTAGAACAAAATTTATAGTACATAAAATTTTCCTTCCATTAAGACCATTTTCATTTAAATCTGATGAATTTTTCTAAAATATGTAGGGTTTCAATATGTAGTTCTTTTTTTGTACGTGCCTAAAATTATAGATGGCGACTCTTTCGCGCTGGCAGTCCGAATAGTCTTTGAAATTTCAAATTCAACGTTTGCTACAGACTTTCAGATTTTCGAAATGTCTTCCACATTTCAGCTTTGTTTCAACCTTTCAAATAACGTTCGATGCTCAGCTTGAAACCTTCTGCTTTTGACTGATAGTCTCTAACAGGGATCCACGGTACTCCATTTTGAGAAACGAAATTTGACTTTCAGTTTGGAAAGGTGGAGAAGAAAAATTTGCCGACAAATATTTTTTGAAAACCAAAAACTCGCCGACAAAATGTTTAAAAAATTAAAAATTTGCCAATTTTTTAATCGAAATACTTTTTAATTGAAAAAGAAAATAAATAAACAAACACACATGCATAAAAAAATGAAAATTCAAATGAACAGTTTCAAAATTTGTTGACTGTCAAATTATTGGGGGAAAGGGGAGGGGCAAATGAACAGTCTTAAAATTTGCCGACTGTCAAATTATTGGGTGGGGTGGGAGTTCACTCCCCATAGTTTCGCCCCTGATTGTGACCAGGTGTCGCTCTTGGACCGTGTAGCGTTAGTGTCGCAGCAATTAAAATGATCAAATGTTTGTACACAGTGGTGCATGGCAATTTTTCATATTTTTTGGAATATCTCAAAAACAAAGCTAACTAACGATAAAATAAAGAGAATAAATTTTGTAACTGTAACCTCTCGCGGGTCGAATACATCGTATGCACGTGCGGACGAGAGGAGGGAACTTTCAAATGACTTCTGTTCATTATTAAAATCAAGGCCATATTATTTTTCCCATTTAAATAGCATTAGACCATCCATGAATGCACCTTTCCTTATTAGTGATTTTTTAATCGACACAAGCGAACCTATAATCTGCACGGTCCCGATGAAAAACAGTCTTTTTGTTTCATTTATTTATGTTCATTGTTATTTTTCATCCCCACCTTTTCTCGAAATCATGTGAATTGCCCATATGTGAGTGTTACACGGTGGCTCATTACCCTTCTTCGAGCATGTTCGGGGGGAGATTCAAAATTTAAGGTCCTGTGAGACCATTGTGACTGGATCGGGATAGAAAAAATCGTCACCGAATCCGTGACATCCAAAAGCGATCGTTCTGAGGAGCCTAGAAACTCTAGTTCTTAATTAGAGATTAGTGAAACCCAAATTTTGAAATAGAATTTTCCCTCGGGAGAGAGGGACTTCCTTGTGAATGTTATTTCGAAATCCCATTTGGCGTATCAAATACTTTCGAACATTTTGCGAAACCACCTGCCAGATTTTACTTGGTGCTCACCACACAAAATGTCTTGTGTCCAGCCACTGATGCTGCGATGTTTTTTATTAGTATAAAATTTGAGGGGAGAAAGGATGCTACTCTATGATGTTGTGTTACATGCCTATTGTTATCACTCAGTGCAGCCAATTATGAATTTTATATCTTATTTTTGAGTTTGAACCCATATTTTGATACCAGTTGATCATTTTCTGGTCGCGTACGAATGGGAGACGTATTGCGAAGTAAGAGCCATTGGCTCTAGCAGTAATTTACAAATCTGTCGAGTACCTCCATTATGCCGCATTTCATTTATTTTTTTGAATTATTTCTCAATTATTTTATTAATTAAAAATACATGTATTTTTGTACTGTTCGACATGATTCTCGTAATTTCAGTGAAGTGCACTTGGAACAATTTGTCTCTTCTATCCTGTTATAAAATTTTTCCGCTTTTTCTTCAGCTGCTACATTGGTGGGTGCATACACTTGGATTACTGATAATATTTTCTCCTTGTCAATCGCTAGCTGTAAGACCCCTATTCTTTCTGATATCCCTTTGAATCCCATTACCTTATTTTCCCATTTTTTGTTGATATAAAAACCTACGCCTCTGTACCCTTTTGTTTGTCCAAAATAGTAAAAAAAGATACCCGTTTTATCTTTTACATAATTTTTCCCCCTTCTCATTTCGGAAATTCCTACTATATCCCATTCAATCTTTTCTATGGCTTTCTCCAACTCATATAGCCTTGCTTCTCCTGCTAGCCCTTGACAGCTGTAATGTAGAATTTTGAGGGGTGTCTTAAACTTCCTCCCTTCCACTTCCCCTTTTTTATCTTTTAGCCGAAGTTTATTTATGTTCCCTATTGGCGATGAGTTTGTGCAGGCTTCATTTCCCGCGGTGCCTGCAACCTGTCTTGGGAAATTCGATCCGTTTTTGTCCTTCCCCCCTGATTTTTGGAGTCCCCTGGGGAATTCAACGTCCATTCCTGTTCTTCCACACTTACCGGCTATTTCGCGCTCGTTTGCTACAATTGGTTCGGCGATGATCCGGTACTCTTCGCACGCATTCATTTTAGCTGATTATAATTCTAACTCAATATATTCCATCTAAACTAAATGTTTTCGCGGACACATCATCAAGACTACCACTTAGAACTAAAAATAACGTTAAGGAAGTATTTTACATCAATTTTATCACTGATATCTTTACTAACATAAACCGATATATAATTACAAGTAGGTACGTTCAGCACACCTTGTGTAACCTTTTCGACAAAACATTTTCTCGCGAGTTGCATTCAGTTGAATGTAAAAGGCGGTCACTTTTTTAAAAACTGCTGTAACATTTTCGACATAACCATATTAAGAAATTGAAATGCATTGAGAAATTGATTAGCAATTTTTTCGACGTAACATTTTTATACAAAAATTTTAAAATCTAAAAAATAAATTGTGAAAAGTGAAATTCAAAAAATTCGACCAAACATTTTTATTCTGAATTCACACGTAGTGTTCGGGACCATAGGTCCATGCAAAAAATTCGCGCAATGAACATCCTCGCATCGGAAAATCTGTTTCACACGTATCGCATGTAGTGCTGCGCCGCGGAGCAGGCTTGTCTGTGATCCGGACCATAGGTCCACTGTTCAGGGTCACACGATGTTCAAAGAACGGATCAGAGCTCCAAAGTGTTACGAATCTCCGCGGTGTAGCACTACGTGCGATACGTGTGAAACAGATTTTGCGATGCGAGGATGTTCGTTGCGCGAATTTTTTGCATGGACCTATGGTCCCGAACACTACGTGTGAATTCAGAATAAAAATGTTTGGTCGAATTTTTTGAATTTCACTTTTCAGAATTAATTTTTTAGATTTTAAAATTTTTGTATAAAAATGTTACGTCGAAAAAATTGCAAATCAATTTCTTAATGCATTTCAATTTCTTAATATGGTTATGTCGAAAATGTTACAGCAGTTTTTAAAAAAGTGACCACCTTTTACATTCAACTGAAAACAACTCGCAAAAAAATGTTTTGTCGAAAAGGTTACGCAAGGTGTGCTGAACGTACCCACTTGTAGTGATATAATTGCAAATGAGATTATAAAAGATACCATTTTAAGTAGTAATTAAATTTTTACAACATGGTTGGCCACAAGTCAACGTCAAGAAAATTGATCCCAAGTGTTTAGACCATATTTTCTTAAACAAAATGATTTAACTTTCGAGCTAGGTTGTTATTTGTTAGCCATAAAATAATTATCCCTTGTTCTTTGCAGATTTAAATGCTTAAAGAATTACATACTATACATTTAGGAGTAGTAAAAATGAAGTCAACTGCTAGATCTTATTTTTGGTGGCCTTCCCTAGATAAAGAAATTGAGCAGTTAACACGTAATTGTCAGTCAAATTTAAGGTTTAATAAAAATCCGGCTAAAGTAAAATTACATCAGTGGGCATACCCTGATGGTCCGGGTAAAAAAATACATAGTGACTTTTGTAATTTAGAAGGTAAGACCTTTTTATTAATCACTGATCAGTATTTGAAATGGCTGGAAATCTATCATGCTTCTCATGGCACAAATGCAAAAATTATCATTAACTCTTTTAGAAATTATTTTGCTCGTTGGGGTATCAGTGAAGTTTTAGTAACTGGTAATGGCCCACCTTTTTTATTGACGGAATTTTATTCCTTCATGAGACAAAATGGTGTTAATCATTATTCAATGGTCTACCGCCTTCAATATGCGAGATGAACCAAATTGCACATAACCTTTTTAATAGTATTCATCGTGAACTTTAAAATAGTTCAAATACAAATCTAGCCTATCTGTGAGACTGAAGATACTATAAAGCTGAACAAAGTATTGTAAGTGCTTTAGCGCCTTCAGTATTACAGATAGGCAAAATTTGTACATAACCCATTTTGTAGATCTCAATCATTACTACTGTTAAGGTTATACGTGAATTTTGCCTATTTGCCACAATGAAGGCGCTATAAAGCAACAAAGTATTGTAAGTGCTTTAGCGCCTTCAATTTCACAGATAGACAAAACTTGTATACAAACTAATTTGAAGTTCGCGATGAATACTATTAAAATGGTTATATAAAAATTTTGCATAGCCGGCATTTTTAAGGTGTTGCGTAACATTCAACTTTCAGCCCCATAGTACATACCTCGGACAAATCCCCTAGTAAAAATTTACAAATTAAAAAAATAAATTTTTTTCACCAAAGGCAACTTTTTATCCGTGTCGCGTTCGAAATTTCGAAAAAAATTTCAACGATCCACCCTACCAGTGATATTTGAATACCCACCGCTAACATCCTAGCGAACACCGCGGCTACAGTATCAATCGAGATGGAAACCTAGCGTGCTCTGTAACCCCTGCTAGTTCACACGAACAAGGCATTACAATCGCAGGGCGTATTACCCCCAGATCAGAAAAGATTGGTACAATAAACTTAGATTCAATTTGTATTCTTTCCTTTTCTCTATCGATTGATTAATTGTGAAAATGCGGCGACTACAGTATCAATCGCAGTAGAAATATAGCGTGTTCCGTACGAGGCATTACAATCGCGGGGCGTGTTACCACCAGATCAGAAAGATTGGTACTATGCGCGTGGCACACCGTCGACAGCTTACTCAACGCCATGAAACACGTGGTTAGTAAAGCGAACTATGGTTGTACTTCTTCGGCACAGAGAAGGAAAACTCTTAACGCAATAAAACCGCGGGGAAAACAACAGCAAACTACCCCGACTATCTTGCCCAGGAGAGCAGCGTGTCAGAAACCGCGACCGCCAACATCCGGAATCGGATAGGGCGCCTGAAAGAACATATATACCACTATTGTGCCCCTCAAGGATAGAATGTAGCACTGGAGAGAGGATACGTAAACACCAAAAGAGGAGGGGGCATATTGGGACAAGTTTTTTTTTAAAGGGCATCAAACTTTAACGACGTAATCTGAAGTTTACATGAGATATATAGACAGAAAAATTGCTATCAAATATTCATCATCCCTGCAGCACTAGGAGAAACCCTCCCCTAGTTTTTCGTGTAATGTCGGGGTTCAACACCCCAAAATTCTGTTGTTTTTTTCCTTCGAAAATAACGCAATACATCAAATGCCATCTCACAAAAAATTTCCTCATAAAATTCCCTATAAAAATGGTTCTTACAATTTTTTCATATATAATTTACAAGGATAATTACAAGACTCTGCAATGCTAACACTAAGAATTTATGATAGTTTGACTGGTAATCATACTGGGATAAGTATGATGTTGAGAGTGGACCAGCAGGTAGTGAAATACGGTTTATTCGTTCCTAAATTCCAGAAAACGAAAACCAGGAGCAAATCGTATGAAGAGGAGGGGGCAGACGAATTAATCAACTGAAAGCTTTCAAATTTCGCGAGGAGAGCCACTGGAAAAATGTTTGCGATAACTTTGATGATTTGAAGGGTATTTTTCGTAAGATTGGGGTTGGATTTTTTCAACTCGAACAGCATTCTCCCAATGTTGTCTGACTGACTTGATTGGGCGAAAGGGGGCAGACTTTTCCCCTTTCCTCGTGGCTACGGTCCTGACGAAGACAAATCAACCATCCTTGCACCAAATATTGATAGTAAATTGAACATATCCTATGCAGTTACTCCTCAGATAATCCAATTCTTTTTCGGCACATTTGGTTATCTGATGGACGAGTTTTGTTGTTCGGCCTGTTTTGGCTGTGGTTGTTTCGGTAGTTCAGGAGCACTGTTTTAGTCACTTAGAATTATTCGGCTATTTGGCATTATTTGGCTGTTTAGATCTTTTTAATTGTTTGAATTACTTAAACTTTTTTGACTCCTTCAGCTGATTTCAATTGGCCTGTTTTATCAACATTCTTTCCAACATCCTCCTCATGAGAGCTTCCTATTTACGCTATTGCCGCTGACTGCTTCCTTATTGACTCTAAAAATGAAAATGCCTTCCAAGGTGTGATAATACACAAAATCGATCGTGATTATCGACTTGATAACGTGTTCCTTCAGAGTAATCGAAATCAACCCATTTGAGCAGACTATTTCAGTTTCTCCTGTTTACTAGTTGATTCCCATTTTGATTGAGAATGGTGCTCGGGAAAAGAGAGAGGAAGAGAGTGGGTGGAAGAGACCTAATTTTATAAAATTCCTCACTCGGAGCATTGCTCCATATTTGCGAAAGACGGAAACGCTCTCAAGTTCAGTGGCACCATTTATCGTGCAAATCGGATACAATGTTCCAAAGCTTCTCGAAGATCGAGAGGCCACCTTGAACCAGCCATAAGGAATACTAGCAGCAAATCACCCTGAACTGTTTTATACAATCTCATTTCGTTTTCATTTCGCTAAATTAGCATCGGAATACGTTGCTGATTTCGCCGATATTTCGCATTTACCTTGACAGCGCGATTGATGTGCGTTTTCGAGATACGGTAATCATGTGATTTATATCCTGATTAGCAAGATACGCCATGCTGGTCTTCAACTGGTTATGATAGCCCAGATGTACACCAGGATACCAAATTACATTGTCGACTGTCAGTAGTTTCTGTTTTCCTTTTCAATATCTTGTACAACCCGGCATCAAAACCAACCACAAAAAAAGACTCCCGCTTCTTCGGGAAGTCACCTAAAATGAACACAAATAGCCCCCTCCTCGGTTTACTGTTTTAATTCGTCACAATATGTAGCGGTAATTTGGTCTGCCCTCCTTTTAGTGGCACCCCGAGGGGTCGAATTCAGAATATACGATCAAAATTGAATTTAGCGATCCTGAAACCTATAAATCGTCACCTATCTCCATTTTTATTTTTCCAAATTTCCTCCCACATATTGAAGTTTCCGATCGAAATCGCTGTCTTAGAGACTCGTATCATCGATACACCTGGGACCTTTCAAAATTGAAGAGTTTGAAGTTTTAACGCTAATGGAGGCTGAGAAGAAAATTGTATGCTAAAATTATCTACAGAGAGAGTGGACTGTGGCTCTCTAGGTTGCTCTGCCCAAAGAAAGAATGCTATTTACATGCTCGGTTGCCGACTTCAGTCTAATGCTTGCTATATTTACTTGTTTTGGTTGTTTTACCTGCCAGCAGACACCCTCAATACCTAAAGTTCAAAGTTTAGTGAAAAATTCAATATTGAACCAAAAAACGATTTTTTATTTAATTGTTCAAAATTTCCTTAACTTCAAGGACATGTTGATTATGATTCCCTTATCTCTTTCCATGATGGCGTTTATGAGTACTAAAGTGTATCGAGGAAAATCCATACGTATATGCCATGTTAAACTTCAAGAGAGAGACCCGCAGAACAATATTATTCAAGATAATTGCAAATTTGATAGCGGCACTTCCAGTCAGCTTCCAGCTCCTTCAGGGGGCGTCCCGGTCAAAATTAGAAACATTTTGGATATAAGAACCACCCTAATCTATACGAGGTGCGGGGTCTGGTTGGCTGAGTGGATAGCGCGCTGGTCTCAAATTCCGGAGGTCCCGGGTTCGAGCCCACATAGCAACTCGCTACATTTCGACCTAGGCCGGTTTCGCGGCCAGAAGAGAAGAGGGCGAAGAGAGCCATAACAGCCTGCCTGGCGTCTCTGAGGTAATGCTCGAAAGGGCAGATTCCAGGGCTCGGGTTGAGAGCAAAATGAAAAAAGAGTATATACGAGGCGCTCTGTGAAAAGGTACATACGTCGGACACGCGAATTTTGCCCTGCAGTACAAAATGTGTGTTCAAGTCCGAAATTCCGTTTTTTTGGATTTGAGCGGAAACTGCTTCTAGACACATCTGCCCACAGCTTACAGCAGAAAGTAGTCGTCTAGGACGTGATATTTCAAGTTTACAAACGAATTACAATCTACAGACTGGTGTTTGGAAAAGGTACCAGAAGTCGCATCGATCTTGTTTACGTTCATGCGTGCGTTATCACCACAGCTGCGCATAATAATTATCGCGTTACCGAAAAACCATCGAAGTTTTCCCCGAATACTTGTGAAATTCTTCAAAAATTATTGGAAAATTCCTCGAAGAATTTTGATGAATTTTTTTTGGAAAACATTGGAAATCTTTTCTAAAGATTTCCGATGAGATTTTTCGGAAATTATCGGATTTTTTCCCCCAAAAATTTCCAATCAAATTCCTTGAAAATCATAGGATTTTTTTCCCCGGAGATTTTTGATAAAATTCTTCAAAAATCATCGGAGTTTTCCCCCGCATATTTATGAAATTCTTCAAAAATTATTGGAAATTTTTTGGAAAAATTTTGATAAAATTTCAACTTTTTCCCAAAAATTTCCGATGAAAATCATCAGAAATCTTTTCCGATGAGTGTTGATGAAATTCTTTGGAGAAAATGGAATATTTTTCCAGGAGATTATTGACAAAATTCTTCAAAAAACCATCAGAGTTTTTCCTCAAATACTTATGAAATTCTTTTAAAATTATCGAAAAATTTTGATGAAATTTTTTCTAGATTTCCGATGACATTCTTCGGAAATTATCGGAATCTTTTTTCAAACATTTCCGATCAAATTCTTGAAAATCATCGGAGATCACAGAACATTTCTCCTGAAGATTTATGATACTCGTAAAATTCTTTAAAAAACATCAGAGTTTTTCCCCGAGCACTTATGAAAATTTTCGGAAATTATCGGCATTTTCCCCCAAAAATTTCCGATCAAACCTCTTGAAAATCATCGGAGATTTTCCCCGAAAATTCTCGATGAAATTGTTCGAAGATCATCGAAGATTTTTCCTGGAGATTTTCGATAAAATTTTTCAAAAATCATCGGAGTTTTTCCCCGGAGATTTTTAATAAAAATCTTCAAATACTATCGGAGTTTTTCCCCGAATACTTATAAAATTCTTCAAAAATTATCAGAAAATTTCTCAAAGAATTCTGATGAATTTTTTTTGGAAAACACTGGACATTTTTTCCAAAGATTTCCGATGAGATTCTTCTTATTGGATTTTCCCCCAAAAATTTCCGATAAAATTTCTTTGAAAAGAATCGGAGATTTTTTCTCAAGATTTTCTGTGAAATTCTTCGAAGATTATCGAACATTTTTCCAGAAGATTTTTCCTTATCTTTTTAAAATTTATTTATTTTGGTCCCTCCAACAGCCAAAGCCAATTATAGGAGGGACCTTTAACAAAACACCAATGCAAGAGAGGAAAAAACTAAAAATAAATTTGAAAAAACAAAAGAAATTGGAAAAATAAAAAAACAAAGGAAATTGAAAAAGGTAAAAAAATAAATAATAATATTAATAAAAAATAAAGAAAAATAATAATGAAGAAAATAAAAATAAAAATAAACCAGCCGCATGTCTGCTTGAAATTCTTCAAAAATTATTGAAAAATTTCTGGAAGAATTTTGATGAAATTTTTTGGAAAACATTGGAAATTGTTTTTAAAGATTCCCGATGACATTCGTCGGAAATTATAAGAACTCTTTTCCAAAAATTCCTGATCAGATTCCCTGAAAATCATTAGAAATTTTCCCCAAAGATTTTTGATGAAATTTTTCGGAGAACATCGAATATTTTTCCAGGAGATTTTTTATAAAATTATTCAAAAATCATCGGAATTTTTGATAAAATTCTTTAAAAACCATCGGAGTTTTTCCCCGAATACTTATGAAGCTCTTCAAAAATTATCGGAAGATTTCCCGAAGAATTTTGATGAAATTTTTTGGAAAACATTGAAAATTTCTCCTAAAGATTTTCGATGACATTCTTTGGAAATTATCAGCATTTTTTTCAAAAATTTCCGATCAAATTATTTCAAAATAATCGGAGATCATAGAATATTCCTCTTGGAAATTTTTGATAAAATTCTTTAAAAACCATTGTAATTTTCCCCCAAATACTTATGAAATTCTTCAAAAATTATCGGAAAATATTCTCAAAGAATTTTGATAAAATTTTTTGGAAAACATTGACATTTTTTTCCCAATAAGATTTATCGGAATTCCCTCCAAAAATTTCCGATGAAATTCTTTGAAAATCATCTGAAATTTTTTCTGAAGGTTTTTGATAAAATTCTTCAAATATCATCGGAGTGTTTTCCCCCGAATACTTATATTCTTCAAAAACTATCGGAAAATTTTCTCAAAGAATTTTGATGATAATTTTTGAAAAACATTGGAAATTTTTTCTAAAGATTACCGATGAGATCCTTCGGAAATTATCAGAATTTTTTCCCAAAAATTTTCGATCAAATTCCTTGAAAATCATCAGAGATTTTTTTCGAAGATTTTCGGTGATATTCTTCGGAGATCATCGACCATCTTTCCTGGAGATTTTTAATAAAATTCTTCAAAAATCATCGGAGTTTTTCCCCGGAGATTTTCGATAAAATTCTTCAAGAACCATTGGAGTTTTTTCCCCAATACTTATGAAATTCGTCAAAAATAATCGGAAAATTTCTCGAAGAATTTTGATGAGATTTTTTGGGAAACATTGGACATTTTTTCTAAAGATTCCTGATGACATTCTTTGGAAATTATCAGAACTTTTTTTTACAAACTTCCGATCAAATTCCTTGAAAATCATCAGAGATTTCCCCCGAAGATTTTCGATGAAATTCTTCGGAGAACATCGAATATTTTTCCAGGAGTTTTTTGATAAAATTCTTTAAAAACCATCGGAGTTTGTCCCCGAATACTTATGAAATTCTTCAAAAATTATCGGAAAATTTCTCGAAGAATTTTGATGAAATTTTTTGGAAAACATTGGAAATTTCTCCTAAAGATTTCTGATGAGATTCTTCGGAAATTATCGGAATTTTTTTTCTCAAAAATTTTCGATCAAATTCCTTGAAAATCATCGGAGATTATCGAACGTTTTTCCTGGAGATTTTTAATATAATTCTTCAAAATTCATCGGAGTTTTCCACCGAATCGTTGCATTTTCTGTTGTCCGTCACAGCGCCACAGAGCATAGTAATGTGACGTGTTAACCTGAACAGACGGCCATGATGTGGCGGCTTATTCATATCACCACGCAACATGCCGGGTGTTCCTATGTTTCAACGAATACCGAATAACTCTGTATATTACAAGAAGCATCGAGGAGAAATACTACAATAAAGACAACAATTTATCAATCAACAAGCGATTCGAAATCAAATTTTGTACCCTGCTGTTGAATATAGTGAAGATATTCATCCTGAGGATGTATAAGTTGCGATAGATTGTTTTTCTGTTTTTTGATCATTCTATGCCATCGATGATAGATGGGTGTATGGCGATGCACGCATGCCGAATTGACACCGAGACACCGTACCCCCTATTCCGGAAACGCTCCGAATGGGTCTGCGTCAGAATAGGGGTATCCTATGCCATAATGCCAATGCTGAAGTACGTAGTTATGACTAACAAATGTACTTCCAATGTTCTCAAAACCGGATGCCAGTTAACAAGTGTTGATAGTATAGGTGATAATCTTGGTTATTCCTATCCAAACTGTGAAATTTATTTGAATCGAAATAAAATCCTTACTGTTCATACAGTGATAAGTGATAGAGCTGCACGACTGCAGTCTGTAGCCCTGCAATTTGAAGATGTTGCCAATCCTCTTCAAGTCGCAAAGTTACTTTTTTTTTTTTTGCGAAATGCAGGTGCATTTATGCTTAATTAGATTCTACTAAAACTCAAAAGCCGATTCTCCGACATATGGTACCTTTCCACAGAATGCCTCATATACATTCACCCTTTGAAAATGCCCACTCCCTAATAGGAGGTGATCAGGTGATCCATTCACATTGTTACCGGATACTTCTCCAGTTTTTCGGAATTATTTTATCGTAGAAACACCAGCCAGTGTTATATTTAAGGTGTACCTGTGCAGCAGTTTCAGAGTGAAGAAAAAAATGTATTGGAAAGTTCGATTTTAATCCGATGCGGGATGGTGTGTAACAGATGTATTCATACACGTTTACTGATACATGATGTGGTATATTCAGGTTAATGTATGCAAATAGAAACAATGTAAAGCGATTGAGCTAGACCGAAAATATCGACGTCGTAGGTACATGCATAATTTTATCGCCAGACCTATCAATATTATATTTTTATCTCTTCGTTTCATTCTTTTTGTTGTAATTTATGTGGAAGAAATTCGCGCATGCGAATGGCGATACCGAAACGAGCGGCGCTTTCGAAGCAGATGCGCCTCTTGTTCGGCCATGTTTGCAAAATTGCAAAATTGTACAACGAATATTCGAACACAGGCTCGGCAGGCAATAGACGCCTGTAGGAAGGAACGAAAAGGAGAAAAATGAAATTTGTGGATGGTGTACAGAACTAGGAAGTTACATTGAAATAATACTTATTATGTATTTAGGTTTCGCTCAAGGAGCTGGATGCCAGGGAAGATTTGAAGAAGACTCTCCCAGGGTTGAATGAAAATCTACGAAACTCTAGCAGACTAGGTGGAGACACTTCAATACTCTTCGAAACTCTTCCAGGCATTGTTTAGACTCGCAAATATTCACCCGAACATGCTGAAGGCTCTTTCAAATGTAGGGGCGGAGTGGCCCGAAGAGCAACCAGGCAAATGCCCGGCGGCCTAGCATAAGTAAGGCCTGACCAAACCAAGGTCATCCCAAAATGTAATGTGTTGACAGTTTATTACAGAACGAGTGCAGAAAAATTGGTGATTATTTTTAATTTAACCATGAGAATGGTGCTAAATCTCAAACTCAAAAATCAATCAATTAGGTTTTTAAGGAAACTTTGTTATTATTTTTACTTTAGGTAACCATGAAAACGGTGCCGAATTTTCAACACAAATTACTCATTTTAGGTCTAATGATAATTTTGTTATTATTACTTTTATTATTTAGTTATATTTGGTGTCCATGTTGGAGAGTGAGTGAACTTGGTAAATTCTATATTTAGGGTGTGTCAGTTCACAATTTTTTCCTTCTGTAATCCAGCGCGCTTTCGGCTGCTATGCCATCTTCAATGAAGTACCCTAACACTTTTCTCTTTGTCGTCCTGTATTTATAGTGGTGTGTAGTACCGTATGGTAAAACCTATTTGGTGTGTTTCTATTGGTTGTCTGTGGTTGTGCAGTCTGCCCAATCACTGAATGCTATCCTATTTGGTGTGTTCCTATTGGTAGTCTGTGGTCGTGTAGTCTACCCAATCAATGAGTGTTATGAGTGGGTGTTATGCTATTAATTGGAACATGTTATCACTTTGGAAGTTGGTTGTATTTATTAGGTTATTTTGTTTTGTTTCTGCCTTTATTATCTCGAGTTGTTCTTTTAATTTTCTTTTCCTTTGTAGTTTTCTATGTGTAGGATTTCGTATTTTTCTGTCAACTTGTGGTTGTTGTATCCCTGGTTGTTGCAGTGTTTTCCAAAGAGTGATTTACCATCCTTTAGCTTCTGTGATCCTTCATGTTCTTTTATTCTAGTTGTGAATTTTCTGCCTGTTTCTCCTATGTAGGTCATGTCACAGTGTTCGCAGTCCAGTCTGTATACTCTGTTGCTGTTGTTCCTGTCCTGTGTTTCTGTTTTGTCATTGCTTATTTGTTTGATCAGAGGTGGTCTGTTTCTGATTCCGAGTTTCACGTTGTATCGGTTGAAGAATTTTTGTATTTTGTAAGTATATGTTCCTGTGAATGGTATTGTTCCTGTGTGTTTGTCTGCTTTTGTGGTTGTTGATTCTATGTCTGTGCTTTTTTATTGTATTCTTAATTATTTTGTCTACTCTTTGTGGTTGGTATTTGTTATTGATGGCTATTTGTTTCATTTTGTTTATTTCTGTTATTCTGTGGTAGTAGAAGTTATATGTGAATACAGAGAAAAAAAAAATTAATAAGTTGGGCATGTGCTTGCTGAAAAGTTTTATTTGTTATCAGTATCCATTATGGTGACGGTACATATTCAGTAGATATCCCTTTGTTGTCCACAAAAATTCCTTCACCGTCTATAAAAATGCCTTCCCTACAAAAATTTCTCTGTCATCTACAAAAATTCCTTTGTTTGCAAATCGTATCCCCCCGCCACAACTGGAGCGGCGGGGTGGGGTGGGGTGTAGTATTAGAACTCACACATGCCTTAAGGTACATATACATTATACTCGTACATTCCATGAAAAAAATCCCTTAAAAATAAATTTGGAAATGCTGAAAAGAATAACCCTAAAATTATGAGTTATTGGGACGACTACCCTTACACTTGGCCACTTCGGTAGGATGATTCTAACATGGTAGTTCACGGTACCATCTTTCAGGTTATAATCAGAGACGAAACTTGACATTCAGTTGGGAGGGGGGAATTTGACGACAAATATGTTTTGAACACTAAAAATTCGCCGACAAAGTTTTTTTTTTTCAATTGAAAATTAGCTGATTTTTTTATTGGAAAGAAAAACAAAAAAAAAACAAAAAAACAAATACGTTCTCAGAAAATGGAAAGTTCAAATTGATTTTATTTACTGCCTTGATTAGGGATTGCGTCCCTTAGTAATTGGGTCGCTGCCTGATCTGCCCACCGTGGGGCAAAGGCTTCCGTTACCCTTTTCCGTATTTTCTTTTCCCTAGCAGTTGTTCCCCAGCGAGGGCCTAAGGTTTTCAGGAATTCATCTACTCATTGGGTAGCTGGTCGTCCTGGATTCCTTTCTCTGTCCAAGGGGATCCATAGGGTGCACGCAGAATTTCATTTTACCGGTTCTCCTTTAATCATGTGCCCCGCATATCTGTATTTCAATTGTTTTATTCTGTACTCTGTACTCCTTAGCCTGGTTTGCTTCCTGATGGAGCTCATTTTCACCCTTTCCTCCAACCTGATCCCCAGCATACTCCTTAGCATTGAATTCAATGTTTTTTCCAAACGTTCAGTTTGTTTTTCTGTTAATGACCATGTATGACATCCGTATGTCAGGGTGGGGACTACACAACCTTCCATCAAGATTTTTGTTTCAAGCATAATTTTCATTTTACTTTTTAGAATATGTTTTTGTGCCCAGAAGGATTTCCAGCCATTCGATATTCTTGCATTAATGATTTGACCCATGTTATTGTTAAATGAAGGGGTTTGTCCTAGGTATTTGTACTCCACTACTCTGTTAATGTTTGCCCCTTCTAGTCACAGTTCCTTCTCCTCTACTTTGTTTGACATAAATTTTGTTTTTGATAAATTCATAGAAAGTCCAAACTCTTGGCTCGTACCCTTTAGTTCTTTCGTCATTTTTTCCATTTCCTCAAAATCCTTAGCAATAATTATTACAATGTCGTCTGCAAACCTTAGATGGTTTAACCAGCGACCCTGAACTTTAATCCCTTTCCCCTCCTGATCTAAAGTTCTAAAAATTTACTCCAGTACGCTGTTGAAGAGGTTCGGGGACAAAGGATCCTTTTGTTTTACACCCCTTTGAACAGGAAACTTTGTTTCCTTTGAGTGCGTCCTCACATAGGGGGAGCAACCATATGAGTAGCTGGGAATTTCGATAATTTCATAAGGGACTCCTAGTTCTGCCAGGGACTGCCATAGCTTATCACGATAGAATCAAACGCCTTGTTGAGGTCTATAAACATCAGCCACGTCTTTATTTTGTATGCCTTTGCTTTTTCAACAATCTGGTTCAGCGATTGGATGTGATCGATTGTGGAAAATTTTTTTCTAAAGCCGCCTTGTTCAATAGGTTGTTGGAAGTCTAGTATATTGTAGATGCGCTCTTTTAAAATTTTTATAATTAAAGATTTTGGCTAAGTTCGAGGATTGGCTGATCCCGGTAGTTGTTAATATCCGACCTACTCGTATCACCTTTTTTTTGCAGGATGATGATTTTGGCTATACTCCATTGTTGTGGGGTTATACCTGGTTCCAGCATTAGGTTGAATAGATTTGTTAAAGGTTCCGTTAATGCCTGCCTTAGGATTTTTAAAGTTTCTTTTTGAATATCATCAGGACCGGGTGCTTTACTTATTTTGAGTCCATTCATAGCTTTTTCTACCTCTTCGCACAGGATGGGCAGAACTTTTTCCTTGTTAGTAGCTTTTTCTTTCCACATATCATTATTTTCGCTGGGGTTTGTAGAACTCTGTTGCCACTTCCACTAACTTTTGTCTTCCGTATTTTCAGTTCCTGAGTCGTTTTTCAGCTTTGGAAGCACGAAAGTGCCTGTTTGAATAATTTTTTTTTTTTTTCACTGGAGCCGTTTTCCTGCATTATTTTCTCTATTGTTTTCGTGTCAAATTCGGTGACATCCTGTCGAATTTTTTTCTTCAAATCCAAGATTGGAAAAGATATCGCCGAAAACCTTAGTGCGGGACTGTTTAAAACAGGGCTCACAAACGAAAATGGATTGAAACTGCTAGACTTTGCTGAACAAAATAACCTGAAAATTGTATCAACATTTTCTAATAAAAAAATCAAGAGAAAATGGACCTGGGAGTCGCCAAACGGTTAAACTAGGAACGAAATTGACCACTTCCTAACAAACGATATGAAGATAGTCTCCAACCAAGAAATGTTGAACAAATTTGAATTCTCCTCGGACCACAGGATGGGAAGATGCCTACTAAAAATACCAAAAAGCCACACACACTGCAGAAATAAAGGACCGCAGTAGGAAGTAACATCATTATACCAGTACACAAATATGCAATAGTCAACCAGATCTTCGGAAAAGAACTAGCAAAGAACGGTTTCGACTCGACTTTGGAATCCCAAAAGAAATATGGCATGTTGGAAAAAGCTATAAAAACCACGGAAAAACTAGTGGGTGTCAAAAGAGCGAAACCAGTAACTGACGACAAATGGTCTCTAGAAACCAAAAAACTTATAGCAAAAAGAATAATGTCGAACAGTAAACCACATAAAACAACAGAGCTTCTTGTTCCTGTCTTATTATTTTGCTTAGTTGCTGGTCGAAGGTATCCTTTTCTTTTTGTTTAGCTCCTAAAGTTGGGGCATACACTTGCATTATTGTAATTTTAATTTTGGAGTTAATCTGTAGCTTAACCAGTGCCATTCGTTCTGATATGCCTTGGATTTTATGATTTTGTTTGTAAGGTGTCTGTTTATATAAAAACCTTTACCCCTGTAACCTTGGGTCTCGCCAAAAGAGTGGAACCAGCTTCCGTTTTTTTTTTTGTTTTTTTTTTTAAATTAGGTCTTCCCATTTCTTTTTGTTTCGCTGATACCAACTATGCCAAAATTGATTTTTTGTAGTGCGTTTTCTAGATCAATAAGTCGGTCTTCCTTCACTAGCCAGACCCTGATAGTTAAAAGTATGAAATTTGTAGGCTCTCAAAGAGAATGTGTTAGGTTTTGCAGGTTTTAGATGACTTAGGTGACAGATTGCTGTGGACCATTTACCCCACGGTGTCCACTATCCGGATTGAGGCATCAAACTTCAAATGAACTGTTTCAAAATTTGCCTACTGCCAAATTATTGCAGGGTGTCCATTCTTGTTCGGAAATGATTTTCCCTGACTTTTCCAGGATTTCCAGGCCAATTTTTCTAGTTTTCCAGACCATTCAAATACAAATTACACATGCAAGGGGGAGGGGGTGTCAAATTCTTTCGAACATCGTGAGCGGCGAATATCGTCAATCACTCCGCACACTTTTTTTTTTTACTACAGTGTGCTTATGAAGCTATGGCAGAGAGGATGTAAAAATTTAATGATGGAAATGAAAACTCGCTCTATGGGGTGCAGCGTGGTGCGATGTCAATTAACGACTTTACAGATTTTTTTCCATGTGACTTAATGCCGACCGTGAAGGGGGGGGGGGTGAAAGAATAAAATTTGAAAATTGGAGTATAGGTTTTGGAGGTTGCTGCATTCGATTTTAGGGGTAATTTTTGGATCCTATCCCTCATGGTGCGACCCATGAGGTAGCAAGTACCCATGAGGTAGCAAGAGCGTAGGATAAGTAACGGTTGACTCGCAATTCACCCTTTCAAATTAAAGCCACCGAATAGGGTGAAAATGCAGGCTTATTTATTCAAAGTGTTGCTAATAGAGAAAAAAATGGGCAGATGATTTGAACAAATTCTTAAAAAATAAAATATTCCACAGGGTGGCGCAGGACAGGGGAGAATGGGAAAGGGTGAGGTATACCTTTGCTCTCAAAGGGCCGGGGGTGTTCTTTCAGCGGCGTAAGAAACGTATTGATTGATTGAATAGAAAATAATATCGTAAGTCAACTGAAAAAGCACAGGAGTTTAAATTTGGTCCAGATTAACAATCGGAAGCGATCTTCGGAATCAGCGACACAAAACCACCCCTATTTCGACACTTCGTGCAACTTTTCGCCGGAGAAGCTGAATTCGTATTACGACAGTGCTCTGGAAGGGGTCGGATAAAAATATCTGAGGCGATATTCGAAATCAGCGACTCAGAGCTTGGTTGGCTATCCTGTCTAAAAAATTCACTTCAGAATCTCGTAAAGAATTTGGAACTTGAAAAAAACAAGAGTAACCGAAATTAGCCCCTCCCTCGTGGAGCCTGAATGGTTTAGGGGGAGGGAAAATACCGATAAAAATGAATTCTGGAACCCAAGTGAAAAAGGTCCAGCATATCTAACGACAAATGCTATGAAAGTAAAAAGGTGGTCAGGATCTGAAAAATTATAGCACAAGGAGCGGCGGAAGAGGCTTCAATGTAAGAGTAGCAACTATGGGCGTAGCTAGAACTTTTTCCAGAGGGGGGGGGGCACGCAACATGCAGAATGCCTGTTAATAAGTCAACTGAAGCTGCCAAGACACTGAGACTGAGAATGCTTGCCTCGCCGCCAATGACTCTGCGCTCCGCTGCTCACCGCAATCTCACTCAAGATTCAACTCGTCGGGGAGATATGATATGGACGCTGTTAAGCGTAAGGGAACCAACCAGCAAAATCTGTTTTTTTGAGAACACGTGATTCGAAGCACAAGAGCCATGTAGAAACTATATGACACAGCGTTTACTGATAAGCTTTTTCTCAACGTGAGTGCATATTTTTGAAACGTGGGTCCAATTTTGAAAAAGTCTACTTTTTACGCTCTTTCCAACGATACTAATAACTTATTTTATTTACAAATGTTGATTGGTTCCCTTACGGGTAACAGCGTCCACATGCGAACGCGTTTGTGCAGGTGCAAGTCGCTGCTTTGCTATCGGTGTGGGGCCAGTCACACATTTCCGACATCCTATTTTCTGCGAATTTTATTCGGTTGGCTTTAAATATTCGAACATAATCTTGTGAGCACGGAAACATTATTTTTTTTCGAAATCCGGAGGGCGGGGGGTAGTTGCCCCCTAGCCCCTCGCTGGCTTCGCACATGATATCGACAGATACCATACAAGGTCATACATTTGGATTATTATGCGGTCTTTAGGTTTTTTCAAATATTTAGATTAATTACTCTTTCCCCAAAATCTCGGTTGCAAAGGAGAGGGGAGCCGAAGAAAAACCCGATGGCAGGATGTTCCAGAAGGTGGATTCATTGGTTTTCAAATTTTCATTTCATTACGACTTTCTCAAAAAACTCTTTACACTGAGGAGAGGAGCTAGACTGAATATTTTTTCATTTTCGCGTCTTTTCGCGCCGATTTTCAGATTCTCGCGAACAGGATGAGATGAAAACACGAAACAGCTGATATTGGGAGAAGTGTATAGGGATTGGTTCGCGTTTCGTCATATTTTTCGTGAAAAGTCACGAAATACGAAATACGTTAAGTGTATAGCCGCCTTAATAGAAAGATGTAGATGCAAAACGAATACCATGAAAACGATTTCATCACACCAACACACTCTGCACTACTGCGATAGGAGAGGGGATTGTATTACCCACGCCCTTTTCCTGTGAAAGAAAAAAGATAAGAAAACTGCCTGAGCGAAGCGAAGGAAAAATTTTTTAAATAAGAAATGGAGTAAAATCTGTTTGAAATACTACAGAATTTCGCAGTCGATCTTTTTTTTTTACAAAATTCCCTCCTGACTTTTAGGTGAAAAATGCTGAAAATTCCAAAATTTCCTGACTTTTCCAGACAGGCAAAATTCTCTGACTTTTTCAGGTTTTCCAGAGAATGGACACCCTGTATTGCGGGTGTTTACCGTCTCCACCAGTTTCGTCCCTGCAAATGCAGATTGGAACCTTATCCCCCAAGCACTCACATTTGCGCACATTAACATACCTTAGTCTGGGAGGGTAAGTTGGAAGGATGTTAGGAATACTTGAGAGGAACACACGACTTCCTACATTAACACATTAAGGTGGTCGTTATTTACTCTTGATATGTTTTTCTGAATTTCCTCTGATTTGTCTTCTAAACTGGTTGCAATAAAATCAAATTAAAAAAACACAAAAAAAAACCACAACACTACAAAGTTTTAGGTCTATTGGATTAGGGGAATCCGTGCCACAAGCTCCCCTTCGTTCTTATGGGAAAAACACATGGAGTTTTGACTTTTGTTACAGACTGTTGTCGCATTGTTTTTTATCATTCTTTCTGTCTTTTAAATGAAATAGAAATGATTCCAAACGATTTCAGCCAATCTGTTTAAAAAAAGATACTGAAAATAATTTTCTCTAAGCCGCAAGATTAAAATCATACTGAGGGTTAAATTTGCCCGGTAAATTCAAATTAGCCCCTTAGAAATGGAAAAAGTTGAATTTGGGGCCCTAATTAGTACCGGATCGAAAACCTTAACTGCATTTTCCAATTTAGCGACTCAAAAACACTCATATTTCGATATTACATTCAACATTTCCATTCAAAATTCCAAAACTAGTCGCATGTTCCAGCCCCCCTTAGGTGGGAGGGAAATTTTTCTCACGCTGGAATAAACTGCGTTTTAGTCTTGATGATAACCGAGTGCTCAACTTTGCAATCAAAAGAAGCGGGGGGGGGGAAGGCGCAATTAATAAAAAACCCTTGTAAGTCAGAAAATAGTTGGTAGCACAAATCGTCCTCAAAATTACAAGTACGATTTCCTGTTTCTGCTTACTCAAGTACCGTTTTAAGGATGTAAACATGACCTACATTATTCAATTACAATCTAAAAAGGAACTAAGCCTGATCCAGAAACTCAGACGGGGTGGCTGGAGATAATCACGATTTAATTTTTGCAAATTACAAACATGTGTTTCTTGACGACTGAGGAAATGACCATGTATGTTAACCGGAGATGTCACTCGAATGCTCACTAACTGATCCAAGTCCGAATCGATGTCGAAAAGTCCGGACATTATTAGACGCTAAAATCTGAGAATCATTTTGCCACCTCATCGAAGAGCCATTCGATCGCTTTCGTGTTTTTCATTTCTACATATCATACACTGCTGAGCCGAATCAAGATTCACCATCATGCCATTAGCTTTTTAATTCGCTGAAATTATCTATACATTGCGGCCTTGTCAATTTGATGACCTTTTGCTTAGATATCGCCATTTCCGATTGACACGAATGACGTAAAAGGCCCGTTTCTCGTACATCATACATCGAGGTGATGGGCGAAAAAGAAACGCAAGTCTATTAATTAGCCTGCCGCTTCATTTTCACGTAATTACGATTCGAACAAACGGAGATATTCGCTTATCGGGCATATCTCGCGCGTACAGAATCACCCCCCTCCCCCCACAGTTAATTGAAAATAGCTCAATCTCAAGATTAATCTGGGCTGTGCGTCAGGGAATGCGATAGCAGCTCTTCCAGCCCCAGATATTGTCTCGGTTTACTCGAAATCGGAGACGTACCGATAGGGGACGGGGGGGGGGACAAACTCCTCCCCCCAATAGGAATTTTCTACTCAGCAATTGGGAAATTTTACCATTTTAGTCAGGCGAGTTGGGAAAATCCAACAAGTTAAACGCTTTTTTTTTTTGCTTTGATACTTGGGAATTGAGTTGAGAAGTTGGGAAAACCCACCAAGTCAAAGTGAATTCTGAGTCGAAGAAAAACTCTTCGCTACGTCCCTGCTCGAAATTTCGTTTTTTTCGTTTGCCAAATGAAACTGACGAAGGTCATTGGATTCGGAATCCGCACAGTTTCATGGAGCAGGCATTGTTGACTCAAATGTACGCCGTAAGGACACCTCCATTTCGATAAGCCAAAAATAGAAGTACAACTGTGTTTACACTGTCGAGCACCGACGTATTAATGCAGAAAACCGACAACGAGAAATATGTTACTACATGCGGAAACCCGTCCGGTAAAATGGAACAAAAAATGAACACGTTTTCTGAATGAGCCTTTTACAGGTGGAATACAAAGAAATAAACCTATTTTGAGAAAATCGACTGTTTTACTAAACCCGAAATTGAGATGTAATAACTGCTGGTCAAGTATGTAAATATGCACATATTCTGAAAGTAGAGGCAATTTGCTACAAAATAAGACCTTGACGAGCTTTCTAGCATGAAAATTGGCTCAGGCACGCCCTGATGACGATGGAATACGAAAAAAAAACCTATTTTGAGAAAACTGATTTTTTACCCGAAGAAATGCGAAAATCTTGCTCTACGGGACTCCCCAAAAGCGATGAAGTGGGACCTTTTCTAGCATACATTGATGGGACCGTATCCCCTTGAAAATTCGAGTCACCATCGAGTCCCGTTCTACGTCCGTTACTCGGTAAAATGCCCTTCCCTTCCCTACTGGCTGACGAAATGTCATTTTGCAGGATAATTTCCGGGAAAATTCGGAATATTTTCGTTCGTTCTACTCCGATGTCTTGACGAATAGGAAGAACGCACCCATGAAACGAATCCAGGTATCAAATCTGAACGACTAGCCTCCCTGTTCCTTCGATTCTGAAGATAGTCAACTGAAAGATTATGGCTGCATTTTGAAAAATTTTTCTATTTCTTCAAAACAGAAATACAGGTCTATAATTTCACAATTCGCTGTAAGATTTCTGAAACAATGTAGTAGAATTTCGTTAATAGAAATGTTACTCCCTGGTTTTTCGAAGAGTAGCTATGGATGCTTTGAAAACGCCAAAAACACCTGCTGTCGAAATTGAAGGCACTACTGGGATCTGAAAATTCGAATTCTGAAACAGGGCCAGATGAATTTCAGTCTCCAGTAGCCACGTTCTTATTCCTGGAACTCTATCCTGCTTTCACGACTCTAACAGTTCTCCAAAGTTCACAATCCCGCACGTTCATCATACTTGACTAAAAAACTAAAGCTCAACATCAAACTGATTTCTTCATTCAAGAATTCATAATGCTGAACAAAACATCACGAAGAGATTATCAACACCTAATGTAAAATACTTGTTCCTTCCAAATATTGGTATGCAATACTAACGACACTTCATCATTGTATAAGCAGATCTGACATTCAGCAGGAGACGAATATCGTTTTAAAAGTGATAACCAGAAGAGATTAACGACCTCATCAATTATCATTATCGCTATCTGTTACGGAAATTTAAATCTACAATGTTTATACGAATAAATCAAGTTACTTCTTACAGAATCTTCATTCACGTAATGAAGAATTGCGTGAGTAAGGTTGATGAACATTTTTTCACGGCACACAGCGTATTATCGTTCGTACTCACAAGTTTTGAGAATATTTACAAATGGTCATCGGTAACGCGACTGTAGTTATTTTCCTTTTGATTACCAACAGATATCTCACATCGATACTGGAAATGAACATCTGATACATAAATATATCGTTCAAGAACATTGCAGTGCGAATTCATGCACCAAAATCTTGCATTCGGCATACATTGATAATACAACAATCAGGCAGCTCTAACCCCCAGCACTCGGTTCAGTCCTCGGAATGACGAAGAAAACTGATTTAGCTCTCGGGTGACCACGGCTCGCGGTGTGTTAAACTCTCAAAATGTACACAAGGCCTTTTAAATTCTCGCAGTTGCTCTGTATAATCTTTCTACGTCAAGTCGGGAAGAACTGAAATTCGGTCGTCAGCCTCCGATAATACCAGTTAAAATGAAGCCGGACACACGCCCAGAGCAGTCATCTAGTTTAATAACCCATTGATAACGAATCACCACTATTCAACGGCACAAAAGGACTTTTCAGTACAATAACGACACAACTTACTGTTACCTGTTTACGTGACAGACAACAGACAAGATGCAACTGTAATAGGTGAGATTTTAAGGCTACCTGGGAGAATGGGAGCGAAACAGGGAACTGACCACAGACTGGACAACTTAACACTTCATCCTACGAGCATCAACCGCCAATTGATAATACAGGGTTCAGAAATCAAATTTCAGTAGAGAAACCTTTCAGTTCGAACTGCACTAAACGATGTAGAATAACGTGACTACGACCGCAACCAAAATAGTGATGAATGATAACGAAGGGTGAACTTACCTCTGTCGCTGCTGTTATCCATAATTTTCGTGTCACATAACCCGATCACAAACATAAATCGAAATGCATAGTATCCAAAATGCAAACGAATGCCCTCAAGGTTGAAAAATTAGGTCAATGTATTACTAACACAATTAAAAAAAACGTTGGACGAGTTTCAGTTGAAATATACATAGAATATTATCGTAAATTCGAGTAGAAACAATTATCGGCGTCAATTTGATACCAAAAAATGCAATTACAGCAGATTACGAAGCCGAACAACTTCAAAAGTCGATAGAAATAGCATCAAAACAAAGTAGTTGAAGTCGATGTACATAAACTACAGGTGAGTTTATTGACACATAAACGGACATTAACCGTGAAACCGCCATTTTGAATTTTTATGAACGAATGTTGTAAAGAGAACCGTAATATCGCAATGCCAGATTATGATATCACTCGAAACCGATCAAGGATCCGTGATAAGCGTCGGGCGATTGGATGTTTGACAGTCAAAAAGGTCTGTATTATCCCCAAAAGGTGCGTAATATAGGTCTTTTTGATTATCAAAGTTGTATGATCATGCGGCCATTTAGAGAAGATCTCCAACCACAGCAAATTTTGTCGGAATGAGGGCTCTTCTATTTGACAATGGCTGTGGGTAAAAAAAAAATGTTGATTATTATTTATTATAAAAAATAAAATGATAAGATTTGAAATTTGTTGATAAACTGAAGGCGGATTATGATACCGTCAAATTTGGTCAAATTGTGAAGGAACATCATGGTTCCATTTCTGAATCTCTCCGAGATCTGATTTATAATTAAGTTGCAACTAGTCCGTAATTTGTAGGTATGTACTTCTCTTATTTCAACCGTAATCTCCTAACGTAGCCCTAAGAACCCTCAATCAAATACCAGGACCAGTGGTCGACTAAATGGATACCTCCTGATTACCGGCAATCAAGAAGCTGTAGATCTGAATAATGCTCTTTCCGCTGTGGAGGAAATATTTTAAAAACGTCAACTATAAACTAGTTGCCTTAATCGTCGTCTTGCTCCTGTATTACCTAGGTGCACTCGCCTATTTGTTCGCTCTAGAATACGACACCGAATTCAGTTACCCCTTACAGCGAAATATCGTCGACTGCAGTATCGCTTTATCTAGGCAAGAAAAGACTGATTGTCCTGTTATAAACTCTTATAATTATGGTTTTATAATCGGAAATGAGAATAAATGTAAAAGTAGCGAAGCTATTCAGTTAGTATTGATGATCAAATCATCCATACACAATGTAGGGAGAAGAGCAGCTATACGAAGCTCGTGGGGCTACGAAGGAAGATTTTCCGATGTGATCATCAAGCGGGTTTTCATCATCGGAGTGGACGACAAAAATGCCTCTTTGAATCTTGTAAAAGACGAACACAGCCAACATGGAGATCTTATCTTGGCCAACTTCATCGATACTTATTACAACAATACCATTAAAACGATGATGGGTTTCAAATGGGCCGTGACGAATTGTCTGAATGCTCGGTTCTTCCTATTTAGTGACGATGACATGTATATTTCAGTGAAAAATATTCTGAGATTCGTGAGGAATCCAACGGAGTACCCTCGGTATCTTGAACCAGCGAGAAATCCGATTGTGTCAAATTTCATAAACAAAGGCCTGCATTACGAGTTACCTGCGGATGCGAAATTATTAGCAGGCTTTGTATTCGTCTCGTCACCGCAACGACATCAATGCAGTAAGTGGTACGTTTCTCTAGAAGAGTATCCTTACGATAAGTGGCCACCGTACGTATCCGCAGGGTCGTATATACTATCACACGAAGCACTCAAACTGATGTATTACGCCAGCTTTTTCACGAAGCATTTTCGATTCGACGATGTGTACCTTGGATTATTGGCGAAGAAAATGAATCTCGAACCCTTTCACTGCTCGGAGTTTAATATTTTCAAAAAACCGTACAATCCTATGAATTTCAAGTATCTGCTGAGTTCACACGGATATCACTCCGATGAGTTACTTAAAATATGGCTTCAGCAGAAAACCATGGGCAATGCCTGAGTTCTGTCTAACTTATTTGTATACATTTATTAACTGCCTTTAGATCTGATTTCTGTGATTCACTTAGTTTAAAAAAAATTACAGCAACTGTACATGCTGATATTATTCATTTTTTAAGAAAATTTATGTTGTGTTTATTTTTGTAAAATACTGATATTGTGCAAAACTGTATCTCAGTTTATTTTATACGAGTATACCTGATGGTTAGAGAGCAGGGCCGGTTATAGAAATTTTGGACCCTGAGATGCAAGTTTTGGTGGAGCCTCGGCAGAAAAAAAACAAATGTCAGGGTTAAAATGAGACTTGTTTACTTAATTTAAAAAAAAAAAAAAAAATGAAAATACCGACATCTGATGTTTAACGATGGATTGTATTTTGATATAAAGGAAAATTTGAAGAAACTACTTATATGTAAGTGTTAGCACGTTCATGAAAACCTGCTCATTAAAATGATGAGAAATTTTCGAATAGTATGAACCAGTTCACAAAATCTTGAATTTTCACAATCTTTCAATACGTTGTTGTCTTGAGGAACAAGAACTCAGATCGATTAGTAATGAATTCATTTGCGCGCATGATATTTACATTATACTGTAACAAATACTTCATATCTGTTCTAAGAATTAATATAACTTCTGATGCGCAAATTAATCTCAGTTTGAAGATCGTAGTCTTACTATGCCACCATGAAATACATACAGATACTTTAATAGGCGGAGGGAGGGGGGCTAAGGGGCTGAGGGCTGAACCTTCCGAACGCATCGAAACTAAAAGTCCTCTTCCACCAGTAAGTTTGAAAATTGCCATGCATAATGGAGAAGATGATGAACAAACACGACTTGCACGGTTTTTATCACCTTTTAAATTTTGAATGAAAATCTTAGATCAGTTTAATACATCAAGTTATTAATCATTTGCCGTACCATCGAATTAGTAATATTCGGACATCAAATAACGGTGACACACTGAAACTTGAAAAGTTATTCATTTTTCTCACAAACCCATAAACCAGAATCGATGCACCTTTTCATATGATACCTGGCTTCTTCAACCGGCATTTGAGCAAGAATTTCAACGAGTTTAGCTTTATTTCGCTGTAGAAAACAATGCTGCATTTCCTGAAAATTAACTGATAGTGAAAACTCACATACCTCATGGCCATCCAAAATTAGATTCAAACTTATACCTACAGCCGTCAAACTTAGAATAGCTTACTTTTGGTAATGAACGGAATATGTTTTCAGGGTCGCATTCTGGGAGTTCTACTTTTCCAACAATATTTGTCTCATCGTTGACATCATCATCATTCAACTCATCCAATACAAACGTTTTTATCAACTTTTTTACCTTAACACTTTCTGCCTCGAAGTCAGATAGGCAATGCTCATCCGCCAGATTCACACTGCAATAACCAAAAATAACTTTCTTCACTGAATGAAAAGCGTATGGTTACATGCATTTTGAGTCATCCTGTAATTTACTTAATGTTGTAGTTATGTTTATATGTACCTAGTCAATAAAAAGTATATTCACCTGACAAAGAAAGACAGTAGAAGTTCTTCCGACTTCTTACCCGACATTTTAAATAACTCCAAAATGTGTAATAGAAAAACGATTTGACGACACACAATTTTCAATTTTGGTTTCTCCTAAAGTGTAACAAATACTTTAAGTTACATAAGGTCGATATATTTCTGAACTGAAAATATCTCTCGCAACATGACCACTCTGGGATATTTTTTCTCTTTATTTGAAGTTCGATAGATGTATGTACCTATACTTATCGAAACTCAGGATGAAGTGGATCGACTAGTAGGGAAATATGTATATTTCGCTGAGATACACCTTCTAACTGATCCCACCTGATCCACTTCACACCAAGTGGCGGTACATACATTCCAACTGTAACAGAAATGTTCATCTCCTAAATGTAGCCCAGAAATAGAGCAATACAGCTCACCAAAGGTTGGTTGATTTGTAAAGTACCTAGTTCACGATAATCTACCACGTGTACCTCAATATGGTTTTACGATGTCACAGGAAATGAGCATTTCACCACAAAACGAGTACAACTATCTATTTTTGCATTCTATAGGTACTAGAGAAAATCCACAGTGATCGATAATTCATGATTTCCCGGCGAAACAGAAAACGCGGCTCCCTCGATTTCTGAATCTCGTTCAACATTCCTGATTGTTTTCCTCTCTTTCCTCTGACAAATTTACGAGTCATAACTTTAGCAAAAAAGCTCCTCAAAAAATGTATGCATGAGGGCAGCTAGAAAAAGTTGATAAATTGGTACCTATGTATAACAACAACGGAGGTGAGAAATGGGGAACTTACTTTTCTCAAATATAATTTGATACCATACGAGATGAGGAAATACAGCGTTTGTCTTCTTATTATTTCCCGATGCATTATTAAGAAATTCTTCATCTCTTCGAAAGAGTTCAGCAACGCGAAGTGTTTCAGGTACGATTTATTTTTCTCCACGAAGTCGTTAAACTCTTCGAAACACTCATTTACCTCAAGGATGCTGGTATTTATGAGCGTTTTTGAAAATCCAGGTTGACATATTGTATCGATGTACCATGCTACCTCCTGAGGAAAATATGTACATGGGAACATATGTTTACGGCTTAAAAAAGTAGATATTGAGTACATGGGATACTGAGTTACTAACTATACTTTATCGTACATTTGTATAGAATAAAATTGCAGAATTTTAACCTGTGTTTTTAGTTTTTCTTCCTGCGTTTTCAATTCTTCTTTTTCGACTTCCAATTCTGCCAGTTGCAGCTGTAGATCGGTTACTTCTGCACCCACTTTCTTTCGATCTGCTATTGCAAGTTCTACATTCTGGAGACGTTTTGTCCAGCTAAAAACCAAATTCACTGATTTGTTACACTCATCGACATAATATATCCTACTATATAAACCTAAATAGTGGTATACAGTTGGACGCAGTTAAGTAAAAACCGTCCAAGCGACAAAATCCGTTTCATACCATCATACGTAACATTAAGAGCCAATGAATAATGCCGGTTTACAGACATAGCGTTTACTGATAAGCTTTTTTCAACGTGGATACACATTTTTTTTATCGGGGGCCCGATTTAAAAAGATTCTACTTCTTACGCTCTTTCCAACGATACTAATAACCCGCATTTTGCCAGCAAATGTCGCTTGGACAGTTTTTGCTAAACAGCATCTAGTTACAATAAGAAGTAGGTACTATTGGTAGAGCTAATACTTCGTGTAAGCATGATCGCCCGCCATTTCGACTCCAACCGTGCCCGTGGATGCCGAATCCGACTATGCGGAGCATACCGTGTAGCCAATTCGGCATCCACGGGCGCGGTTGCATTCAAAATGGCGGACGATTGTACTCACCAACTCACCTATCTAGAGCTTTACTATTAGCAGAGTTCAATAACTGATCAAAATTCCTAAAATCAGAAACTGTTTTCTCATAGGTACCAACAAAATTAATTTTTACAACTGTAAAACAAGAAACTTTAAATATATACTTCACCTTGCCTTACGGCACTCGTATGCAAATTCTTCGTTCTTGCGTTCTTCCATTTTCTTCAGTCTTGCCTCATGTTTAAGCCTGAATAAGGTTGCATTTTCGATGAAAGGATGGACTTCATCTTCATCAGAGGACAACTGGACAAAATGTTCTCTAAATGTACTATTTGCTTGTTTCCTTGTTAGTTTTATTTGTCAAACAAAATCGCAAGATTTTTTATGTTAATGGGTCCAGTATACATACCTCAATCTTTTTCCAGCTGCTGTAATCCACCATTTTACAGATGAACCTCTCTGACGTAAAGAGTTTAATATTAACAAAAGATTTAGTTTCCTATACCGTGAACTGAGGAAAATAATTCGAAATGAGTGACTTCTGCGACAATACTGTTATTTTTGAGGGATATTGATAACCAAATATATGTTTTAATGTCACTCTAACAATGTTTTGATGTACCGATGGACGTGGATGATGAGTGTACAATGGTAGGTAGGGAGTGGGTTCTTAAAGCACTAAAAAAATTAATGCAATTTGTATGTATAGATTGTCATTTACTAGGAATGAGGACCATATGCAATTGATTATTGTTGGAATGTCTGAGTCCTTTTCTCTTCCAATTTGGTCATATTTTCCTCTCACTCAAGACCTTCTAACTCAGTTTGCGGGATGAACCGGGCCAACATAAGCAATTTTAATCAACACTATATGAACAGTATCTTTTACACAACTATGTACAATAAGTTTTCTTATTCCCATTTTTATTTGTCTGAAGATTTAAGTATAAAAATGTAACAACACAGGAATGTTTGTCATACATCACAGTCAATCATAATGTTTTATAATAAAGATTGTCACAGTCTTTAATCTACTGCATAACTCAAAATTAACATATGCGTGTATTCGCACAAGTTCACACAAAAACGAACTTGCAATGCTACACTTTGAGGACAGTTCTCTGGTCATAGTTGACAAATATGTCATAGAACAGATACTAATACAGGAAGTTTAAATTCATTGTTCTGTTAAAGACCAGTAAATAGTTCCCTACTCGAGGAGGAACGAAATGACCGTGATATAATTTTAACCATTTTTCATAACCTCTGGTTGCCAGAAATGTGCTAATATGAGGTTCCAGCGAATCAAAGCATATCAAATGGGTAGGTAGATCTGTTTTGGTACTCATCGGATATTCTTTATCCAACCACGCCGTTGGATTACTGTAGAATTTTGTTGCTTCTTCGACGTAATTGACGGCACCCATTATATTCGGATCACATCGGAGAAATCTGGTTGTAACGTTGACGTGTAAATGACTGCAAAACAGCAAAATGTCTTATAACGGTGCACGTCGGATTTTAAAGAACAAGAAGGGGGAAAACTTGAAGACTCATGTATAGGTAGGTATACTGGCTTACAAAAGTGCAATACCAGCACATCCGAAGTATCTTAAGAGCTTATAATAAATGCTAACAAAAAATAAATAAATAAATAAAAATAGGAACATTTTTTGCTTCCTGAGGTAGAACTTAAAACATGCCGAGTCATGAGCTTTTTTAAAATTCTAAAACGGTAACTGAATAATTATATGTATCTCACCTGTACAGAGGAGTGAGATGGCATGGCATCAAAAACAGCAAACTATTCTCAGGATCATTAAGGTACTGCATAACTCTAACAGTGCCGACTTGATGATACTGACTCAAGTAATAGAAAGCATGCAGGCTGATTGTTAATATTGTGAATGTCAACAAATACGTATGATATCTGCCAATCACACACACACATTAAGTATATTCACTCGGTGCTTATTTCAAAGATATTCAGTTGATAACTGAACTACTGAGTATGTACAAGAATTACTTATTCAATGCAGCTGCCCATTTGCGTATTGTGTACGAAGAAATGAAAACCATGAATGGAATCAACGGTAGTATGAATCGAAATTCCTTATGCGGTATAAAACTGCAAATAAAAATATTATGGGTGCACTGTTTACATAATTGTCAACTCATTATTAAATCTCCAAACAGTTACCTGTATAATACCAACGAGAACCAAACGGTATTTTTTAGTTTATTGTAGACACCGTCAAATGGCCTGTCACTGCTGCTCGTGTT
This sequence comes from Acanthococcus lagerstroemiae, assembly GCA_031841125.1. Taxonomy (NCBI): domain Eukaryota; kingdom Metazoa; phylum Arthropoda; class Insecta; order Hemiptera; family Eriococcidae; genus Acanthococcus; species Acanthococcus lagerstroemiae. The sequence goes on from CM063114.1 coordinate 53,399,795, forward strand.
GGAGGCCATTGTAATGAAAAATGGAACGATACACGGTCCCAGAACTACCGGCAGTCCAATGACAAAGTACCAGTACAAAGAATGGACCGAGTAGTTTGCGCTTATATTGTAGACTATGTTGTACAAGATGAAGTTCCACCACGTCAGTACCCATTTTCCATACAAAAAGCTATCGATCAAGGTAGCAATAGACAACACGATCAGTCTGTAAATATTGATATGTAGGTATATCTTTTAGATATGCCTAAATAGCACAACGTGAAACACACATTGAAGTGGAAAAGCATAGCAGTACAAACTACATAGTTATTCCCAAAAATCTGCTAACAATTCTGGAGGGAGGACCTGAGAACCAGAGGAGAGATCATAAAAAAAAATTGCATGCAGTTCTGGGGCGATGACCTCAAACCCAGAAGTTCTGAATGAAACAGAAGAATATGGCCATTCTGCCTAATCTTCTATATATATAAAAATGAAATGTCTGTTTGTTTGTCCTTTATGTAAGCACGATACACTGAACGGATGTTGGTGAATAATATTGCGAATGCAAGTTCGGGGTTTCGAGTGTATTTATGGCCAACCAAAAGTTTGAAACTGTTCGTCGCGTGGCTGTAATTAAGCTTTAAAGCTTTACAAGTGTGTTGCATATGTGTTTGCAAGCCAGGTAACAGTGTATTACATTTACGCTGTACAGATGAGTAAGTGTGCGTGCGCGCCAGCCAATACACGGTCATTCAGTAGTCCAGTTGTCTGTCATTCTGATACAGTGATGAGTGCAACCGACTTCGCTGTCTGTGCGGACCCACCAGCAGGGCTCACCCGTCGTCACCACCTGCCTAGGTCGACACACGGACCAAGACGAGGAGGTGAGGGGTGAGTGAAGATAAGCAGCGCGTCCGGCCGCGGGGACCTGAAATTTCCAGGCGAGCGCTCTGGGAGTGCGGACCTTGGTCAGTAGGGAACCCCGTGGTGGCCCTGGTAGGACGCGCGCACCGTTCCGGCACGTAGAAATGGGGGCTCGGGCCGGGCCCCAAAGCGTCCCTCCGGTCACTGACGCAATACTCAAAAGGGTAGTTCCTGTGGCCGGGGGTGCGGTGTCATAGGGACCACTTTGGCATGCGTGCATTGCCATACGTCCCACTACACCAAGCACAAAAACTAGCTCTTGAACGGATCCTCAGCAGTACCAGATTATTCAAAATTCTCAATATCCAGAGTACTACCTTTCATTATACATGTACCTTGACATTACTTACCCAATAGGAACGTACTTCAAGAGTAATGTTTTGAACGGATTTTTACAGTCCAATAAAGCGTAGAAGCATAATGGCGCCCATTGAATAACTGCAGTTGGTCTTATAACACATGATAGGCATACCAACCAGAAATATTTTACTCGACCTGTTGGAAAGATTTACTTCAAATTAAGTTCCGATATTGATTAATCTTATTTGATGTAGAGCTTCAAATTAAGTTCCGATATTGATTAATCTTATTTGAAGTAGAGAGGCAATCTAATATCAAGTAATCAGCGTTTGAATTTTTGGTCATTTAGTTACAGTCTGTGTATTCAACAACTTGGAATTTGCTAGTTCAACAATAAGCAGTCCAGATAAGTAGGTAAATGAATCAGCATTGATGCATCAGCGGATTTCTATATCCCCTGAAGCTTTTTGTAAATTTCACTGACAAAAAAAACAAAAAAAAACCACATAAAACCACATCCTGATCAGCTGATTTGGCAGCGACACTGCCACAACTTAGCAGTAAATACGGCAATATTGCCGAGGTGCCAAGCAAATAATACAAGAGAAACTTGAAAATATTGCCAAATCTATCGCCCAACAATATTATTGGACGCTGTTAAGCAAAACGGACTCGAGCGACAAAATCTGTTTTTTGAGAACACTCAACGTGGGTGCACATTCTTGTACCAAGGGCCCAATTTTGAGAAATTCAACTTTTTACGCTCTTTCCAACGATACTAATAACTCATTTTGCCACCAAATGTCGATTAAGTCCCTTTTGCTTAACAGCGTCCATTTGGTTGTAACAGTAGTTTAGCATGCTCAAATGCAGATCGGTAGTGTGATTGGCAGTGAGCTGGTAATGTTCTGCAGCAGGCTAGTCGTAGCACTGCTAGCTTAACTGACAGTAATTCATCAAGATACTTTGGCATTAAAATTGGCAGTTCCCTACCATCTGTATACAGCCACCAAGAATGTTTCAAAACGCCAACACACTGTATTTTACACACCTCAGCATTAGTAGTAATACTAACAGTAGATCTCCTATACTTGTGTTCTTACTGACATTCGTACATAGGAAACAACAATGTGTGCTGTCTAAAAACAGACATAGAGGTGTGTTCTGAGAATGGAAAATTAACTTTTCCTACAAGCAAATAAAATTAAGAATCAACAAAAGGATATTGTCCAAGGTGTAATTGGAAATCAAACCTCTAGCAGTACTGCCATGGCATTCTTCATAGGGTATATCTACATACACCAACCACCAGCTTTACTTACATTCACCATTAAATTTGGTAGGTAACTGATATGCTATTGAACCTACCTGCTTCATGAGCAAACCACGGATAGTAGTACAAAGCTACACAAGTCAAATTGGTTTCAATGGTGTTTGTTAGCGTTCTGGTAGCACAGTATGCTAGAAAGACATTGGTCATATAACACCACACACTCCAATATGCTTGACGTTGACAGGTAGATACTTTATGAACCCACGCAACAAAATAAGTGTCTGAAATGGCCGTGAATACACCTTGTATAATGCATGGTAGCCAGACCAAGTGCTGCACGGTATCTAATCGCAGCACTTTAAGAATTTGGTATAACACGGCAACCCAACTGACATAGATGTAACTCCGCAGTGCATGGATCCATTCCCAGGTCAAGTATCCGTAACTGAAAAAGATATTATGGGCGATGTTATAATTTGATTTGAATTATTGAATTCTAGGATCTTCTGACTGTAATAGAAATCAGTTGAGTCTCATAATTTCTGCTTCTTCGTAACAGAAGCTCTATGGTTTGTATAATTGATAAGCCATTTTGATTGCAGGATTCAAAATTCTTTCATGTCTCAAGAACTGACAATTTTTCAAAATTTTGAAAAAACACCTATGTATTCGCAAAATTTAAGAAAATTCAAAATACTGTCCTATCTTTTGGTTTTATATGATTTTCAGGTAGAATCCAAAATGTCAATCAAAATTTTGAAAAAGTTGGTTGTTCTTTAGATGAGATTATTGAAGTGACTTTCTGCAATCAAAATGGCGGATCAGTTGTGACCATGAGTAACTATATGTAGACTCCTATTTGAACTAAAATTGAAACCTGGGGTGAAGTGGATTAGCTCTACTGGGAAGTATATCTCGCTGAATTACACCTCCTCACAATTGATCCACTTCAACCCAAATTAAGGTATCCAATTTATATCGCTTTAACCAATTTTCTGATTAAACTTTTTACCAATAACAGGGGTCAAAGTGGAATTATTGGTTTACATTGTCAGTTACAGGACATGAAACGAAACGAAACAAAAATGTAAACGAATAACTCCATTTTGAACCCCTGCTCAGCAATCGTATGTAACTGATGGCCAGCCATACGTACCCAAAAACTAACTTATGAGCAACTTCTAACGACTGCCAGTATTCATCAGCGACGTAATACGAATCTCGTGATAGGAGGCAACATAATCGTATTACAGTGCATGCGATTAGTAGCACGAGGTTCTTATGCCGCATTACAATTCTGCACACAGAGAAAAAACACATTAAAGTGAGCTCAACTAGAAATTTAAAAGTAGATCTCTTCACTACTTATAATATGTTTTCTGACATCGGTTCCGGAATAAGAACCATTTATTTCAACTTTTAGGCATAAAAAGGATTACTCGCATGTTACAGTACTGATTTCAAAAGATTCCACGTTGAATTAATTTTACAAGAACGCTCTCGAATCAGTAGCAAATGTGACATCAAAAACCAGATTAGTAATTCTTGATGGTTGCTAGTAACGCATGGGTATAATTGATCCGCCATTTCATTAGCAAAATGATGCTTCCTTTCCGTTTTCTCAAAATGGACTCAATGGTTTCAACTTTGCGTCTTCAGTTTCTCTGAGAAAATGGACACTAGTACCACGTAAAAATAATACCAACTAATCGACTGACAGAACAATATTTTGCATTTCTAACAATCTGCAATTCGCAAATTAATGTCCGAGTGGATAATGTACCAGCACACGTTTTTAGGTTTATCCAATCCAAAACTTCGATCAAAATTTCGAAAATGGTAAAAGTTTGAGAAATATGACCGATTTTTGAATTGATTCTCGATTCTCTGCAATCAAAACAGCGGATTTGCCTATGTGAAACTACAGAGCCCTGCTGCCAGTACTCATGAGCTGGAGAACAAACAAATCAGTAAAAAAAAAAAAAAAAGTATATTTTATAAAAGTACAAAAGATACGAGATTAAATCATGTTGGAAATACTAGACACAAAAGGCACACGTGAGAATAAGTTAATGAACACACAATAATTAAGTTTAGTGACCAGCCTCGATATGATATTAACTACAGAACTTTGGAGTTTGAATAAAATACTTTACAACTTGCGACAAAAGATTTAACAAGTTCAAATTTTATACTTACTCAATCATGGAGTTAAAAATGGCAACATGATATTGGACAGAGTGTACACACGAATATCAGAGTAAAATAGAAGTCTAACAACAAATTAAAAGACATCAATTAATTTAATTCAATTAAAAGACAGTCTTGATTATACGAAACTCAACATTGAATTCAACGAACACAATAATAATTTAAGGTTAGTAATTTAACATTAATTACACAAATTCAATGATATTAAATCTTTTTCATAGCTTGATGAAATACATAGAAAAAGCAAAGTTTCACACTCGAGGTTGCTCAAAACATGTAACTTGAGTTAAACTGAAAATTTATGGATCTATTATTGAAAATTGCAAACTTTAGATCCCTTTGATTTCTAATTGGTACGCAGAGAATGTTCCAATCAATTTTTAACAAACAGCTTGCTTACCTTCCATTTGGAAAAATGAATGCCTCTCTAGTTAAATAATCTTAAATGAATTTCTATATGTATTTGATTAACACATGTTTCTCACTGAAATTCATACATCCTTCCCATCTGAATCATAAATTCAGGCATGTTTTATTGAAAAAATGTACTCTTTAGGTTTTCATTTAACTAGAAAAATATATCACGAACAATTATTCAAAATTGTAATCTAAGTTTGTTCGTTTCTGTAATTCTTAGTTCAATCAAAGTTATCATGTTTGAATATACTGTAAAATTCTGAACTGAACTCTCAAAATACATTCATCCGGCCCGGAGGACCTTAAATTGGAAAATAATCATAAGAACAAAATACTACTATCTAGCTTTGTACTCGAATTACGATCTGTCGTGAAACACAAATATAAAAGTGACAAAAACGATAATCCTGAGTGCAGTACTGAATCTATTCTTTGCTAACGTGAATTATCACAGGCTGAAAGACGATGGTTATTAATGTTACCGCCTTATTTTAACAATTAAAATTTGATTAAAGTGATCTATTACTAGAATAAAGGAACTTTTCACGCTGTAACTTTAGCCTATCTCAGTAACGTTACGTAATATCATCTTCTAATTTCAATCTTTGAATACTAAAACCACTATCGGAGCTGGATTGGCCGTCGTTGATTTTCATCTTCAAATCGCCCCGCTCGTAATGAAACGGAGATTCAGAGAACTCGGCACCGGCGGAGCAAAATGGATTAACGTATTGCTTCGAATGACTGTCCGAGTTACGGGCTATGTTTGCCAGCTGTTTGAGCTTTTTTGGATGCGGTGTGGGTATCCTGGTCAACTTGTGCCCGGTGATGGTATTCGGATCGATTTCAAATTTGATATGACTTTTCCTGCTACTGGTAGATTGATTATCATCATTGCAAACGTTCCATTCTCCATTCTGATTAGGATGCATTTTCTGTTGCGGTAGTAAGTAACAGGTTAGAATACGTTTGCACAGATGGTGATCGTAAGTATGCTGAAGCGGTATCAGAGGTTTCCCTTGGTTGTGTGATAACCATACGGCAGTCAAATTTCGCAGTTTCAATACTGACAACGGCAGGTATTTCAAATTGTTATTCGTTAATGATAAGACCGACAGTTTTAGCAGATGGCCGATCTCATCTGGAATGTATGAAAGTTCGTTGCACCTCACCGTCAACACTTTCAAATTGATACAGCTGCCGATTTCAGGCGGTAATTCCCGAATCATATTTTCGTCTAAATGTAGAATTATCAATTTCCTTAGCAGGCCGATCGATGCAGGCAAATACCGCAGTTTATTATTCGTTAGAAATAACTCCTCTAAATTAACCAAACTGCCAATTGATTCGTGCAAGTATTCCAGACTATTGTACTCTAGTTTCAATGTTACTAAATTTGTCATACTTTCAAATGCAACTGGTAGAAAGCGTAAATGACAATAATTAAAATTTACGAAATTTAGCTTCGAACAATGGAAAATACCCTCGGGGACCGAGGCGACTAAATTTTCAGAGATGTCGAAGTAAATTAATCCCGTAAAATTACAGATAAACGACGGTATTTTCTCAATTTCATTCAAGTCGCACCATAACTCCCGCAAATTGACGAGATTGCTCAGTTCCTCCGGAATGTAAGAAAAGTGGTTTTCACCGATGTCCAGCACATTCAGAGCCATCAGCCTTCCAATCGTTTTCGGCAACGAATTCAAATGATTATCGCGAACTTCCAAAACTCTGAGTTTCGTGAGTCTCCCAATATTGGCAGGAAGGAAGTCGATTTTTATACTGTTCAGGAATAGTTCCTCTAAGGAGATCAACTGGGTGACACTATCAGGTAATCTTGATATCGGATTTGAACTTACATTTAGAGAATGCAGTCTTCTGCAATTCTTGATTGAATTATCGATTTCTCTAATGTAATTCTTACTCACGTCGAGTTCTTGTAAATTAACGAACAAACCAATAGCAGATGATAGGTAGGCAAGCTCATTATCCGACAGTATCAACGTGTGCAGGTTCTGACACTGGAATAGAGGCAGTGGTAGCTCTTGAATATGGTTTGATGCGAGAGACAGAACTTCCAACGTCCTTTCATGCAGCACCACGAACATAGGCACTTCACTCAGATCCGAATTGGCGAGGTCCAAATACCGAACTACTTCTACATTTTCAGGAGAACGTTTGTAGCCGAAACACTTCAGTAAAGACATACTGCTAAACACGCACGAATAGCATTCTTAAAAGCAAGCGAAGCAGATAAAAATAATAGAAGAGAACTTACTATGTAACTTCAGTTCAATTAGACTTCATACTAGGAAAATTTCAGCCCGAAGGGTATGTGATAAGGCCCCAGTGCGAGAATATTCACTTGTATCAGCTACCGAGGGCCAAATTGATTTGGAGTATCAGGATGCATCAGATTACTAAATAACACGGCCAGTACTTCAAAAATTACTCCCGATAGAATCAATCTATTTGAACAAAGTAAAATTGAAACTAAATGTTCAAATCGAACTCAAAAGCGCTCAAAAATAATCGAAATCAGTAATCTGAAATCCACATTATCACATCACGAATTTCAACATTCGTACTAATAAACAATGCCCTTAATCTGGAAAAGGGATCTAATGGCAGAATAGTTTTAGGTCCTCTTCCCAGGACGTATTTAATAGTATGTGGATTTCTAATGAAGCTCACGAAAAAGTACCTAAAATAATCGGATGTTCGGTATCTTTTCCTAATCGTGGGTCAAAACTACGTCAAAACTGAAGATCTTCGAAAAACCGGCCCTCATACTTTAAAATTTTACGATGTCCCGGCAAACGAGAACATCTCTTGATTCAAAGTTCAAGAGCTATATAGAAACTATAGGATATAGCGTTTATTGATAAGCTGCTTTCAACGTGGGTACACATTTTTGAATCGGGGCCCAATTTTGAAAAATTCTACGTTTTACCCTCTTTCCAACGAGCAACGATACTAATAACAACTTAATAACAATAACTCATTTTGCTTACAAATTACAAAATTTAGTTCGTTTCCTTCTGTTGAACAGTGTCCAAATTTGGACTTTTGGAGACGGAGACACCCATTATGAAACTTATCACGATACCACAAATCGTTACAGTAACGCTTTGTGTGGTATCGTGATAAAAGTTTCATAGTAGGTCTCTAATATACAAATTACAAACAACAAACAACTACTGATGCAATTTTTTATCAAAATTACGTGAAGGGCTGATACTGATAAGCTGATGAAGATTCAGCATTCAAACTGATTCAAACATCTACATGAGATTTGAAATGTAGCGGTCATCTTTTCTAAATTATGATGGAAATATTCAGAGTCACTGAAGTCTATGAATTTCATCAAGATGAGCCAGAAGCTGTGTGCTTGCGGAATATATTCTGAAAAATTCAAATTCATAGCTAGGACTTTGAATTCTCGCTGTTTCGTCTCCGGAAGTTATAAAATCAAAGGTAAACATTGGAGTTTCCCGGCTTCAGATTCCAGGAGTAATTCTCTTTTTTGATGTCTTAAGTAATTTTATAGTCAGCCTATACCTTCTTTTCATCTGCAGTTATATTCGCTGTTATGTTACAGGCCAACAAAATGTAAAGCACTGCTCTACCATGAGCTCTTACAATTTTTCGAATCCTATACTAACATCTCCGTTTCGGCGGTGTAATTCGTTCGCCGAATATCCTAGTAATAACTTAAGATATTCTGCCGCAAATGTGCACCCGAATCGATGCCTGAATTTCTGTCCTGTTACTGTTAATTGCGGTCAATTGCGAAAACAGGATGTCGGTACCCAAGTTAGAATTAAAGGCAGTATTACTATACGAAGCATAAACCGATTTGCTCAACTGAAAGACAGCACCGGTATCACGCAGATTCAAATTCCTGATATAGTAAGTAGTGACAGATGATTTCTTGATGACGTATTGAATATTGTAGAGTAGTTCCAAGGTTCATTGAAATCAGACCTGTTCATTCATTTTCAATTTTCTAGCGATCAGATTTGCTAAGAAGAATTAGCAATATTCCTGATGAATCCCTAGTAACCGTGATTGGTACCGTACAGGCTAGGCCAGACAATAAAATTAATGTGGTGAGCATTTTTGAGTACTTTGTACACCAGTGATCAAATGTGCCTATATCATCTCATTTGATAAGTAATGCTTATAGCAACGTTATTTTTGTCACAGAAATTGGACACCGGTGAAATAGAAATTATTGTTATTGAAATAACAGACGTTCTCCCGAATAGAAAACGGAAAAGAAATGCTATCGATGGGAGTGTAAGTTATAAGTATTTAGTTACGTTTGTTCGGCTGGTATAAAGCCATTGTTAATGAGTTAACTTTCTGTAACATATGTACCACAGAACCGAGCGAATCCAGGTGGAAGATTGGTACAAAATAGAAACTATTCGACGGCCCAAAAGTTGACAAATCCCGCTCTTAGCTCGGAATCCAATTCGTTAGACTCGGTGACGAAGAACGAATCAACAGATACCCCTGTAAGAAGAGTAAACTCAATTTTTAAGTCACATTCACTTTCTAATATGAATGACTTCATTCTTTTTGTGTGTAGAATGGATACGCTAAGAAAATAGAAAATGGGACCGCGTCTTCAGACGAAAAGTTTGTTTCACCGTTAGAGGATATCAATGACTACACTACCCGAACACACACTTGTGGGGAACTGCGTTTATCGGATGTGGGGAAACAAGTTAAATTATACGGATGGGCCGAATTTATCCGACTAGATAAGTTTATCTTGTTGCGTGATTCCTACGGTACCACGCAAATCATTGTCGAATCACCGGTAAACAGTCTTAGTATTCTTTTGGTTTAATAACTCAAGTCTGTTTTATTAGCTACCAAAACTGATGTTTCTCCTGTTTCTAGAAGTCCAATTTTGCAGTAAAGGGATTGCATCTAGAATCAGTTATCTGTGTTACCGGAACCGTTTGTGCCCGACCTGCCTCGCAAATTGCCAAGGTATTTGCACACTCTTCTTGTACCTTGCTAATAAGAAAATTTACCTTGTGGGAAGTAGGAAGGACTTCTGCTCTTTGTATTTTGAATCAAGTTGATGCGTTTTTAATAAGATCTTTGCATTTGAAATGAAAATTCATTATTAATTTGGCGTGATGTTCTATGTATTTTCATTTAGCACCTGGCAACGGGTGAGATTGAAATATCAGCTACCTCTGTCCAAGTAATCAGCAAAGCCATACCGAAGTTGCCTTTTCATATTCGGGAGTATAATAAAGTAAGTTGTGTACCTACTTCAAAATATGTTGCGTTCACATTTTAAAGTGCTGTATATATTTATAAATAAGTTGTGCACAGTTATAGTAAGTTGTGCACACATCCAAAAGCCATATTTCAAAGTAAGTTGTGCCCGCAAAAGTTTGTTAAGCTCCCGGAAGTCGTGCTCTTATATTGGACAGAGTTACACCAGTACACCAGCGTTATATTTCCATTTGACGAGTACATGAAGAAGAAAATTAAGTTTTTACCGTTGGAAATAATGTTGCAGGCTAACAGCGATTCGTTAGGTCGATACAGATACTTGGCTCTGCGTTTCCCGGAGCTGCAAAATAACCTTCGATTACGCTCTGAAATGTTATTCAAGATGAGAGAATTTTTGATTACTAAGAAGAAATTTGTGGAAATTGAAACGCCCACGTTGTTCAAAAAAACGCCAGGCGTTAGTAATTTCAAAAATCGATTGTTCGCTTAAAACTCGAACGCGTTTCCTCACTCAAATTACGTATTTCAGGGTGCTCAAGAATTCATCGTGCCTACTCACTCCAAAAATAAGTTTTACTCGTTGGTGCAGAGTCCTCAACAATTAAAACAGTTACTGATGGTCGGCTCGTTCGATAGATATTTTCAGATAGCTCGTTGTTATCGCGATGAAAGGACCAATACCGAGAGGCAGCCTGAATTCACCCAGGTATTGTTTGCCCCAAGTTGACCGAAACTTTCGGAGAAAGGTCTGCTGATAGTTTCGCCGAGACGCTGGGTGCTTTCGATTTATTCAAATCTGATTTTCTAGCTTGATGTTGAATTATCATTCACCACGGTTGACGGGGTCATCAAGTTGACCGAAGATGTCCTTATGGCATCGTGGCCCAGCTGTAAACCTCCGCTGAAAGGACCCTTCCCTCGAATGCGTTATCAAGATGCCATGGTAAATTACGGATCCGATAAGCCGTGCATTTTAGATAAATTTTTGGTGAGTGAGTGTCAACCCGCTGACAATATCAAATGACTTTCGTGATAAATATTATGCGCGCCAATAAGAGTATATCTTGTTTCCAGATTAAGGATTTGAAAAGCTGTATTCCAGACAGCGATGATACAAACGCTTATGTGTTAGTCGTACCAAATGGACAGGTAACAGTGCGAACATTTTACTTATTGGAAACTGAGTCGCGAATCAGTTGTTATCTCCCGGTTCTGTTTCAGTCCTTACACCAAAAGCTGAAGTCACGTTTCGATACTCTAGTCAAGGAAAGCGCGATAAAAGTGTATGTTGTGAAAACACCGTCTGTACAGAAGCTGCATCAAAATCTGTGCAAAATCATTCCCGGATTCCAGCCGTTGATTTTCGAGAGCTGCTGTACGGTGAACGAGGGCGACTTAGTGGTTCTGGCGAAAGGTCCAAGAAAAAAGGAAACCGTTAGTATTTCTGTTTCCCATCTCGAGTAGACATTTTCTAAGTAAATATTCATTCCTGTGTATACCACCTGCAGCTAGAAATGCTGGGTCTTTGCCGTCACCATCTGATCGATGAGCTTCATTTAATCAACGAGATGAACGAGAAAGGTATCTACGACTTCCTCTGGATCGTTGATTTCCCGTTAGTTGAGCAGGACGAACACGGTGAACTGAAATCCACTCATCATCCATTCACGCAGCCACATCCGGAAGACGTCGGGCTTATACCCTTCGAAGCTGTGAAGGTACTACAGCTGCTAATTGTTTTATTTTTATTCTTTCCTAAAGTAAAATAATTTCTAGAAATGTGCAAAATTCTCCCTTAATAGGATTGGAATCCGAGATTCTTTTTTGAAAACAGTCTTAGAATTGATATAAAAGGTCTGGATTTCGAGGATTCTGGATTTTAAAATCCTAGAAATGTGTAAAAACTGAAAATCGACATTAATTTGAGGTATAAATTTTCTGAAAAAAGTAATTAAAACTCTTACTTGAAAAGTAATTTAAAATCAAAAACAACAATTTGGATTTCGAAGGTCAAACTTTTAAATAACCTAATAAATCTTACAAAAAATGATGAAAATAAAATTAGAGAATGAAAACATTTACATCCAAATTATAAAATGTGCCTAAAACAAGAATTCGAAATCCAAAGTTCGAATTTTGAAATCCTAATAAACGGCTGTCTTGCGAAAAAATAATGAAACTCCGAGATACAAAATCACTAGAAGGGGATTTAGAATTAAAATCCAAAATATGTGTTTTCAGATTTTTGATTTTAAAATGCAACAATGTATAAATCCTACGAAAAAGGAATTCAAATTTAAAGTATAAAATTTCTTTATAAAAAGAATTTAAAATGAAAAATCACATTTCTCCCTGGGAAAAAATTAAAAAACATCAAAAATCTGGATTTTGAAGAATTTGGGTTCTCAAACCCTAAAAATAGGTAAATCGGGGGGGGGGGGGGGGAGGATTTTAAATATGAAATATTGAAATTTCGGAAGATGTTGAATAAAAATCCAAAATCTTCCTTGACGACGAATTTAAAAACAAAATACAAAATCCGGGTTCAGAATGTTATTTTTTCTTTTTTTTACTTGAAAATTTTAAAAAAGGGTGAAGCTTCAAAAAAAAAAAGAAAAAAAGATTTGAATCTGAAGTATCAAATTTGTTGATAAGAAAAATGTCTGATTAGAGAGGGCCTTGAAAAAGAAATTCTAAATCAGAAACCAAAAACTGGATTTTAACGATTCTGAATTATTTGGATTATGAAATACCCCTAAAAAAGAGATTCAAAATGAAAAGCCAAAACTGCTTTATGAAATGATCAAGCTCCCGAAATACGGATTTCAAAGATTTTGAATTCTAAAACTGTAAAATGAGCAAATCTTGCAAAAAAAAAATCAAATCCAAAATATAAAATCTTTAGGTTAAATTGTGAAATAAATATCCAAAATTCGCATTTTAAGAAGGCAAGATTTTAGAAATTTTATATTTCAAAATCATACAAATTGATGATTCTTGCAGAAAAGAACCTAAACCCGGTACATAAAATCTCTAAAGCAAGGATTCAAAATCAAAAGTCAGCCTTGAAAATATTTAAATTCAAAGTCTAAATTTTGAAGATTTTGGGTTGTAAAATCCTAAAAAGTATTAATCTTGAAAAAAAGGAAAAAAATCATTGAAAAAGGGCATGAAACTGATACCCGAAATTTTCTTTAGTGAAAAATTTTGAATTTAAACTCAGAATCTTCTGGATTTTGAGGATATTGGAGTTTAAACTTAAAAAGGAATAGAAAAAAAAAGTTTTGAAATTGAAATTTGATTTTAGGTGATTTTGGACTTGAAAATCTTAACAAGTTAATTTCTCAAGAGAAAATTCAACTCCAAATAGTATACCTAACATTAATGTAAGATCCTTAAAAAATTATTCTAATCAAAATCCGAAATCCTCCTTGAAAAATATTAAAAATTAAAATCAAAACCAGACATTTGAAGAATTTCAAGTTTAAAAATCCTAAAAATAGTTGAATCACAAAAAAAATTTTAATTCCATTTAAAAATCTAGATTTTAACGATTCTAATTCAAACATTTTGCATTTTAAAATTGTACAAGCCAAAAAAAGGATCCAAATTTGAAATATAGAATCTTTAATGAATGATTCTAAATCAAGATCATTATTATGTAGAAAAACTATCAAAAATGTTTATTAAAAAAATTACAATTTGCAAAGTAGAATATAAATCTAAAAGATTTTGAGGATATTAAATTTTAAAATTCAAAAATGTGTACATCTTTTAAAAAATATGAATCCAAAATATAAAATCCTTTAGAAAAAAATTCCAATCAAAATCCCAAATCCTATAGAAAAGAAAAAAAAAACACACTGGATTTTCATTAAAAATTATTTTACTGAGGATTCTTAGTTTTCACTTTGAATCCCTTTTGCTATAGATTTTTGTATTTTGAAGTTAAAATTTAAAGTCAGAATTTAAAGTCTGGATTTTGAGAAGTTTGGATATTTAAATCCTAGCAACAGGCAAAGTTTGCAAAAAAAGAATCTGAATCCGAACAATAAAATTCCTAAAAAGAATTCAAAATCCAAAACACTACTTTACAAAACTTGAGCCATATCTGCATGACTTTCTGGATTTTTGATTTCCAAATCTTAACGATAGAATAAATCTTAAAAAAGGAAAAGAAAAATTGTATAATCAAAATCTAAAATTGGAATTTCGAGGATTTTGAGTTTTAAAATCTTAAAAATGGTCAAATTTTACAAAGAAAGAATAATCACATTCGAAATATTAAATCCCCAAGTGGGGATTTGGAATGCTCACTGGAAAAAGATCTAAAAGAAAATTATAAAATCAGAATTTTAAAGTTTTTGGATTTTAATATTAAAGGACTTAAATCCTGCCATTCCCTGGTAAATTCAGGTGTAGCATAATGATGGATTTAATTTTTTGGATTTTTCCTTGTAGGCTCGATCCCTGGCTTACGATTTAGTGTTGAACGGATCTGAAGTGGGTGGTGGATCGATTCGAATACACAACGTTCAACTGCAAGAAACAATTTTGAAGTTACTAGGATTGCCCGAGGAAGATTTCAGTCATTTGTTGGAGGCTTTCAAAATGGGATGTCCTCCTCACGGTGGAATTGCCTTGGGTGAGTTGAAAATTGACACGTATGCTAGTCCAAGCATCTCAGGGACGTACCGATAGGGAGGCAGGGGACAACTTACCCCTCCTGTAGGATTTTTTCACTCAGTTGGGAAAATTTACCATTTCAGTCAGGCGTGTTGGGAGAATCCGACAAGTTAGAAGGTTTCTTTAAGAATTGAGTTGAGAAGTTGGGAAAACCAAACAAGTCAAAAGGTTTTTCTTCTTTTATATTGATACGTGGGAATTTGGAGTCGAGTCAATTAGAGAACTCTAACACGTCAAACGTTTTTTTATTCATTTTAATTTTCTGCTTTAATACCTGGGAATTCTGAGGTGAGTCAGTTGGGACTTTCACAACCCCCCCCCCCTCCAGTCCGCCGAGGAAAAACTGTTCGGTACGTCCCTGAAGCATCTTTGTCACCTGAGTCCACTTCTTTTCCTTACAACCTTCTTATCTTTAAATTTTCATCGTGTCTGTGTTTGGTTTGTAAAGACCCGGCAATAAAGTCTTTAACTCGGATTGATTTTTAGGAATCGATCGGCTAACGGCCATTTTGTGTAATCGGGCATCGATCAAAGATGTGATCGCGTTTCCTAAGGCCACTGAAGGACAAGACTTGATGACCGGATGTCCGAGTGATATACCATTAGCTGATAAGATCCGATATTATATCCCTGCGACGGACGATGAAAGAGAAGAAGCAGTGGATTCGTCTCCATATCACAGAGTGAGTTCACTTATTGCTGGTATTTTCCGCAGCCTCGTGCTTTTCTCCCTAAACTAGACACCGACCATCAGATCTCTAGCCTTTGTTTTGAACAATGTACTTCTAACCTTGCAGAAAGAATGAAGTGAGTAGATGTCAAATGTCGAATAATCAGTTTTGTTTTTTAGCAATCCGAAGAAGAGATTTGAACGTGGCTGAATCACCAAAATTTCGCAACATTAGTAATCACTATTTCACGTGCTCTTAAGCGCCCGTGGATACGGTGGTTGACGATTAATCGTAATTTGCTAGCTGAAAAATTGATAGTGACTGCGAATATAGATTGGTTCAAGCTATCGCCGATTAATCAGTACCCTAAGATATGTAATCGCGATTTCTTTGCGCATTTCAGGGTCATGTTTTGTGATTTATAAATAAAGCTTTATCGTTCTAGAAATGCAGTTTTGTGGAATGATGGCGCTGGTTCATTCTGAGTGGCCGACGGTATACAACCTCTCTAAAAATGGTGTGTTGAGTTTGAATTTAAATATATCGTTGTAGAACAGATCGAAGTAGCCACAAACATTTGAGGGGGGGGGGGTGTTGATAAAGAATAGCTGCGGCTATGGCAACTACTGAAAAAAAAAAGAAATATTTTGCACACTAGGAAAGACAATGTTCACGGTAGGCCATTGAGTGGCTAACTAAATCATATGAGCGACAATTTCTAGAGGCATAAACGCCAAACTGACCGCACCCCAGGTGAGAGGAGGAGCGACTTTACATTTTGGTTTCAGCACCAAAAAATTAAAACATACACTGATCTTTTGAGAAATGGAGGCACATTATAAGGTAAAAGACTTCCTTAAATATATATTTCGACAAGCAGTGGCTCGAGAAAAACAATGTATGGTATGAAGGTGTCGCGGTAGGTGTGCCATCCACTAATAATGGAGTAGTTGCCGAATGCTGTACTGAAGAGGGAAAATACCCTCAGAGAACGCTTACCAGTAGATCAGTTCCTACGTAAACTGGACGATCTCCTAATTAAGTGGTCAAAACCGGGGAGCAGAGACCGAGGGAGAGACTCCGAAGTGGACAGAGGGGCTCGGCCACGAAGCAAGCCACAGGCAGAGGACAACGAAAGCCGGTCAGAAGCAGACATCAGCCGCCCCGCCCAGGCCTGTTCCCCCGCCCAACGGCAGGGAGGCCCACAAGCGAGACCTCTTGAAGCGGAGGAGACCGCGTTCAGGTGCAGTCATCATCGCGAGGAGGAGCGACCCTAATTCGCAAGACGCGTACAGCGATTAACCTCCGGGAGTACGGAGTCCAGGTGATGTCGACCCCGCAGCGCCGGACCACCCTGCTACTGACTGGCGTGGAGCAGTCAGTCACCAAGGAGGAGGTAGAAGCGGCACTACCGGCCGCGCGAGTCATCAGGACGGAGGAGATATCGCGCGGAACCCGAGCCTTCAAGGTCGAGATGCCAATCGAGGCGGCCCTTGAAGTGCTGCGGCTCGGCAAGGTGCCCCTCGGCTGGAGCGACTGCCGGGTGCGCTCACTCGAGGCGGAGAAGAAGAAGACCAGGTGCTACAGGTGCCTGCAGGTGGGCCACATCGCCCAGAAATGCGAAGCTACGGCCAGCATGAGCGATGTGTGCTACTGGCGTGGCTAAGCCGGACACAGGATCAGGGAGTGCCGGGAGCTGCCGAAATGTCCACGGTGCAGCTTGATGGAGAGACGTGACTGCGCGCACGTCTCGGGAGGCCGAGGATGCCAGGACGTGAATGCTGCCCGAGGAGGAAGAGGAGAAGGCGGAGACCGAAGCCGGCGGCGGCCGAATCAACGCCGCTGACCAGGCCGCTTAACTTTCTGCAGGTCAACCTGAACCACTGTGCAGTCGCCCAGGATCTCCGGTGGAGCACGGTGGGAGAGAAACAGGTTGACCTGGTGATAGCCAGCGAGCCTTATAGGATCGACGAGGCGCGAGGGTGGCACCGGGACCGCAGCGGACTGGTCACCGAAGAAGAAGCCGGATGGGCAGTCAGGAAGCTAGACGCTGAACAGTTAGAGGCGAGCTTCCTAGCTCTCACCTGGGGAAAGGGAGAGCGCGGGGTAGTAGAAAGGAGCGCCGAGGCCGCAGGCGAGGACGTCATTAGAATGGTGGTAGCGGCCTGCGATAGCGCAATGCTCAGCGTCAGTCCGCCACGTGCGCGACCTCCAGTGTACTGGTGGACCGACGAGATTGCCGAGCTGCGGAAGGAGTGTAACCGCCTCCGTCGTCGCTATCAGTGGATAGAACGAGATGACGGAGGGACGGGAGAAGCCTTGTAGCGATACCAGGAGGCGCGCCGAGTCCCCAAGGCCGCCATACGGCGGAGCAAGAAGGCAGCGTAGGAGCTGCGGCAGGAGGCGGACAGCGATCCCTTCAGCAAGCCGTACCAAGTGGTGATGCGGAGAGCTGGGGGGCCGTCGGTGACGAACCGCATGGAGCCGGGAGTGCTGCAGCAGGTCGTGGAAGAGCTGTTCCCACAGCGCCCACCACTACCGGCATCGTCTGGAGACGCTACGTAGGAGTTCTGTTCACTGAGCACCGGCGAAGTGGACAGTGCCATCGACCGGATATGGACGAAGAAGCGGAAGGTACCAGGGCCAGACATGATCCCGAATGTCGTGCGGGAGCCAGTGCATCGAGTGGACCCGTCCCTTCTGACCAACGTGTTTAACCGCGCGTTGCAGGAGGGGCCATTTCCGAACCGATGAAAGACGGCGCGGCTTGCCCTAATCAAGAAGCCTGGGAAGCCAGACGGGCAGGCATCATCGTACCGGCCAATCTGCTTGGTCGACACCGTGGGGAAGGTATTTGAGCGGACGATCGTGGATAGGCTGGAGACACACCTCGAGAGGCGGAGGATGATCTCGAACAACCAGCACGGCCTCTGCGGATGCCGCACTCAGGCTGAGGACGATAGCGGAGAAGGCGATACGGGAAGGAAGAGTTCTGTGCGATGGTCAGTCTCGACATCCGCAACGCCTTCAACTCTATACCATACTCACATATAGTACAGGCGTTGGAGGCGGCGCGGGTGCCGGGCTACCTCGCACGGATTATCCGGAGCTATTTCAGCGGATGTAGGATCGAGATGGAGTCGGCGGCAGGACCAGTCACGCGAGAGATGACGTACGGCGTTCCTCAGGGGTCAGTCCTTGGACCCATCCTATGGAACCTCGCCTTCAACGGGTTGCTGCGGCTGGCGGTCCCACCAGGCGTGAAACTCATCTGTTATGTCGATGAAACGCTGGTTGTGTGCCAAGCCGCGACAACAGCGGAGGTCGCGAGCAGAGTCAACCGGGCGTTGGAGTTGCTGGCTAAGTGGATCGAGTCGGCGGGCTTGGACTTGGCGGTGCAGAAGAAGGAAGCAGTTCTGTTCACGAAGCGCTGCAAGTACGATCAACCCACGTTCGTGCTGAAAGGAGTCAAAATCGCGCTGTGTCCAGCGCTGAAGTACCTGGGGCTGTGGTTCGACGGGAAGCTGTCGTTCCGCGAGCACTTCCGGAGGGCGGTGGAGAAGGCGGACCGTGTCGCCAGGCAGCTGTCGCGTCTGATGGCGAACCTGGGCGGACCAAGGGAGCAGAAGCAGAGGCTGTACGCGAACGTCGTGATGTCAGTCCTGCTGTACGGAGCGCCGGTATTCGCGGACGCCATCCAGATCCCATTCCGAAGAGTGGAAATGGAGACGCGAGAAGGTCTAGCGGAGAGTTGCGATGAGGTGCGTCAGCGCGTATCGCACCGTGTCTTCGGAGGCGGTAGGCGTGCTGGCGCGCTTACCACACCTATCGAGCTGAAGGTCGACGAGATGGCGCAGATCTACAAGGCACCGAAGAAGGTGAAGGGCGAAGCGTGGCATTCAGTTGATCACGCTTCAGAGATGGAAGGAGAGGTTCGCCCATTCTTCCAAAGGCGAATGGATCCGAGGGCTGATTGGTGAGTTCGACCTGTGGACGGGTAGAAAGCACGGGAATCTGAACTTCCACCTGACCCAGGTCTTAAGCGGTCACGGATGTTTCGGCACGTACCTGCACCGGATGGGTTTGGCAGCGAGCGCCGAGTGCACGCATTGCAGAAGTGGAGAGGAAGACACGCCGTGGCATACGCTGTTCTAGTGCGACGCCTGGAAGCAGGAGAGGTGCGGGCGGTTCCGATCGATCCTGGAGATGGCGTGATCGACCGTCTTGCGCCGGACACGCTGGTCCCGGAGATATTGAAGAGCCGAAGCGGTTGGAACCAGGTGTCGGCTTTCGTTTCGGCCATCATGCGGAGGAAGATGGAGGCAGAGTGGTCGAGACAGAGGACTAGAGAACAAGCAGAAGTTGCTGCGGCGGCGGCGGATCTCGTTCAGTGGAGCTCGCCCGTAGTGCTAGGGCTGGAGCAGACACAAGAGTCTCGCACGATGAGTGAGTGAAGAGGAAGAAGCAGCGCGTCCGGCTGTGGGGGACCTCTGGGAGTGCGGACCTCGGTCAGTAGAGAACCCCATGGTGACCCTGGCAAGTCGCGCGCACCGTTCCGGCCCCAAAGAGTTCCGCTCGGCACTGATGCGATGCCCGAAAGGGTAGTTTCCGGTGCCGGGGGTGCAGTATCTCAGGGGCCACTTTGGCATGCGTGCATCGCCATACGTCCCACCACACCGATTAAGTGGTCGAAGGGCCGAGACCAAAATGTGGCGAACTAGAAACCATTTTCTTCAATTCTAAATATTCCGCTAACTTATGGACAAGTGCGTACCAGTGGGCACTCGCGAACTCGAATGTGTCGGAGGAAGTTAAGGCGATTCCCTTAGGCCAGAAAAGGAAGCGGGGGAGGCCAGCGAAGAGCAAACGAGCCCTCCTTCAGTAATTCCATTTCAGTTTGTCAGAAGGGTACTCCTAATGCATCTGTGAATACTTACTTCTGTATTTTAACCGACTACTAGGGGGCTTCGCCCCCTGGCCGCTTCGCGGCCCAACCCCCCCGCCGTCACTCGCTTCGCTCGTGCCGGCCTTACTCGGCGCTTCGCGCCTCGTACCACAGTCCTCAGTGTTTGGTCTGAAACTTTTGTTCCTGAGTTGAGGGTTGCTTTGTGCTTCTTTTGCTCCCCCTCTATCAGCGGTCCTCAATCTTCCACCATGAACCCCCTTCCATCCTTTCTTCATCGCGAGCCTCCTCCTCCTCCTCCACCACCACCACGACCCCCTCCACCTCCACGGTCACACCTCAACAGTTGCAGCCCTCCTCAGCCACAAACCCCTCCCCCACAATGGCCATAGTCTTCCACCTAGTCTCCTCCGATCACCCACTTCCACCCCGAGTGCCCTCAATTAGGACCACGTCCTTCGATCACCCCACACCACTATGGCCTTCATTTCTGTTCACGTACCACACCCCCACCAAGACCTCCTCACCCATCACTGCGACCTCCCCAATGGCGGCCTTAGTCCCTCTCTACAGCCTTCCCCTTCCGCGGCTCCATCACCCTACGGCCTCCTCGCTCCACCACCACGAAGAACGCCTGGTCCTCCAACCAGGAGCTTCCACGACCATGACCACCTCTCCCCCACGAGAACCCTTCCCTTGAAGACTACCTGCCCGGGACCAGAAACCTCCGCAACATGGCCTTCATTTGCCTTCCCGGTCGCATCTCTCACCAAGGACTTCCTCCTCCACCAGGACCTCTTACTCACCATTACCCCCACACCACCCAGGGCCTTTATCCCCCTCCTGAGGCCACGCCACCCATGGATTTCCATCCCATTCTGGAGCTCCCTCCACCATGAACCACCTCCTAGGAGTAGGCTACCCATGGAGAAATGAGCAATTAGTGTGGCAGGGTAGGTGGTCCGCGGTCTCTACTCCCTCCCAATGGCGGCCTTAGTCCCTCTCCACAGCATTCCCTTCCGCGGCTCTATCACCCTTTGGCCTCCCCGCTCAACCACCTTGAAGATCCTCTAGTCCTCCAACCAGGAGCTTCCACCACCATGATCACCCCTCCCGCTCAAGAACCTTTCCCCTCAAGACCCCCTCCACGGGACCAGAACCTTCCACACCATGACCTTCATTCGCCATTCCCGGCCGCCTCTCTCACCAAGAACTTCCTCCTCCACCAGGACCCTTTCCTCACTATTACCCCCTCCCCACTCGGGGTCTTCACGCCCCTCTACAGTTACGGCCACCATCATAGTTTTCCACCCCTTTAGGAGCTGCCTCCTCTACCATGAGTGCCTCTTACACCCCCCCCGCCTATATCTACCAAAATTTTACTGCCCCTCTAGGATCCTCACCCACCACTACCTCCTCCTTCCTCAATGGCCATCCTTTCCTACTTAGGATTTCCTCCGCCACAAGGAACTCTCACCCACCACTACGCCCTGTGCTTCATCTCCTTTCAGAGCCCCTGTCCTCACTGTGGCCCTCCAACCCCCTACCCCCTGTGCTTCATCTCTTTTCAGACCCCCTGTCCTCACTATGGCCCTCCAACCCCCTTGAAGATCCCTGACCATCCACCCAGGAGCTCTCACAACCATGACCACCCCTCCCCAAGAGCCCTTCCCCCTCAAGACCCTACCCCGCCACCAGCCCCTCCCGCACAACGGCCATTTCTCTCCGAGGTCCCCTCTCTCACCAAGGACTTTCTCCTCCACCAGGTCCTGGTAGGCAACCTGCAGCGACTTGTGATCTTGAAAATTATGGGTAATTATGTCATTTTATGTCTTTTTATGTCGGTTATGTCTTACAACTTGGAGGTCTTTTATGTTAGAACAGATTATGTCCTTAAAAGTAGCTGATCTGCCCCTGCAATTTTTCTGGTTCTTAAGTAGGCAACCCGCAGTGCGTTTTTTTTTCTCCCGGAGGCAGTGGCGGTGGCGGATTTTACGTTTTTCGGATCTTTTATATTAGAACAGATTATGTCCTTGAAAGTAGCTGATCTGCCCCTGCAATTTTTCGGATTTTTAGATAGGCAACCCGCAGTGCGTTTTTTTCCCGCGGAGGCGGCGGCGGCGGTGGCGGATTTTACTTTTTTAGTATATAGAGAGATTTTCTTTCACCGGTGGTGAGGGGAGAAGAAAATACATTTATGTAACTTTCAAAGTAACCTTATAAAAAATCGACTGGTCCATGTCTTTAACTGGCGATGGCGTGCTCCTCCATTCATTTCTTTTCACGGTTGTTCAACTTTTTTTTTTTCAACTATGTTTGTATTCTGGCGTGCATTTAATAAATGGACGGTGGACAAATTAAATGATCGTGCAAATTATCTACTTTGGCGTAAGTACATTTTCTCATTTCTAACGGGCTGATGAGTGTGACCCAAAAAAACCGACGGAATCGGTTCTTCAAGGTGTCAAAATTAATTTTCATACCCATTTCCTCTCATAAGTCGTCTGTGTGGTGTGTGTGTGTGTGTGTGTGTGTGTGGAGGGGGGGTAACGCTGTATGCGCCGAATGCTCAGACCTTGTGGTCCATTGAACTTTTCCTCAGGTTGATGTTAAGAATCAGCTCAGTGCCTCACTTTTACAGCCAGAGTGAGAAGTTTACTGGGTTCTATCCCTTTGACTTTATTAGGTACTGGATACTCCAGTCTTAATGCTTCGCACCTTGCTTCGGCTATTGCTGGGCATTGGCATATGATATGGATGGAGGTTTCCTCCTCTTCTCCACCATACTTGCAAGAGCTGCTTATCGCTACTCCTATTTCATACAACATGGTTCTGTGGCTTCAGGTCAGTTCGTCGCTCGACCATGAGACTACCTAGCATGTTTTCTGTCGAGCCCTCGATAGAATTCGGTGTACTTACTGGGGGCATGCTCTATCAATGTTTTGCTGACTTTCGTGCCACTTGCCATCCGCCAGAGCATTTCCATCTGCTTTCTTAATCTTATCTAGCCTTCTTATTGGCATTTTATGACGCTATACCTATGTATGCTACGGAAAGACATGGCCTGGACGTTACCAGTTCCTTTTTTATGCCCTCATTCACTAGCTTATCTGCGATCATGTTCTCTTTTATGCCGCAGTGCCCCGGTGTCCATAGTAATGATGACACGGTTCCCCTGAGCAATGGTGTATAATTTGTTCATGCAGTCTGCCACCACCGAGGATGTAGTCTGGTGTGCCAATAGTACCTATAGCTGCTTGACCGTCTGTACAGATGTAGATCCGCTTTAAACAAGCAGTGTTGCCGGATTCAGTTCTTGAAAATGTACCAGTTCCTCGTGAAAAAATAGACCAAAGAAAAAATCTCTCCCCCCCCCTACCAAAAAAAAGTGTTGCCAGATGTCCTTTGTAAAAATTAGGCCAACTGGGCCAAATCCCAGAAATAGGCAATCAAAATGTAGCTAGAAACACTAGTGTCCCCAGTGATAAGGACTGATAAAATTGGTAGATAGTATGGGACACAATTCCTCCAAAAGAGTTATGGTTTATGGAACAATCTTTGCTATCAAGAACCAAGGTACGTTCAAGAGCTGATAGTTGATAGTGATTAAGAGTGATCTCTATGTCATAACACTGGAACCTACTTCATTCATACCTCATGATAAGAAACAAAGGGATACTTGCTTGTTTGCTGACTTCCAGACTACCTCCCTTCAAAGTACAGAAGTGTGAAAAGGCATGTTTTCTGTTGCAGTGAAAGAAAAAACCAAATTTTCTATTTCCATTATGTTTTACAAATTTCGAAATGGAACCAGGAAATGGATTAAAATATTTCAAAAAGTTTCCAAATCCCCAAACTTGGTCCATGTGGACCAGATCTGGCAACACGAACAAGGCCCT
Organism: Acanthococcus lagerstroemiae; assembly: GCA_031841125.1. NCBI lineage: Eukaryota > Metazoa > Arthropoda > Insecta > Hemiptera > Eriococcidae > Acanthococcus > Acanthococcus lagerstroemiae. The sequence continues at coordinate 53,424,329 of CM063114.1, forward strand.
CCTGCTGGGTTCTGTCAACAGCCACGGCCACGGTGTTCGTTATTACCTCTGTTTTTCGAGGATAGTGGCGCCCTCACCCAGTGCCATTGAATAGTGGTCAGCGCTTTCTCTTGGACACGCTTTTAGGCACCTGCAAACCACACATGCTCCTCTTTCCCTAGAATGCTTGGTCACTTATTTTCCCATGTCTCCCGCGTGGGTACCGTTGCACTGTATAATTTGTCAAAGAAATATTCCACCGCGATTCTGTCCCTCGACAACCAAAAAAATATGTCTATTGTCGTCGCCATCTGCCATATCCTTCCACGGCCTGTTTCTTAGGCTAGGAAACTAATAAACGCCACTGCTCCCACCGACAAATTTTTTTGGAGGGATACACCGACGAAAAGTTGTCCTAGATAAGTCGGGGAAAAAAGTTCAAAAAGTCATCCTGTGTGCTTAGGATATAGCTTAATCCTTCCTTTATCACCCCGACTGATCATAATGACCAAAACTTAAATATCTTCTGAGATATTGTCAGTTTAGTTAAGCATCGCGTTAAAATAGGGCACAGTACCTTATAAATTATTGTCCGGCTTGGTTTTCAAATCAAGCTGCAAAAATCCAAAGAAAAGCTAACAATACTTGTCAATCACTCTCTAATCTCTAATAATAAAATAATATGACTTATCAAACTTACTTTAATAAAATAATACTAATAGAATCCAAAATCGGCAGAATAAAAAAAAAACACGCATGCGTACCCAGGAACATGTTTTCCGTTTTCCATCTACTCGAACGGACTCGGAACTTAAGCTTGTGAACCGAATTAGAATATCGTTTTAGTTTCCGTTTCCGGTGAATACCGATTCAATTTCGATTTGGTTTCGTCCTGGTATTTTAGTTCATATGAAAATTCAATAACAACCGGTTTCGGCGTCGGTGTACATATACTTGACTATTGAATAAACGGTCCATGTCGTTATGGTTCCAGTCTCGGTTTCGTTCCAGTTTTTGTTTTTACTTTTCCTTTCTCCTGCCCCTATTCTACAAGAAGAGGATAAGTCTTATTTTGTCGACTTCCGGATTTACAATTCTAATAACACTTTTCACGTAGAATCGACTGGTAACACTGATAATACACAATTCCGCATGGAACATGTTGAAGCATGCGGAATTGTGTAATATCAGTGTTACCAGTCGATTCTATGTGAAAAGTGCTATTAGAATCGTAAATAATCAGAAAATTGTCAAAATATGACTTTATCCCCTTCTTGTAAAACAGGGAATAATGTGAAAGTAAATCTCATAATGTGTCAGGGTTTTAAAAAATCGATGGTTTTTCTAATAATTTCAGAAAAATATAAGGATTTTTCCTGATTAAAAGCTCAAATTTAAAACAATTAAGATGAATGAAGTTTGTTTTTCTCCCGGTGAATTTTGAAATTCTTCGAGGCTCTGTCGTTTTGTCGAACTTTTTCGTGTTTCTTCTAAGATAATCGCCGAAAATATTCCTTTTTTTCTGGACTTAGAAGGAAAATGATAAAGTTCGAAAAAAACGGCTGGCTAAGTCCCAAAGAATGTTTAAAGACCACCAGAAAAAGTGGGTGATTGATGAAATATTTTTGTCGTAACTGAAGACGGAATATTTTCAAGCGATAATATTCTTATCACATGTTGTAGTATTAATAAAAATTGCTTCCACCCGCAGCAAACAGTTAAGGTCAAAGCCAGACGATAGAATTAGGTATGTCTTTTCCCCACGACTCACGAGTACGATCAACACACCTTTCAAGTTTCAGATTTCACGAGAAAGAAAAAATAAGAGAAAAACCGATTCAAAATTGACTTTCGGTTAGAGGTGTCGGTTTCTATCATCTTAATTTCATCACTATCATATTGGTTTTGGTATCTATCAATTGCAGAAGGTTTTCAAACAGTTTCCTGATCTCCGAAAATTTGTTTCGGTTTCGGTATTTCTAAATGGAAATCTTCTGCTATTTCGGTTTCGTTCCGGTCCACAAGCCTGCTCGAACTATTCAGTGTAATTTACGAAAAGCAATTCAATCTTCCAAATGTAGGGAGCTGATGGTTTGCATGATAACATTTTCGTACAAGCCTGCTGTCTGCTACTAGCCAAATACTGAAAGGCAAATTATTCATCGGCATACCATAGGAATGCTAATCAGCCTTTTCAGACTAATCTGGTAATCTGTAATTGGACGGCTGAGGGCACGAACTAACAGTCTTATGTTTTGAAGTTACAGACTATGCTAATTGAAATTATGTTGGATGTTGGTTAAAAATGTCTGTCACTGCGAGCCATTTCTGGCACTCAGCCCTCCAGTTATACCTATTTGCGTTTGGACACTCCTGTAGATGCGCTAGTGTTGTGGACAAAAAGATGATCAGGGCTATCTTTACCACAAAAACTTGTACAAGTAAAATGAGGTCTAGCATCTTCAATATTGCTTTTTATGGAAAACTGAAGAGAACTAAAGTGTTTGCTCTTATCATTTCCTTTCGGATGAGCCCAACTTCAGTTTTTTTTGCAGAACATTTTTGTCACTGATCCTATTTTCATCCAAATACACCAATCAGCGCGCCGCATTTCATTAGGCCGCTAGAGAGCGACTCTTTAGCGTCCAAACGCGAATAGTTGTCCTAGATGCAACAGATTTAATTCTTACCTGCTCTTTATCGGCTTCCATTTATTTTTAAAAATGTTGTAGTAAAACTTATTCGTAGTATGACAGATGAACCGTAGGGATTTACTGCGTTGTAGAGTAGTTATCAGATGAGTTTGGTAGTCTCCACAGAACTAAAAAAAAATAGTAATACTATAGTGAAAGAGCTATCAGTTCCTCATAGTAAATTCTATTAAGAAATTATCAGGATCATTTTTCGAAATGGTTCTTACTTGCAACCTTGGATACATCTTTCAGACGTCCTTTCACATTATACCTACTTTAAACACACAGCCACACGTGCTTTCTATCTCACTTACTGTAAAATCCAGAAACTGAAGCCTGTGCAAATGATTGCTCAATTCAATGAGATTCTCCGGTGAAATCGATGTGTGACTGAGATCCAGGAACTCTAAAGCTGGACAGTTTTCTTTAAGGGCCAAGAAACTCGCATCCGGTATCTGCAAATAAGTTTTAATTTTACCATAAATTCTGTCTAAATCAATCTAACATTGAGAGTTACGATTTTGACTACCCACCGCTCTGCAGTCGTGCAAGGATAAGAATTTCAAATTTGGAAGAACCATTTCTGATATGCTTGCGCCAGTCAGATGTTCACAGTTTGTGAGGACTAAAGTTTCAAGTTCTGAAAATAAAAATATAGGCATTGGTCAGAAAGATGCATAATATTTCATTCAAAGTACCTAAACAACCCTAGATCACATACACTGACTCACTTTGTAGCCTGCGAATGGAGAAGGTGACTGTTGACATAGTATTGCTGTCCAAATTCGATTTTCCCGTGAATCCATAATCTGTGATGTTGAAGTTGAATTGCAGAATTAAACTCACTAAATTAACCTGTAAGCATGTCTCCCTTCAGTACGTGTAGACCAACTGAGTAGATACTTTCAGCTATAGCGAACGTGAACCTCCAAGCCATATTCATCCAGTGACTCACCTGATATTTTAGGATAATCTGCAGCAGAGCGTTATCTACGTTTTCCTTTCCCAAATTCAAATAGGCCAAATTACAAAATGTCTCCAAGAACAACAGTACGTCTCCTTTCAGTAACGATGGACTAATAATGCTAAGATCTCGTAACGTCCAGTTCGGACCAGAAACGCGAGCGTACTCTTTTTCTTCAAACCGGAAATCAAAATGTAGCTTCAAAGTGTACAAGCTCGCTGACGCTAATTTCTCGAAAATATCGTACCTCAGAGTCATCGGCTCTGGCCTTCCACGTTCCAGCAAATCTTCCAGCACCACACACCTTAACCTTGGACAACTATCCAGCATGCGTCCGAGACCCTGACTACTGAAATAAATTCCCACTAATGAAACATCTTCCAAATTGTTTTGCGCAGAGATGAACATTTCCAAGGCTGGTAGTTCATCAGAACCCATTGCGCTGAAATAGCTTGGCCTGAAGTGAAACCGTTTTAATTTCAAGTTCGGAGCACAGTGCAATGCGGCAACTAAATTGCTCTGCATTCTACAAGCATCAATGTCTGCTTCTCTGTACATCAGTTCCTCAACTAATCCAGATTTCAACTTGTTATAGACCGCTGAATGGGAAAATATTTCCATCGAATCATAATTAGGTTGATCGGACCTCACATCTTGTTCGAAATATACATTTCTGTAGGTGGTATTATAAAAACGATCATTTAGCAGACATACAGCAATACTTCTGACCGACGGGTATATTTTAAAGAGTCGATTAAAGATGTGATCGGTCATCTCGCCAATGTACATTATATTTAGTTCTCGAAGGCTAGGCGCAGTGATTCCCTCTCTCAAACAAAAGTCGACTACATTGAACGTGAAAATACCGTCGCAATAATTGACTGCAAGTCGTTCAATTTGACTGCAATATCGAATCACGTCTCTGGCTGTCTTTTCCTTAAACGAGCACCCAACAAAAGTTAACGAATGGATTTTATGACCGCATTCCTTCCAAAACCGCTTGGATCTGCGATCAATTTTGAATCCTTGAAATTCTAGGTTCAGCAGTTGACGTCTGGACTTGAACAGCAGTCTGAACGTCTGTTTGATATTTGACGCATATTCAGGCATGCAGACGATTTTTTCCATTTTGAGAAACTTAGAACTGATTCCAGCTTGATACCAGGAGGAACATACGAGTCGAGCATTGTTTCTGTCTGTCAGCGGTAGGTATGAAAAAATATGACTTAACATCTGGAATAGAAATGTATTAAGCGAGTGGATCAGTTGCTAAGACTAAATAGGATGGCTTAAGAAAGGTACCATACATCTTAGTCCTAAAAGAGTGGTACTTAAGTGATAGTAGAAATATACGCTTGATTACTTCTTCTGGAAAAAAATTCGGTTCCTTCGACAGCGGATTAAAAGTTGTTGGCACCGGCACTACCGCTAACTTGGCGACGATCATGGCAAATGATATGTACGTTACGAAATACAGACATGAACACAAAGTTTAGAACGAAACATTAAAATGAAACAATCATTCCGAGACTTGACCGTTCTTGTCGCGTAAATTATCTTGTGGAAACATACTGCACGCCGAAAATGAGCAATGGAAAACTGAAGATTATAAACTACAGTGAAAGCAGAAGGCTGAAACACTGTTCATAGGTTCATACAAGTTCCAACGTGCTTCCATTTTCGAATTTTATTTTCAAGTAGACAAACGAGCGACATGAGCGATCCTAGGATAACCCTATGAACTGCATCAATTCATGTGAAAAAATTGAAAACGGAACAGGACTTTGAAGTTGCCTGTGGTGATATATTGAAAGTCCGTTTTAACTTTCTTAAAAAGAGTGAACAATGTGAAGTTGTCCCAGGAAAGAGACTTAAACACATGTTTCTATTAGGTTCTTTTCCCGAGACTATAAAATCGAACTTTTTTCTTGTTGGACGCCTGTTAATTTTTACTGGAATTGCACGGTATTTTTTCGAGGGCAGCGAACAGCGCGAGCACTGATAAAAACAACAACAAACATTCAGAGAGTTCGGACAAAATTTGTATTTTTTTGTATTTTCAGAAAGTTTAAAGTTATTAAAAAATGTTTTAGAAAAATTATTTGAATTAATTCCATTATTAATAAATTAATTCACACCGGCCAGTTTATAACTTAACATTACTTATTCCTTATTACGCTGGTCATTGGAAACTATTCACTACCTCTAATCTGTAATTATTACTTTTGTACCTATTTCCTCAATCTGTTGTATCTAACTATAGTTTTGCTACTTCGTTTTCCTCGGAATCAGAACTTCAGAAAGTTATTAGGTCGAGAAATTGGCACCCTCGTTCTGCGCTTATTGTTCCCGATAACTTATGTAGGTGTAAGCTTATGCCCTAGGTGAGTTAAACTATGTATCAATGAAAGAGCGTTCGTGTTCGTGTGTTGATGCATTCTAGACGTACATTATTTCATTTCTGATTCGCCTTTTCATCCTCCGTTTCAGGATTGCAAAATAGTCGTAAACAATTTGGTTGATGTTGCATCGTGCACAAAGTATGTGGTAAGTATTGCAAATACCCCCGTATTCAGTTGTATAATTGCTGAGCTGACCGTTGGAATACGTCTACAATTTGACGCGATCCACGGTACTGGCCTCATCAACTGTCGAAAATGGTTGGCAACCATACCGTTGAAACGCCCCAAACTTTCCGAAACTACGTTTCTTTTTATATTTGTAGATACGCTTGCATCTCTTCAGTTGAGGGTCTCTGAATCCGTTCTGTATCGAATGAAGAAAATCTCCAAACGATGCCGCAGTTGAAAGTTTGTTCTGCCGTTAAAACCGAACCCGGTGTATCTGAAACCGATGATATAGCCAATGCAAATGTAATTAACTTTATTTGAAAATAATACGTTTTTTCTAGGCTGAGGTTTTCAAAATCAATGAGTACTGTGCGCTGTGTTAGTAGGCAAAAAAGATAGAATTGATTTAACGTTAGCATTACGTTACTGACGAGATCGGTCTGCTTCATAACAGTTGCAGAAGTGAGATTTGTTCGAAAGTTATTGTTCTTAGAATCAAATTATTCACATTCATATCTGATAACTTGCCGAAGACTCGAGAATGTTTTTAGATTTATGTTATCCTGTGATGATATTTAACTATTTAACCACGGTGTAACATTATTGCACATTGCCTTGTAGGTTTTACACAGGGCATAAATGTTTGTGTTAGTTCGAAATTACGGTATTTACCAGTTTATATTCTACCTCATATAGGAGGAGGTTGAAAATAGAAGCAACAGATCAACGAGAAAATTGCGAAGTCGAAAAATAGTTTCGCCTGCCAGTTCTAAGAAACGAAAACCCATTCTGAAGACCGCGAAACAAAGTAAACGAGCTAAGACAACAAAATCCACCCAGCGAGGGCCCAGAGGAAAGCATGAACCGCTGTACGAAGAACGGCAACATATGCGTCAGGTTAGATTTTTCCATTCCTCATTTCAGTACCAAAAAATTTTTGTTTTAATGTTTGTATTTGATTTCATAGAATGTTCAGGGTAGTAACCAGTCAGAAGCTAGTGGAGATGTAGTCACTTCCGAGTTGGCTCAAAATCGTTCGTTCTTTACGTGTAAGCTGTGCAGTAAAGATTTTTCATCCGCATTTATACTTTGTTTGCACCTTCAAATTCACGAAAAAGTAGGCAATGTCCCGAGTGCCGACGAGGAGAGTGAAACTGCCAAGCGCACAGACCAATCTGAGGAATCGCTCGTGAAGAAGGAGCTTTACCAAGATACAACTGGGTCGTTGGATGTTAGTAGAACAGACGACGTTAACGAATCGAGTACGGCTGCGCCAGAACGCCAACCGACTGGAATACTGAATAAAAATTTCGTCGAGAATCTGAAAAAGAATCTATCGCTGGCCATGAATCGGCAGCTCTAAATTAATTGTGAAGACTTCTATAGTTTAATGCGTGTGCCTTCTTCCTTGTTTTCTAGCGGTTAGGGCTATGTTAATAATACGATGTGTTTATTAATAGGTACAGTACCAACGGCTAAAACGATATTTGGAGGTACAATGCAAGTTTGATGAACGATGAAATGTATGATGATAGTGAAATGAGTATACGTGTACATTACACTTCGGTTCTTAACCAGAGTTGTTTCGTATTTGAATTTATGGCGGAGAAAAGTGTGGGAAATAGTTTCTGTGTAGTCGCCCGCCTGGAAATCGTGATGCCAGCCCGAATTCCGGCATCTGCGCGAGATATACGCCAGATTTGCTCTCGATTCTAGCGTAAATCGAGCACCAATCGAGAATTGGCGCTCGATTTGAACTAAGCGCCACAGTCAGGCTAAATTTACGCCGGCTCCGAATAGCCCAAAATTCCGGTAACAGCACTTGCATGCATTTCAGATGAAAAGGCGCTAGCACCAACCTGGTGCAAATTTGACGCTGGCCCCACGATTTCCAATCTGGCGAGAAGAAATTCGCGAGTCATGAACAGTTCGCCGAAGAAATTCATGATTTCTGTTGGACTTCTTACCAACCCCTAATTGTCGTTACGAATAGTCAGCGCCAAGTGACTCTACAGTATCGGCATGGGTATCGGTGAGCATCAGGATGTACCACTAAGCGCTCGTGCTAGGTAGTTGTACCGTAGGTTTATCTGCTTACCGGTACTTCCTGATGCTCGCCGACACCCATGCCTACACTGTAGAGTTACTTGGCGCTGATTGTACGTAACAACAATTAAGAGTGGGTCAGAAGTAATTTCACGATTCATCAATGCAACATACATTTCATGATTTATCAAATTTGCATTGTACCTACGATGTACGTTTTAGCCGTTGGTACTGTACCTACGAATAACGCCAACCTAATTTATAACTTGTAATGATTGTGTGTGCAGGGTACACCTTGTGTCGACGATCCTAGATTTCTCTGAGTACATTCAATTCTTAATTATTGATTGTGACGAGTATCTCTTTTTGAACAAGTCGAGTGTTACATTATATTATTTTCTGTAAATTGTGAGTGTGTGCGTGTGATAAGGAAATAAGATATTTTATAGATTCGATTTAGGATGTATATTGCGTATATTAAATAAAATTCATGTTAAAAACACGTTTGAAGATCTGCCTTGAAAATTGATTTTTGTAGAGGATTTGAATAATTTTAAATTCTTGTCAAAAGCAGTATTTTGGTATAACGTACAGTATTACAGGATGGGTGCCAGGAGAAGCAAGATGATGTTGGGGTTGGGGCTACAGTGGCTTTAGTTGTAGAGCCACGTCCTTTCCCAAAGGATGTCAGCCTCCCCGAACTTGTCACTTTGTAGAAATGTAAAATAACTTCTGAATTCCGGCCTTGTGTGATCCACCCTGGTTCGTTGTGGTATTTCTACCTTCCTTTATTGGTGTGTCACCTAGCGGCGCAATGACCCTATGACCAGATTAAGGGGATGAAACTCAAGTCAGCAATTTTTCCTCGGTTCCCTAAGTGATATAATATGCAATCTTATCACTTCGAAGAACGGGAAAATAATGTCTAACGTTCTTCAAAAATTCCAAGTTCCTTCCTTAAAATCATTCTTCAAATTCACGAGCTCCTTAAAATCGTACTCCACCGATGGCTGATCAGAGGGGGCAAAGCAGGAGCCCTGCTCACACCCGCAGTATCTCAGGTTTACTTTCTATGAAGGAATTGGAATTCAGCTGTTTTTGTTGCCCTCTTGCGAATCGTTAATGCTAATTGTCATCGTATTTCCCTAGTCCAGCCTACTGTAGGCCTACTGTCTAAGGTGGAAAAGTTAAGGTGTCTCAGTGCTCTTAGAATGTCTTCTTTCACTTCTCACTCCTAATCCAAAATCCCCGACTATATTACCTTCTTTTCCTTCACCAACTCTAGCCATCCAGTCATCCATAATAATAAGATTCTCTTCGCCTCTAACATGCTTTATAAGTCCTTCTAATTCTTCAATCTTCATATACCTCCTCAATTTCTTCGTCCTCGTGGGTATTAGTATATACACTTGTATTATTGTTGTACATAAGTACTGGTTTGGTTTTGATTTTTATCAAGATTAACTTTTCACTCTGTTGTTTATAATGATATATTTATACTTAACTTTATTACCTATTTGTTTATTCATAACAATTCTGGCGCCTACTTGTCCTTTTATTCCCTTTATATTTATTATTCTAAAGTTTCCTGACTAAAAATCTTTCTCCTCTTGCCACCTTACTTCACTTATTCCAACTATTCCTCCCTTTTTTGACCAGCCGCGGTGGCGCGCTGCTCTACATTACTTCGATGCAATCAGTGTTGCCAGATGGTTTTCACAAAAATTTGATTATTTCAGAAAAAAAAAAAACCTAGTGGACGGTGGACGCCTATCACTCAGTGCCTCAATTACTACCTTCTTACCGTCTTCCTAATTGAATAATGATTGAATTTTGTGTAATTCTGCCATTCAAACGGTGTTAAATATGACTATATGTATTGTATACTTTGACTATATGTATTGTATACTTGAATGCGGACTTACAAGTGTTATATTGTTAAAATTCCTTTTTCTAGAGGATGTGAAAACCGTCAGAGCACTGTAGAACACACAGTTATTGTTCAAGTCAAAGTAGCTAGCAATGGAAAAGAATTGTGTACACGTTTCCTGGCTGTCCTTAATGCATGAAAGCAGAAAGACATGCAAATTCATTATCATAAAAGACTGTAACTGAAGGACTGAACCATCCAATCCAAAAGTTATAAAGAATAACAAGATAACAAGAATAACAATTCAACTGAACTTTTCAACGTTCAAGTTTCAACCCTATGTCTTATTATGTTATTAAGATGTCATCAAAGAATTCCTCAATCCTCATTCATTTTCATTTACCAAGCAAGAATTCAAAATCAAAATGCAAGCTGGAAAGTACTTCATCTACTGCTGCTCTCTACTGGCTATTGGAAGCCATATCCCCTTCCACTTTTAATTAGACGCTATTCAGCAAAAGGGAACCAACTATATAGCAAAATCCGCTTTTTGAGAACACGTGATTTGAAGTTCGAGAGCCAGGTAGAAACTATACATATATTGGGCGCTGTTTAACAAAAGGGAACCAACTAATATTTGTAAACAAAATGAGTTATTAGTATCGTTGGAAAGAGCGTAAAACGTAGAATTTTTCAAAATTGGGCCCCCGATTCAAAAATGTGTACTACGTTGAAAAAAGAGCTTATCAGTAAACGCAATGCCATATAGTTTCAACATAGCTCTTGAACTTCGAATCACATGTTCTCAAAAAGCGGATTTTGCTAGTTGGTTCCCTTTTGCTGAACAGCGTCCAATATGACATAGCGTTTACTGATAAGTTTTTGACATGGGTATGTCTTTAGGCTGGGGGTCATTCTGAAATTTGTGAAACGAAAATGCGACACGAAAACATGCAACGCGTTTCGGTGAGGTTATTGGTTGCGGGGTAAGACGAGGTACGTTTTCGACCGAGCGCTGTAACATTGTGATTAGTGTTACCATGAAAACAGGTTTGATAGACATTTTCGATTATACATGCTTACTTCTACCGTAGTGGTGCTCTTTGCTAGTACATAGAAGTGTTAAGTTATTCCAAAATTATGAAAGAATAACATATCCATGACTTTATGTTTTTCCTGGCAAGGGAAAAATTTCATATTTCCAAGGAATTTTTGCGGAAATGTACATAGGACGAAATCTCAATTCCCGAATCTGGAAATAGGACAAGCAGGATAGGTAACATTAGTCAGTCAGTAAAATATAAAGAAAAATCTGTGTAGAAATTCGCACAATTTCAAATATCCATACAAATATTTCCAGAACTCAGAAATCCGTATTTGTACGGATATATATCCGTACGTCTGGCAACACTGAGTCGCAATGATGGTTACCTGTAGAAGGGTTGTTGGTTGGGTAATGGAGAAGAACGACCTTGGAAAAGTCTATGTGTGATCACGTGATTGCGTATGAACATGAAGTTCGGCTGTGCTGGCTGTTCAACCTGTTCGCCTGTTGCGCTGCGTGCGTACATATGTTAACTTGTCGAAAGTTGCTCGCTATAGCTGCCATTTTGACGTTGAGAGGGAAACATCCAGAACTGCTCTGCGTTGCCATTGCATCGATTAATGCGGATCCAGTAAGTTAACAATTGGTTATCGTCTATCAATATTTCACATTGAAGATGCGCAAAATCGAACACGCGCACGGAATGGTTGAGGTTCTTGAATCGACTTGGCAACTGCGTCGCTTAGTTGTCAGTGTTAAGTGTTTTGGTGTGAAATTCGCGCGCGGCTCATAGCTGAATTGCATTGTAATACTTCCAGTTACAGTTTGTGGTCAGCTTATGACTTTTTGAAAGTTTCATATTCGATGATTGACTAAATTAATTGCACTTACGCCGTTTTAGTGTAACTTTTCGTTCGAACCATTACAGCTTAGACTCTCGGTAATTACGTCTGCGTCCTATCTCGGCAGGCGGATATTCTTCCGATACTAATACTATCCTTTCATTTTCCAGATACCCGATGCAATCCGACGTGATCGGGATTGTCCGAAATCCGATGGCGAAAGTTGAATTGAAAATTGAGAAGTATTTCGTCGTCGAGAAGTGCATCGGAAAAGGAAGCTTCAGTGCCGTATTTCAAGTTCGCAACGTCAAGAATAATTGCAGATACGCTCTGAAAAAGGTTTTCATCGAAGACATCGTAGACGTTAAGGCAAAAGGTGATTGTTTCAACGAAGTCAACCTACTACAGGTTGGTATTTTGTGTTGCCAGAACCTCATCCAGCCAAAGCTTTTGGTGACATATGCCAACGGGAATAGCCGTCCTCTCTTGATAGCATTGTTTAAAGCACATTAATGTGCCCATGTTTCAGCGAACGCGGCATCCGAACATTATTAGATTCATTTACTGCGAGTATTGTCGAAATCGAGCCGATGGTACATTGAATCTCATTCTGGAATTAGCATCGATGGGAGATCTCAGTCACTTTATTGCCGATCACGTCCAGAAAGTCAGTCTAATACCGGAGAAAACAATTTGGAAATTCATTTCTCAGCTGAGTTCTGGAGTGCATTATCTACACTCGAATCGTATCATGCACAGAGGTATGTTTCCATAATTCCGATCTGTTCAAGTAGCTGCTGTTTGTGCTAACTCGCCCGATCTGTCTCCTATATGCTGGGTGGCCTTGTCTCATTTTCTGATGGGAAAAATGTTTCAAATTCGATGTGCACGTTTGAAAACAAACGATGGCTGTATCAGCTTCATTGTTGCTAATTTATTTCGAAGGCAAGTGTGACCAGCCCTGTTTGTTTCGAAAGGGTCAGCTTGATCAGATGTCGCCGTTTATTAAAAACTATCAAACTGGAAATACGGTTTCGCGTCATCTGTTCGTTTTTCGTTTCGACTTCATAAATTATTGATGTTCGGCTGATTCTGTGTTGTACTCGGCATAAGTACCTATATTGTAGCTCTGAAGAAATGAACTACGTAGCAACTTACTGGTGGCTACGTACGCTCTGCAAGTTGTATTGACTGGTGCGTTGGAATGAAGTTGAGCAGTGTGTTACCCTGAAAATGGTCGAGCCGGAGTCAGTGTACATGAACGATTTCAGTGCCTTGTCATTTTGTTTCTTCAAATTACGTTGACATTTTCGATATTTAATGGAGCCTATATTCAGGAAGTGTGAGTCTTCATTGGAGACCCCGTGGAAGATACGCCTTTCTACTGCAATAGGCTTACGTCTCGAGTTTTTGAACTTCATTGAAGGAACATGTAGAACTGGTGATGATCGTGATTTTGAGGAGATACGTGGGCGTCAGGTGTGGAGAATTCTGACAGTTGACAATTTATTTATTTACGTAATGCAGGGGCAACGAGGGCCACAATTACCGGATTTTACATATTACAAGATACCTATGAAGAGGAAATTAGTGCATAATGCACAATTTATGAGTACTTGCGTGTAGATGTTGGCTTTTTGAAGATAGTGGATTAGTAGGTCGGGTGTTTTGATTTGGAAAAGATTTTTGAGTGTAAGGGATTGAGGAGGTGGAAGCGTAGAAACGTGAGGATTGGGCACTCCAGTAGGAGGTGTGGAATTGTGAGTGGATAATGACATTGCGAGCATATCGGAGGAGGTGATTTGCTGAGGAGGAATTCATGTGTAAGACGAGTGTGGCCAGTGAGTAGTCGGGTGAGAATGACGTCGTGTCTGCGATGACCGGTGGAGAGGATGACTGTTGCTGGGGTGTCGAAGATGGATGGAAGTTGACGTGTGGGATGTTGAGCTTGCCAGCGTTGAGACCATTCGGCTGCGATGGCTGTGTTGATGAGGTGAATTGCTTCTGGGTTGGTCAGCGTTGAAGGTGGAAGTCCGAGAGTGTCTAGGGCAGTTTCTAGTCTGGGTGCAAAGCGTTTCCGATTGTAGGTTCTGTGGCGGTTGATTTCCTCCAGTTGGAATAGCGTTCGTGTGGATTTGTGTTGATGCGGATAATGAAGCGAAGGAAAAGTAGTTGTCGGCGAAAGTCTGGTGGAAGTTCGTTGCAGAGAAAAGAAGAGATTAGTGCAGGCTGTGGTATGGAAGACACCACTGGCCAGGCGTAGTGCTTGATGGTGAATGGCGTTCAGTTTGTTTAAATCAGTTTTGGTTCCTGTTGAGTAGATGGCAAGTCCGTGGTCGCATTTTGAACGGATAAGTGAACGATACATGCGTAGTAGGAATGTTGTATCGGCGCCGTAGGATGTGTGTGCTAGTTTTTTGAGAAAGTTGAGACGTAAGTGGATTTCTTGCGTTCTGTAATGTGATGTCTGGAGGTGAGTGATTGATTGAAGTGAAGTTCGAGATATTTGATTGTAGGTGGAGTGGGAAGGGAAGTTCTATGTAAAGTGATGCTGATGGAGTGTTGACAGGTGTGTGCTTTGCAGAAGTGTATGGCGTTAGTTTTTGTAGCTAAGAATTCTAGGCCGTGGCGTGAAGTCTAGGATGCGATTTTGTTTACTGTTTCTTGGAGCTGACGTGTTCCCTTTTGTAACGATGTGCTAGAAATGAAAATGGTTAGGTCGTCTGCGAAAAGAGCTGATTTTACGAGTGTTGCTATTTCTTCACGAATGCTGCTGAAACCTATGTTGAAGAGTGTGGGACTTAGAACGGAACCTTGAGGAACTTTATTGTCTAGTGTTCGACTTGAGGAGATGGTGTGATCAAGACAACTTTGCAGCTTCGATTGGTGAGACACTGCTGGATAAAGAGAAGTGTACGGCCTTTGATATCCCATTTGTATAGTAGTTCGGTGATCTGTATTTTCCAGATGGTGTCAAAGGCTTTTTGTAGATCGAAGAAGACGGCTAGTACATGATGGTGCGGGAGAAGGTTTCGAAGATGGAGCTGGAAAGGAAAGGCAAGTTGTTGTTCTGTTGATCGGTCGGGTTGAAATCCAGCTCGTTGAGGAGGCATTAGTTTTTCTGTGTGAAGAATGCGTTGGAGCCGAGCTTTAACTATTGTTTCTAGGAGCTTGCAGAGTACGGAGGTGAGTGAGATGGATCTGTAGCTGTCGATGAGGTGTGGAGGTTTGTGTGGTTTGAGAAGTGGCATGATGATTGCGTGCCGCCATGCTTGAGGAAATTGTCCAGTGTGCCAGATGGTGTTGAAGAGGCGGAGAATGAAGAATTTCAGTTTGGGGTGTGCGTTTTTGTTCTTCGAAATGTGGATTTCGTCTGGTCCTGGACTTGCTGATTTGGTGCGTCGAATGGCTGATTGTAGTTCTTTGTAGGTGAGTTGTTGGTTGTAAGTGGCTTCGGCGTTATCTGTGAGACTAGTGTTGGTGAAGTGTGGTGAGGCTGTTGAACAATTTGAAGCAGTTCTCGGTAAGCTAAAACAAAACAAATTGGCAGGTCCAGATAAAATTGAAAATTACACTTTAAAAATTTTAGTTCCAGTCTTGTCACATGTCCTAGCCAAACTATCAAAATTTTAACCCAAAAGGTTACCCCCCACCAGTGGCATATATTGGAAATATGTAGTGTTACTACACAAAAAAGGGGAGAGGGGGAATTTGAACAGTTATAGACCGATCAGCCTGACATCCAGCCTGAGCAAAATCTTCATGATGGCCTTGGATTCGCAACAACCTATAGAACAAGCTGGTTTCAGAAAGGGATTTTCGACAGTAGATCATATTCTGGCTATTAACTTGCTGATTGAAAAAGCGAAAGAATACAAGTTTAATATATAATTTAATGTTTATCGACTATAATAAAGCATTTGATTTCGTATTTCACGAGTCCGTTTGGGATGCATTGAAAGAACAAGGAATGAGTAAGGACATCATAACTACTCTACAGCACCTCTACTCAAACTCTGAAGCCTGTGTTGGATTGGATGTAGAAGGGGATCGGTTTAAACTGGGCAGAGGGGTCAAACAGGGGAACCCTCTTTCACCGAACCTGTTTAACAGTGTGCTGGAAACAGTATTTAGGAAATTGGAATGGGAGGGGAAGGGGATCAGAGTCGATGGATGTTGGCTGAACCACCTACGGTTCGCTGACGACGTTATACTAATTGGAAAAAATATTGAGGAATTGGAAGAAATGGCACAAGACTTGCTTCTAAAGAGTAAGAAGGTAGGCTAGAAGTAAGACGAAAATTGTAAGAAACTCTGTTGATGCGTCCATAACCATAGAGGGTGAAGAAATTGAGGTAGTAGAGGAATACAAGTATCTTGGCCATATTATCCCCTTGAAAGATAGGTTGAAGAAAGAAATCAACGCCCGAATCTCAGGAGCATGGAACAAGTTCTGGGCCCCTAAATTTGCTTTGAAAAGTAAGATGAAAATGAGCACTAAAATCAAAGTCTCGGAAGCTTGTGTGCCACCGTCATTGCTTTACGGGATACAGTCTTGGGCGCCTACTAACAGACAAATCAATAAGTTAGTGGTTACTCTAAATAGAATGTTAAAAGATGAAGTAAGTTTAGAGAGCACAGAAAGAGAGTGAATATCAGAAGTATCAGGTCAGCGGTGTTTAAACTTAAATTGAAGTACGCGGGGCACCTGGTGAGGGGAGAAGACAAGTGGACAAAAAGACTTCTTGAATGGACCCCTTGGAATATGAAGAGAAGGAAAGGCAGACCACGCACCCGTTGGCATGATTTTATGGTTAGTAACTTCGATGCTTTGGTGCAAGACAGCTAAAAATAGATTGTACTTGGAAACGTGCGGTGGATGCCCTTGCCCGACACAGGCCAGACATGGATGGCTAACGGCTCATACTCAAGTTTGTAGCACTGAAGGTAGTAGAAGTGTTTATGTTATTGTCGTTATGTAGATGTCCATGTCAGGCCAAATAAATAAATAAAACATGTATAAAGAAAATCATAAAAAAAGGAAAAAATTGCAAGTGGTCAGTGTTCTGATTATTTTCTGGTCATTTTTCAAATTTAATGAGATCGTTTTTCCGTTTTCCTTTCTGAAATTTCAAATGGTCACCCTGGAGGTGTGATTGGTTGGTAAAAAGAAGTTCAGCATTGCAGTTTGTTTCTTCGTGATTCTACATTTTAATATTAAGAGAGTTTATGACAGATACGATCTATTATGTACTTATCGTAAACTTTTGAATTCTGTTGCAGATCTGAAACCGGCTAATATTTATCTGTCCGAAAACGGGGACATTAAAATTGGTGACTTTGGACTGGGGAAACATTGTCCCGACGAAACACAATTGTACGCCACGTCCGTCCTCGGCTCACCTTACTACATGAGCCCCGAACGACTTCTTCAGAAGAAGTATTTCTTCAACAGCGACGTCTGGTCTTTGGGATGTGTCATTTACGAGGTATAATCATTGAGAAATTCCGTTACACCATGAGAGTGATGTAGCCAAGAGGGAGTCAAAAAGGTCTGGCCTCCTCCTCTGCGATTTCGTTTAGTAGTGATTTGTCTAATTTTAGCATCCCTTCATGACCTCTTCCTCTTTGGTAAGGACAACCATCCCCCTAGGCTGGCTACGCCACTGTACCATGAATATTATGAACTTTGGTAGTTTACTTGCTGTTCCGAGTGAGAACCAGTGGCTTACGGAGCTCGAGATGGAATACTGCGAAACGGTTTCGACCATTATTCTATCAAGTCCTCTCTGAAAATCGCCATACTTACCGGAATCTTTGTTTCTGGATAAAATAGGAACGCAGATTCATCTGTAATTACTGAGAATTCAGGGCTTCCCATAATTCATTCTCGCTGGCCATTTCCAACCACCGTGTACCATTTTTCAAGTTCAGGCTTTTCATCTGCTAGGTTGCAAACTGGCAAGGCAAACTGGTAGTAGTTGGAAATTTTGGATGAATGTTCGAAAATAAGAATTAGTGATCACTGCTTAGATCATTCTTCGCTGTGGGTGAACTGTCGAAGCGATGAGAGTGCAGTGCATGTTCCTCGTATTGTAGAAATTGGCTGGTTGTTCATTCCAGGCTTAGTTTATTATATGATCCTGGGGAGGGAGTACTCGGGATCTGCAAGTTGAGTTATAACACACCCGACAGTGGAGATTGAAGAATGACGCCGTTGTTACGAAATGGAAGTTGAAAGTCGAATTGCTCCTGTATGTGAAAATTGGGAGTACATGTTTCGAGCGTCATTTAAGCAAATTTACATTTTCGTAAATATTCGTAGCGTGAAGATTGTAACGAGTCGTATTTCATTGTGTTTTTCAGCTAGCGGCTTTGCAGTCTCCCTTCTTTGTCAACAAGTTGGATATAAATCTGCTTATTAAAAGAGTGGTGAAATGCGATTATCCTCCGTTACCGTCTGATGGGTTTTCAAAAGAGGTAAATATATTCCACGAGCATGCTCCGAGTTTATTTTCACGTTTTGATTTAGGTATAGGAGATGCGGCGTGGGTAGTATTTTTTCAATCATCGACGCTTGCCGGTGGTGGCAGCGCAAGTTAAAAGAAGCTCGCAGAATGAAAAAGAAAAGCCAGTTATCGCTTTTTGCGACGTGTTCGCATTCGGTACGGTAGACTGACTTCGTAATTCTTTCTTTGATCTTGGGAAAGCACTTGACGCGGTTTTTATCTGGCGTCTTTTGCACCATGCTGTCATATTGAAGTTGCAAGCTCGAGTTCTATTTAGTCGGCGTAATTGTTTTTTCAAAATTGAATTAATACACGCTGTGTAGCTGTTGACATGCGCATTGTGCACGTGTACGTTTGAAGCTTGGGGATGTTCCAAACGAATTTACAGTGATGGGGTGACTTTTTGTACGCCACACAGTAGTAACGTGGTTTGCAAATTGTGTATACAGTCGAAACGTGTTGGAAGTCTTGAATCAGAGTGCCCCTATTTCCTGCATAGGCAGTTGGAATGGCATTTTTTCAACATGAAGCTATTGGAATTGCTCATTGATTCATGTGCGGTCTTAGAAGACAGAGTAAGAATGGTTTGTGTTTAGTAATGTCGAAATCTGGGTGTGGAATCTCTGTTGAGTAACCCTGAATGTGGAGGTAGACGTATGCGACTTTTCTCAGGTACATTATTCAGGGCGGTGTTGAGATGATATTTTCACAGTAGTTTGATACAGGCCCGTTGCCAGCCATCTGCGGTAGGGGGTGCTGACTGTTTTCCAGGGGAGCTTGAGGGTACATATAGTAAATATTGTGAATATTTCTACGATTCAGTGATGTAGCCAAGGGAGGGGGGCGGGCTAATCCCCTCAGGCATCTAAAATTGAATGTAAAATATGCAAAAATGAGCAATTTTTCGCCTTTAAAACACGTTTGTTGAATAATGTTCGCTCGAGCAATAATTTTACCTTCATTTTCATAAAATATTTCTCTAATATCGGCGATTTTTGAAAAATTACTCAATGTTCGACTTTTTCTCCCTTGAAAATCTTACTTTGCCCCCCTTCCTCTTGGGGAAATTCTGGCTACGCCACTGAATCATGAGTAGAACAGCTCGTTGCCAGTGTTCTTTGTTGTTGAATGATACCATTTAGGGCTAATATCTATAGAAGTAACGTGACCATTATTTACTCTTGTTAGATTTTTTTCTCAAATGTATAAGGAACCTCCCCCTCCCCCCTCCCTAGATCAGTCTTAATAAAATAAAATAATATTCATGCAAAGTTTCAAGTCGATTGGGCTGTGCATTTGAATCATTTGATGAAACTGGAGGTTCGTTGTTCAGACTCGAATGCGAAGAAGTTGGAGTCGAATCCCTATCTTCGCACTTTTGGCATTTTAATTTTTTCAGCCACTGACCTATCCAATATGTTTAAAATGTATAAACCAAACGTTCTGGAGGAAAAATAGCAAATTTACAGTGTTACAATTAGAACATTGAATTTTGTCACAAAGTTCATAATCAAAACTAGTGATTCAACCTATCAACAACCCATTGAAAAAAAATTGAATATATCGTGTGAAAAAATTGACACTTTTACAACAGTCAAAGTTTCGAACTTTTGGAAGTAAAAGATTCTATTTCTGTGAACTTATCAAGTGATCAGTTCTCAAACATCCATGCAGGCATTTATAGTCATCGATATTTAATGTGAATTGGATCGCGAGCCTACCACTGTGTTTGTGAATACTATGTAAAGAATCACAAACACACGATTCGTTTATTTTTCAAAGCAAAATCAGTGTTGCCAGCCTTATAAACATAAAAATGTAGTGGAAAGAGAAGTTTCGAACAAAACTAGCGAGAAAAATATAAAGAATTCGTTACTGTTACTCGCGAGATTTTGCCGGGGGGGGGGTGCTGAGCACCCGCTAACGCCCCCCGGCTACGGGCCTGTTACCTGAGGTACTTCTTGCGACAGTCGAGTTATTGCACCTGGGAATTTGTTTATTGTCGTCCGTGTCATGGCAAAAGATAACACGTCTTATTTTGAGATGGAAGTAGAGGGAAGACACCCATTTAAAACCTGTTTTCCTCTTTGAAATGGGTTTTTTGGGTCAAAAGATGGGTAGCATTCTCGCAATTTTGTGTGACATTTTTTGGTGGATTGGGGGCTGTTAAAACTTTTTTGTCCTCCTCTCTTGGTTTTATGTAGAGAGGAAGATAGTTACAGACGTGATATTTTCCAGAATTAGAGATGAAAGAAAAGTTGTTCGGAAAATCGGGTTTCTTTTTCTTCGGGGGGACAAACGAGAGGAAAAAGAAATGCAAAATTTTAATTTTCCGTTTAAATTCTTGTTTTTCAAAAATAAAGTTAGACATACTGGGCTGATGACTCCATTCTTCTCTATGAGGGATGAAAATTGCTTAGTAGTTAAAGACGTGATATTTTTCGGAATTAGAAATGAAAGAAAAGTTGCTCGGAAATTCGGGTTCTTATGGAGGGGGGGGGGAGGGGGTAAGTAAGAGGAGGAAGAAATGCTAAATGTTGATGTTCCGTTGAAATTATTGTTTATCTAAAATGAAGTTAGACATGTTGGGTAAATAACTCCATTCTGCTAGATGATGGATGAAAACTGTTTTAGTAGTATGAGGACTGCTTGCTGACAAGCGAATTTTCAGAAAGGAAGTATATTGGGCTAATAGAATTTTTCTCGGGAGATGAAAATCTGTTCGGGAGTGGTGTCAGTATCACTTTTTTTCAGGAGGTGGGGTTTCCCTTCGATACTATGACTAAAAAGCCTTGCCTCGTTGCTGTTTTGCGGCCCGATCTGCTGAAAAATGCTAATTTTGCTATCTAAAATAATCATAAGAGGAAAGAAGTGTTCATTTTTCAAGTTTTGCCAATTGATGACATGATTTAGCCAAATAACTGAAGAGAAATTAAAACGTTTGAAACCAACAGTCTATTTGAAAACATACTTACTTAAAACTTACCCAGTGTCTTGACAGCGTTTTTACCAGCTGATGAAGTTGTGTGGGAAAGAGTCTTGCCCCCTTACTCTGGGCCCTGCCACCGACATGTTTCTGTTTTCGACCAATCTAAATTCGTCAATTTAATATAATTTTCCTTCGTATTACTTGAAGTTAACCATTGGTCCGTTGGCCTCTCAACCCCCTCCCCCACTCATTTTGGATACAAGGTTTCCAATCCATTGAAGATACTGTAGTGGAGCATTTTTCTGAATTACAAATAGAAATTACGAAGTTCTATATCATTGCTTTGTTGAAAATCAGCCTTAAAAACTATTGTAAAGTCTTTTAGTAGTTCACTGTTTTTTTATATAATCATGTTTTTTTTTTTTTTGAGTTGAGTTGAGTTGAGGCAGAAAATAAGAATATTACTGAGTGTTTCATGAATCGTTTCTTTAAATGAGCAGATAGTTGCCTTATTTTTGGAGCAAAAGGTCAGACCATTTTGCGACCAAGTACCAAGAAGCACCGATGACCGATGGAAGGATGGTGGCAGTCTTCAAACGGTGATTCTAATCAGTTGACAAAAAAAGGATCTTAGTGTTCAAAATCTGAGAAATGAATAGCTTTCTTCTTTCACTTTGTTTGTTCTAAATTTTCCAGCTGACGAAATCGACATTTGAATCGGAACAGTTAGAATTTCTTTGCTCCCTCGCCCTGCCAAAAAGGAATAAAGTCGCTCTGGTACCTCCTTGACTAAACCATGATCTTTCATCATCAAGTTGTTAAGTTTCCGCAGAAATCGAAAATTCTCTTTCAACGGGGTCAAATGAGTTCACCATGTTCGAAATGATTTCAAATGTGGCAATGATATCAAGACACGGTTTTTTATTTTATTTTTGTTTTAAATTTATAGTGCTTTTTTAAAGAGACCCATTTATCGGCCCGAGAACAATAATAGAAAGCACGAGTGAGACAAATAGAGTGATTGAGTAACATTTAAAAATTATGAACGATAGAAGAAATATTTAACGAGAAAAGAAAAATTTTGAACTACATATTATTTTGATGCACGAGAAATCAATTGTCACGCTCAATAAACATACATGCACATAAACACTGTTATTTCGCACTATATGCCTGTACACAAGAAGGAAATTACAGTGCCCATTACACAACTAGTGCTTTCTGAGTCTTCGCGGGACGCCCTCTCTTCCTTTTCTGTCTGAGAGGGACACTTTTAGCTTCCGGCGGTATGCTCACTTCTTTCCGTCTATAATTTAAACGCCTATCTTTGTTTACACAGTTGTCCAAATTTTACCTCGAATAAGCATTTGTACATTTATCGCCTTTGAACATGATACTGTTATGGTCCAAAGTTCCGTTCGCCGAAACTCGAAATCAGCCCGTTTTGGCCAGAACGATACATTTTCAGAATTTTCGGCGTAATTGCAGCATTCATCCTGGACGAGGTAGTGAAATACTGTGTGCAACTCTCTTCGTCATGCTGTCACATCGGAATTCGAGAGTGCCCTGTGGTAGGCATCTGTTCACATTTTAAGGTGGATGGTTCAAGTCTTGGCAAACAGTACGCAATTGCACGACGACGGGTCTCGGCGTCGTGACCACTTTCCCTACCATCTCTGCCATGCAGTTGAGAAAGTGTCCTACCAGCAGTCTTTCGCGAAGCGATGCTCCTGTTTGATATGAGCGTTGGTCACTTCAACACCATTGTTGGATCACCTTCTTCTCCCGCCATTTCTTCAAGAAAAGTGCGCTCGTTTTGGTAAACGTGGCTTGATCTGGGGATGTCTGAAGGCTGGCCAGCAACTCCACCTGTGGTAAATGGCCGCTTCCCCTCTTGAAAGTATTTCATACATGATCACACATCACGTACTTCCTGTTGCAAAGTATACTTTCCTCGGGGAAACCTGTCAATGTCTCATGCGTGAGTCATCTCTGGTAATCTCTTTTACGCAAACTCGTTCGTTTACTTTTTTTTCTCGTGCAGTTTAATATTTCCTTTTTTTTTAATATTGAAGTTCTAGATATTATTGTGCAGACAAATTGAATCATCTTGAGCTTAGACCGTGATCAGTCCCTGTATGATGTCCTACTCTCTTGATCCAGCTGGCTCCAGATTCTATGGAATAATGTACTGCTAGTAGGGGCAGACTTTACTCTGATCACAGAAGCTCAATTTTTCCTTCTTCTTCCTCGAACCTCGAAACTCAAGCTTCCACTTTCGCCCCCCCCTCTCCGAATTCATGAACTGGTAGTTTCCTTGTCGATTTCACCCTTACTCTTGGTTTTCAAAAAGAGTCGCATGATCCTGCGTCAGTGGAAATGCTTTTCCGAATTCGTTGTACGCCAAATATTTAGTGTATAATATGTGGCGTAATATTAGTTTTTTTTTGTATCGCATGATGATTCGTTGTTGCTTAATTTTAATAATTTTGCCGGAAGATATTATATGTTTCCGTGTTCGAAAAATCTCATTATTAGGATGAAAATCACACTTATATTGAAATCTCGCGAATGCCGAGTATAATGAAATTGTTGGTGTCGATATTAAACATTCTCTAAATATCGCGTGACATAATAATACCAGTATGTCATTTAGTGTATTATGTACACGAAGTGAAATTTTAGCTCCAAAATATTTGTTTTTGTTTTCGTAGCTTCATAATGTGATCGGCGAATGTTTGACTGCGGATCATACGATGAGACCTGAAGCACAGCATGTAATGAATGTCGCAAATCGAGAATTTAATAAGTACTCGCTACAGTAATGTGTCTTCACCGCCACACATTTCGCGATTCAATTAATCGTAAGTATGTTGGAAATTCGTGAGGTATTCTCGTCATTGCACGAGTTGAAAATAAATTCCTAGTTCGAACGTTCGAACTAGCTTAGTATAGTGTATATATATAAATATATATATATATATATGGGTAGTTGTTTCAAAATTGGAAAAGCACTTGAATCCCAGTGGATATATCAGTTATGCAAATCGCTACACGTTATTGTTCACACATGGCTCATGGGTTGAAATTGTGAATTTGGGGGTCTTTTATGTCTCAACGAGTGCAACAAGCAGAAAGTCTGTTGAAGATTCGTTGCAATTCTGTCATGACTCGTGAAGACTTATTCAAATTTTACCGTAGTTTAATTCAGACTCGACTGGAATGCATTCCGAATTCTGTCAGCTTCCATTGAAACTTGATAATATTTCTAAAACTATTTTGGACGCCTTTAAGACATTCGGGCTCAGTTACGATTTAGTCAGACTGTTCTCTTCAAACTCATCCGTACTCATTTACAGTTGGACAAAACTATGAGTGGAACACTTTCTGACTCTGTAAAGACTCATTCTAACTGCGTTAGGCTTTATTATGACACGTTAAGATTTATTTGGATTGTTTCGAGTCATTCAGATCCCATTGAGATACATTTAGGTTTATTCAGATTCTCTTGAGACTTGTTTAAACTTAGTCAAGACTTGGCAAGATTGTGTATACTAAGGTAAAACTCGGTAGACTTGGTCAGTCTTCCATCTACTTCACGATTACTGTCAACTCGGTTAGGACTCGTTCAGATTCTTCAGTCTCATTTTCACTCAGCCAGTCCTAACCGAAATTCATTCAGGCTATGGTGATACTCATAAAAGTCATTTGGGTTGTTTGTGACTCTTTTTGGCTCCGTCAAGACTCATTCAGAATAAATTAGAACTCATCCTGGGATCCAAATTTTTTGACTCTGTTGCGATGCATCCAAATCCTGTTGAGACTCTGAGACTCATTTAGTTTCATTCGACTCTTCCAGACAGGGACTAATTTTTTGAGAGAAGACCAACAAATCAAAAAGAGTGATAGTAAAATTTTCGAGATCTTTCCTTGAGGAGGGGGGATAGCTTCTATGACCCCTCTACCTGCCTCCCGTGGTTGTGCGCCTGTTCTGGGAAGACTCAATTCAGATCAAGATCCATGCTCTGTTCTCTATTATATTATGGAAGTTTACAGATTTTTTATTATTATTTACTTTTTTTTTTTACACCTTTTATTTTATGCTCTTTCTCTATATTTATTTTTATTTTTTCATTCACAAACAAACAGTTATAATTACCTGAACATCTCTAAGTCTTTACCTCCGACATTGCCGCCCTCTCGTCCCCCCCCCCCCCAAACTTTCAACGTCGGATGCCGCTACTCGCAACTAGAAGAGGCCACCTGGTCAAGACCAGCCAACGATATGATAGCTCTCTTTTTAAGACCGTCTTAGCGAATCAGTATTTCTTTTCTCTCACAACTATTTGATCTTACCTCTGCCCGACTCAGTACATTTACTAGCTCACACTTTAATACCAAATTCTAAGCAAGCATGAGTTCTCAATTATCGCTTTTCTATCAAAATATACGTGGCTTAAGAACGAGAGTTACGGAATTTTGCAAGGCTGTCTTATCGAATAATTATGATGTCATTGTGTTGACGGAAACCTGGCTGCATGAGGGTATCAAAACGGCTGAACTATTTGATAATAGATACATTGTATACAGGAAAGATAGAAATTACGAGGCATTAAAAAAGGAACTGGGAGGTGGAGTTCTAATTGCTATCAAAAATAATGTGATAAACAAACGACTACAATTTCTTGAAACGAAGGATAAAGAACTGGAACACATTTGGGTTGAAATAAACACTACTAACAGCAGAAGTACTATGTGTTCAACTTATTTAGGGGCGTTCTATTTTCCCCCAGATTCCGGCAGAAATGTGTACAAAAATATATATGAAACAGTCATAAACTACTACCCTGCCCTACAAAGTGATATGATAATAATTGGAGATTTTAACCTGCCAGATTTCGATGACCTAAAATACAAACAGCAGTTTACGGATGAAGGTATCAGCCCTAAACTTAGAGACTTGCATGAATTTTTACACATATGTACTCTTGTAATAATGTGCCCAATCACCCAAACAGAACGTTAGATATATAGCTCTGACAAACATAGATCAGTTGAATGGTTACCAGATCAAAAGTTTGCGAGGTCGAAGGGACATCACCTCTTTGGTTTATATGCATAACATAATTCACGGAAGAATATCAGAACCCACACAGCTGGGAAAAATTAAGATCCGGGTACCGACTTTTAATACTAGAAAAATAGATCTGTTCGAACCAGAGTATTCACACACAAATCATTTTCTAAATGCCCCATGTAACCGAGTCATGAACTTATACAACAATGTATGTGTAGACTGCTGGAACAACTTGACATACTAGACTCGAATAACATAACAAAATTCAAACAACAAATCTACGAGTTGTTTGAGTAAGACATTTCTCTGAACTCACGGGTGGTCCAAGGTGGCCTCTGACAGAAGGCGAAGGGGGGCGTACTGTACTCCAAGTTATGGGGGGCGGCGAAAAGAAACGCGGTGCGACTGATGGGGGGGGGGGAGCATTATATTTATCATTTTATATGTATTTTTTTAAAATTATTATTATTATTATTATTATTTATTTTTTTTCTGTTATTTATTTTTTTATTTATTATTATTATTATTATTATTATTATTATTATTATTATTATTATTTTTGTTTTTGTTTTTACCTTTTTTTTTGTATATAATTTAAAAAAGAACATTATTATTATAATTCATTGAAACTCATTTCTCTCTCAGAAATCATTGTAACTCATTAAAATTCTCTGAAGACCCTTTGGGCTCAATCAGAAACATATGTGAGGGCGCATACGAAAAGGGACCAGTTGACCAATTTTTCGATTTTCACTTTTTTTGCTAAATGTATGTAAAACCCCCCTTTGAAATCGAATAGAACCAACCCCATACCTCTGTCTTGACAATTCAGCGAGATATTGCAGTTTTAAGTGAGACAAGTTTAAAATCTATTGTTTCAAAAAGTACAAAAAGGAAATGGCATGTTCTTATGCCAAATTAAATTGTTCGAGAACAATTTTCCATGAATACTGGACATTATTTACTTCTTGCCCTTTTAAATACGAGAGCAGGCAAATACATTTACCCGTTGTCAGGATGAGTTGCTTACGTACCTGCTGAAGGGGAGTCTCGCATTTCTCGTTGGAAACTTCCTATCTTATAATGTAGGCAACTTATCCTGCTGTATGAATGCCTGTCTATTCTTACCGTTTAAGGGACTCGGATTCGAAGATTTTTGATGAAATTCTTTAGAGGTTATCAAACGTTTTTTGTGACGATTTTTCGTAAAATTCTTTAAACCATCAGAGTTCTTCCCCGAATATTTCCTATGAATTCTTCAAAATTTACCAGAAAATCTTCTCAAAGTAATTTGTTGAGATTCTTTGGAAAACATTGGTAATTTTTTAAAAAGATTTTCGATAGGATTCTTCGGAAATTATCGAAATTTTTTTCACAAAAATTTTCGATGAAATACCTTAGAAACCATCGGAGATTTTACCTACTGGTTTTCGATGAGATTCTCCGGAGATCATTGAACTTTTAAATTCGTTGGAAAACATTGGAAATTTTTCAAAAGACTTCCGATAAGATTCCTCGCGGAATTGTTTTCCAAAAACTTTCGATGAAATCCCTTTAAAATCATAGGCGATTTCCCCCGAGAATCTTCGATGAAATTCTTTGGAAACATTTTTTCTGAAGATTGTTGATTGATAAGATTCTTCAAAAACCATTTGAGTTCTCCCCCCCCCAAAAAAAAAAATATTTCCTATGAAATTCTTCAAAAATTATTGGAAAATTTACCTGAAGATTTTTGAAGAAATTCTTTGGATAAAATTAGAAATTTTTCAGAAAATTACGGATGCAATTCCTCAAAAATCATCGGGAAACTTTCTCAAACATTTTTGATGAAATTCTTTAGAGAACATTAGAAATATTTTCTAAAGATTCCCGAAAAGACTCTCCGGAAAGTATCGGAATTTGCTTCCAAAAATTCCGATAAAATTCCTTTGAAAATCATTGGAGAATTTTCCCAATGTTTTTCGATGAAATTCTTCGGAGATCATTAGGCGTTTAAATTATTTGGAAAACATTGGAAATTTTTTCCGAAAAGAAAGGACCACAGATTTGGGAAGCGTGTGGTAGTGTGTAGGACCTTCACGGTTGGAATATTGGAAAGTAACAGAACAATAATAAGTAATGACCAAAAAAATAAAATTAGTAAAATATTCTCAGTTTCAAACGCTTTTCCTGTAAAATTTTACTTTTGGTCAACAACTGGTCCCTTTTATAATGCGCCCCCACATATAGACTCAGCAGGATCTAGAGTGTCTGAATCTATGGCTCATCATATTCATTAAAACCACGTTGAAACTCATTTTGATCCTGTTTAGGACATATATTCAGATTCTGTGAAGACGCATTCACTCATGGTAGCCACTTACTGGGAAAACCGGGAAAAGTCAGGGAATTGTTATGATTTTGATCATAATCAAGATACTTTTTGAGAATAAAGAAAATTGTACATTTTTTCAAGAATATATGTCAGCGTAAAGCGCAGTGACTTATTTCGTTTACAAAGTATTCTCAATGCTGTATGTGTGCAATACTAACTGAAAAAATGTCAGGGAAAACTTGGAAAATTAGTCTGGAAAATCGAGAAAAGTCAGGGAAATCATTCTAAAAAAAAGTGGCTATTAGGCAATGTCGTCAACTGCGATGATATTTCACTGGGTGGCCAGCTGTCTGTTATCAGTGACATTTGCACGATTCAAACAGACAGTTATTTTCCAAATAGTTTATCAAGTCGCTATTTATATAAAAAGCAATAAGAATAAGTTTTTTTGAGATAAAAATCTTCTTCAATTTGGGTAAACTTCCAAGTTTCACATACGTTCAAATTTTTATCATTATTCTTCCATAAGCAAATGTACAGTTACGTACACCCATTGAGCATTCCTGACATTTCCTAATCCTGTTCACTCTTCTGGAACTTATTAGGACTTCATTTAGACACTGTTGAGGCGCATTCAGATCCCTTTAAAACCTCATCGGAATCACTCAGCCTCTACCTCATCAGGAAATCGCATTACTCAGGCTCGTTTAGGACTCTCGAACTAATCAGTCAGATTCTTAAAACTCGTTCAGACGCTGTTCAGATTTTTGTGAGACTTATTTGGACGCCATTAAAATTCGTGCTAACGTATTCAGGCTCTTGAGTACTACAAGGCGATTTGGTCAAAATTAATCCAGACTCCGTTAAAAATTAGTACTAACTCATTAAGACTGTGTGAAGACTTCTGAAGACTGATACGATTCTTTCAGATTACGAACGTACTGAAATGTCTTATTCTGGGGAGGGAGCAGGAGATATAATCTTAATTTTTCCAATTGAAAATGTTAATTTTGCTGATTGGCGGAAAAACGTCAACACTTTACAAGGTTTCATCAGTTTGACTAACTGAGGGACCATTTTGCCAGATCTGCCGACTGACGAAAATATTTGGGATGACGATTCATTCATACAAATATATTGATGAGAATCATTCAGATCGGGTGCAGACTAGGTTAGACTTTCTGGTCAGGACTATTTCAGACTCAATTCTCATCACTTCCACGTATTCTGACCGGAAATGAAATACTGAAGAGGCCTTACCCCTCCCTTCCTGTGGAAACCTTCCGTCGTGTTTGTCCCTCTAATATTTTCTGGAATTGATTGAATTATTTTTTCGTTGAAGATGGATTTCGTGGAATAACCAAATTTCTGGATGATGTCGACCAACCAGTGAACCTAGTGCAATGGTACGCCGACTGAAGAGTTGAAAGAATTTATCAGCGAGCAAGGCAGTTCCAATAACGGACTGTCAAAGGTAGGATTTTGTTTATAATAGAATTGAATACCTCTATGGAAAAAGAGGACTTCTCAGAAAACACGATAGTCGCGATAAAGAGGTATGAAGTTGAAAGACTTGAATAAAAACCCAACAATGCAACAGGGTGAATAAGGTAGGGTAGTTTCTGAGAGGGGAAGGGGAAGATAACATGTCTACAAACGTGAGGAACCAAGAAATATTAGTCTAGGTTTCTATAGCAATGATTGTATGTCGAAGGAGAAGTATCGTTTTTCCATCCAACAGAAAACACGCATAGCCTAATGCTGAAATTTTTTTTTTTCATGTCCTAAAGAACATATACGTTATTTTTAACTTTCTTCGTACGCTTACAGTCGAACCGTTATAATACCTTATGACCAAAGTGCAAACTTTGAGTGACTTTCAACTTTCGAGCGGCTCATATTCAACTCGTCAGCTGGTGATAACGAATGAATGAGAACGTCGCTAGTCGAGATAGGGTGATCCAATTTGCGTAAGGTTTTGCAGCGCCCTCTATGGAGGTCTGAGGAATCCGAAAATGCAATCTACCGAAAAACTATACTTCTCGAGAAGTCCCCGTTTTTCATACAGGTATTCAATTGGTCTGCGACCATAGAAGCTTGTACACGAGTACACAAGCCGAGTCCGTAGAATGAAGTGTGTATTGCACATCAGTATGTATAATACTGAACACCAAACTGAGATTTATGTCTACATTGCTAAAATAATCATCGGCCGATTGCCGGACTAACTCCTTTCTAGAGTGGAAAGTTTTGTTCGCATAACAGTGCACATTGGTATACACATTATCTGGAATTAGCGTAATCGCTAGGGGAAATAATTTTGATGAGATTTTTTCACTTCTGAAGGAACAGTATATATGTTTGTGATGATGCAACAGTATCTTATGATATCGATGCCTGTTCCATTGGCCCGAATCGGTTTTCCTCGGTATTTGCTTTGGTACCTGAGTATTCAAAGTTGTGGCTGTTGCTTTATAAATGAAGTATTTATGTGTCGCGAGCTTCAGTTCTCTGTTTAATCCATAAATGTTATGGATATGTATGAGAAGGTAGAATTTTTTCCCAGTGCCCTCATGCATTGTGGGTAGTACGAAACTACCAGTGGTAAAAGCCCTTGCATGAGCAGACTGTTCTCCACTACATGTTTGCTATGATCGATACACCCTGTTGAATCAGTTCTCAATCAGTACTGCTGTAGTACCTCTGTATTGGAAGTTGTGATTACATACTGCTATTCATAATGGAGTACTGATATTGTGCTTAGCAAGCCTTGACTCCCTGTTATACCCGTTGATGTAAGGATGCTAAAGACAGTATTCCGCCTCTACTACTACTTACATACAGTGTAGGTAAGTGCTTAACTTTCCCGCGGTGTAAGCACTTGCAGTCGGATGTTCTCTTCTACTGAAGGTTTGCTGTGGTTAATTTATAGGTAGATGGTCGATTTATTATTGTCCGGGATCTCTGATGTGATACTATTCGTCGATTTCGGATTTCTGGGTGGTCATGGCCTGTAATAAAATGTGTGTATGAAGTGTCCGATGCCTATTCTATTACTCCAATCAGTTGTTATTGGTATCTATGGAATCTGTTGGTGGGTTCTTCCGGAGGTATCACAACGATTTGACGTTTCTGTGATTGATAAAATGTACATACATACTCTCGTTTATGTATACCAAGTTTGTGCGTTTTGGGTTTTATTGGCCCCCTTCCTTCTTATATGAGGTTTCATCGACCACCTATTCATTTTGAATAACCGAACGAGCTGTACTTTGGAACTGGAGCAGCCGACATGGAAGGTATCACGAAGAAAGTAGGAACGAGTAGGTTATGTGCGGAAAATGGGCCAGTTCTGAACTTCTCGAACAGTTTCGGATAAAGTGTGCGCGAAACATCAGTTTAGTTTAAAAGAGTCGCAAATGTTTTAAAAGCCGATGGGGGTTTTGTGGGAGGATAGCTTCTTGAAGTTTGTACGAAGTTCGCAAATCCGAAAAAGGGTTGGGGAAATTTTCGAACAAAAAGTTGAGACTATCTTCTTCTTACTTTATTTTTCATTTGACAAAGCTTTTAAGGAGGCGCATTTATCCCTCTTCGATTTATAAGAAGGTTAACGTATTGTTTAAAAATACGTAATACGCGGTCGAGGGAGTAACCGTGCGGATAAGGTTGGGAAAGCAAATGAGGTGCCGTGCAATCGAAAAAATAAAGAGGCAATTTTACGCTCGGTCGGAGATTATGTATACCTGAGCATTCATTCCGTCTTTTATCTTTAATATCTACTTCTTTTCAATACACCGAAAGGTCTAGAAGAAAATCTTTGTATTCTCCTTCTCCTTTTTTTCCTTCTTCCTTCTCGTTCCTTTCTTTCCGGGTTTTCCGGCTTTTTCCCATTGAATTGCAGCATTAACGGTACAGGAGAACCGTCGACAGGAAGTAAATCGAACTCCTCCGTCTACTTTTTACATTTTTCATCCGAAATAACCTTTTTTTCTTCTTCTTTTTTTTTCCGAAGGAATTTCGTCGAACAATCGTTTGGAATTTAAATTTAACTGATATTTAATGTGCAGGTAATTGCGGGAATCCCTTTCTATCTGCGGGTAAATCGATTCCATGTGCTCGGATTATCGTGGATCGCATGTTCGAGGCGGAGAGGTTTTGCAGTGAGTGGTGAGTGAAAATGGAGCAGATGTATGCGAATGGGCTGCTGTGACATGGTGAGAGGTGATGGGCTACCTGAAGGACTCTTGGAATGGTGAGAACGACTGGATGACCTAGAGGGCGCATGCTGATGATAGGCGGGGTTGTTTGTATTTGCGTTGAAGTAATGAGAATTGAATAATGAAAACCTATGCTGTATGTTCTACGCAGCTTTAAGAATTGAATTGACTTTGTACTAAAGCTTACGTTATACGCCGAAGTAGAGCGCTACAGACCCAAGTATGGTCATACGCCATCTTCAGTATAACCGCGCCCGTCGATGTCGAATCCGACTGTGCGGAGCGTACCGCGTAGTCAGTTCGGCATCGACGGGCTCGGTTGGACTCAAGATGGCGTATGACCATATTCGGGTATCTAGTGCTTTAGCCGAAGTGTTTGTCATTGGATGAGTCCATAGTCCTTCAATTACCTGTGTCCTTGACCGATCGGCCATTGAACGCGATTTTCATTCTAATTTCAAAGAAAATTGTGTGTTGGAACCGAATTCGGTTGGATTAAGAAAGATTTAGTCGAGGCTTTCTCCAAAGATGACGTGA
This sequence comes from Acanthococcus lagerstroemiae, assembly GCA_031841125.1. Taxonomy (NCBI): domain Eukaryota; kingdom Metazoa; phylum Arthropoda; class Insecta; order Hemiptera; family Eriococcidae; genus Acanthococcus; species Acanthococcus lagerstroemiae. The sequence continues at coordinate 53,457,921 of CM063114.1, forward strand.
CTGCATTCGCTGTGAAGCCCAGATTTTTGAAATCATCCCGAGACACACTCCTCATTCGCGCTGACGAAACTTGAGGAGCGAAGGTGGAAAAGATTTATTTTTCGCCACTTGTTGCCGGGTTGCCGAGGATCGAGGTATATATAACGTTATAGACGGTGGTAGAAAAGTTTAATCCCTCTCTGGCTGCGGAATCGTAATTTATCGAGTTCTGCTTCTTAACATTTAATTTCGCAGAACATTTCGTAAGTAATTACCTTTTCGGATGAAGAGAGAGAAAGAGCCTGAGAGAGAGAATGGGAGAATGAGAACCTAATACAGACAAAATGCGGCATTCGCGACGTTATGAAGAGGTGAGAGGGGGGGTGCAGAAGTGAATTTAATTTGAGCCCGCGTGATTCGTAATGAGAATGTGAAGGAATTACCTATGACGATGCGGTATATTACATAAGTCATAATAATGTTAAGACGAAAGTTACAATCTCGGTCTTCTGTAGATTAAATAAGGCGAAACTTGGCGGCGTTCTCGCACGTACTGCTGCATTCTGGTGTAGTGTTCAAATTGGTGGAAATATTGATCGTGATATCTGTAATCAAGTTGCGAATTCGACGGAGGCTGTGTGCTCGGAATTCCCGAGTTGATATGTTGCCGCGAAATAGCAAACTTTGGATCGGGTATGCTGGCTTATAGAATGAACGTTGTGCACGAAATTATTTCTTGTTGGTGCCGTGCACTTCCAGCACGTAGGTGGTGAGGATTCTCTCTCTGAAACTTCAGAAAATAAGTGTCTGGTTAGTGGCTCGTTGGAAGATAGTTAAGACGTCATGTATACAGATCCAGTCGCGGGCGTTTCACAGCCAGAAATGCTCCTGTCTGCCAATGAATCTTCTTCCTTCGATGTTGTCGGATATTATAAGTCTTATGTACGCTGACCGACAGAAAATTTAACGCGCCTGCTTTTCTCTAATTCTGGCTCTATATCTCATCTGAGAATGGTCCTACGAGGTTGTAACTTCGGCTCTCTTCAACTGCGCTACAATACTTTAGTGACATGAATCGTGTACTATACAAATGTACCAAGAATTCAAGCGTGTTTAAGGTGCGTCTCAGAGCAACAGTTTTGAAAACGACTTTAAAAATTTACACTAAAGATACATCAAGACTGCTTGTATCAAGGTCATTTTTTATCTTGTTTCAAATTAGTTCTCATCGGTGTATAATTTCAGTTAAATGTATTTCGTTGCAAGTTCTTCAGTGTACTTACAGAGTGAGGCTACTTTGCACAGAAATTGAAGTTTTTCAGACTTTGCCACGCGATAGTGATGCTGCGTGAAATGAGATATGCTTTATTTATATTTAAATTCTGGATATCGGCGATCAGCTGAATCGAATAAAGCAAGCAGGTTTTCGAGAATTTTTGATTTGCACAAACTTGACAGCACTAAGAGAAAAGTATAAAGAAGCCCGCAAGACGGGCCACATTGCAGACGCACCAAATCTGTTTGAAAAATTCATGAAAATTCGATGGGGATGATGGAAATTGACAAGAAACTATGACATACATTGCTAAATCCTGCGCGGCTGTGGCGTAACCAGGGGGTTTGAACTTCCGCCCTCACCCCTACCTTCGCGACTTTGTCGACGGGCCTGGTTTTGACCAAAGGGAAGGGGGTGTTGAAGGAGGTGCTAAAATGAGAAAATCACTGTTTGACGAAGTCGCAAGGGGGGGGTCCTGTCTTGGCTCACGCTTTCAACACCATCACGAAAGTTCCTTTTTCAAACACGGATTTGTTCGCGTTGAAATACCGTGTGAATGTAGATGTCAGTCAATCAATTAATGACCCTTATTAGCGGTTGTACGCTGGTACACTAACTTATAGTTAACTATTTACCATGGGCGTCGCCGAGGAGGGGGGGGGTAGACGGGTAATATTTACCTACCCGTTTCTTGGGAGAGGGGGGCAAAAATGATCAGAATTAGCCCTCCCCCCAAAAAAAAATAATTAAATGCCAATTATATTTATACTCGTAGTTATAAAAAATTTGTAAACAAATTAGTACTATGTGATACAGCAATTAGTGTAGTGCCGTACCATACATTTACCTCGTGATATACGTATAACATACTACAATCCTCTCCCCCTCTCCCCCCCCCCAAAAAAAAAATAATAAGAATAAAAATGAAAATTGTTAATTTGAGAGTGTGCAAGAATTTAATGATTTTCAGATAACTTTAAAAATTATACGTCAATATTTACAAATATGATGGCTATGAACACAACAAGTTTTTCCAGTAACAGTGAGTTTTTATATATCTTCATCCTGTTGATAATAGTACATGATAATCTGAATACACGATTCGTATTTATTGTTCCTTATAATCTTACAAGCCTGAGGTATTTCGTCTTCTGTATTAAATAAAAATCTAGTATTCTTCGTAAGACGGTGTAGTATTCTTCCCTGCTGCTCGAAGTCTATATGAACAACAGTGATCACATTGATGAACTCTTGAAACCAAAGATTAGAAAAAATTGACTGGCTGACTGACTGAGCGAAATGTAGATCGTATATAAATCGAGGCTTAGGCACGAGGCGCTTTCGACTCGCAGTGCTCCTTGTATCAGCCTGAGAGCATTGCGTTCCTTGTATTAGCCTTCGAGTACTACGCTCCGCTAGTGCATCAGTTTGCAGACGCGTATGCAAACTGATGCACTAGCGGAGCGTAGTACTCGGAGGCTAATACAAGGAACGTAATGCTCTCAGGCTGATACTTTGCTGGATTGAGTCCCAAGCTTGCGGGGTTACCTGACATGAAGTTCCGGATTGAGTTCCGGGTTAGCGCGCCCTGTGTTCGGTTCCTTCGTACATTGCATTAGGCAACATATTACGCTATAAATGCCTTCCCATGGAGCACAGCAGGAAATTACAACAAAACCACACGCACAGCAAGCTGGCTCGTGTCAGGACCGTACTTACCATGTCAAGCACACATTGTCACTTGTCACGAATAGTGTATAGACCTACCCTTGGGAGGGGAAGGAGGAGGTAGTTTTCACTGTTTAGTGTATAGAGAGCCCTCCCCCACCACAACTCCTCCTCGTCCTTCACCGCGACCTTCCTCCCACAAGCTCCCTCTTTCATCGTGAACCCGCTTTTACTTTTGAACCGCCGTCCCTACTACTCGCAGGTACTCCGGTTTTTACGTGAAGATAAAATGTTCATTCAGATAAGAAAAATGTTCAAAGAAATCAAAGCGAATCAAAATCGTGGGATGAATTATGAAGTAATTTATCACTCTAGGAATGTTCTTTGAGTTTTGATATTTAGTCAACATTATTATAACTTATATCGATTACGTTTCTGATTCTATTTCGAACTTATATTTCATTTGAGGACTATACAGATCATCTTATCCAAGTTCTCTAAATAATTTCATAGATCGTTTATTCTGTAAAATTTTCTCGTTGTACATGTGTATATAGGTAAAATAGACTTCGAATAATTTGATGTATCATAGGGTCGACGTGACAGGCAACGTCCTAGTTAAAGCTGTAGAAATATTAGCCCATCGTGACGTAAGGTGTCTCTCGCAACTGACTTGAAATTATCGGAGCACGTTATAACGTCGTCTAGGAAAAAATACTCAAACTCGTCATATTCGTAAATCTAAAAAATTAGTCATTTTTAAATGAAAGTAATTCGAATGAGAGGTATGACGTTTCGATTACGTAAAGTTGAGTTGTACGGAGAGCATCATCCACAACCCTTGTGATGAGAAAACTAGGTGTAATATTTTTATAAGTTTTACCAATCACGAAACGCTCTAGCAGAAGCACGAAATGAAATCAGCACAAAACGGTCTAGCGTGGAGCATGATACATGATCAAAAACGCTCTAAAACCGAGAACAGTCTAGCTTGGACAATTTTATTTGTTACGTGATAATTTACGAGTAAGTAGATAGAGTTCTAAGGAGAAATTTGGAAATGAAAAGAATCGATCGATACGATGAAGTTTTTGCATCAAATTACTCGTTTTCACAATTCTGATAACGATCTTGAATTATGAAATCATCAACACATGATCTTAGAAAATTTGAGCGATCTGAAGACCACTTTTTCATAGGGAAATGTGAAAATAATTCGATAAATGAATTTGTGACACGTAAACTACGAATAATCTGAAAATGGCTTCCGTATTTGGCATATTACGGTTCAGAAATATGAACTCGTACAAGAAGAATAGTAGCGTTCCGCTGCGCTCTAATCACAGTACAGAAGGTATACGATTTAGGTACGAACTTTTTAAATTATATCTTCGGGAAAACTTCGTTTACTCAAGTGAAACTACATATACAGGGTGTCTGAGTTACGGTTGCTAAGCGGGGAGGAATGAATAGTACTTGACTAGACAAAGCAAAAGTGTGATTATCACATTTTGCCTAATCACAAAATTGAAGGCGCCGCATCTTTGTAAAAATCTAAAAATTCACTAATTTTGACCTATTACAAAAATCACGAGTAATGATGTTGCCCAGTCTACAATGATGCCATGGTACAGCACTCACTTAGAGTAACAAAACAAGTTATTACGATGTCCGGCCTGCTCTGAAAATTTAAGCAGGTAAATGGCATCCAAAATTCAGAAATTTCTATTTTTTTACAAAATTATGCAAAAAGCCTACTTTCATTGAATCCCAACATGAATAACCAAAGGCCGGCGTACAGTTCTCATTATCAAAACTGGTAGCCCTGATTCAGATGAACAAAAAATCATACCACTATCTCCTTCCAGTTTTCAGAATTTAAAAAGTTAAGACGCGTTGAAGTACTTTCAAATTTCAAAAAAACAGAAAATTTAACTCGCCCTAAAAATTATACTGTTAGGGGGAATACTATTTGGTTTCTAGGCTCCGCTCAAAAGTAAGTTTCCCGAAATTCGTAGGCAAAAACAAAAATTTGTATTCCAGTGCCTATTTTATGGTGGTTAGACAACTAGTTCAACAGATGGAGTCTTCATGTAACGCCAGTCATTCATTCAGGCATAACGACTATTGAAAGTTACAATAAATTAGAAGCGTTTGTTATTTTTCTTTTTTTTTTCTTTTTCTTCTTTGATCATAAGGTTCATTTTTCGATCATTTCAGAAGCTTCATGAACTTCAACGCGACATAACCTTTTAAATTCTAAAAACTGGAAGGAGATAATGGTATGATTTTTTGTTCATCTGAATCAGGGCTACCAGTTTTGATAATAGAAAACCCGGCCTTTGATTTTCATGTTGGGTTCAGTAAAATAGGCTTTTTGCACAATTTGAATAAAAAATGAATGTCTGAATTTTTGATGCCAATTTACTGCTTAAATTTTCAGAGCAGCCGATATCGTAATAACTTGTTTTGTAACTCTAAGTGAGTCTGTAACATGGCATCATTGTAGACTGCAACATCATTATCGTGATTTTTATAATGGGTCAAATTGTGAATTTACGATTTTTACAAAGATGCGGCCCCTCAATTTTGGTGATTAGGCAAAAGGTGAAATATACTTTTGCTTTGTCTACTCAAGTAAGGTATCATTTGCGCTTATAACCGAAAACTCGACATGTATATTTCTACAATCCTTGTACCGAGTAGAGTCGTTTGCATATCATATGTAAGGAATTTGAAGGTAGTTTGATAAGTCACCGTAACCATCCGAAGGTCTCTTTTTTCTAGAGAATGGTGAAAATAAATGATACACGGTTCGATAGATGAATTTGTGACACAGGGTACGAATCTAGTACCTATACTGAATACCAATATCAATGGTTCAAAAATATTCAATAATCGAAGAATAACACTCAAAAAGGTTGAACTAAATTAATTTACCGTTTTGCATTCAAGCTCTCGGTATCGGTTGATCATCGCACGATATTCAAGTTTTTCTCGGTTTTTATCATATAGGTATATTATCACAGAACAGGGACAAAACAAACTCACTGTCCACTTCGTCCGGTAGAACGAAAGCATCGTTCCGCTGCCAGCCAGCCAGCCTAGCCAGCGCGATTTTCGTGACGATATTTTCTCAAAGTAACACTTTTTTTCCGTCGTGTGCCAAAGTAAAAACATAGAAATGTCAAAAAGTTGTGCCCAGCCATGTTCTTATGGCTTGGACCAGACGCCTGTATTGATAATGGAAAAGGCGTTTTGATTAATTCCCATATTGAGGAAGAAGTTTTGACTTCATTCCTGCAATTTACTAATGGTTGATACCCCCGGAGGTTAGTGTTCGCCGCTAGACCTTCGGGCGCAATGGCGCTGTTGTAGGCGCCGTCCCCTGCGTCCGATAAAGAGTTTGGCGAAAACCTTCTATGTGGACTCCCAACGATGGGTATTCCTTATAATTGTAGTGATTTTCTTCACCAATTATGCCCCAATAGCTTCCAAAGCCGTGAACGGCTGTTTCTGGAAGCTGCGGGAACACCGGGATCATGTTTTGACCCGTGCCAGCGTCCTCTATCGCCAGTGCCCGAAAGTATAGGTACAATGGCTCCGGAATGCTTAGCGTTGTGCCATCGAACAGCTAGAGGAGTCTCACTTCGTTGTCCATTAATGCGAACCCATTGGATCTCTTTAGACTGACATCTCGGGTGCGAAGATCGCGTCCTTATACAAGGGCTCGTTCTTTTGCGAGGTTGGGTACTGCATCACTTCAGTGTGTGACAGTCCCGGTATTACGGCCGACCTAGCTCTTGGTTGGCTTCCTTCCGGAGGCTGTTTTACCGCTGCCTTAGCTTGGTCCTTGTTTGCGAAATACTCTTTGAGGTCGTGGTTAGGATTGAAGTTCTTACCTCGGTATCCTTTTCCCTTGCCGCGTTTTGGTTCTTCGCCAATCATTGTACAAGACTTCTTTTAATACTTATGTACGCGTAATTTCAACTGAGACAGAATTTCTAGAACACTCGTTTTTGTCCAGCTGTGAGCTTTCTGACTACTAGTCTCCCTGATGCAAAATGTGGCTGTAATGTTGGATGAGAAGAACGAAGGCTAATGTGCTGCTCAGTCAATGCAGGGTTTTCATTAACTGAATAACTTTTAAAGTCACTGCGGAAGTTTTAGGTGACCAGCTGCCGCAACGACTTTTAGTGGTAGCGTAAGTTGATGGCAATTGATGAGGTACTGTATAAATTGATGTGGAAACCTAATCATTATAGTGGAGGAGAGTAATTGCTGAGTCTCAGTGCAGTGTTCTCATTTACTCGACAATTTTCATAGTCACTGCAGAAATTGGAAGATAACTGTGGCTAGCTGCAGTGGTGTTGTGGCAGTAGTGTAAATTGATGTCAGTTGATGGGGGAAATGAAGCCGTAACGTTGGATGAGAAAAACTCGTATCTACAGGGTGTCTGAGTTTCGGTTGCTAAGCGGGGAGGAATGAATAGTACTTGAATAGACAAAGCAAAAGTGTTATTATCACTTTTGCCTAATCACAAAATTGAAGGCGCCGCATCTTTGTAAAAATCAAAAAATTCACCAATTTTGACCCATTATAAAAATCACGAGTAATGATGTTGCCCAGTCTACAATGATGCCATGGTACAGCACTCACGTAGAGTAACAAAACAAGTTATTACGAAATCCGGTCTGCTCTGAAAATTTAAGCAGGTAAATGGCATCCAAAATTCAGAAATTTCTATTTTTTTACAAAATTATGCAAAAAGCCTACTTTCATTGAATCCCAACATGAATAACCAAAGGCCGGCGTACAGTTCTCATTATCAAAACTGGTAGCCCTGATTCAGATGAACAAAAAATCATACCACTATCTCCTTCCAGTTTTCAGAATTTAAAAAGTTAAGACGCGTTGAAGTACTTTCAAATTTCAAAAAAACAGAAAATTTAACTCGCCCTAAAAATTATACTGTTAGGGGGAATACTATTTGGTTTCTAGGCTCCGCTCAAAAGTAAGTTTCCCTAAATTCGTAAGCAGAAACAAAAATAAAATAAAACGAAATGAAAGGGAAATGTAAATCTTGAGTTTTGCACACTCTGGAATAGAACTGGAGTTGCTATCAGTGCTACAAAAATGAGCCAACATTTCGACGTGCGTTGCTTGTGAATTACGAAGTGTAATACATTTCTACACCGCGTAACCGACGTTCGACGGAAATTCACGAGAAATTATGTCATACAGTCAATGGCGCAGCTAGGGGTTTCCCAAAGGGGGGGGGGCACAATAAGGTTTTCAAGGGAGAAAAAGTCGAAAGTTGTAGGTTTTTTTTTTAAATCGCCGATATTAGAGGATATGTAAAAATATTGAGAGGGCATGAACCCCCCCCCCCCGACGCTACACCACTGCATACAGTGGCGAATTTCAGAAGAAAAGCTAAGTCTCTTGCTTCCAGGTTTCAAATTTTTGCAAGAAAACGTCGAGTTTGCAGACATCCTAACAGAAGATAAAAGTAAAGGGACAACTGGTACATTCAGTAAGAGTTGATAAATTTTTTGAAATAATTTACTTAAAAAATTTATTCTCAATCTGGTAACGTCTCAAATTTTTAGATTTCTTTTATAATGTGGGGAAATCAGTTAATGTACAGAAGACAAATGCTGCTAAAAAACTGAACAGAATTAAAGCCTGTTGTTAATTCGCAGCGAAAGTGCACAAACCATAACAATGGCTTGTCATAAAATGAATCAAGCTTCATTCATCTACTTTCAGCGAGAGGTCTTCTTGTATTCCAGTGCCTATTTTATGGTGGTTAGACAACTAGTTCAACAGATGGAGTCTTCATGTAACGCCAGTCATTCATTCAGGCATAACGACTATTGAAAGTTACAATAAATTAGAAGCGTTTGTTATTTTTCTTTTTTTTTCTTTTTCGTCTTTAATCATAAGGTTCATTTTTCAATAATTTCAGAAGCTTCATGAACTTCAACGCGACATAACTTTTTAAATTCTGAAAACTGGAAGGAGATAGTGGTATGATTTTTTGTTCATCTGAATCAGGGCTACCAGTTTTGATAATGAGAACTGTACGCCGGCCTTTGGTTATTCATGTTGGGATTCAGTAAAAGTAGGTTTTTTGCACAATTTTGTAAAAAAAATAGAAATTTCTGAATTTTGGATGCCATTTACCTGCTTAAATTTTCAGAGCAGGCCGGATATCGTAATAACTTGTTTTGTTACTCTAAGTGAGTGCTGTAACATGGCATCATTGTAGACTGGGCAACATCATTACTCGTGATTTTTATAATGTGTCAAAATTGGTGAATTTTTCGATTTTTACAAAGATGCGGCGCCCTCAATTTTGTGATTAGGCAAAAGGTGATAATAACACTTTTGCTTTGTCTACTCAAGTGCTATTCATTCCTCCCCGCTTAGCAACCGAAACTCGGACACCCTGTATATTGCTCAATCGGTGCAGTATTCTTAACTCGACAACTTTTATAGTTGAATAATTTTGAGGCAGGCTATGGCAATTAGAAGCGTGGTTTGTATAAGTTGATGGGAAAATGTAGCCCGAATGCTGTATGAGAGGAATGAAGTATATTTTACTCTGTCAGTGTAGTGTTTTTATTGACTCGATAACTTGGTCACTGCAGAAGTTCGTGGTGGCAGCGACTAGCTACTACAAATGCGATTGTAGAGTAAGTTGAGAGCAATTGAAAGCATGATAGGTGTATGTTAATGGGAAAACGCAGCCGTTATGTTGGATGAGAGCAACCAAGTCGCATGTTGAGGCTGTGTGTTCTGTTGATCATGGTTGTAATGCCACGGCCATATTCTTAGCTTTTGCTTACAGCTTTTGCTTGCGTCAGCTCCGACCGTGCCCGCCGATTTGTATTTGTTATTGTCGCCTGCAGCTGGTTGACAGTAAAGCTTCGCGCTCATTGCTGTGTATGCTCGCGGTGTGTTGCTGCGTTCTCTGCAATCTCTTCGGCGAATTCTTCGTTCAATTATTTTTATGGCTAGTTGCAGACACTTTGTGCGGTAAAGGTCAGTTTAATTTGCACGTAAAGGTGGTTTCACGCGATCGTTGGCCTTGGGCACAACAACTACCACAGTAATCACAGATTTACGACAAATATTCGCCTTGTTATCGGCGCACCTCTAATACACAAAGCAGAACGTCGAGTACTGTTACTGGGTATCGTAAAATTTCAGAATGACCGTATTTTGTCGTAACGTCGTTCTAAATTCCATTAATGCGGTTCGTTAACGTTTTACTACCCTTCTTTGTATCCCGTAACCGTATTACGATGATCGAAAAAGTTACCTACTACTTTCTTGTTCGGGTTTTCGAAAGGACTTTTTCGCAAAATTTCGCGTGTAGATAACCTTTTCTCGGCGGTCGAAGACGAATCCGCGTCTTTGGGTTCACTTTAAATCGGGGTCCATTTATTATCAATGAAGAGAGTATTAATATTCGCACAGCGCAGTGCGGATTCTTCTCTCGATAATAAGTATACGATTCCACTTTATTACATATTGCGCGTCACGTTCGCCCGGCGATGATTGCGACAACGCTGATTTATTCCGGGGTTACGGCACCCGGTACGGGGCCGGTTGGCTCAACATTAATGCCGCTTATATTGGCGTCATCTTCTGAAAACGATTCGTATAATGGAATTTTCAAAATTAAGGTTCTTTGATGTTCGGAATTCGTGGCAGGTAAACAGTTTTCGACACGCTCTCGACGTTCGTTGGTGGTTTGCTGCTCTTCTCTATTGTTTACAGATGTTGCAATCTGTATCACCTTAAGTGTTGGTTGGCTCAGGGCAGGAGATGAGAACGGCAGTTCCGAGGGGAAGGGGGTGCCACAGGGTGTCTATTCTCTGGAAAACCTGGAAAAGTCAGGGAATTTTGAAATTTTCAGCATTTTTCACCTGAAAGTCAGGGAATTTTGTAAAAAAATCGACGGCGGATTCTGTTTATTTCAAACAGATTTTACCCTATTTCTTATAAAAAATTTTCCTTCGCTTCGCTCAGGCAGTTTTCTCATCTTTTTTCTTTCCCAGGAAAAGGACGTGGCTAGTACAACCTCTCCTGTCGCAGTAGTTCTGAGTATGTTGGTGTGATGACATCGTTTTCATGGTATTCGTTTCGCGTCTACACCTTTCTATTAAAGCGGCCATACATTTACCGTATTTCGTGACTTTTCACGAACCATTTCATGAAACATATGACAAAACGCGAACCAATCCCTATACACTTTTCCCCAATATCAGCTGTTTCGTGTTTCGTGTTTTTATCTCATCCTGTTCGCGAGAATCTGAAAATCGGCGCGAGAAGACGCGAAAATGAAAAAGTATTCAATCTAGCTCCTCTCCCGGTGAAAAATTTTTTTGAGAAAGTCGTAATGAAACGAAAATTTGAAAACCAATGAATTCATTTTCTGGAATATCCTGCCATCGGGTTGCTCTTCGGCTCCTCTCTCCTTTACAAATGTAGATAAGGGTGAATGAATAAGACTTCCGAGGTTTTGGGGGAAGAGTAACTAATCCACAAAATTTGAAAAAATCTAAAGACAGCATAATAATTATTATCGCGTTATGAAAGAGGCTATTTTTTCCAAATGTATGACTTTATATTGTATCTATCGATACTCTTGAATTGAAGCCTCCTCCGCCTCCCCTGGTGCCATAATTTTCCAGCTCCTAGCCACCTTTGTACTTTCATACCATTTGTCGTTAGATATGCTACAGCTTTTTCACCTGGGTTCCAGAATTCATTTTAATAGTTATTTTCCCTCTCCCCAAACCATTCAGGCTCCACGAGAGAGGGGCTAATTTCGGTTACTCTAATTTTCCTCAAGTTTCAAATTCTTTACGAGATTCTAAAGTCAATTTTTTGGACAGGATAGTCAACCAAGCTCTGAGACGCTGATTTCGAATATCGCCTCAGATTTATATCTGAACCTTTTCAGAGCACTGTCGTAATACGAATTCAGCTTCTCCGAAGAAAAATTGCACGAAGGATCGAAACGGGGGTGGTTTTGTGTCGCTGATTTCGAATATCGCTTCTGTTTTTTAATCTGGACCAAATTCAAGTCCCTGTGCTTATTTCAATTAAGAAATTTTTACGACTTTTTTTTCTATTTTAGCAACACTTTGAATAAATAGAACTATATTTTTACCCCATTCTGTGGCTTTAATTTAAAAGGGTGAATTCCGAGTCTACCATTGCTTGTCCTACGCTCTTGCTACCACATTGGTCGCAACAGGAGGGATAGGATTCAAAAATTACCCTAACATCGAATACAGCGACCTCAAAAACCTATAAACCAATTTTCGAATTCTATTCTTTCGGCATTAAGTTACACGAAAAAAAATATGCATAAAAATAAAAAATCTATGAAGTTGTTAATTGATATCGCACCCTGCTGCTGCACCCCATAGAGCGCGTTTTCATTTCCATCATTAATTTTTTTTTTCCGTTTTAATTTTTGATATTCTAAAATTTTGAAAATTTCTCCATACGAAGGACATCAGGCACTTTTTCGGACGAAACATGTCGCGAAACTGTCGAAAAGTGAAGCTTGTTTATCAATTTGAGGTAAAATTGAAAAAATCCAAAAAGTTCAAAAAACACTTTTGAAATATTTATATTATGATTTGTTTACATATTACTCATGCAACCTGAAATATACTGGACTATTGCAGAGGTTTGAGGTGATGAGCCTAAGTAATAGACTGGGGTGTCTTAATGGTCATTTAAGTCATTTAAAGTCATTTATTTTCAATCGTGATCATTAAAAATTTTAAAAACCAGCAAATTAAACCTTGAATGAGAAAACAGAGAATTTATAATTGGAAAATTCTATTATAATGACCAGGGCTGCAATTTTTATGCGAATGTATATTATTCCTATCTATTGCCAGAAGTTTCAAAAGATTTTCGCGAATCTCAGAATTCTGAATCAAATAAGCAGTACTTCATTTTGTACATGTCGCATATTTTAGCATTTAATGCATATTTTGCACCAATTCTGTTTATTTTTCAGTATTTTTTCCAAAAAGTGATTTTTCTAGTTCTTTACTCAAAAACACTAATAATAATTCCCGACTTCGGAAAAAAAAAAGAAAAAAATAAGAAAAGACTTGATGATAAATGAATCAGCAGATAAGCTTTTAGAAAAATATGTTCTTTTGCATGTGAGATACCTTTTTTCTTCCCCGCATCACATTCATCAATCATCAGGAAATTATAATAGGAACAGTATCTCCTGTGTGCATCTCTTATTAAAAAGAAGATTGAACTTCTTAGATAGATACCTTTCTAGACCATAATTTTGAAATTAGATGAAAATTATCGTAGTGCATCCAAATTACTTTTTCTTTTAAAATGATACCCATAATGTACTTGCATTCTAGCGCATTCACAGCAAATTGGGAGGAAAAGGTCATTTATTTTCAAAATTCGATTTTGTTAGACACCCTGTAAGACGAAATTTATTAGCTATGTTATTCTTATGTGACATTATTAATGGAAGAGTCAAGGATAGTGCACTTTTACGTGCGATAAATTTCCAAATCCCAAGTTTAATAGCAGGGACAATGCTCTTTGGATGTAACTCCGGTTTCTGCGGCATACTCTGTCTTCACAGTGAGGTAGCTAGAGCAAATGCAAGGGTGGATATTTGCTTTATGAATCGTAAATCATTTAGTGACGTCATCCAGAAGCATTTATCGGCCTCTGAGCCAGCTTGGTATCAATGACTTCCTCCCTCTCTCCCTTTCCCTACACTCTAACGCTCCTCTTCGTTGTCATTTTCTTCTTCCCTTATATTTTCCATTTGCTTCCAGTATTTTCAGGGTACCCCTCCCTTCAGCCCTCCAGGCAGATTATTTCCCATCATCCCCCCCCCTCTTCAATTAATAGTGGGAAAATTGCAATACACTGTACATTGTCCCCTCCTAATCTCGTCAGTTTTTACCGTAGGAGGGGACAGTAATATTGAATAATAGATGAATGAATAATATATTATTGATAAATGAGATGCGGGCAAGAGACAGAGCATCTCACATACAAAAAAACATCTTTTTCTAAAAGTTTTTCTCCTGATTCATTAATTATTAAATCTTTTCAAATTTTTTTTGAGTCGGGAATTATTTTCAGTATTTTTGAGTTAAAAACTAGATAAATCACTCTTTGGAAAAAAATATTGAAAAATAAGCAGAATTGATGCAAAATATGCAGTAAATGCCAAAATATGCGAAATGTACGAAATGAAATAGGTATTGCTCATTTGACTCAGAATTCTGTGATACGGGAAGATCTTTGAAAACTTCTGGAATATACGCCATAGCTCTTTCAAGTTATAATTTGTGGTTTTTAAATTTGTAAATGACCACGATTGAAAATAAAAGGCCTTAAATGACTTGAATGACCTTTCTTCAAAATAAATGACTTTAAATGACCTAAATGACTTGAATAACCGTTAGACACCCTGAAAATGTGTCACAGTTTTTGTTTTTGTTTTTTATAATAATTTTTTTAAACTTTTTTTCCCCCGTTTTCTTCAATTAATATCTAGTGAAAAAACTGTAATACACTGTACATTGTTCCCTCCTAATCTGGTTAGTTTTGGCCGTAGGAGGAGAAATTAATATTAAATGAATAAAAAAATATTTAGGTTTAAAAAATAATCCGAACTTCGAAACTGGTTCAGTCGATATACCGTGTTGGCGCTTGTTCGTACCCAAAGTGGGCATAGAAAAGTATATACTAAATAATGTTAGGCGCTCTATGAAAAGGAATCATAAGTCGCAAAAGTGAATTTTGCCCAACGGAGGGTCAGTGCCAAACTTGGACCACGAATTCGAAATCAGCGAGAAAAATTGAGCCAAGCCTCCTCAGTAATTAAGAACCGACTGCCGACTGAAATGCAGATGAATTGAAAAATTCGCCAGATCGACAAATGCATGTTACGATAAGTGTATAGCCGTCATATTTGTCTAGACAGTATAGTACGAAAACCCTTTGACATTTCGTCAAAATGCCGACCACTTGGTGAGAACACGAAACGCGAAACACGAACTTAAAGATGACGAGATGCATCACGAGAACAACATCTATACACTTTTCGCTTCTCGTGTTTCGCCTGATTTTTCTCGTGTATCGTCTGTTTTTACGCTAAGTGTATAGCCGCCTTTCGTGAGAATCTGAAAATCGGCCCGAAAAGACGCGAAAATGAAAAAATATTCGGTCTAGCTCCTCTCCCCAGTGTACAAAATTTTTTGAGAAAGTCGAAAAGAAACGAAAATTTGAAAACTAATGAATTCACCTTCTGGAACATCCTACCATCGGGTCCTTCTTCGGCTCCTCTCTCCTTCGCAAATGTAGATAAGGGTGAATGAAAGAGACTTCCGAGATTTTGGAGGAAGAGTAACTAATCCGCAAAATTTGAAAAAAATCCAAAAGACCGCATAATAATTATTATCGCGTTACGAAAGAGTCCATTGTTTTCAAATATATGACCTTATATTGTATCTGTCGATATACTCTTGAATTGAAGCCTCTTCCGCTTCCCCTGGTGTCATAATTTTCCAGATCTTAACCACCTTTTTACTTTCATAGCATTTGTCGTTAAATATGCTGGAGCATTTTCACCTACTCGTAGGTTTCAGAATTCATTTTAATGGTTACTAGGAGACTTCGCCTCCTGGCCACTTCGCGGCCCAACCCCCGCTGTCACAGTCACTTCCCACCACCATGCTCCTCCTCGCCCATTGTGACGCCCTTCCTCACCGTGACCATCCTCCCTCCCCAGGAGCTCCCACCTCCGCCGAGAAGCCCCCCGGGGTAGGGTACCTCTGATAAAACGTGAGATTAAGGTACAGGGGAGGCCACCAGGAATTTATTCCCATGGAGGGGAAGGAGGAGGTGGCTCTTACTGTTTAGCGTGTATAGAGAGCCTCCCATCACCACCACAACTCCTCCTCTTTCACCGCGACCTCCTCCCCCAAGCTCCCACATCCACCATGAACCCCTTCCCAATTGTAGGCTACCTTTAGAGAAATGAGCAATTAAGGGGCAGGGTAGGCCACCCGAAGTGGTCCCTCTTTTTTTTCCCCGGTGGCGGTGGCGGCGGCGGGTTTTACGTTTTTAGCATATAGAGTGATAGAGATTTCCCCTCGCCCTAAACCATTCAGCTCCACAAGGGAGAGGCTAATACCAGTTACTCTAGTTTTCCTCAAGTTCCGAATTCTTTACGAGATTTTAAAGTCAATTTTCTGGACAGGATAGCCAACTAAGCTCTGAGTTGCTGATTTCGAATATCGCCGCAGATTTTTATTCAACCCCTTCCAGAGTACTATCGTAATACGAATTCAGCTTCTCTGGCGAAAAATTACACGAAGTATCGAAATAGGGGTGGTTTTGTGTCGCTAATTTCGAATATCGTTTCCGATTTTTAATCTGAACCAAATTTAAGCTCCTGTGCTTTTTCAGTCAAGACTATTAGTGACACTTTGAATAAATAAGACTGTATTTTTACCCTATTCGGCGGCTTTAATTAGAAAGGGTGAATTTCGAGTCAACCGTTGCTTGTCCTACGCTCTTGTTACCTCATTGGTCGCACCAGGAGGGACAGGATCCAAAAGTTACCCTTGAAATCGAATATAGCGACCTCGAAAACCTATAAATCAATTTTCGAATTTTATTCTTTCACCCCCGCCCCCTGGCGCGGTCAGCATTAAGTCACACGAAAAAAATCTATGAAGTCGTTAATTGACATCGCACCACGCTGCACCTCATAGAGCACAGTATCATTTCCATCACTAAATCTTTACGCCCCCTCTGCCACAGATTCATAAGCACACGGTCGTAAAAAAAACAGTTTGCGGACTGATTGACGATATTCATCGCTTACGATGTTCGAAAAAATTTGACCTCCCCCTCCCCCCGTTGCATGTGTAATTTGTATTTGAAGGGTCTGGAAAACTGGAAAAATTAGCCTGGAAAACCTGGAAAAGTCAAGGAAAATCATTTCCGAACAAGAATGGACAACGTGGCGAAGGCAATTTTCTGAGAGTGTTGGTGGGGGTGGGGGGCAGAAACTAAAAAAACCACTAAATTACATATGATGGTTGCTTCTGTAAAATCACACATTTACATTTGTCAGCGGTACGAAGCACCTCTTTATAGGTGCGGGGGAGGGGGCAGAATATATGGTTTGCAACACGACCGATGTAGAAATTGAAGAAAAATAAATGAAAATTTTTACTTTCAAATTAGCAGGTTTGCACGTATGCACCTATAAGCCAACATTATATCTAGGACTTCACAATATTAATAGTAAATACACTTGAATAGAAGGTATTTAGCGCCCCCTTCCTTTAGGGTAGTCGATTCATTGGTTTTGGAGAATAGTTGAGATGAAATATTAAATGATTGAAATTCAGACTGTGTGCAGTTAGAGGGTTCGTAGTTTTGGGATATGATATGTATGTCGACGTTACCTATAACTTACCAAAATTTGGTGCAGAATGGAATTAACTGACGTGTCCAAATCAACCTTCACTGTGCTAGAGCACTTGGAAGCAACCGAGTATGGACATCCGCCATCTTGAGTCTAACCGCGCCCGTCGATGCCGAATCCGACTGTGCGGAGCTAGCGAAGCGTACCGTAGTCAATTCGGCATCGACGGGCGCGGTTGGACTCAAGATGGCGGATGTCCCATACTCAGTTGTTTCCAGATGCTCTGATTGTGCGAGGTACACAACTTACAGTATACCATTACATTCTTTGCGTATATCTTCGGTAAGTTGCCGAGCGATCCTCCGACCCAGAGAAGGCAAAGGTCTACCTCACTCTCCCACTTTCGGTCTAAAGTGAATTTCTGGAAGTGTTTGTTCTGTAAAAATTGGTTGATTTCATCCCTCCACCTAGCTGTCGGTTTACTTCCTTTATTTTCCTATGACTCAGAAACCAGAACGTCACTTGATAGGCCCACCTGGTGGGGGGTAGTCTTGCGACGTGCACTGCCCAGCCCTGTTTCAAGTTGCTTATGGTTTCAATAGAGTTTTTTATTTTTGGTAATTTTTTCTTGATAGATTTTAAACTTATGCAGTCTTTTAGTTTCTAACCAATAATCGAACGCATTATAGAATTTTGCATTGTTTCTATTTTATTGGTTAGCTTAGAGGTGATGGCCCAGGTATTTTTGGTTTTAAGATTAATAAGTTGATCTAGTTTCTCTCAAAATCAGTTCCAGTCGATATATTTGGATACCAAGCTTGGTGCAGACTGAATATAAATAGGCCCAGATGCCACTGTTAGTAGAACTGGTATGTGGTCAGAGGAGAGGTCAGTAAATTCTTCCATTGAGGTCTGTTGAGCTAAGATACCCTTAACGAGGAAGAGGTCTAGCAGGTCTGGTTGTTTCGTAGTGTCAGTTGGCCAGTGCGTTGGTCGTCCCGTTGAAGTCGGTGTTGCTTGCATCTCATTGACTGCTTGAAACAGTTGGTGGCCTCTAGCAGTGGTTCGACGAGATCCCCAGTAAATGTACTATTTGCAGTTAGAGTCTCAACTAGCAACAAATAGGTTACCAAAGGTGCCAAGAAATAGGGTAACGTTGCTGTGTTTCAGCCGATAGCGAATACAGTCGACTGCTGCTACTGTTAGTTCAAACCTTGATTTTCACTCGCACTGATGAGGCCAGAAGAAAATCTTGTTGAAATGGTAGCAGGACTACTGCGGCACCTCCTCTCGCCTTGTTGGATGGGTACTTACTGTAGAATTGATAGCCTCGCACTCGAAATATTGTTTAGTCTGTAAAGTGCGTTTCGGGAAACTAATGCAACATCAATTCTCTCTTGATTGAGGAAGTTTCCAAATTCTATCTTGCGTTAAGTTAGTCCATTGGCATTTCGCCCTGTTACGTGGAATGAAGATTAATGGGAGTCTCTAGTCGCTGCAGTCGTAACTCCATTTTCTCCAAGCTCTGCTGTATATTGTACAAGATCGTCAGTAGTACTGGGTCTGGGGCTCCAGCAAAAAAAATCAACATTGTATTGTTTTCATTCACATTTTAAAAATTTTAAACCCTAAATTGTTAACCTTACAGAGAACGTCATGCTACTCTTCTCAACATTTTCATCATTCCTCTTTTATACGTGGGGCCCCCGGCCTTTGACTGTAATAACACAAAGGTTAAATATCGTGCACACAGGTGGTAGACCTTCCATCCTGTATTGCCGCCAATGTAACCTCTCCAGGACCCCACAGAAGACCACTGTGTACAGTGTCCCACAGTTTATACCACACTCCACATGTACACTTGCACCATGAAAGTCAGGCGAACAGTCTCATACTGCAGGTGGTCAGGGGGAGATGCCCCTGTTGAGAATGGGGAAATAACCTTTTGTGTTCATCTCAGTGGTGATGATTGTTAGACAGAATGACCATACAAAGAGATGGGGAGTAGTACACTTTCCAATTAATGGAACTCAGTTCTTCAGAAAGACTCTCACTGGAACGTTATCCATAGATGGGAAAAGAGTCTGGTTGGCCGAGTAGATAGCGCCCGGGTTCGAGCCCCCGTAGCAACTCGCCAGATTTCGACCTAAGCCGATTTTTCGGCCAGAAGGGAAAAGGGCTAAGACAGCCCTAACAGCCTCCTCGACGTCTCTGAAGTAATGCTCGAAAGGGCGGATTCCAGGGCTCGGGTTTAGAGCGAATTAGAAAGAAGGTATCACCGGAGGCGACGGAGGAGATGGGAAAACGATATTTTTCTCCGCAGGAGGTTGAGTCGGGGGATGCTTAGTAACAGATGCAAATGACTGCGCGCTATGGGTAGGGTTTTCCTGTGTTTCTCTTGTATGCGATCCTGTGCAGTAACGGAATATAGTATGTTGATGTGAGTCGTGAGTGCGAGACCTGGGGGGGGGTACTCAGCCCAAGCAACATGGTAAGCGTTCGACTAAACAGCTCATGGTTAGCTTAAGCAAGTAGCCTATCAGTAAACAGATTCTGCTCGATCTGTGACTGGGCTGCCTGGGGTTCGTGGCTTCTTCATGCTGGAGCGCTTATTGATGAATCTGTTGGTTGCTAGGAGCTCCGTCATTCGTCTTAGGCTGGCTATTATAATAATACTGATGATAATAATAATATGAAGAACAACTTGCAAACTGTTAGTCCTTTTGAACTCTTAATGAGGAAGAGTAGGTTTTTTTTTTTGTGGAATCGACAGTCGATGTAATTTTTGACGTTTATGGGGTTGTGGGACCCAGTCGATAGTCGTTCGTCGGAAGTGCGAGCTTACTCATGTTCACCTGTGTTTCGAGTGCGTTAGATAAAGCTCAGTGTGGCGAAGGGGGGGGGGCAGCTGCCGGCTGGCAACGAACGTCTTTTCATTCGTGTTTATCCTGGCGAACAACGCCCGTCATTCGACGGCGTAGTTTTGCACGAGCTTAAGTGTAATCGCAAATCTTACTTTTCAATCTCGACGCCGCGCCGCGACGCGATGTTCTCTCGGAAGTATTTAGATATTCGGAGTCGTTAAAACCTATGGGAAATTGCGCCAAATGTTGAACCACAATATCATCGCCCAACTTCTGTATATCTATATAGTGTACAGTATATACGAAATCCGCGCCGCACTTCGATAGTCGAACTTTGCGAACTAAAGTTTCACGCGGCGGCGGTGTAAGACGTCTGCGGCTAATTGCGTTAAAGTTGCCGGAAGACGCGCGGCTCGGCGTGGCGGGGAGCGTGTGGATGCGAAAATGGCGAGTAAAGAGAGAAAAATTGGGCGACACCGAGTAATTTTTCAATTAGTCGCGGTTGTACGCACCTTTGCGAGGGAGAGGGGCGAGGGGGCTTTAATCGAAGTGTAGAATTTGTCGAAAGCGGGCGTACTTTCTGGTTTCCGGGGTGCGAACAAGGCGAAAAAGTTCGTTTTGTAATAATCGCGTGCCGTTTCCCATCTTCAGATCTTATTCCAGTTCTTGATACACCGAGTATTCTAAATGAACAGAAAAGGGAGCGAGTGTTTTCGTCGAAATTGTCGAGAGTGAAGAGGCGCCGCACGCCGGAAGGGGCGAAGAGGTGGCGACGTTTTTCTTCAGGTTACTTTATGCGTAATTTATACGAAAGGTGAAATTTATCGGTCGAAGTTTAATAAAGTTTTTGAGAGAGCGACGAAAGAAGATTTTGGCGCGAAAAAAAAGTAGAAGAAACGCCACAACCTCTCGAATACCGGATGACGGTTTCCTCGCGAATATTTTCATACGTACTTAAAATTTTAATTTATTAAAATATTCGAATCGCGTTTATATTAATTTACGTATTAAATAGCGTCTTTAATTTTACATTTATACCGGCTTTTAGCCCGCGGCCGGAATTTGCAGAACTTCGGGCCGAATTATCCCCGGAATTTTTATGAGAAAATTTAAAAATTCGACGTTTTGAATGCTGAGAAAAAACCTGACTGCGAGTGTTTGCCGCATGTGCCAGCGGAAGGAATATTCGTCTTCGCCGTGTAATTTAATACGCGAGATGAAGAAAATTTTAATGTCTTATACAGTCGGAAAACTTTGTGCACTTATTGCGTTGGAAACTGAAGGTTTTAGTGGATGGGATGGAAAACAGGTGAATGTTCTGAGCATACTGGAGCGCATTTCGTATGCATAACTTTCATTGAGATGGCATGAGTAAAGCGACGAATGCACAGTGTATTTCAAATTGATGAATGAAATTGGAGACTTGAGGGGACCTCATTACCTGATTTAGGGTATTTTTTCAGTTTCCTGTAAGGGAAAGGCTCTATAATACCTTTTTTTTTTTTGCCCATTATCGCCATTCCTAATTATGTGAAGATAGAGGTTGGTATGCCAAATTGTAGCCTATATCATTGGATTTCTTCCCCTATACTTGAATTTTTGATTTATAGCCCCCCCCCCATATGTTCTATCGCCCGAAAACTAAAAAGTTCGAAAAAATGGCATGTGAAAAAAGAGCTCCTGATTGAAAATACTGTATTTAATTAATTTTTCGGCTGAATTTTTATTATTTTATTTTTATTTACAAGCCTTTGTTCATACGATACAATGACCCCTTCTGTGTGTGGGGTCATGTCGCCGAACGCACCCACATTCGGGCGTAGGCATCCACCGTTCTCGCATCCCTTCCAATTCTACCCCAAAGTATCCCAAATAATTCTACCAATTCATCTTGCCATCTTGTCGGCGGTGTCCCCCTCTTCTGCTTCCACTCTCTGGGTGACCACTTCTCAGTTAATTTTCCCCATTTCTCACCGCCCCTTGCCATGTGCCCGGCGTACTTTAGCTATAATTTCAGGGTTAGAAAACCTGAAAAATCTGGAAAAGTCAGGGAATTTCGCATGTCTGGAAAAGTCAGGGAATTTTGTAAAAGAAATCGACTGCGAAATTCTGTTGTATTTCAAACAGATTTTACCCTATTTTCTTTTCTTATTTACAGAAATTTTTCCTTCGCTTCGCTCAGGCAATTTTCTTATCTTTTTTCTTTCACAGGAGAAGGATGTGGGTAATACAACCTCCTCCCCTCTCCTATCACGATAGTACAGAGTGTGTTGGTGTGATGAAATCGTTTTCATGGTATTCGTTTCGCGTCTACATCGTTGTAAAGCGGCTATACACTCGTATTTCGTGACTTCACGGACTATTTCACGAAAAATATGACTGAAGGCGAACCAATCCATATATACACTTCTCCCGATATCAGCTGTTTCGTGTTTCGCGGTTTCATCTCATCCTGTTCGCGAGAATCTGAAAATCGAAAAAACATTCGGTCTAGTTCCTCTCCCCAGTGTAAAAATTCTTTTGAGAAGGTCGTAATGAAACGAAAATTTGAAAACCAATGAATTCACCTTCTGGAACATCCTGCCATCGGGTTCTTCTTCGGCTCCCTTGTTCTTCGCAAATGTAGATAAGGGTAAATGAAAAGGACTTCCAAGATTCGGGGGGAAGAGTAACCAATAGACAAAATTTGAAAAAAATCTAAAGACCACTATCGCGTTACGAAAGAGTCCATTGTTTTCAAATATATGATCTTACTAGGGGGCTTCGCGGCCCAACCCCCGCCGTCGTTCGTGTCGCTCGTGCCAGCTTGCAGTATCCCCCATAATCTAGCGCCCTAGGCACATACCTATGTTGCCTATATGTAAATACGGCCCTGAACGTCATAGTAACATAAGTGTATCTTACCCTACATAAAAAAATGTCCATGGAAATTATCTGAAAACAACACGGCGCTACATCATTCATGGGCTCTCTCCTCCACCAAGGACCCCCCTGGGGTGGCTAGCCTCTGCCAATCCCCACCACAGCTGTCCTCCATCATAGTCACTTTCCCCACCATGCTCCTCCTCACTCACCGCGATGCCCTTCCTCACCGTGGCTGTCCTCCCTCTCCAGGAGCTCGCACCTCCACCGAGAAGCTTCCCCGGGGTAGGGTACCTCTGGTGAAACGTGAGATTAAGGTACAAGGGAGGCCACCAGGAATTTATCCCCACGGAGGGGAAAAAGGAGGTGGCTTTTACTGTTTGGTGTATAGAGAGCCCCTCTTCCACCACAACTCCTCCTCGTCTTTCACCGCGACCTTCCTCCACCATGAACCCCCTCCATGGGTAGGCTACCCCAGGAGAAATTAGCAATTAGGGAGCAGAGTAGGCAACCCGCAGTGGGTTTTTTCTCTCGGAGGCGGCGGCGGATTTTACTAAGCTCCATCCTCCATCATGAATCCCCCTCCCAATGGTAGGCTACCCCTGGAGAAATGAGCAATTAAGGGACAGGGTAGGTAACCCGCAGTAAGTTTTTTCCTCTGGGAGGCGGTGGCGGCGAATTTTACTGTTTTAGTATGCAGAGAGATATATCTATCGATACTCTTGAATTGAAGTCTCTTCCGCCTCCCCTGATGCCATAATTTTCCTGATTCTAACCACCTTTTTACTTTCATGGCATTTGTCGTTAGATATGCTGCAGCTTTTTCACCTAGGTTCCAAAAATAATTTTAGTTATTTTCCCTCCTCCTAAACCAACTCAGGCTCCACAAGGGAAACGCTAATTCCGGTTACTCTAGTTTTCCTCAGGTTCCAAATTCTCTACGAGATTCTAAAGTCAATTTTTTGGACAAGATAGCCAAGTTCTGAATCGCTGATTTCGAATATCGCCTCAGATTTTTATCTGACCCCTTCCACAGCACTGTCGTATTCAGCTTCTCCGAAGAAAAATTGCACGAAGTATCGAAATAGGGGTGGTCTTGTGTCGCTGATTTCGAATATCGCTTGACCAAATTTAAGCTTCTGTGCTTTTTCAGTTGAGAAATTTTTACGGCGTTATTTTCTATTAGCAACACTTTGAATAAATAAAACTGTATTTTTATCCTATTCGGTGGCTTCAATTAGAAATGGTGGATTCCGAGTCAACCATTGCTTGTCCTACGCTCTTGCTACCTCATTGGTCGCACCAGAAAGGACAGGATCCAAGAATTACCCCTACAATCGAATGCAGTGACCTCGAAAACCTATAAACCAATTTTCGAATTTCATTCTTTCACCCCCCCCCCTTCACGCTCGGCATTAAGTCACACGGAGAACAATCTATGAAGTCGTTAATTGACATCGCAGCATGCTGCACCCCATAGAGCGCGTTTTCATTTCCGTCATTAGGTTCTTACACCCCCTCTGCCACGGCACACGGTAGTGAAAATATTGTAGAGTGATTGACGATATTCGCTGCTCACGATGTTCGAAAAAATTTGACCCCCCCCCCCCCTGCATGAATAACTCTTATTTGAAGGGTCTGGAAAACTGGAAAGTTGGCCTGGAATATCTAGAGTGTCAAATTGGTAACCCAGAGTCCTAAGAGTCCTAGACTTCTCTAAGACTTTGTTTAGTGCATATATAAAACTTGAGGCACGTGTTTATTTTTGTAAAGATCTTATCATCGACATTTATTAGTGTAATACGAGAAGTGAATTCCCGAGTTATTTGCTTATCGCATTCAATATCTTGTAAAAGGACCATTTAACGATATCACTGTAGCCAATAGACGGGTATGGTATACTCGTAGTGGTTTCAATAGATCAATATGTTTTGTACTCTTATCGAAGATGTGAACGAGAATTCTCCGTCGGCAAGTATCGAAATCATCGCTGACTTCATATTGGGATGGACTTGACTGTGCCTTGGAAGCCAGTGGTTAATCTTTATCCTTGAGAGTATTTCAATTAGTTTGCAACTTCTTCATGTGGTAGATCCAAGAATCCTTTTTGATAGTCCTTCTTTCAGGCCAAAAAAAGACCCTGGATTTCGAAGATGTTTTAGAGGCATCGGATGATCAGCATGGGTAGTTCCTGCTGTGATTAATGTGAAGGTGTGATGATCTCTGTCTACACTTCCAACTTATAGCTCCAGTGGAAAGCTTGTGTTTCCCTAATGATCTTAGGATTGATCTAAGTTCTTCTTCTGAGGATGTTTTGTCAAGTTGACTATTTTGAACGTCATCCCATTCATCCGATGTGGCTCCCCTGATTATATTAATACAATTGTCCGCTGTTGTGCATGTAACTTCAGTTGCAATGTAGCTTATTAAGATTGAGACAGACTGCTCAGTGTCATATAAATCCTCTAAAGCATATTATTCTATCACATGGTCCCAATAAATTTTTAAACTAGTGGATTTCAATAGTCTTAGAAAAGGGGTTTTGAAAGTATCCTCAAAGAATAAGTACATTATCAGTTAATCTATTATGATGAAACATAGGGTCAGATAAAAGGATTTCACGAGATCCTTTCACCTCCAACTGTTCCTTCCAGTAGTCGATGTAATCCTGATTATCAAAGTCATGTAGAGATAATAACAATAATCTTGCACATTCTCTCTTCACTTGTTCAGGCGATTCTTCCTTAACGATGAATCCATAAGTTAGAATATTCTCATAGTTGCGATGTATCAGTCTCCACCTGGGTATATAGCTTGGTAAAGTCTTGCAGACGCATAATGTGACATCGCGAGATTTGTATGCCCCCGCCCGTGTATGCCGCAATTTACCTAGACGCTCTATACACGAATTCGAGACGGCGTACCGTGTTACAAGATGACTTCCGTCAAAGCCACGAAACTGCGCTCCGCACACTGGGTTGACGACCTCAGTGGACCATCAGCTCTTCACGTTCACCAATGGACCCGAGAGACGAGGCCACCGCCTCCAAAAGCGTGATTTTGCTGCACTGCATTGACTTTCACACGGCACCACTAATACTCAGTGAGGAGGAAAATCACTGTCTGACCTGTGTCTGGGAAAGTAGTAAATTGCAACAAATCTTCCGTATAATTTCCATCGCTATACGCAATTTATTTTTCGATACTATTATAAGAAAGTTGGCCGAAATGTACGCTTGTACTTACTTCCGGCCACTGGTGCGATACTCGAAAGGGTAGTTTCCAGGGCCGAGGGTGCGGTGTCTCAGGGACCACTTTGGCATGCGCGCATCGCCGTACTTCCCACCACACCCAAGTACGCTGGTACTTAAGCAATTTCTGGATGTAATTTTTGTAGATCGACGGGTTCTTCATTGATTTCCGGTTCGCTAGAAGTATTTACATTTAAAGTCGGTTCTATCTTGAAGCTCGGAATCTGTTCTTGATGAAGACGTAACAATTTTTATAAAAGGAACCACCGTCGATTTGTCTGACTTCCCAGCTTATTAGCTTTACATTCATTTGAGGAGGAAAGCGTTGAACAAACGGGCGAAGAAAGACAGTCCGAACGAATTTGATTTGACGTGTAAACTGAAATTGGACGTGAGAAATGGATATCGAGGAGGGTCTTTTTAATTACGCTCGTCTTAAATCTCCCTTATTTATTTACTTACTTGGCACGCGATGCTCGCAAGCGAAATAGGTACGTAGAAGAGCCAACAAGTGGAGGCCTGTTATAGGGTGGGATAAGGGGTTTCGACATGCGGCCCTTTTTCCAGCGCGGTGTGGTTGTTATACTCGTATAATCGGATGAATAATTATTACTATTTTGTTTTCGAACTAATGATGATTTCTTTCTGCGTTTCAAATTATGGCAGGTGGCGAACGAGCGGGTTTTCGCTTGTGATTTATTTTATAGCCGTTCAGGCTGATGGTGTTAGTCGCTGTAGTAATTTCGCAGCTGGAGCTGATTGGAGGCACACGGCGCTGGCATTTCCTTTGCTGACTATTTTCCATGTCCAGGAATTGGAATTGTAATGCTTGACAAAATGAAATAGGTCGAAGATAGATCCAAATAACTTACATATTTCCTTCCCTACTACAGCGAGCTTATTCCCCGACCGTTCGTGTACTGATCTTTGTGTTTGCATTCGCCTTCTCCAGTCATATTTGTAAATGAGGCTATGGAACTCTTAGTAACGAAAAACAAGTCTATAGTGTCTTGAGTGGTTCGTCATACTGAGCTTGTGGGACTACTTACGTGACTCTGTAATGGTACGCTGTTGGAGTCTGGTTGGCCGAGTGGATAGCGCGCTGGTCTCGGAATCAGGAGGAAGGACGAGCAAAATTGAAAAAAAAAATGGTACACTGTAGCCTGCTGATATTATATGCGACTGCGTTTTAATGAATTTTTGAAGTGCGCTGACACATGGGGTTAAAATTGGACTGTCGTTCAAAAGCTGGTAAAAAAAGCGTATGGATGAACACGGTGGGTAAACATCTCGATTGATAATCTCTGGGTTCCTTATTTTTATTTATTTATTTACAGCTTTGACTGACCGTGTTACAATACTACTTATTTCTTCTAATAATTTAGAGCTTTGATGTAGATGAGCCACCGTCTAGTGTGCCCATTTTAGGGCATAAGCCTCGGACACGTTTTTCCAGTATTTTTTATTTTGGGCGTTGCTGGCCCAGTGAGGACCTACATACCTCTGAATTTCGTCTAGCCATCTTGTATTAGGCCTTCCTCTGTTTCTTTTATTGCTTCTAGGTATCCATTGGGTAGCCAGCAAGCACCATCTCTCCCGGCCTCCCCTGGCTATATGGCCTGCATACTTGAACTTGAGTTTCTTGATCTGGTACCCAATATCTCGGATTTTGGCTTTATTTACAATTTTCTTAATACTAATTTTTTCTTTAATTTTGATTTTCATCACACTTATCATCATTGAATGCTGTGTTGTTTTTAGCTTAAAAACTTGTTTTTTGGTTAATGACCATGCCTGACATCCGTATCCAAATACTGGTATTATACACATGTCTAGAACCTTCATTTTTGTGTTTAACTTCATGTTGCTTTTGAACATGTATTTTTTCGCCCAAAATTCTTTCCAAGAATTAGATATTCTTGCACTTATTTCCTTCGATGCCCCCCTCTCGAAAGAGATGATTTGTCCTAGATATCTGTATTCGTCTACTTTGTTTATTACTAGGTTGCCTACTTGAATATGATCTACATGTGTTTCATTTTGGTCATTATTTTGGTTTTCGACTCGTTCATGCATAACCCCGCTTTCGCACATTCTTGCCTCAAATCATTTCCCATTTTTGCTAGTTCTGTTGCATTTTTTCCTATCAGTACGACATCATCCGCAAACCGCAGATTGTTTAGATTTTTACCACCCACACTGATTCCCATTTTTTCCCAATTCATTTTCCGAAAAATTTCCTCTAATATTGCATTAAAAATGTTTGGTGAAAGCGGGTTACCCTGTTTCACCCTACCCCCCGCTGTATCCGGGACGTTCCTCCTTTTTTTAATCTATTTTTATATATGCTTTCGAAATGTCATATACCTTTGCTATGATCTGAATAAAGTCATGCGCTACCCCGTGTCTGCTTAATACTTCGAACATATTAGTGTGTGATACCGAGTCAAATGCCTTATTAAAGTCGATGAATAGAAAACCCACTGTAATATTATATTCTTTGGCCTTTTCCACTACCTTGTTAATTGTGTGGATGTGATCCACCGTGGCAAAGCCCTTTCTAAATCCCGCCTGAGCCTCCGATTGGTTAAAGTCCAATGTGCTGTATATTCTATTTTTTAATAATATCATTGGTAGTTTACATATTGTTGAGGACAGGCTTATTGTTCTATAGTTGTTAATATCGGCCTGATTACCTTTTTTTGTGTAGTAGTATAATTTCCGCAGTTCCCCATTTTTCTGGAATATCATCGCCCCTCAAAATTTTGTTATAAGATCTCCTCGGCTGATATTTTCAGCGTGTCATTATTAATGCCATCTGGCTCCGGGGTCCTGTCACGCTTTAGTTCTTGTATGTCTTTATATACCTCATTCTCCATAAACTCCGGTTTCGGAGTATAGCCAGGGTTGGCCGTTAGTTCGGCGTTCACCAGCCCCCCCCCCAACTTCCTCATCTGTTTCCGAGTACAGCTTCTCATAGTATTCTGTAGCTAAGTTCATAATGCCATTTCTATCATAGATTTCTTTCCCATCACTCCCAGCTAGTTTAGGGAGTAGGTTTTTACCTTTGCTAATTGTTTTTATTACGTTTTATGTAGACCATTTTTTCTCTTGTACTTCTTCTATTATTTTTTCTTCAAATGCAGGCACATCTTTTCTGATTTCCTTTTTTATCAATTTATTGAATTCTACGAGCTCAATTTTTTCTTTCATTGATTTCTGTTTCTGAGTTAGGTTCTTTTCAGGATAAGACCTTTCATTTTTACTCTGATTTTATCATCTGTACTAGGTTTCTCCTTCCGAGTTACAAATTCGTTAAAAGTGTTTATAATAAGTTTTTCCAGGAATGTGTACATCTGCGAAGTATTTGCATTTTTTCCTTTTTGCCGGTTTTCTATTTCTTGTTTTAACCTTTCCTTCGCTTTTGAAATTTTATAAACTGGAATTATTTTTTTCTTCAAATTTTTATTTTGTCTTAAATAGTTTTAAAATTTTACATCCGGATTTGTTTTGATTGTGCACCTTACCTGGCCTATGATCTGAGGTGAATTGAAAGTTTGTAAGCGTATCATAATTCGTTACTATTTTGAAATCATTTATCAATGCACGTTTCGATTTGAGGATTTCCACATCCATCTTTTTTTCGCATTTTTCTTAAAGAATGTTGATTTTATTTTCAAATTTTGTTTCTCCCCTAGCCTGATTAATTTTTCTCCGTTTTTCTTCATATTTCCCTCCGAAAATGTTCTTGTACGGTTACTTTTCGTTTCCTTGGGTCCTATCTTGGCGTTAAAGTCCCCCATCAATATTGTGTAATATTCTTTTTCATTTTCTATTGTTTGGTCTAGCAGGTCATAAAACTCTTCAATTTCTCCTTCGTCTGCTGCCGGGGTAGGTGCATATACCTGAATATTATTGCTAATTTGGTGGATGGGTTCCTTATATTTCATCCAATTCTGCCAACAGATCGGCAGTGACTGAACAGAATGAAGGCGAGCTTCTTCGCAGATAAATTTACGCAGAGATTGCCTTTTTGCACCTTGGTTCTCGATAACTCTGGCTTCTGTTTCCAGGCCACGGCATGAAGTTTGAATTTTACAGGTGCTCGAAAGCTGGTCGGAAGTGTATGGATAGACATGGAGGTTGGTAAACCCTGGGTTCCATATTATTTCATTCAGTACAATTCTCCCAGCAGGTTGGCAGTGAGTGTACGAAGTATGAAGAACCTTTTTCGCAGATAATTGTTGGCATCGATGGCTTTTGCACCTTAGTCTCCGATAGTTCTGTCTTTTGCTCTGAGGTTGCGGCGTGGAGTTAATATTGTACTAGTGCTCAAATGGTGGTAAGAAGTGTATGGCGGTGGGAGAACATCTCTATTGGTAATCTCTGGATCCCATATTATTTCATTCAGTGAATGAGCAAAGTATAAAGGAGCTTCTTTGCAGATAATTGTAAGCAGCAATGGCCTTTGCACCTTAGTCTCCGATAGGTCTGTCTTTTGCTCCGAGGCTGAGGCATGGAATTTAAATGGTACTTGCTCAAATGCTGGAAGGACGCGTATGGTTGGACACGGTGGATGAACATCTCTGTTGTTAATTTAATTGTTTCGTTATCAGACGATACACCTGGTTGGTCTTAGCAATTCGATTTTATTTCATGAACTTATCTGATCTTGAAATCGTAGGCATAACTCGCTTTTCAAATTCTTCAATTCTTCGCGAACGGTTGAGAAAGAATAATATAGGAGGAGGATGCAAATACTCGTATCAATTTGAAGGATTCTTTTATATTCTTATTTTCAATCATCAGAATCTTGAAATATTGCACCGCAATGTTGCACGTCGCCCGACATTCAAGCAACAGTATACAAATCAGAGGCTCTATCCTTAGTCGCCATTACGCTGTTAACGCGGGCTATGTTGTAAAAGATGAATAACATGAAATAATAGAAAAGAAAACTTCTTTCTGGTTTAGTCCCCCGGGTTTTGACCCTTCATTGTGTGGACTTCATCTGAGCCCCCCTTCTCCGTCCTTGATATTTAGTGTGGCTGCAAAAGGACTAGAAAATTCAGACAACGTTCTGGCCTTTTTGGGCGAATTGCGTTTACATTTACAGCACTACAGGTAGCTTGGATTTTAAGTTCATTCTAGGTTCAGGCGTGGCTGTACATTGGAAGCCCTCGAGGGATACACATAGTGAGTGGAATGAGTCGTGGTCCAGTTGCTCTTGTCGCGTGGAAATCTTATCGCTGTGATGAAATCTTACAAAATTATGGAATTCACGAGTCTTATACTTGCCACGTGCTGTGCGTTTCATTTTAATGGCTGATGAGCATCGCGGTACCATCGGAGATGAATAATTCATGTGCTTATTCGCATTCTGTCTGCGTTTAGGTTGGACTGACCGTGTCTCATTTTAATTATAATACGTAAAGATTTGAAAAGAAAAATCAGACGATGTCGAATCGTTGAAAAAGGAAAGTGACGAATCCTTCACAATAACCATAGATAGAGTGGTTTCGGATTATAATGGGTAATTTTCATCTAGAGTACTTCATTTTGGTTGTACATAAGCTCAGGGGTACAAATAATCATTTACTTCCTTCACATTCGAACACACATGACGGTAATGATCCAATTTCAGTACTTTTGATAAACGATACATCTTAAGTTCGAAATCAATACTCTTAATTTTCACCAAAATAAAGAAACATCAAAGCAATGCAAGTCGATTATGTATGACAATTATAAATTTATCTTTATTGTTTCGCCGCCTTTCACAGCCTATAAATACGTTTTCTGCCCCCCCCCCCAAAAAAATGAATGGAAATTACATGTGTCATTATGGGGAGACAAAAGGGTACAGAGGAGTGGGTTGGGGTCTGGTTGGCCGAGTGGATAGTGCGTTGGTCTCAGAATCCGGAGGTCCCGGGTTCGAGCCCACGTAGCAATTCGCCAGAATTTTCAACCTTCGCCAGTTTTTCGGCCAGAAGGGAAGAGGGCTAAGACAGCCCTGACAGCCTCTCCAATGTCTCTGAAGTAATGCTCGAAAGGGCGGGTTCCAGGACTCACGTGGAGAGCAAATTAGAAAAAGAGGGGTACAAATAACTTCGGGCTTTAGCACCGAAAGTACAGTGGTACCAACACATACTTACTATTGACCAGCTCACCCCGATCGACTCGGTGACCTTGAGAATGGCTCCTGTCAAAACGACCGCTTTGATAAGGTCTTGGGCTACGGTTACGACTTTGAGATCGGTTCTCTTGCTGAGTAGTGATAGCAGAAATTTGGGCCTGCATTGAACTGAGCATGGAGAGTACTAGGCCAAGGTAGACTGCCGGAGCAGGGGCTGTCGCAAACAAAACAGGTGCCGTTGTTGCTTGTGACACTCGAAATTGCAATCAGAGATACTCCATTTGACTCGTAGGTATTATACCTATAGTCAATCAGCAATTTCGGCTTGAATGTCTAATGATTGATAGCTGTTGGGGGCCAGAATTCCTCTGGTGCGAAGTGATGGCTTCTGAACCCACATGCTGTAGATCATATCTTTCATTTCACTAACTGCCCTAGCACCAACTAGGTGCTTGAATTGTCAAATGATGCATTCAGTTGGAGGGTCCTGATTTATCTGCAGTTTATCGCTTGATCTTTGTGTTATTCAAACGCAAGTTTTCGGTGTTTTCAAAAATTCTATCTGATAATTAGAAGAATTAATGAACATATTTTCCAGAAACTGAGCGTTAGGGTTTTTGGAAATGATACGGGACTGAAAATGGGCCGTATGTATGATACTCGTGCGTAAATGAGGACGAAACAATATTCAAGTATGTTTTGATCGTATTAAATTGAATCATTGTAATAATGAGGTACTTCGAGCTTGTTTTGAAAATTTCAGATTTTCAATGCCTTATAATTTCTGAAGGGAGACCGTTACAACCACCAAATTTTAACATAATATGAACAGGTTCGATGTAAAACACTTCCGAAAAGTCCAAGTTGAAAAAAAAATAGGGCGTCCAGAAAGGGCAAAATTTTGTGGTCCCCCTCCTAATAAAGGTACTGAAATTCTTTTCAGCTTAGAATCGTTTCTGAGTTCATACGAACATATCCAAAAAATACGAATCTCCCAGCTGTGACAGTTCACCTGCAAACTTCGAACAAACAGACCAACATATTTGTACACTTTTATATGTATTAGAAATTTTAAAAAATAATTCAAAAATTAAAAATTGTGAAAACTCAGAAAGAAACTTACCCGAATTCGATACTTGGGACTGTTACAGTGTGATGAAATCAATCGTCAATTATTTTTCATGCATTTGAATTTACGTATGTAAATCATATGTATATTCCTGAACCTTTGAAAAAACGTGTGTTGCCTTCAAGAAAATAATTTTCAATGATTTGTTTTTTGTCTTACACAAAAGCGCACCTAATACTATAATTGACTACCAGATTATGCAATCGCAGACAAGATGTCAGGGACGAAACTGTAGGGGATGTGGGGGTTGAAACACTCCCCTCCTCCCAATAAGTTGGTGGCAGTCGGCAAATTTTGAAACTATTCATTTGAATTTTTCATTTTTTATGAATGTTTATCTGTTTATTTCTTTTTTGTAATTCAAAAATATTTCAATTAAGAAATCAGCAAGTTTTTTCAAATTTTTAATTTCTTAAAAATTTTGTCGGCGATTTTTTAGTTTTCAAAAATTATTTGTCGGCAAATTTTTCTTCTTCACCTCCCCAAATTGAAAGTCATATTTTGTTTCTGAAAAGAGAGTACCCTAGACTCCTGTCAGAGACTAGTCAGTCAAAAGCCGATGGTTTCAAGCTGAGTATCGAATGTTATCTGAAAGGTTGAAACGAAGCTGAAATGTGGAAGACATTTTAAAAATCTTGACCTAGAGCCTGAAATTTGAGGACGTTGAACATTTTATTAAAATCTAAAAGGTGAAAGCAAAAGACTTTTTTTCCAGCGTCACGAGCTGAATCCGATGGTAAATGTTCCATTGTCTAATTTACAGGCTTTAGTCCTGGAGAATATAGGAGGGAAATTGAATCTGGAACAAAAGTTAAAGCTCCATGTGTTTTTCCCATAGGAACGAAAGGGAGCTTGTGGCACGGATTCATTTAATCCGATCAACTTGAAACTTCGTACTTTTTTTTTTTTTTGAGAAGATATTCTGAAAAAAATATCACCAAGCGTGAATAACGGTCATCTTTAATGTGTAAAGGAAGTTGTGTGTTCCTCTCATGTATTCCTGACAGCCTTTCAGCTTACCCACCCAGACTAATGTATGTTCATGTGCGCAAATGTGAGTGTCTGGGGATAAGGTTCCAATCTGCATTTGCAGAGACGAAACTAAGGGAGGTGGACCACTCCTCCTCCTCCCTCAATAATTTGGCAGTCAGCAAATCGACAAATTTTCAATTTTTAAAATATTTGTCTGCTAGTTTTACTTCTCACCCCCACCCCCGCCCCAACTGAAAGTAAAATTTAGTCTCTGCAAGATTGGGAAATTGAGCGATCTTTTATGCCCTGACCTATTGATGTTCATCCCACTGTCGAGCTATGTATACTACCGTGCGGCAGTGCTAGCTAAACGTATTGGTGTGGAAGTGACAAACTGTTGTTCCTGATTTCAAAATGAGTGTGGCTAGTATTTTGGGTCAAGTCTCCGTTCGTCCATCGTCAGCAGTTGTGTTGTATCGTTGTATATAGAAACGAAAAAGATCGAAAGTGCTCTACTCTTGACGTTGGCGTTATGGTTTTATTAGGGTTTATCTCTTTCAGACGTGGAAAATATCCTGCAAAGACACCCAATTTAATGATGTTACGCTTTCCATGTACACTTCCGTCTCAGAAATACACTTTTCCGGCTTTTATGTTGCCGAGCAAATAATGCCGCTTAATGGTATATCGGCGCAGAGAGACGAAAGTGACGCACGCCAAAAAAAGAGCTACAATTCCATTAACGCGTTATCTCTGCCCGGATAGTCCGATTTTTTTTCTCTCTTCTTTTGCAGTGTAAAACTTGTTAAAAATTGAAAACTTTATAATTGGAATGAGCGACAGAGTTTAGTGAGAGAGACAGAAAACACCGGCCCACGTTTCCTTCCTAACGGGTGAAAATTTTAACAGAAACGACAAAATATTCTTTCTGGCCATTTTGTGTAAAGAAGTTCTTGGAAGAAAAAACGAGGACTGCGCTGGAAAGGTGTCTGGATTTCGATTGAAGTGGCGTATTTTATTACATAATTCGTAATTGCATTCATGCGATTGGGAATTGGAAGATTTTTCCAGTTACTGGATTTTTGTACATGTCATCATGCTTATGGTTAGGAAGAAATCTACCATGACCCTGTTCATGGCGTGGAGGGACGTATGGCGATGCATGCATGCCAAAGTGGCCCCTGAGACACCGTATCCACGGCCCCGGAAACTACCTTTTCGAGTATCGCAACAGCGGTCGGCCCGAGCCCCCATTTCGTCTTCCGCTTTCGGTGCGCGCGTCTTGTGAGGGTCACCATGGGGTCGTCCCCTACTGACCAACCTGGAATTTTCATATTTTCCACAGCCTGGCGGGTCTCTCTTGATCGGCTGTGTAATACACTCTTTGAGCAGGATGTGATGGAATGGTCTTCCCCATACGTGTCGAATCTTTGTTTGAGCTCGTACTGATCGATATTTATCGCAAGAGCATTGAAAATTAGTCGGCTTTGAGATGAAATCTTGGTGCATCTGGTCAACTGTCAAGTCGCTAGGTAAATGTCGAGTTCTGGAACATGCTCTCTACAAAAAAAAATGATATCTCCCGGTTAAACTCTTCAATATGTGCTTCAATTAATGCATTATCCATCAACAGATTTCTGCTTCTTTGGCGATGGTTTATGATAGTCTGAGTCATCGTCATCGTATTGTTTCTGCTTTTGCTTCTTTGGTTTCAGTAACTGCACACGCTCAGTTATAGGGTTGTGAAGAAGTTATTAAAAATCATACGAAAGTATTTTTAACTGGAACTGAAAGCAAGCGGACCTAAAAGTGTAGAAGCTTTGGGAGAGAACTGCACAAGCGTCCAGTCGTTTGAATAAATTTTTGCAAATCCGCGAACACATTTCTTCATCTATTGCATTGATCTGCGCACGGATTT
Source organism: Acanthococcus lagerstroemiae (assembly GCA_031841125.1). Taxonomy (NCBI): domain Eukaryota; kingdom Metazoa; phylum Arthropoda; class Insecta; order Hemiptera; family Eriococcidae; genus Acanthococcus; species Acanthococcus lagerstroemiae. The sequence continues at coordinate 53,494,452 of CM063114.1, forward strand.
CCGCTTTCAATTCCTTGAATGTAGTTGGTTTGTTTCGATACACACGATCTTTAAGAAAGCCCCAGAGAAAAAAGTCCGGAAGGGATATGTCTGGACTGCGGGGTGGCCACCGATCTGTTGAAATTACGCAAGTTCCGAAATGACTCTTCAAATGACTCATGTTATTTTTAGCGGTATTCGCTGTAGCACCGTCCTGTTGGAACCGGCCCTCTTTTTCATCTTCACTGAGATGCTTTACGAATTCGTCAATGGTTTTTATGTATCGCGTGCTCGGAACTGATTCTGTAAAGAAAATTGGGCAAACCTGCGCACCAAACCCCCATCTTCAGTGGGTGAAGTGGCGTTTCGTGGGAAATAGTGAAGTTTTGGTTTCTCGATAAGTAGTCAAGTTCCGTGTTCTGGTACCATGGAGATGGTGCTATTGGAATGTGTCGCCAAAGAATGGAAGTTTTCAGCCTCCATGGCACTATTGCCTGCAGGCACAGCTGTGTGATGTTCGCATAATCGGATGTCTCATTGGTATGTCAACCTGTCGAACTTTCGACACATCCGTGATTACCATTCGAATAAACTATTCGCTGGCGACGTCTCGGAGTCGCAATCATAATGGGATCTGTCGACTTTTCAGCTGTTTATTCGATGCGACTGTTCGAGAAATCTCTTCTGTCAAATAACTCCCTGTCTTAGGCTGAGCATCAGTGTACCTTTATGAGATATCTTCCATCGACGAAAACTAATAAAATTAAAAAGTCGAACAATTATTCTTCTTCGGAATCAACGAGGGTGAAAAAGGAAGACGTAAATGGGCGAACTAAAAAAAAAATCGAGAAATATCGGCTGTCAGTCGAAATTAATTAATAATAGGAGCCGAGTAAAGCCTACCTGAAAATAGGGACCGCCGTCAACTCCGACTCGCGAATTTTTTTTATGTTTTGTTTTATTTTTTACTTTTCTGCAATAACGGCAAAAAAAAAGTTACAAATCTCATTAATCTTGAACACGAGTTAGTTGCCATAGTTACTAGCCGGTGTATGCAGTGCCGGCTATTGTCGGATTCCTTTTGCTATATTAACAAGCAAAGAGATAAATTCGACGTGAAGAAAAATCTTCAAGATACAGAATTATGGTGAGGAGCAAAAAGTTACAACCGGAGCGGTTATACATCCCGTATAAAATATACGCGGAAAAGAGCGGCCGTAATGGCATGTTCGAGTTATTGAATGGTGCTTGAGAAGGTTCCAAAATAATCGAAGACGGTATTTTTTGTACACTTTTTTAGTGCAGCGAGTTGAGAAGTCAAACGATCTACCTTAATTACTTCAGAGAAGTCGTAGAACAGCGAAATAGGGGTTTTCCTGGAGTTAAGCAAGGCACATCACGGGGGAGGGTACAAAAGGTCAGGCAGGACAGAGGAAAATTTTTTTAGCTTCCTCCCCCTTATAACGGAGCTGTCTGCGCTCTCGTGATCGCTACTGTCATCGATGTCGCGATTACTTTCGAACTATCGTATGCAAATATAGAATTCGTTTCCATTAGCGAGGAGAATGAGCTTGAATACATGCCAATTCAGTTTGTGTTCGTGTACAGGTTCCATGACGTGAATGTTGGCCCACGGGGTTCGGAGCGAGTTCATGATGATCCACATCCCCAGCATCATCCACTAGAGTGATCTAATGAAATAATACTGAAGAGCCGAACAATCAGGATGGATGTTAGTTTTTTGGAAGCCCCTTTTTAGGTCCCTGAATGAATAGAAGGTCCACCAGTGGGAAATAAATGAAAAAGCCCAAGAGATACCACATAGCAAGGTCAAATTATAAACGCAGTGGTGTGTCTGTACACATTTGAAAGTGATAAAGAAAAATTGTTCCAAGTCCATCTCACTGAAATTATAAGATCATGTCAACAGCCACACCATGACCTGGACTACGGAAAAGGGGCTGTCGTGCCAAAATGAGTTTTCAAGAAAACAGCTGATAGGATAAACATACTGCTGCCAGTATCGTTCGCGTCATTTTATCCGTTTCTTGGCAGTGATTCGGACCGGGCAAACAATAACAACAACAACGATATCTTATTTTTATGCGAAAAAGAAAATCACTCGGATTTTGATAAAAAAGAGCTCATCGGAAAGGAAATTTTATTTGCTACGAGGCATGTTCTTTTCAATTTTTCGTTAACCACATTGATTCTCGAGATGTTTTGAAAAAACATTAGAATTACCATAAACTGCTGCCGCGACCTTCCCCTTTTCTAACTATTTTCTTCAGTCGATGCTAGCGAATCTACAATTTGCCCGGTCCGAATACTGGCAGCAATGTGTGCTTTTTCCTATCAGCTGTTTTCTCGAAATCTCGCTTTCGCACATGAGTCCCTTTTCCGTAGTCCAGGTCACTGTAAAATTCAAGACATCAATTAACAATTGGACGCTGTTAAGCGTAAGGGAACCAATCAGCAAAATCTGTTGTTTGAGAACACTTGATTCGAAGTTCTAGAGCCGTGTAGAAACTATATGACATAGCGTTCACTGATAAGCTTTCTCCAACGTGAGTACACATTTTTGAATGAGGGGTCCGATTTTGAAAAATTCTACTTTTTTACGCCCTATTCAACGATTCTAATAACTCATTTTGTTTACAAATGTCGGTTGGTTCCCTTACGCTTAACAGCGTCCAATTGAAGTAAATTCGTATTTAAAATGTGACGTAATGGAGAATATCGATGGTCAGATGAAGTAGCTCAGCTCAGGAGCCGGCGTCTGTTACTCCACGATACACGTTCATATTCGTACGTAGGAAAATGGGTGGAGGTTCTGGACAAATATGGGGAGGTTCTGGACAGACTCTTTATCATTGAGAATTGATCTGATGTAAAGGCTGAAACTCATGATTCGACGAAAAAGTGAAACGAGTGCCTAATCTATACAGACATGCATTAAAATTGAATGTGTTCGAAACACGGTTACCTGATACATAGTCCAGTCAAATAAATTTATTTTCAGAAAAAAGAAATTGTAATAAGCTGACTTTTGGTATAAATGATGGGATGGTGATACTACGAATCAGTATAGTCTGGATTTTTTGGCATGAAAAATTCGAAAGTTGGCATTTTCAAACATTATTTTCGGCATTATTCGGCATTTACTGCTGTGTGCAATCATCCCAATTCTCGGCAATATCTGCCTGCCACTGTGTTGATACTCATACACTGGAGGATCAGCTGAGGTGCTCCTCTGCGCTCTTCTTGGCTGATCTGCCCCCTTGTAAGTGGCAATCATTTTTCTCCACTGATTCCTGTCGTTGACCAGGGCTTGCCACGATTTTGAAATTCTGATCTTTTTGAGCAGAGCATTCATCTGGTCCTTGTACCTACGCTTTTGGCCCCCCAGAGGCTGTTTTGCCGACACTTAGTTCCCCATACAGCACCACCTTGGGAAACTCAGTCCTCTGCATTCTGCATGCATGCCCAAACCATCTTAATTGGTTATTTTCGATAAGGACTTCCACTGGCAGCGCTTGAGCTCGCCTCAAGACACCCTCGTTTGAGATGAAGTCGTCCCAACGTATCCTCATAATTTTCCTCAGCTGCCTTTGGTGGAACCTTTCCAGCTGCTTAACCTGTTTGCGATATAGGGTCCAGGATTCACACACATATGGCAAAGTGGGCAACACCAGCGCCTTATTGTTGAGTACTCTATTCTTAAGTTTGTAGCTGGCTTTGAACGCAGCTTGAATTCTATGCTGAATTTCAACTCCTAGATCCAGGCTGTCTGTGACTATGCTGCCAAGGTAACAGAAGTCGTTCATTCCTTCTAGGACCTCCTGATTTATATTAAACTAGTGTAGGATCTCTGTTAGTCTTTCCCGCATTTACTTTCAAGCCAAGACTAGTGTAAGCCTCATTGAAGCAGTTCAGGGTGCGGTATTCAAATCCATCGAAGTGTCGAGCTTCATATTCTTTGCGATGACGTCATCCGTTTTCTGTCTGAGGATGCTTCCACCGGACCCCGGAATTGCGTTAATCTTTTTGGATACGTCTTGAAAAACCTGTAGTTGAGTATCCAGAGAAAGCCCTCCACCTTCCAGTGTACTTAATTTGTATATGTTTACGGGTCATTCCAATATTACTACATGCATTTTCTGTAAAATTTGGGTGACTTGGCTAGTTTTTCTTCGTGTAAAGCGTTATAGCCTATAGTATACTCTACAGATTTTAATATCGCGGTGGTATGTGCGTTCACTTTTGCGTTTGTACCTGCTGCATATGCTAACAATGTTAAAAACGAAAATAAGAATCCACTTACTAGTGCCAATCATTATTCCTAAAGCAGCGAGAGCGAAAGAAAATAAAATAAAAACATTTTAATCTAATTACAATCAAACTGCTAAGAAGAAGAGGTATTACGAATTCACGAATGTCCTATGAAGACTGATAACAAACCTTTTCTGATTTGCTCTTAACCCGAGCTCTGGAATCCACCCTTTCGAGCATTACCTCTGAGACGTCAGTGTTTTGGTCAGTGATTTGTAGAATTTCATCAGATTTTCAATCTGATCCTAGCTGGACCCCAAAATTCAAATTCAACTTTTTCAAATGAGCTAATCTGACTTCGTCAAAAAACAAACAGAGTACAATTTAATCGCTACCGATATTGTCATTTCATTTCATGAATGCTCTGCATTCTACAACATCATCAGGTATATTCCTATTATTACCTTTTTATTTAACTGATGAATGTCTCCAAAATACGACCTTTTGTAAACGAAAACAAGTGACGACTTGATGATATACGCAGAGGTATGTACCTAATCGAAATAAGATTCCTAAAAGACTATGAGTGTACAGGCCGAACTAGCTGATGGTTTCTTCGAGTAACCGATTCAAAATAAAGCTATAGTCATCATTTATTGTTATCTTTTATCATCAGCTTCAGTATAACAAAAGAGTACTTCTTGACATTTTGGGGGAAAAGATAGAGTTCTCTTTTTTTACAGTATCAAAAGAGTACTTACTTTTTTTGCCAAGTAATATGTTCTGATTTCTGATCTATTCTTTTCTTCTTCCTAATGATTTGATTAGGTAGCTAGGTACTTAGTTTGGGAATAATCTGCTTTGATATATTAAAAAAAAGTTTTTTTTCTTATTGTATTCAAATTCAAATCGGATTTGATTTTTGAAAATTGGTTCTGATCTGATCTGTACAATCTGTGGCCGGCTCCGGTCGAGGGTTACGATTACGATCCAGGATTCGAGAGCCAAAATCCCCAACTATAGAGAAAAATCTATCTACACAGTTGGGGAAATTGTATAAAATAGGTGCTGATTGACAGTTGGGGTAGACAGGCAACTTACGGGAGATGAGCAAGCCTGGTCAGACAGACTAGGAAACTGATCAGTGTGATTTGGCCGTGTTGGAAAAAGTGGTTGAAACCGTCAATTACCTACCTATGTAGCTCTTTGGCTCGACTTAGATGTAAATAGGTACTCGAAGGAACAGCTGTATAAATCGCATGCATTAGTTTGTAATGTGGCTGTATTTTAGTTTTATGTTTGGGCGCTTAATTTTGCTATGATCAGCCTCCTGTGGGTTCACTGTTAGTTTGTTCTCTTATCGTGTGTCGTACCATCCCGCTTGACAAAATCAAATGGCGTCTTCCACTTTACCCGGACCAATAATAACGTACCGAACTCTTTTCATTTCTTATGTGTCACCAAAACCCTGCTAAACGGTCTTGAAGTTAGCCCTCTTTGGAATGAAACCAAATGGTGCCTCGTTCATGTACGCTTTGTATGTAAGCATTGGTGATCTCGGATCAGTGGACCTAATCAGAATCTCTGACCTCAGATATTAAAGGGATTGTGTCTCCCCTCTAGTCAGCTGCTCATTCAGATCACAAGAATTAATACAGGGCTGTAAGATCCAGTTCTTTTCGTGAGCATTGGTGATAGGTAATTCCCATCACTTCCTATTTTGGTGACCTGGATGATCGTTTTGGGGAAGATCTTTCAGCTCTTCTGGATCCTCGAACTTGATGCTTTCTCTCTTGATTCAGGATACCTCTTTTGGATTGTATCGTCTTAGGATAGATGGAGTATCACGTCCGAATCGAAATTGTATTTTCTGAGCTCGATTTTGCTGTCTGACTGCATTGTCGCTGGAGTGAATAATGTTTTATAAATTGACGTTCGAATTATTATTAAATCTATTAGGCACTTGTAATAATTGCTGCGTGGAGTAGCGTAGTTGTTAAGCCTAACCATCGACTGAATATGGAAAAGGCATGGAGCATTTCGTGCCCCGTTCGAATTACCTGTAAAGTCGTTAGCTATGTTTTCGGAATTTGATTAATAATGCAGCTCGACTCGGCTAATAATACAATCGTCTAATGGGTAGTAAAGCTGGTGCATTATTAACCGGCTCGAGAAAATTAGCTATGTCGGTAGACGTTTCACTTTGCGAAATTATATTTGTTGGCGTGTTTTCTTTCGGCTGCACTATTTGAATTATACGTGTTCGTTGGTGTTTGATTTGACACCTGCCTGCCTTTGCAATCACAGGGCGCATAGACAACGCCCCTACGAACAGACAATGTTGTTAACTTGTAACAAGACTGTCTGGGTAGTTGTGGCGAGTTTTGACGCAGCAACTTCGAAAGCATTTCAGAAAACTTGACGGTTTCTATAGACCCCGATTTGAGGAGGGTTTAAAATATTTGGGGGAGATAGGAATCTCCTTGTTTTAAGCCTTTTTCAATCTGAAACTCCTCCCCCTTTTTTTTATCTGGGACAATCCTTGCTGTTGCATATACATGTTTGATATGATGCTCAAAAATTTATAGTGGACCCTCCAATCATAGGGTGGGAAACAAAACAAATCAATACAAAAAAAAATCAAAACCAATAAAACAAAATCATGATTAGTCAAATAGATAATCACCATTAAAATATGTTCATTTTTCATGTGTTTATTGCGTTTAGCTTCTTATTGCTGGGAGAAGGGAGAGAGAGACGTTTTCTTTTATTTGAGTGGGGGAGGGGGATTGTGTGAAGGCTTTGGCTACGGCGCTAAACAAGATTTTTCAAGTCAAGTTTTCGAAATGTACAAGTATCTTCAGTGTGGACGTTTGTCTTTCACGTGGACAGTAAAGATTTTAAAGTTCTTGATACAACGTACTTGTGACCAAATCAACGGGCCATGCATGTAAGGGACAGAGGTGCTACAGAGATGTTTACAATGGATTTTATAATATACAAGTATACTTGAAAATTATAACTAAAAACCATAAAAATACAGCCATACAAAAAAGAGAGAAAACAATGGGACAAACCAATAGTATAACAGTACAGATAAGTGTAGATGAGTTTGAGATCACACCGACCACTGTCCCCTCCCGGATCTGACCCCCTTCCCCTTCCCCAACCCTAACTTTGTCACTTTTTTAATCTGCTCTTTCGAAACACGCTCTGCATCATGAACCGTCTTGCAGTTGAAAACATCTGTCCAATCTGCTTCAGCTATTCCTTCATGTTGCAGTCTTAAATCTGTTCTTGTGTAATTCAGGGAGTGAGTGTAGAGATGACAGAGTTTGTCTCACGATGTGTGTGACGTCGATTATCATTATGTAATTCCCATGTGACCAATAAAGGAGGACGATACTTATCTGCGTGGAAAACAGTCGACTCACCTGATGTCTCTTCTGTGTGATCTAAATCTGTTAATACAAGGTCCAGAGTCCTACCTTGGTGATTTGACACCCCATTACTGGATCTAAGTTTGTAATAAGTCAAAAATTCGATGTTATGTTAGTTGTGCATGAGATAGTTAGGGACCTAAATACTGAGCCGTGTCTTCTTTTTCTGATTTACAGGTAAATAGCGTCCGCCACTTCGAGCTAGGGTCCACCTACATCGCAGCGTGACCATCCTAGATTGAGTAATCTCACGTAGAATTATTTTAATATTGTCTCGTTACTCTTAGTGACAGTTCCTCAGGACTTGTTAAAGTTGGTGTTAGGCCGGTTTCTCTTCTACACGATACTTGAAATTAATAAAGTATTTTTTATGTTCTACCCCCTGGTCCATCTCCCCCGGGTTTACATCACACGTACACAAAAAGTTTAATTTTTGTTTACTTTCCGCAACATATACAGTGATGAAATGAAAAAAATCTCGCATAGGAACTTCGCCGAAGCAATGCAATGTTGCCCGACATATTTTACATACTGTGCCATGACTCGTTTTCACTCACGTCACACAGGTACCGTCCGATGATACAACAGGTCCTTGGTGCTATAGTCTCCCCTACTGAATGTCTAGAGTGCGCTCTTTCAAAACATTCCTGTGGAAAAGTTCCGAAAATTCAACAAAAAATGTTTTCAACTTTTTCGAAGTTACTCCCGCTGAGCTTTGAACGTATTTACGGGGAATTGAGTATGCAATTTCATATGCATACAAATAAATGGTGACGGACAATACACGGATCGATACGGCGCACGGTAAACAAGAACATCAAGTCAAAGGATCTAGTTTTTCTTTTCTTTTTTTTTCCTTGTTTCGCGAGAAAAAATTTTTCGAAAAAGGGGACTCGAATGTACCATCAACTGTGAACTGTTAGATGGAAAAGTATCGAATAAAATATCGACCCTTTCATTGGGTTACTGATTTCGAACATCGTATCCGTGTTTTGATCCAGCCCTGATTCGAGCTCAAAATGTAGGTTTGGACCCGAAATGGGTAAAATTAAATTTGCTTAAAAATTTGAACAGCTTATAGAAGTAGAGGGTGCGAGAGACCTGACCTATTCTCCCACGGGGAAGATTATGGCTGAACTTGTATTATTATGACATCCGAACTTCAAGACTCACAAATCCGATTGTTACCTTGGAAACTTCTCCTTTCTTTCAAAATGTTCAGACTTTAGTCCCCCTCGCGCCGTAGTACGGAAAACTGGATTTCAGTTTTTAAAAGTGTATCTTCTAGACAATTCCGTGACACAAGCAAAATCCCTATGTAACGATGTAAAATTTTAGGCAATTTGCAACACGAATTAATATAATTCAAAATGGCTGAAAATTTTGTGGCAACATCTTCATAAGGAACAAGGGGTAGTAGTTCACCTTATTTTTCAGTTTGCGCGAAATCACAATGACTTGTAACCGCGCAAGATCTACAACTCGTCTGCCTCCCAGAAGCCTGTCTTTCCTTCGTCTCGCCCATCGACGAACTCGATCTCGCCTCGAAATTTCGTATCCACATTAAAAGCTTAGCGTCGCTTGCCACGAACACCCGGATAGTCGTTAATCCGTCATTTCGAAAATGCTGGCTGGCCGCGTGGTTGGGTGGTCGAGGAGAGCGACTCGCTGTATTTTGATTAAAACTTCGACCCTCGTTTTATCTTATGTTCTAAAATCTAAAATCTGTGTATAGATATAGATGATTCAGGGCTAAGCTGTAAACCGAAATACGAAGCTTCGACAACCGCTTGCAGCTGTAGAGCAAGCGCCTCTTGCACCATTAGTTTTGAAAATTCGCTATTATCTGTCGAATGTAACTTTTTTAATCGCGAGCGCCGTGGCGACATTTTCCTCCAAACTCTGACCACAATTCGCGGGCAAACTTTTTGTAGAGCTAATTTCGTCGTCTTCGCGATTAAGACGTATTTCTTCGTCTCGATTACCGTTTATTTAATTCAACATCTATCGGGTAAGAAGAAGAATAAGAAGGGGAAAAAAACGAAATTACGGATTAAGTTTTAATGAGTTCAGAAATGAGTTTTTAAGTCGTAAGCAATTAATTCTTCCTTCGTTTCGAATGATATATCGTCGGGTGACAATTTTCCGAATTGACTGGATATTTTGAAAGCGGGGATTTGGACGGCTTAAGGCCTCCGGGAATCGTCGAAAATCGCGGTGCAGCTATATAGCGGGATATTTTCAAACTCGCGAAATGATTTTCGGACTTTGACAGGGCGGCGCGCGGTTTCAAAGTATTTACGTTCCATTAAATTCGGATGATAAACCGGTGTTGGCGAAAGCGAGTATACTGCATAGGATGTGGCACTCCTCACGCCCTAGGAAATACGACAGATTCGTAAATTACTGTGGAACTGCGATCTACCTCGCTCATTCTGGACACAGCGGATGTAAGGAAGCTGGTGCGAAGACACTGTCATTGGTCTAATCGATAGTGAAGCTTTCAGAACTGTACTTTTGTGGGGTGCAAGAAACCTGAACAAGAACGTTTCGGAAAAGCCAATCAAGACTAATTTGAAATCTCCAGTCAAGTCACCTGTAGTAAAATTAGGTGAGGTGGGGTAACTGCACCCTATAAAAACACAAGGTGCTCTTTGAACGTTGATTGTGCTTGGTAGAAACGTCCTACGCGAGTGATTCATGTCTCAAAGTGGACCTTTGTTTTTTCTGACATGATCATACATCTGCACTATAGCTACGAAAGAAAAATTGGAAAAAATGCTTTGGGGTGCACTTTCCCCTGATAGTGGGTTAGTGCGTCAGTGGTCGTATTTTCTTATTATAAACCACATGCGGGAAAGTCGAGTTGGTTCCTAAATAATCCAATTGGTTCCCAGGCACCGCACCCCTCCTGGTCGAATTGGTTCCCGCACTGCACCGCACTTTCCTTCCCATTTTATACCGACTTAAGACGGTCCGTAGGTATAGTTAAGAAGGCGATGTAGGTACATGATATAAGAAGTGAAGTACTGCGCCATCGCGGGTAGAAATTTTAAACAAACGCGTTTTATAAATTGTACTCAAGTAATTCTTCCAATACGGCAATCGTCGATTTGTGCCAAAGTGTCCCCGGCGAGACCGCACCCCCGGCCACAGAAACTACCCTTTCGAGTATCGAATCAGTAGCCGGAGAGACGCTTTGAGCCGGCCCGAGCCCCCATTTCGCCGTGCCGCTTCCGGTGCGCGCGTTCTGCCCGAGTCACCTATAGATGTCTAAATTCTAAATTCCTTTTATTGGGATTGTGTATTTTTACAATCTTATTATAGTTTTTATTACCGTTATATACATTTCGTACCTTTTGTTGTATGCCGTGGCCCCAAAGTGGGGCTCAGTCCCTCCCAGGCCCGTATCGAGCAAAGGTTTCCCGCAATCTCCTCCATTCTATCCTGTTCCTGGCTATTGTTTGAAAATTGTTATAACCTAAAACTTTGTTTATGTCGTCTTTCCATCTGTATTTTGGGCGGCCCCATCTTCTAATTTTTCCTCAAGGTTGTCAGAAAGTGGCTCTGTAGGTCCATCGGTTGTCTTCAAGTCGTGAGATATGGCCTGCCCATTTCCATTTGTTAAGTTTTATGTGTTCTGTTATATTGTAGTTTCCCTTTAGTTTGTTTTTTATTGTTTGTAGGCTTACCCTGTCTTTTCGTTTGATTTTCAATATTGATCTTTCTAGTGTGTTTTGTGTTATTGTTATTTTGTTATTTAGAGGCCATGTTTGGCTTCCATAAGTTAGCACCGGAACTATGCATGTGTTGAAAACCTGACTTTTTTGTTTGTTACTGTAGTTGCCTTTAAATATTTCATTTCATTTAATTTCATTTCATTTATTTATTTATTTTAAAGTGGTGCGGGCAACAGTGTTCTTTAGCGACCAATATTTCGACCATGTTTTGGTAATTCGAGCTTCAATTTCTTTTTCGAGTTGATTATTGAATGATATTTTTTGTCCTAGATAAGTCCCCTCCTCTAATGTTTCGATTGTTTTACCGTCCAAAATTATGTCTTTTTGTCCGCTTGTTTTCGCGATTATTTTTGTTTTTTGGAGGTTCATTGATAGGCCAGCTCTTTTACTTTCTATATTCAATTCGTTCAGCATTTTTTCCAGCTCGTCACTTGACTCTGAGAATAGTACTATATCGGCTGCAAATCTTAAGTTTGATAGACGGTATCCATTTATATTTATGCCTTTATTCTCCCAATTTAAGTTTCTAAACATTTCCTCTAGTGCACTATTAAAAAGAATCGGAGAAAGCGGATCTCCTTGTTTTACGCCTTTTTTTATCTCGAATTTTTTTCCTAGTGTGTCTGTTTTTATTCTGGCTTTGAGGTTTTCGTACATCTGTTCTATTATGTTAATGTATGTTTGGGGTATTCCTTTGTATCTTTAGTGTTTTCGGTAAGTAGTTGTGGCTTATTGAGTCGAATGCTTTGTTGTAGTCGATCAGTCCCAGGCTTAAGTCAAAACTGTATTCGTTGCTCTTTTCTATTATTTGGTTAACCGTATGTATATGATCAATTGTTGAGAAGTTTTTACGGAATCCTGCTTGTTCTATTGGTTGTTGTGAGTTAAGTATTGGTTTTAGTCTGGTTTCTATTGCTTTTGAGAAGATTTTGGATATGGTTGGTGTTAGTGTTATTGGTCTGTAGTTTTCTATTTTATGTCTATCTCCTTTCTTGAATAATAATATTATGTCCGAGGTTTTCCAGTCGTTTGGTGTTACATTGTTTGTTAGTATTTCGTTGAATAATTTTGTTAGTAATGTTGTTAGTTCTTTATCTCCCATTTTTATATGTTCGTTAGTTATGTTGTCATGGCCTGGGCTTTTGTTAGGTTTTAACTGTTTTATAATATTTTCAATTTCGCTTTCGAGGAAAGGTGGCACTTCCTCGTTATTTGTTGTTTGGACGTTTTGTGTTAGTGTTATTTTCTCGTCGTTATATAAGTTTTCGTAATATTTGGTTATTATATTGTTTATTTCAGTTCGGTCATATATTTTTTTACCTTCCTGGTCTGTAAAGTATGTTGTCCACTGGAGGCCTTGGCTTAGTGACTTTCTCATATTTTTAAAGTTCCTGTGTCCCTCTAGTGTGTTTTTTATGATGATACTCTGTTTCAAGAAGTTTTTATGCCTGATTTGTTTCTGATAAGTTTTGATGTTACGTTAAGTTCTATTTTTTCGTTCTTAGTCAGTTCTTCTTTCCTTAGCAATTTTAGCCTTTTTTAATTAGTAGTCTTAATTCTTCTTTTATGTTATTTGTTTCCATGTTGGTTCCGTTTGAGTTTCCTTTTTGTTCCCTGGCTGTTGTGTCTGTTTCCTTTATTGATTGTGTTAACTGTTTGTATAGCGATTCTACTGTTTCCAATTGGTTGTCTGTTTTTATTTCCTTTAGTTTTTTATTCAAAGTTGTTGGGTATTTTGTTGGATTAATTGTTTTTTGTGTTTGTTTTTGGGGTTTGGGCTTTGTTATAGCTTTTTTGTCTGTTAGTTCAATTTGTGTTAGTCTGTGGTCCGAGTAAAATTCAAATTTGTCATTTATTTTGAAGTTTGTTATGATGTTGTTGTCTCTCTGCGTTATTATGTAGTCTATTAGTGTTTTGTGTTCCCTGTTCGGGCTTATCCATGACCATCTTTTTCCTTGCCTTTTTCTGAAGTATCCGTTCATTATTTTCAAATTGTGTTCTTGACAGAACCTTAGTAATCCCCAGTCTCTTATATTTCTTTTGCCATATCCGTATTGGCCTAGAATGTCTTGTTCGTTTTGTTGTCTTTGTCCTACTTGAATATTCCAGTCTCCCATTAGGATTAGCTTGTTGTTGTTGACTTTAGTTTCTGTGTATAAAGTTTCTTCTAGTGTCTCGTAAAATTTTTCAATTACATTTTCTTCAGCTGTTGATGTTGGTGCGTAAATTTGTATGCAAGTCAATTTAGTGTTGTTTAGTTCTAGTTTTAGTGTAGTTATTCTGTCTGTTATGCCTTTAATTTCTTTTATCAGTTTTATATAATTTTCTTTAATTAGAAATCCTACGCCTTTCTGTCCTCCTCTTTCGCCTATATAGTGAAATAAGTTACCTTTTTTAGTCCTCTGTATTTTCTCACCGCCTCTTCCGACTTCCAATAGACCTAGTATTGCCAAATTTGAGTTTATGAAAACGTTTTCTAATTCTACGAGATTTTCGTGATTTTTTAATGTTCTGACGTTTAGTGTTCCTATTGCTATTTTTTGTTTGTTTTTATTTTTTATTGGTTTTTTATTTTTTGTTATTGAGATTGCGGGAATATTGGAAGACTTACCCTGGTTTTCCTTTCCTGCTGTGTAAGGAACCTATAGACGTAACCTAAAGGAAACTGTTGAAACGAATTTGGATATCGAAAACCGTTCCATTGAAATCTACTACTTTTCATGAACGCCATAAACAGAAGTTGTACAGTACCTACATTGAGCACTGCTTATTGATGTACTCGAGGACACCGAATGAAAGTGTCTCAGCCCATTTTACTTGGTCAGTCAGTCGCGAGGCTCGAACAGAACTCCGCTGTCCCTGCAATAGAAGATACTGCTGGAAGCGTCCTCAGATCTAACGTACTGGTATCGTAGTGGAAGTGGATTGCTCGAAATAACTTCTCGAAACTGGTTCGGTAATATGCTAAATTCGGGTGTATCAATGAGGAAACGTTCCGGGTTTCCGGTATGTCTGCACTCAGTAAGAATTATTACTTTAGTGGCTTCCAAATTTTCTGTTATAAGCAAACCGGAACCAACGAACCGACAAGGAAATCGACAATCTCTGGCTGCAAGCTGGGAGTAGAGTGATGGCGGTAGATTTCCTCCAGCGTATCTATATCGGTGGCATAAGATAAAGCGATGTGGACTAACGTAGAAATCGTTGCATGTATAGGTACACATAATTCAATATAATGTACATCTACAGACCTTTACTCAACACCTGTCATATCCTGAAGAAATGTGTAAATACCACGGCGAGATGAACTTACACTCAGCTACTTCACGAGCCGCTTCACATTTATGATTGAGATGTCGTCGATTGTTAGAAATACCGAATAATAATTCTGTTTCCTCCCTGCATTCCTTCTCGAACACTGAATTTCCGTATCGCACTTTTGCGACTTGAAATTTTACCAACGAATTTTCTCTCTGTACTTTGGTTTGTGTAAAATTTGACAGTAAAGACATGTGAATTTGAGGTTCACTTTCAGATGTGAAAGTGCTAGATGTTGCAAGATGGCTCAAACAAACACTTGACTGGGAAGATTCTTACTCTCATTTGAACTACTTGTACTCTCATCATTATAGGACTTGGGTCAAGTGGAAGTTCAGTTCCGGTCTTAAAAATCTGTCGCTTCACCTCAAAGGGTGTCGGATTGGCGGATTTTCTATCGCGTCGTCTTCATTCAATGATGACAGAGATGAAAGTTAATGATACTTGTGAGAATCAAGTTAGTGACTGTACGATTCTAACACGGAAAAAAGGATGTACAAAGATCGGTCGCTTCCTCACTTTTGGTCAGTGTTGCTGCTGCTGCGGCTGGCCCTGCGCTTGCGGATGCTGGGACCCCTGCTCAGCTTGGGCAGCTACATTATCTTGCAGTTTCTGCCTTTGCTTGAACGCTGGGCTGAGCGGGACCCATTCTGGTGCCTTCAGGGTACCATTCAGGGTTCGAGGCATGAACACCGCAAGGAGCTTGTTAGCCTCTGCCAGATCCCGCCTCATCCGCTCTACCTCCTTCCGCAGTTGCTCCATGTCCCTTTTAAGTTGAACGTTCTCTCTGCATAACGCAGAAACCTAATCGGTCTCCGGCTCTGTAGCCAGTGCAACCAGCTGCGATTCTGCGGACATTCGTTGTAATAATGCCGCTAAACTGCCCGCACAGGTTCTTAGAGCCGACCCAGCAGCTCTCGATCTGGTCCGCGTTTTCCTGAATATCCAGTGCAATCTACGCCGCTCCTTTGTCGAAGTAGCTGACCTCTAGCTCGCGGCAGTCTTTGGTCTCGGCCACTTCCTTTCCAGTACTCGCCGGCCTTCCCGGCTTACTGCCGTCTTCCTGCTTTTTCTTTCCTTTCGTAATGCTGAGGGAGGATCCTCGCCACTCACATCATACCGGCCAGGGTTAGGTGGTTCGGCCTTCTTTACCGCAGTTTTTATAGCGGCTTTCCTGGCGTGAGGGAGCAGAGCCACCCTATATAGGGCTGCTCCGACGCGAGGGGAAGTAACGTGCACACCCGTTTAACCATCAATTCCGAGTGTACGACCTAAATCCTCCGCCGCCAATGTACAGGGAGTCAGCTAGGGGCTTCCATACGATCAATACTACCCACTGCCTATCCCCATCGCCATTGGGCTTTTATACTCCTGATGTAACTCGGCTAGCCGGATGCGAAGAAGGTCGACAGCTTCAGCGCTTCCCACGGAGTTCATTGTGGGTGAAAGCGCCTACGCCCTGAGACGGCTAGCAGTAAGGTAGATTTTTTTTCTTCATACATTGACTTCCTCTTCTGGAATAAGAATTTACGTGTCGTCGTCCATACTGTCTGGTGTTTTCCTGTATATAATGCCCACCATCGGGTAACACTGCTAGATAATGGCTTGTCTTAACAATCCAGTGCTATTTAAGCTGAGAAGCGAGGCGGTTAGAACTCTCGCCTTGGGATCATGGTAATTCTTCGAAATGCCGGTTTGTGTTGCCAAGGTCAATCTGCTGTGTACCTACTGTAGAATTACGGATTTCTTACAGTTCACCAGAGATTCCATGTGTGAATTCATTATTTGGTATGACTCCATTTGGAAAGCTTATTATCGCTTCGCCTCTCAGATGTGGAGGAATGTTAGCTGTTTTTCGGAGTACTTTCGGCTTGATACCATGTTACCGAACTGAATTCTTGTACTCCCCCAAAGTGAGTATTTGCTTACCTGATTGAAACCCGCTTGTCCTCGCCATTTCAGCTTCCATTCCGAATGGATATTCGTGTATTTCCTCCTCATTGTGTCTTGATCTAGGATACCGTGCCGTTAACGTAAAACGGCGGCTCTTAAACTCTTTGAATGTAGCTGCAAGGCAGCAAAAAATGATGGGATATTCGCGGTTGTGTCACAGTTGTATAATAAATTGAAAATTTTGCGACAAATATAAAGTAAAAGTATGTACATTTTTTACGTTGTAAGAAGTTTGCAACAACTGTGACGTATTTCAGTTCTCACGTTTTGCAAAACTTTTTTACTCGCTAAATATTTTTAATTTTTTTTTCTCTCTCGTTTCGCTCCCGCGTTTTGTAAATTGTACATTAGTGAGAAACGTTTTGTGTGGGCGTTGCTGTGTCATCAGTCGTGGCGTGAGTGGAGGAGTAAAGGAGTTGACGGGCTCCAAAAGGTTTTACTCGCGATTCCTTTGTCTCGAACTTATTGACTCTCGACACTTTTGACGTTGGCCATGTCTGAAGAGACATACGTAGTGTCTCAGAAGTGGTATTCGTAGATGATTTTTCAAAACTAAAGAAAATCCGAGATCGTACATGATGAAATGATATTCAAATCGGGGTTGATAGACATTTTCTCAATTTTGAATAAACAAGTTTTACAAAGTTGAGAGGGCAACGTATCTGCCCTTTCTGTTGCCATTGAGGAACCAGCCCTTGATACATGGGTCAAGCTGTTGCCAAAAGGTCACTGCTCTCGAAGAAATGGGATGTTAGTTTCGGTCATGGAGTGGACATGGAGTCTGAGGGCAAGAAGAACGCGAAAAAGTGTATACAGATGCTTCCGTCTTTTGTAGGCATATCTGTTACCGTATTCGGTAGTTCGATGTTTTCGTTTTTGAATCTATTTTCGCATCAAGAAACTCTTCTGATTTCCTCAAGTCTAGGTCGGTTCGCTATCTGGATTACTTCTCTCACTTACAGCCTCCAGAACGGTGGAAATATTGAAATTATTCGCTTGATCTTCTAAGTCTCTTCACCTTCTCTTACCAGATCTTCATTTCAGTGGAGTAGAAGTCGGAAATCCCCTCCCTCCCGTATTCACATCGATAAAACTCTTAAGTAGAAGGGAAAAAATGAAGAAAATTTACCACAGCGAACGTGAATTGAAAAATAAGATAAAAAACAGTGGGGAACATGACACAAATTCCTTATCATCATAGAATTCACGCGGCTCAAACCCGTACAGTAACAATTCTTGGATTTCTCCCTTCAGGGAATCCTCGGCGTCATTTCGGCCCCACAGTAGATGACTGGCACAATATTAGAGCGATGTAGAATCAGGCGTGGCATGTAGCAGTGAAATCAAGACGCCCCAGGACCACTCTACTTGCCCGGTGGCAGAGTCTGTAGCTTCTCATCTGGCTCATTTCAGTTCCGAGAGTGAGCAGTGAACTTTCCCCAAAATCAAACAAAATGTACACGAACAGTTTGAACTTTGAATCAAGCACTTGCTGGAAAAGCATGAACTGCTATGCCGATTCGAGCCGGACTGAGCCGCATCCCTTCTATCCAATGGATGGTCATATTAGAAACATCTCGACCACACCAGTTTGTGATAATTTCTTTATTATATTAATCCTTTTATTGATTATTTATTCATTTTAAATCATTTAGATTGTCAAGTATTGAGGTCAGTATTATTAATTTCAAAAATGCTAAATTTTTATACCTGTATTGCATATTTGGAATATTTTGTCTTTTAGAGAATTTTTCGACTTATTTTTGGAGTTTTTCAGGGAATATTAAACGCTCATATTTCGATGTTTTGAGGACATAATACTTGCCTTGGAGATAATGAAACCCTGATAATTGAAATGACCGCCGGTATCCGTGAACCAAGTATAGCCATTGATGTACATACATTGAAACCACGCCCGCCTTGTCATCAGGTCACCACGTTGGTTGGTGACCCACTGGCCCTTGTTTGGGGCAGAACGGATTGCTAATGAGAGTGGGAAGGAGAACCATTTGAATGATGAGATTAGGAACGAGAATGCTGACGAGATTGGGAATAAGAATGCAGACGAGATCAGGAACAACAATGCCGACAAGATTGTGAATGAGAACCATTTGAATGATGATAATTTTCGGGAACAAGAATATCGATGAGATCAGGAACAAGAATGTAAACAAGAATAGGAATGAGAATGCCAACGAGATCGAGAACAAGAACCATTTGAATGATGAGAATTCCAGGAATGAGAATACTGACACAATTAGGACTGAGAAATATTTGAATTGTTAAGGGCCTGTGGTAGGCTAAAAATACGTGAAAGAAGAGATCTGACCAGCGAGCACAATCAAACACAAATAAAATTCTTGGATGGTATGCACAGCCTGTATATTATGATAAAAATCCCGGCCAGTAACGTTCAACGCAACTCCTGGTAATTGAGTGCACATACAATGCAGCGTCTACATAAAATTATCCGGCAGTGCCGGTTAGATGAGAGGGGGCAAGATAACACGCACCTATAGAATGATGAGAATTCTGGGAACAAGAATGCCAATGAGATCAGGAATAGAATGCTGACAAGGATAGGAACAAGAATGTCAACAAGATCAAGAACAAGAATCATTTGAATGATGAGAATTCCAGGAATGAGAATGCCAATTAAATTGGGACCTAGAACTATTTGAATGATGAGAATTCTGGACACGGGAATGCCAATGAGATTGTGAACAAGAATGCCAACAAGAACAGGAAGAAGAATATGCCAACAAGATTGAGAACAAGAACCATGCATTTGAATGATGAGAATTCCAGGAATAAGAATGCCAATAAAATTGGGACCTAGAACCATTTGAATGATGAGAATGCCAGGAACGAGAATGCCGACACAGTTGGGAATGAGAACCACTTGAATGATGAGAATTCTGGGAACAAGAATGCCAATGAGATCGGGAACAATAATGCAGAGAAGAACTGGGACGAGAATGCCAACGAGATCGAGAACAAGAACCATTTGAATGATGAGAATTCCAGGACCGAGTATGCCGACACAGTCAGGACTGAAAACAATTTGAATGATGAGAATTCTGGGAACGAGAATGTCAATGAGATTGGGAGTGAGTACACCCACAAGATCGGGAACAAGACTATATTTGAATGATGAGAATTCCCGGGAACAAGCAATTGCTGAAGCCAGGTTATAATTTAACGTTCTGTCAACGCAAACAAAAAATAGCCTTCATCAGCAAAATGGTTTCCCAAAAGCTCTAGGTGCGGGATCATTAACATTTTTTAATGAAGCGACTTTGCATTTGTCTCGCTTGCGTTCGAAAACCCAACTAATTTGAAATGCGGTGCTATTTAATACCTAGGTATGTGGAATCGGGGCCGCTAACTTGATTCTGCGTGTGTACAACAGCATTTATTGCGCATGAGAGTAGTACTTCTGCAGTTACAGTTAGTGATTTCAGAAGCCCTTATCTTGGGCAAATGCCTCTTTCAACTTGGCGCTTTTGACCCGGTCAGTGGCTGTTCTGTGGAAGAGTTTGGTTTTGCTAAACCTACAGATGTCGTCCATCCATCTGGGTCCTCTGTTGATCTGGCTTTCTCCCTCCTCTGATTTGCCATAAGGTAATTCTTTGTGACCAACGTTGGTACTTCGGTCTGCATAGGTGCGTTGCCCAGTTCCCATTTTAATGTTTTGACAAAGTATACCACATTTTTGTTGGACCTAAATTTGCCTTTTATTTTTGTGAGCCTTACCTTGTCTCTTAGTTTGAGACCAAGGGTGGATCTCTCCATAGAGTTATGTGTAGCCTGGAGTTTTTGTTCTCAGTTCGTTTTGAAATTGTTCAGGTTTGGTGATTCTTTGTAGTAACTGTGAAATCTTTCTTCGATTTTAGGTGCAACGGGATCGTCCCACTGCACCCCTGCAGCAGGATTTTTGCCCGAACCACAACGGGAGCTGCAAATCCCATTTGGCCTGAGAAGGGACCCAGCGCCGCCGCGTTAACTTTATTCCGATCTGACTTTGTAGAAAAGTTCATAAACGGGTCACTGATCCGCTTTCGGTGGTTTACCCTACAGTTTTACAGTTTATGAACGAAATCCTGAATTTCCAACTCTTTCGAGTTTAAAATGAAATTAGTGAATGAAATTGAACAAGTTTTCTTGAAATAACTGGAGTTTTTCCTGCAGTCGTCATCAGTTCTGAAAATGACCTGCAGACGATTAAAGTAACAACTGCCAATTAACAACCTTGATTATATCTTAGACCACGATAAATGAATGTGGTGGTGTGTGACTTTGTCGCCTTTACTGGAGTCGTTACTGTCATTCGGTCTGTGCCGGTTTTTGTGTATTACTTAGCTAGCAGACAACAATATGCAAAAAGGCGGCGTGGTGGCGAAGGTCAGTGTACCCCACGAATACATTAATAAACTAAATCAGAGAGGTGCAAATCGTTCTTGCCAAATGCAAACAGTAATTTCGTCTAGCGTTTATTTATTATTGTTGTATTAATTCGGGCAAAACATAATTCGAATTCTGACGATCGCGATGTCTTCGGAGTATTAGCTTGGTGCAGCCCGTCTCCGGTCTGGTCTGGTCCGATTCGTTTAATTTTGGACCCTTGGAATGGCAAAAACTTTACCCATAAAGCGTAAACTCCCGACGCTTCGTCTCGAACCTCCCAAGCAAAGGCTGGAGGAAAGAATTCGGCCACTGGACCGTGGTATTCGGTGAAACGGCACGGCCGAACAAACGTTCGCCAATAATTACCTGTTTATTAACGAGGTGAGTGAAAATGAGCAAAAAAACGCTCGGTTGGAATAAGCTGAACTTAGTCGGAGTCTAATGATGGGTACTTAATTTCATTTACGTCCAAATGTGTGTCCTATGGGGGAGGGGGCAAGACTTCAGAACTGTAATTTATCAACTCGAAAAATGTGCTCTTTTTTGTAACCGTAAGTGGGAGCTGATGATCTGGTGTGCGAATTCGACGAAAATACCGAGTACCGTTCTGCCTCGCGAAGTCGAACAATTAGAGGTGAAATCGGCGAAGTTTTTGGAGATCGTTATGCTATATTACGTAGTCCTTTATGTGTACTCGCTCTGTAATCAGATTGTGTGGCAAAAGGGAAAAAAATTTCGGTTAAAAGAATGTACAGATACGCCGTTCGCAGAAGCAGAAAAGGGCGACGTGAAAAAGAGGAATGATGCGAATTCTCTTTTTTATCATTTATGTGGAACGTGCGATTCAATATTTTTTCTCTCCATGTGTATATCAAACGAGCAGAGTAACTCCGAACCAGTACAAAGTGCGGGAAAGTACGTAATAACCTATAACACGGGCGTATATTTTTATTTTTTACATTTTATTTTCCTTTTGCAATAGTTTTCAGTGATTACTCTTTTGGCATACATCACCGGCAAATTGGACAGAGAGAAAGAATTCCCCCCCCCCTTCTCATACATACATGGTTGCGAGAGAGAGAAAAAAAAGACATAATCGAAGAAAACGTACATCCCCTAAGCCTCTATACGTTCTCTATAAGAAAAAAAGAAAGAAAGAAAAAAAAAACAGACAGAGCCTGAAGTCCCGTACGCATGAATAAAGATACTTTTCAATTTATTTTTAGAATATTCTTTTTAAAACCCGTTTTTTCTCTTTTTTTTTTCACTATAGCGTAGCTGATCAAAGGTATGCCTGAATGAATATGAAATTGTTTATTCGTATGAAAAGATATTTCGCCTCTGTATTAGTCGATCTTTTCCGCCCTATTCGGTGTTTCTCAGTCAGATTCTGCTGGGATGTGCCTGAAAATTAGGCTTAGGTTTTTTATTCGTAACTTGCGTCGGTGGTATACATAGTCTGTGTAAAGACAGAAATACATGCGTCTAATAATAGTCGGTCACGTGACAGACAATACGAAGCGCCTTTGCGACTTGCTAAAAAAAAAGAAGTAAATACAGGAATACAGAGGTCCAATATTGTCGATTTTGTGACAAACAGTACTAAGCGCCAGTGCGAATCGCTACAAGACTATCTTAGCAACACATCGCTTAGCTTGGTCTTCTAACGAACTGCAGTGGCACTTGGTACTGTCTATCATTCGATGACAGAGGGGCGTATGGCGGTACACACATGTCAAATTGACTCCGGGACACCGCACCCCTATCCCGGAAACGCCCGGAATGTGCTTGCGTCAGAATTAGGGGGTTCACCTTGGAGTAGCTCCTGCTACCCCCATTTCTCCTGACCCCTCTTCACGGCGGCGAATATACGACGTCTTATTCTTCATCTTTTTTGCTGTTGAGTTGCGCCGGATCGTCTTTTTCGTCGGTTGTCGGCAGCCGCGACATTGTCGTCGTCAATGTTGGTGGGATGGCGAGTGCGAGCATAGGGGGCTACGTCCGCTGCCTTTGTCTCTGCCACTCCAGCTCCATCTTGCGGCCCAACGTCTTCTTGACAGAGGCAGCTGCCTGATCCCATCCCGCTCTACTCTTTAGCATAATCGGTACCAGGTTCTCCGGTCGGTTTTGAAAGGCGGCCGCCGCTTCTTTCCTCTCTTGGTCAAACGCCGGACACTCGAACAAGGTGTGCCAGGCATCATCATCTCGCCCTTCTGCAGCGCAGTAGAAGCACTGCGGGCTTTCTGCTATGCCCATCCGGTGCAGGTACTTGTTGAACACTCCGTGGCCGCCCATTGCCTGCGTGAGGTAGAAGTTCAGCTGGCCATGGCGTCTGCCTAATCACGCGTTGAAGTCGCGTACTAGCAGTCGGATCCACTCTCCCTTGGTACTGCGGGAGAGCCGCGCTTCCCACATGCGAAGCGTGGATTACCTATTATCCCGCTTGACCCGTAGTGCCATACTGCTCTTCGGTGGCATCTTCTGCGTTGCGCTGTATACCCTCTTCCGCTCATTCACTAGTAACTCCACTGGCGGTATACGTGCTAGCACGCAAACTGCCTCTGTGGAGACAGTGCGGTAGGCACTGACACACTTCAGTGCAGCCTTCCGTTGGATCCTTACTAGATCGGTTCTTCTGTACTCCCTGGCACCGATGGCATCGGACCACATTGGAGCCCCATGTAGGAGGACCGACAAGGTGACGTTCGCCAGCAACTTACGTTTCTTCTCTGTCGGCCCCCTAGGTTCGACATGAGTCGGCTTAATCTGGCTACGACTCTCTCCGCTTTTTCCTGGTTATATGTCCTAGGAAAGGCACGTGACTCGCTGTAGCAAAGTGATCATCCAGTCTCTAGATAAAAAGTTGGGAGATCGAGTGCGTATAGGAAATAATTGGTTCTATCCTATGTGAAGCCAATTCCCTCATAGGGGTATTTGTATTCGATCTGATGAGTGATTGGGGGTGTTGTTATTCCCCTAATCTCCTTCCCCAATACTTTTTCCTTAGTTCTTTTGCAGCTTTTAACGGGCATGTAATACTTAGGTCATCTTGAAAAGTTCCTTTTATGGTTCCTGCCTGGCTAAATCTTGACCATCTCCATCTTTGGAATCGTATATCTTGCATTACAACACGTCTTAATGATCTTTCCAATCCCGAGATGCCTATTCCCCGTATGAATTATTGAGCTATGCTCCTTGTGGATTCAAATTTTCTCACGAGTTAGTTCAAAACCCCTTCTGGAGAAACGGCATATAAGGTAGTCATGATCTTAGTATTGTGAGCATTTGCGGATTCTATAACGCGTATTGTCTCATCGGTTCTTTTCCGTGCCTTGTCAGTTAACAATTCCAGCACATCCTCATTCTTAATCATATACGTAGGTTTGATTGTTTAGCTAGCATTAGTCTAAGTAATGTTGTCGGCAATATAGGTTTTCTGATGGGACGTGTGTAGGGGTCCATCAGGATTGCCCTCCAATTCTTTTTGGTCGAAATATTGAACTTCAGGAATCTTTGTATTATGGTGCTGAGTCTTCTATTAAACTTGTGTGAATATCTGACCAGATCCAAAAATGGAGCAAGTGAATTTGAATCAGCTCTAGGAAAGGAATTGTGTAGATATACTCGTATTATAATAATAATAATAAATATTTTATTCTCCCCTTCCCATAGCTAGAGTCGGCCAATTACTGGAAGGGGACCACAATGTGGTTATACAACATATAATATAATATTTTTAAGACTTAACTGAAAAAAGAAAAAAATAAATGAATAAAAATAATAATAAAAAATAAAATAAAAATAATAATAAAATAAAAATAAAAATACAAATGACAATTACAAAAAAAGAAAAATAATCTGAAATGATGAAAAATGCACTTATTCGCTCACACTCACTTTCATTCACGAAAGCACTCCTATGAACACCCCATACACAAACACACATACAATCCCCAGATACACCCACCTTAATTAATCTCCCCTCCCCACACACACACGCACCCATCCATACATCCAATTACATACACATTCCTGTATCCAGCCTGATTCATCCATGTATGTGTCCACAATCTGCAGCGCACGAAGCCCTCATTCGCCCAGTCCTAGCTCCACCTTGCCCCTGTTCGTCCCCTGGCAAGTTTATATGTGGGATTTTAGAGCCTGGAGTAATCGAAGCCCCCCCTTTGGGTCGAGAAGATCGATAGAGGGATCCCTCTTACTTAGCCTATTTGCTAGCTCCATTCCTCGAATTATCAGCGAGTTTTTGTATACAGTAGTTCAGCAGATGGGGATATATAGAACGGCTTGTGCTTTCGTTGATTTGGACGCGGTACGGCAATGTTTATTTGTGATAGTTGAATTTGGGAGTTGCCAGTGATTGTGTTTGAAAGCCTATAATGAGTTCCTCATATGTTAGGTCGTAAGGATAATATTGAAATATTTTGAAGTAGAGGAAACGAAGGAAACGTTTTTGAATTCTCTCCATAGTTTGGATAGTACATTGCAGAGCTGGACACCATATCACTGATGCGAATTCGAGATGCGACCTTACTAGAGTGTGATATAATGTTAATAAAGTTTCGGGTTTGGCGAATGAGGCTGATAGTTGAAATATTAAACCCAGTATCGACCTGGCCTTTTGGCAGACCACGGCGTGATGATTGTTGAAAGAGAGCGCAGAATCCAGAAGCACCCCTAAGTCCCTTCTCCAGCTGTACTAGAGACCAGAGCCATCGCAAGATATGAGTCATCTATTAGGCTCTTAAATTCCGATTATGTTAAGATGTACCTGTAGGCCCATAGCACGTTTATGATATAACACGCTATAGGATTTGTAGACATACGAGGCGCTGAGTGTCTATCCGAAAAGGTTGCTGCAATCCAATCATCCCGGAAAGGTAGTAGAGCATTATTAGCTCCATAAACATTCTCTATTTTCCCGAAAGCATCAATTGATGCCACTTTTCCAAAGGACATATAGAATTCAGATCTATATGAGACAAGTGGTTTCTGCCAATCCTTCAACTGCTGCATCCATGACTTCATTAATAACCTCTGCAATTGTCTGATGCTGTGATAATGAATCTGGGACCACCATATATGTATACTCTCAGATCATCACCTTTGCACAATAACTTGTACTCGAATTGGTATGGGTTCAGTATCGATAAATAGACCTAAACCCATCTATTTTGATGGTGGCTTTCTATGCCTCCATCTTATCCGTCCCAGTAATAACTGTCCATCTAATCCGGAACGTATACTAAGGTATTTTGGTATGTCGTGTGAATCATATTGAAATATTCAAGGGTCTGGTTAGCTGAGTGGACAGCGCGCTGGTTTCGGAATCCGGAGGTCTCGGGGTTCGAGCCCACGTAGCAGCTCGTTACATTTCGACCTAGGCAAGTTTTTCAGCAAGTCGAGAAAAGGGTTAAGACAGCCCTAATTGGCCGCGGATTCCGTTCAATGACTCCCCTCGCATCATGATCGTACGAAACAACGCATACACTGTCGTTGGTGACTTCTTTGGTACCGGTATGTCAGAAATTATACTGGAACAGAAATTTCAAAGGTGTTTCAATTTGAAGCGTTCAATCACATTTTTAGTAGCCTCCCCGACGTCCCTGAAGTAATGCTCGAAAGAGCGGATTCCAGGGCTCAGGTTGAGATTGAAATTAGAAAAGAATATTCTGTAGCCGTTTGCACCAGCTGAACCTTCTATATAATATTAAGTTCCCCTTTGAATACCTCATTTTCGGTATTGATGTGCGATGTGGGTAGATTTCCCCTTTGACCTTTTTCATTGACATCGAATTCTTCATAATTTCCAAAACTCTACCCTCCTTTATTTCCCTTCTTATAGCTTTCCTTAGTTTAATAATCTCGATGCGATCCCTATGGCTTTTATACGTTTTTTTCCTAATGACTTTTATTTTATTGATTAGGTCTTTCGTTCTACCCATTAATTTGTCATTTATTTTAATTACCTTGTTTGGTTTTCTTAAATTGCTCATCGCTTTAAGCATCGCGTCCATTAGTTTATCGTATTCATTTTGTACCTAATTGTCTGTCCAACAACCTACTAATTTTTTCTCTTCATTTTCTAATTCGTAGCGAGGTGGGTCTGAATTTTCCATTACTTTCGAGATTTCTATCCATTTGTATAATACGAATCCTCTTTGGTACTTTCAGTTCAATTTGAATAGCTCTGTGATCTGATAGGAATTCTACTTTTGTTAAGCAGCTAACATCTTTTACTATTCGCATATTATTAATTAAGAAGTAATCTACTTCATTCTTAGTCCTCCCATCTGGCAACTTCCATGTCCATGTTGTAAAACTCGTTTTTTTATAGAATATGTTCTCGATTTTTAACCTGAGACTGTAGCAAGCCGTTCAGTTCATATTTTCGTAAAAATGACTTCTTGCGTTTACAACTGTATGGTTTTCTATTCTCGTGCATCACTGTATGCCTCTCTAAGTCTTGCATAGCATTGAAAATTCCTTTCCAAATTTCGCATAAGAAAGGTTCTTTACAGTTTCTTCTTAACTGCTCCAGAAAGGTAGCTCGACATTTTCCTGGTCTTACCACTTGGATGAAAATCATTATCTGGTCTGTTTTTATACATCCTCACCTACTCATCCCAAGAATTTTTGTCTTCTCCCGTACCCCTTTTCTTAGAGACAACAATTTGAAATTCGTGTTTCAGTTTCAAAGAATCTTATTCTCACTAAATCGCAAACAAGCCCACAGCAGTGTGATGAGTCTCAAGAAACGTTATACGCGTATATTGAAGTATCTTGATAGTTTAAGAACGAGTTTTGAGGAATCGTAGCGACTCTTGAATAAGTATTTCAGAATCATCAGCAAGTCTTCAAAAGTTTTCAACAAGTTTCTGAAAGTCTTGTGGAGTTTTGAAAAGTCCTATGTAAGTCTCAGAGAGCGTCATAGAGAGTCTAATTGTGGCTTGAACTTCCTTAGCGAGGTTTTAACTAATTAGAGAGAGCTTTAAAAGTCTCGAGCAGGTCTCAAGGTGCGCTACGTAAACTTAGAAAAATCTTCAGTAATCTTGATCTCGTACCATGACTGGGAGAGTCATAAGAATTTTTAAGTCTTGAAAAGTCAGCTAGTTTTGATTAGACAAGAGCCTGACAGAGTTTTAAACTGAATCTGGTGAGTCTGACGATTTTAAAGAATCTTCACGATTTTTTAACAAGATTGGAAATTGCACACCATCCGTAAAGTCTTGAGAACAAGAACGGAAAAGTTCTAGAAAGTTTTGATCCTCTCTTGAAAAGCATTAAGCATCAAGTATAGAGGAAATTAAGAGATAATTCTTGTGTAGAGGAAATTAAGAGATAATTCTTGTGAAATGGAGATCCCCAGCCCCCAAATGCCACGATGGAAAGTTAGGGGGGACCCCACCATGACCAAGGGAAATTATAACCGGAATTAACTCGCCTGAATCTCACCCCGGAATATAAAGAAATGATTAAAAACAGGGATGCCAGGTACCATGAGATCAAACACGGTGGTACCACCGCGAAATTAAATAAGGAAGGGTTCCGAGTTCATGTCCTACTAAGACTAATCACAATCGTGTCAAACTGAAAATTAGGGTACGTGCAACTTGAAAATAATAAAATTATTACTATGAAACCATCCCCCGGGAAGGATCACAGCTGGAGATATTTTTCGGTTATTGGACTTACGCTTTCGGTGTTTTAAAAACGGCCTGGGCCGAACAAAAAATTGAATTGTAAGGAAAAACAAAATAATAATAATAAAAAAAAACCTTAACGAACACCCCATGGTGATTAGGTGTACGTCAATAACTCGACTGAAATGCCTCCATAGATTTTATTCATCGTCGCTCTTAGGGGGCTGGGCCACGCGTGGGGACTAGATGGAGCTTTATTAAATTCGAAATAAACGTGTGGGAAGGTGTTGCCATCAGGCCCAGTTAATGTTGCACTGCCCCCGGAGGTCGGCGCGCTAACGTAGGGGAGAAAAAATGTGGTCCAGATACGGATAATGGTCATAGACGACGTATCCACATGATGGGTCACCATCCCTCCCCCATACTGTTGTCACGATGGACGAACAAAATTAACGCGGGGCCATATGGGCCAACGAAGCACACAATTCCTCCAACAAAGTGGCCTGTGGGACCGTGACGTGACGTACCCCTGTTTCTACGCATAGACTAATTTGCAATGGAAGAAATCCTCGCCGACAGTGGTACAGGTACGGTCGGTGGTACTTGAGTTTCAATTTGGCTCCCTCGGATGTAACATTTGCCTTGTGAAAGAAATCCTTGGTAAATTTGTGACGATTTGCCCATCTAAAATGAGTTCACGGAGGTGCTCATAATTCAGCAGCTTACTCGACCCACGAGAAGACGAAGTAAAAGGAAATGTGTGATTTTGCGATTTCGGACCCGAGTCCCCTCGAACGATGATGCTTAAAAAAATATTGCTCACCCGAGATCTGAAGACTCCCTTAGCCATCAACAGCGAAAATACTAAAGAGTACATTACTTACTGCACTTTTACTGTAGCATAAAACACAGAAGCAAGGGGGAAAAAAGGGGAAACGCGAACGTAATATGTAACTCCGACGAAAACGCGAAGAAGGCTCGATTTTCACTCCGAAAGTACACACAGTAAAGAGGCTAAAGACGAACTCCCCAGAAGGTTTTTTCTGGATCTCCAACTACCTGCATCGTGATACTCAAAAATGATCGTTCCTTCTAGGTCCCAAACTCCCAGCTCCAGACTCTTAACACAAAAAATTGGCCCATCAGTTTATCATGCTACAATTGGAAAGGCTAAAGTTTGCTTACATGACCACTAAATAGTTCTAACAAGACTTAAAGGTCACGCCCCCTTCAGTATCTCGCATTTCCTGAGCGAGAAGGATCGAATTATAACGCTGAAAATTTTACTAAGGTGCCCTTTGGAAAACCAATATAGAAATTTTATACCACCTGAGGGAAGGTATTTTCATTTTCAGTATGATCAAGAAAATAGTCAGCAACTCGAATCGTCCTTTTCAGGTGTATTTCGTTTATTTAATGACTGAGTCACCATATTGAGGGCCCAAAAATGATCCAATTTTCGTGTTAGAAGGAGGGAAGGGTTATTTAGTTCTAAAATTTTCTGCAACTCCTCTCATGTCGGGATTACTTCCTGAATCCAGGATTCGTATCCACTCTAGTCGCGTTGATATATGCTGGGATTTCAGACGTGAACTGCAATTCTTAAGATTCGATCAACTAGCTGAACTGCTCAACTGAGATTCAGATTGGATTCTTTTTTGGGGGATTTGGATCTGTGGATTTTGCTTACCCTCAGAATCCATCGTCTTAATGCAGATTTTCTATGGGTTGTTCTGGACTCACCTTTTTAGATGATCTGAATTCTTGGGTTCGGAATGTTCTTGGATTTCTAGAATCATTGTCTTCAATAAAAGATGGAATTTTGGGACGCTGATTCCACAAACTTTTGAAGAATCCGTATCTACAGATTCGGACCTTTTCCTACCCTTTTCTTGGATTCTAGAGTCATTATTCATAATTTCGGATTAGAATTCTCAGATTCAGAATCATTGTCACGAGCGCAAATAACCGACGGGGGACTGATAAGGCCAAAATAATGTTACAAATTCTACAATTCTGTCGCTCGTATAGATTTTCAGTTTTTTGTAGGTAGGGGGCTTTCAGAGGATTTGGAGGCTTAGCTCCCGCAAGCCCTCTCCCGATTTGCTCGTATGATCGTTGTGGTATTAGATTCAAATACTTTAGACTTTGAATCGCTTGGTCATGGCTTCAGATTTTTGGATACAGACTGTTTCTTTTGATTCGTTACCACTCTGCTGCTCGTGCGTTTGGGGTAGGAGTTCTCAAGCCTCCCCCCCCCCTGCCCCACACTTACACGCTGACTCATCAAACCCGATTATCTCTCATTAAATAGTAGCGTTTCTCCATGCAGTTTTTCCTACGTTTAGCGTGAATTTTTTCATCCATGTTCCCCGTATTGCACCCATGGGCACTGTATCAGAAATTTGAGAATTAATTACGACGAGATCAGTCGGTTCTATTTGGTCATTACTCGCAAACAATATAACTTCCGGTAACTTACATTAATTGCTATTGGTATACTGCGAAAAAACAGCGGCGATGATGATGAGTTAAATAAATAAGCATTGCCGAGTTGTATTAATTGCTTAAAAAGTAATTGATATCGGATATTTTTTTTGAGTGTGTGTGTGTTTCGCAAAGCAAACGATAATGGCAGTAACTTGATTAACTGAAGCTGTATCTCAGTCGATTTCGAAACAGAGCCTCGTGTTTTTAATTAAATGCACTTTGATGCAGTTTTGCGTGCGATTATATTTCAATTTCGTTGATTGCGTGATGGCCATTTTTTAAATTGGAAAAAGTGTACGCTCGGATTGAGTCCCACTTCAATATTGGTGATGATTTATTCAGTTGAAGCTGGAACTAATGAAATTACAACATTGGGTTGTTTGCGGTTGCCGAGTACTTCGAGAACGAGATTGCTCGTAAGCCGCCTTTTTGCTGCCTCGTATGGTTGACTTGAGAATGAGAGTACAACGAGCCTGCTGGTACTGCTGCAAAAGGATTGTTTCGCCTTTCCTCGTACGCTTGCACTCTTTCCGCAACTCTGCGATGTCCTCGGTCCATCAGTAGATTGGCTGTCGCTTCTTCGGTGGAATCGCTGGCCACTGTTATCGTTTTAATGGTCTTAGCGGCCGCCACCTCGCTCGTTCTTCCGCCTGATGCTCTCCCGTTCCCCAGATGAGACAGAAAAGCTCGCTTCCAATCAGTCGACATCGAGCTTCCTGATCGCTCATCTTCCCAGTTCCTCCCTAGCTCCTCATCCAGTACGGACCAGCCCTTGACCCAACGAGCTAGCCCGATTGATCGCAAACATGACGTCCATGACCGACCCCCACTCATGATGGTAACGGATTGGGGTGCCGCTCGTATTCATCGAAGTCAGATATGTCCGGGCGGCAAGCTGCATATTCGCGGGGTCGGTCTTGTCAGAGTCCCATTCCTTTTACTTGGCATTGAAGTCTCCGGTGACAATCTTTCTCTTTGAACGCCTCTTCCCGATGCTCTCCTCGAAACGGGTGAAGTAGGCCTTGAACTCATTCTCTCTTCTGTTAGGAGAGAAGTAGCAGCTGTAGACGACGATGTCTCCTAGATGAACAGTTACATACCACTCTCCTTCCTGAACCTCCCCCGGAGCTATTGGGCAATTTGGCATACGCGAACGGTTGTCAGTCCAGTACGATCTCTGTACCATTCTCTTACTTAGTCCAGCCTGTAGGACTCGTGACGTAGGGGTCTGGTTGGTCGAGTGGACAGCGCGCTGGTCTTGGAATCCGGCGGAGGTTCCGGGTTCGCGCCCACGTAGCAACTTGCTACACTTCGACCTAAGCCGGTTTTTCGGCAAGACGAGAAGAGGGCTACGTCTCTGAAGTAATGCTCGAAAGGGCGGATTCCAGGGCTCGGGTTGAGAAGGAAATTAGAAAAGAGGAGGGCTCATGACGTAAAATTGTGTATCTATTGAGGATGTTAAATCGTTTAAACCTTAGAGGGAGTTACATCAGTACTAAAGGGAAACGGTCCGTCTAAATTTTGTTCTATTATAGAAGATGTTGACCAAATGAAACTGAAATTTCGAAGACAATTTGAATTTATTAATATAGTTTACAATGAGTTTTTAAGGCGATCTAGATATATTCCAAATTACGTGGTCTCGATTGTCTTTCGACTGCTCGTTCGGTATCACCAGGTCAATCCGTCTTTCTCCTACCATGCTTAAATCGTAGGCCATCGCACAGTGTTACAGATTGACGTGGAGGAAGGAGAGTGGTCTCTTCCGCATTTCCTTGGCCGCCTGCTGAGACCTGTCCTTCTTGGACGCTCACGTGCTGGCATCCTCGACCTCTAAGAACGTCCTTGAACTTACGCTCCTCTTCCCTGCTGCAAAGCAGGCACTTGGGGTTGCCGGCACTCGCCGATATGGCCGGTCCACCTACATCTGAAGCACACGTCGCCAATACCAGCTACGGTTTCGTACTTCCCGGTGACATGGCCCGTCTGCAGACAGTTGTCAACGTCAACGAGGATGATTTTTTCTGGCGAGTGGACCCCTTAACTGCTCCACCCTATTGCTATCTTTCCGCGCCCTAGTGTCTCAAGGGCCACCTGGATAGGTACCTTTACCATACAAGGGGTAACAAGCTACGATCTACGAATTTGTAGGTATGTCATCAATTTGGCACGACAGGGGGGGGGATTCATATTTATTGATGGGAACACACTATAATATAGCAAAAAAAAATTATCATATATTCAGTATGATGTCATGTACACGAAAAAACTGAATTGTGGACTTCTTCTGAGAATTACTCTAGTGTGAGCTGATCACGACGCAAGAAGTGCCAGCTGCCACTTTGGTGAACTACATGGTATAGCAGAGATGAAAAAAAATTCAAATTCAGAATAGAGTCGCTACATACGGTCTCTTATGACCCAGCCCGTAAACTGGAATCCGACCCCAGGCAGGTCTTGCTCCCCTACTTGTTTGCGAGTAAAAAATGAAAATGTTAGTCAAAATCTCCTGACAATTCTCCTAGATGTTTACCAAAGTAGAGGTTTTTCTTTCTACTTGGAAAGTTGCCGAAATTGATCTAATAAGTAAATATTCTAAATTATATTCTCGTTGGTTAGTCTTACTCAGCGAAAAGGAGATTAGCTCATTTGCTATGTGGCTTTAAGGATACCGGCGTTGGCGGTTTAATTTTTAAAACTTAGCACGTGCAGATTCGAGGATTAAATTAAATGAAAAGTACGTGTTGGTGCGAGGCGGAGGTGAACAGAGCATTTGCCGAAGGTGGTCCCAGAGTCGAGGGGTAAATTGTACAATTATTTAATATAAATATTTATAACCGAGACCGCCAAGTTTTAAGTTTCAATTATTTATCAAGGTAAATCTTTATTGTAGTTTTAGGTAGGCGGGTGGGTCTTCCACGTGGAGGTTTCGTCAGTCGTGTCGGCGTGCAGATTAGCGTTGGGAAGGTTGAAAAGTTGGCAGAAGTAAATTATGCCATCTCATTACTGGAAGCTTTGAAGAGTATATCTGATTCGCGCGAAATGAGAGAGGATCGAATTAACACTGACACGGTACACGTTGGTGCAGCTTCGCGATTTTCAGGGAGTACGTGATGGTCTGTGCTAGTTGAACTTTTTCCAGCTCTGTTATCATGTGGTCCAGAATCCCAACAGATCTGAAGATCGTCCAGGTTAGACGTCGGTTTAGAAATCCTCTTTGTACCTGCGTTGTGCACTCGACTGCGATTCCGGGTGTAAGACGCTGTCAGCTGTACGTTATTTTTTGGATCGATTCGACTGCAACGCACGTTTCCCTAACCGTTTGAGCGAATGCATGTAAATACGACGACAGTATAATAGACGAGAACAGTCGGAATGTCGGAATGGAAAAACCTGCTTCAGAAAATACGCCAATTTGTCGATTTCGACGGGTAGCGAATTATGGAAACGTTCGTTGAAATAGAAAAGGAAAAGGAAAAAAAAGAGACTGGGAAAGGAGATGAGAAAAACCGCAAGGGAAATGGCATAGATACAAGCGTAGCGAGGAGAGCAAGGCGTTGTAGACCAAGAACCGTGGATATCTTTCGCTCTAATACAAAAAGGAGTTGTAGTACTTTTCTTAGAAGGCCACGTGGGAACTAGTCAGGTGTGACAATTTCTTACCATAGCGATTCGCACACACCCTGTACCCGTATACGGCATATCGTGACTGGAAACGCTTTCCTCGCTAAAGACATCTTTATTCCATTTGAATCCGCGATGAACTCGCTTTTCAACAGAACCTACTTGTTCTTTTACATCCCTTGATGGTTCGCAGATTGCTCCTCGGATTATAGATTTTTATGACGCCGTAGCCTAGCGCGAGGACTCCTCTGCCGATTGACGCTCCACGTGGGGATGTTGGAATTATACCGTGACAGATATTGCCGAGCGAGTTGTGGGAATTTGAATGTTTCTATCTTGATTTACATGTCAGCGTTATTGCCGCGCACAGTGGGACAAAATGAGAATCTAAGCGAACAAGACCTGTTCATGAGGTGAATCAACTCGACTCAAAATGGAATGCTAAACGTGGGGAAATGGCAGAAAATTCTCTCCCAAAGTCAAGCTTCTTCCCCTCCCGTGAAACTTCAGTTCCTAGTACCGTGAAATCGACTTTCATACTGATCATGATATATGAATTTTCGAGGTAGAAATTTTTTTTCGAGTTCTTCTATTCGTGATCGTACTTTCAAGATAGGTAAGGACATTCTTTTTTTCTCATTTCTCCTAAAATTCAGATAACACGCTATTGTGATAACTACACGGGCGTTCAAAAAGTAAGGTAACAATGGCTATTATTAAATAACTATAAATCTTAAAGATTTTATTTCACAAAATTTAAAAAGATACAACCGTAAACTACTTCTCAGCATAGTTACCTTCCCAATGAGGCGTTTATCCCATCAGTTTACTAACAAAGATGTCTTCCCTGTTTCAATATAAGCCGATACAATGAGTCTGCTTTGGCTATTGCAGTGTATTTTATAAATCAACTGAATTAGTTCTATTTCATCACTTTTATACTACGCTCTTCATAACGTACTTTTCTATTGGAACGGCGGCGCATTCCCGCTTTCAGTTCCATTCATAGTATTTTCGATCAAATCATAAGAATACAATTTCATCCTATTACAAATCAATTCATTTTTTTTTTTAAATAGTGTTAGTATTGGAACTGTACAATGTGCAATACAAACTATGAATGTAGGTAGACGCGTGGGAAAGAAGGTTATCAAATTCACGAAAAACTAATTTTAACGATAACATGAGCGAGAAAGCGAACTTAATTAATAAGGTCCAACGGGTGTTGGCGACGGTGGCGGCGAGTCACATTAGAAGGGTCTAAGAGAGCAATAGCTTCTATATTCGGGTGGGCGTGGAGGCGTTGAGCGTAACGATTTGCCGGATTTGGTCATCAACTGAATCTAGATGAAAGTTATTGCGGAGTTGTACATTGGTGACATACCAAGGTGCATTGGAGGCAGCCCGCATGTATTTATTGGAGCTTTTAGCAGTGCCTCACAGTTTAGCGCCATACAACCACATTGGGCGGAAGATGGAGACATAGATGAGACGTTTATTTCTGAGAGTGAGTGAGAAATGGCGCCCAATTAACCAGAATAAATTGGAGAAGTCTAGGTCTAGGAGCTTGCGCTTTCTAACGAAGTGCTCGTGCCAGTTTGGCTTGCAGTTCAAGTGCAAGCCAAGATAGCGCGCGGAATTGGCTGCTGGAACAGGTTTACCATCCAAGAATGTCGGTGAGTGTCTGTGGGGCGAAGAGCGAAATCCACCATTACGGATTTTGTTTCATTGAGCTGAATTTTCCACTTTCTGGCCCATTCGGAAATGCTTGTAACAGCGGTCTGTAAGGAAGTGACAGCAACGTCGTAGTTACTATTCGATGCAATTATGGCAGTGTCATCCGCAAAAAGACCAGTGGTGGTTGCTGGAGTAGTAGGAATGTCCTTAGTGTATAGCAGATAGAGAGTGGGATCTAAAACACTCCCTTTTGGCACTCCGCACGAATAGGAGTGAGGGGAGATTTTTCTGACCCAAATTGTATATAAAACCAACGGTCAACTAAGTACGAACGTAATAAGTCGCAGAGGCTAGGAGAAAAGTATGGACGAAGATTCTCTATGAGTCCCTCGTGCCAGACCTTATCAAATGCCGAGCTGACATCCAGGAAAATGGCTGGAGCAAATTTTTTTTTTTTCCAGTGCTTGTCGAACTGTAGTAACTATTTGATAAATCTGCTCAATCGTACCGTGCTTCTTTCGAAAACCAACCTGGAACGAGGGTAATGGATCTTGATCAAAAATAGTTGCGTGCAATCGCTGGAGAATTACCTTTTCGAAGACTTCAGCCAAGATTGAAAGGAGAGAGATTGGTCTATAAGAACCAGGTTGTTCTGCAGGTTTACCTGTCTTGAGAATCACGATCATTTCAGCTATTTTCCAGGTTTTGGCCACGTATAAGAACCGGAGAGCCGCGTTGATCAAATTTGAGAGGTGAACTATACCTCGGCGCGGTAGTTCACGGAGCGGTAGTTCACGGAGCATGATGGCAGTAAGCTGATCGTGTCCTGGAGATTTGCGCAGGCCACGACCTGTTGGGAGAGGACCATAAAAGTCTATTGCTAAATAACTGTGAGGATTTAGTTCAACGGTGTTATTCATCTTGCCATATGGAACAAAAGCTCTTCTTTTGCTCCTTTTGCATTTATCACAACCCTTTACATAGTTAGCTATGTCTCCTTTCAGCCCTGGTCACATAAAATGTCTTTTAATAATACTATGAGTCTTTTGTATACCTAGATGAGACAACTGTTCATGGTAGTAAGTGATTAATTCGAGTCGTCGTTGTTTGGGGACTAAAATTCGAAAATGTCCTTTGCGATCTCTGAGGTGGACTACTCCTTCGATGACTTTCACTCGATGATCTAGTAGCGACGAGTCTTCAGTTAAAGCTTGTATTTCAAGATCTTCATGTTGTTCCAGTGAGATACAATTCAACCATCCTTCGAAATCTTCCACGATATCTTCTTCTTCTGTATCAGGATGGGCGTGCAGTTTGCAACCAAATTCCGGTCAGTAGTTGAGGACGGCAAAATCTGTTGATGTAGACGACTCAATAGATCAGCCACTTGATTCTCGACTCCGGGCGTATGGGTGATTTTGCGAATATCAAAATTCTGTAGCTCGATTTTCCATCTAGCTACCCTTGGCTTTTGGCTTGGCGTTTACTTTCTTCATGAAGGTGAGAGCTTCATGATCCGTGATAACATAGACTGGATAGCCGAGGAGTATATGTCGAAATTTCTGCAGTGTGTGGACTAGAGCTAGTAACTCTTTTTCATACGTACTATAGTTTCTTTCTGCAGCTTTCAGGAGGCGACTGGTCATGGCGATGATTACTGGCTTATTTGGTTCCTTAAGCTGATATACGAATCCTCCAATCCCATAGTCACTAGCATCAGTCTGGGCATAAAACGGAATGCTCCAGTCCGGATGAGCTGTGGAAATACATCGGGCCATCTGGATCTTGATTTCTTCAAAAGCTTTTTCTTGAGAATCAGTCCAGCGGAATGCCACATTTTTCGTAAGTTCATACAGAGGGGCGCAGAGAGAAGCTTGGTTTAGTATGTGATCTCTGTAGTAGTCGATGACACCAAGGAATGACTGAAGCTCTTTTTTATTTCTGGGCGGTCGAATCTTCGCAATCGAGGAGGTTCTTTCTGGATCCGGTTTAACTCCTTCCAAATCGATTATAAATCCCAGATAGGAAACAGAACTTCTGAAAAATTCAGACTTCTCAAGCTTCAATGTCATGTTTGCTTCTTGAATCTTGCGGAACACCATCTCTAGATTTTGCGTATGTTGTTCCAAGCTGGTACTGTAGATCAGCACATCGTCCATGTAGACGGCTACAAAAGAGTCTAGGCCATCAAAAACTTTCTGCAAAGCTTTGATAAAACCGGCTGGGCTCTCATTAGTACCATATGGTAGGCGCTTGAACATCATCACTCGATCATTTTCGGCGACAAAGCTGGTGTACGGCTGGCTTTCAGGATGAAGACTTATCTGTAAAAAAAAACCTTCATTTGCATCTATTTTCGAAAATACAGTGGCTCCATGGAATCGGGTCTTCAATTCAGCGATGTTTGGAACAGTCTCTCATCTTAGCTGTAAACTGGCATTCAAGACTCTGAAATCTATACAGGGTCTTAGCTGTTGACTGCCTTTCTTGGGTACAAGCAGTATCGGTGGTCTATAGGCTGCGGTTGACTCCGTGATCACATCAAGCTTCTTCCACCTTTCCACTGTCTCTGTCCAAACTTGCTTGTATTTGTGTGGAATCACATCTTGAAATCAGAAGCCTTAATGTCTGAAGAAACATTGAAGAACTTATGTGTGTACTTGTTACACAAACTTAGTCGATTGGGGTCGAATA
The DNA here is from genome assembly GCA_031841125.1 of Acanthococcus lagerstroemiae. Lineage (NCBI taxonomy): Eukaryota > Metazoa > Arthropoda > Insecta > Hemiptera > Eriococcidae > Acanthococcus > Acanthococcus lagerstroemiae. The sequence goes on from CM063114.1 coordinate 53,533,707, forward strand.
TTCTCTGAAATCTTAGAAGTAGGACTAAAAGCTACTGTTTCAATTCGCTTGGTAGAACTACTAGGTGTACTGCACGTTTAATCATTTCACTCAAGGCAACTGGTCGTGTGGTGGAAACTGGAAACGGTACACAAATTTTTCAATGGAAGGCTTCTTCAATTCGATTTCTAAATCTTTAAGTGGACCTTGTCTACACTGCAACTTGCCTTCATACTGCATCACGATAGCTCGGTGATCTGCAATCCAATCTCGACCAAGAATCACTGAGTTGGATAAGTTCTTAACTACATGACACGGAATTCGGATTCCAACTCCTATTCTAATCGAAATGACGCATGAATTGACCATAAAATTGAAGAAAAAAAACTGCAAAGGAATTTTCCCCTTCAAACCGTAACATAGGCAATTGCTCATACTCGGGACTAACTTTGGTTGCCTATTAGTTACGCCCCCTGTGTTGTGAAAATTGAAACCCGAATTGTGCAACCGGGTGTGCGCTGGTTTTCTTTGTCCCGCTTTTGACGATGATCTGGAAAAGCGGGCGCATTTTCCGCGGTCCTGTCGACTAAACGGTACAAATGTAAGGGACGTACAATGGAAACGGGTGAAGAGCAAGAGTGATTTATTTTTGTATTTTGGACCGCGGCGGCGTGGCACGCTGCCCGCAAACGATTTTGGGTGTAAGTGGCGCATTCTGGCGCGGCACATAACAAAACACGGTCGGCCATCCGTCAGTTATCCCTATTATGTAATTAGAAGAAACATCCATCTTGAAAATGCTAACCGACTTTGATTAATAGCAACAGCTGAATGCGGTATTTTCGCCACCGACCCCGAATATTTTCAGCTGTTTTGCGAGCCGGCGTTCGTAAAACCGAGAAAGAACAAGTGATTTTCGAACGACCGAAATTAGCGATGATTAACGTATGTACGCGTTACCGAGAGTGAGAGAAAAGATGGCGAAGACCGAGAAGAGTCAAGGTTATTTCATTAATTGTTCGACTGGGTTGTGCAGAATTCGCATAGTACGGATGTTCTTTGTGGTAGGATCTGTCAAGTTCTGTTGAGCACGAGGGCAAATGCAAGATTCGATGCTACACGACGTGACAAACATTGTGTATCTTTATGATCATGCTAGAAAAATGAGTAAATGTGAGGGAAGGGGTAGATGAGGTTCAGAATTCATTCTAAAGCCTCGCATCGCAGTTTCAACGTAAAATGACTTATCGTATTTGGAGACTCACTCTTTTCCCCTTAGATCCGCCAATTTTCAATCGAGTGTCATGGTTACATGACAATCCGAATCGAAAACCTGAAATCTTTATTTGATACCCTCGTTCCCCGGGACCGCCAGTTTTCAATCAAGATTAGCTAGTAAATTCTAGATATTTCCCTCAGTTTTTCACATGTGGATTTATAAAATTGTTACATGCATGTGCTTTATCTTGGTGGCATTTATTGAATTGCTATCAGTTGCATGTAAATGCCAACTCAAGGTCGCAGAGTTGCCAACTACAGCCATACATTTATTGGTGTTTTCTGTTCGGAGAGGGGAGCCCGCCTCTCGTTCACTATCGCCCGCCCTATGGTTATGAACATTGGGCTTCTTCAAATAGGCATGCGAGCCACATGCTAGGTATTTTCCAATGCTACGAATTTGATTAGCAGGCTATTCGAGAAGTCATGAGGCCCATCCCGTTCAAAGAAATGACTTCAGTGCTACCTTTCAGTTCTCTGAAGCGCTCTAGATATACTTGGTAGACTTGGTCATCTTTGAGCAATTCTCAGCTCAGTTTCATCGTATTTTTTGTATGGTTGAATATTTTATCTGCGAATAGTTCGGCTATTATATAGTTTTGGATCTATTTTAATCCAGAGTCGTGGGCGGGGGCTGACACATGCTTGCCGCCGTGTGTTCGCTAGTATATGGAAATTGTTGATAAACCTTCTTCGACTGCTTTGTGGCGTCCTCTGAGCTGATTTTGAGATGTCTAATTCACATCAGGGTGATGTCAACTAAAATGTATCTCCTTAAGTGTGCTATTCCTTTTCTCCCCTCCTTCGATCCTCCTTCCAAGGGCACCCTGGCGGGTTTTTCAGACAGTCGGTACCAGTGAAGAGGACGTTATCCCCTATCAGCTGTAAGGGAGTCCAATGGGTGATTTTTTGGGGCCACAGTTTTTGTTCGACTGCTTTGTAACGTCCTCTGAGCTGATTTTGAGATCTCTGATTCACATCAGGGTGATCTCTACTAAAATGTGTCTCCCTTAAGTGTGCTTTTCCTTTTCTCCCCTCCTTCGATCCTCCTTCCAAGGGCACCCTGGCGGGTTTTTCAGACAGTCGGTACCAGTGAAGAAGACGTTATCCCCTGTCAGCTGTATGGGAGTCCAATGGGTGATTTTTTTAGGCCACAATTTTGGAAGTAGCGAACTAGACGCACGGAAGTAGTACGTAGTCAACCCTGTCCCCACTGGCATACGAAATGTGTCAAGGTTATTTTGGATACGAATCACGTAGAGAATATATCTCCGATATTTACCGGTTACCTGTACCGAGTTATTACCTGAATTGGAATTGGTCTGAGGCGTGGCTGGCGACTCGACCAGTTCCGCGTTCTATGCCATGGCCACGGATGGGCCCCAAAATTTCGTGGGAAAAAAGAGCTAAGTCGTTATAGGTCGGGTAAAAGTTTCGAAAGCAACGTAGTAGGTTCGGCCAACGCAATTCATAAATCCCGGTGGTCTGCTGGTGAAAGTGGTCAGAGTTTTCGTATTTTTGGCGACTACATCACACGTAAGTTGATTAGTTCGTACAAAGGGTCTTCGGGAGCTCCTCCAACTTGTGTCCACATGCATCGAGACTGCACCACGGACGACGGTGTTTGTTAATGATGGAGTCACCTTATTTTATTTTAGTGTTTTATTTTGGCATGCGGTGATGGTTTTGGTTCACATTTGCCTTATTTTTTAATTTCATGGCAGTCCTATGCGTTTTTTAATTCTTTACCTGGTCGTGAGCCATTTTAATGAAATCCAAAAGCATAAGTAGGAAAGCCAATAGTTAATTTTAGTCGCTATTTGTTTCGCATCGCATTCGAGTGAAGAATGGACAATTTTCCTTTCGCGTACTCCTCTCGGTTCTAGGGACCCAGTGATTATCTTTTTTCCAGGGGAGAGGTCTCATGCCCATAGTTTAGTGCAATTTTCCAATAGAATACACGTGTTGATTTTCTATTCAACATGCGACATGGTTGCGTAATTTCAGTGAACTGGATTTGGAACAACTTCATCTTTTCTATGTGCACAGACGTACCTCTAGGCTTAGTATTTAATTTTGGTACGTGACATCTCTGGACTTTTTCAAAATTAGTTTTCCCTTTGGCGGACCTCTTCTAGTTCAGTGACATGAAGAGGGTGTTCCCAAGTAGTTTCACGTCCATTTGGATGGCTCAGGTCTTCAGCACTACTTCGCTAAGGAAGTACACTGGGGGCATGGGTCATCGTGGAATCGCCCAGACCCCGTGTGGCTTGGTGTTGGTCTGTGGTTAAACACCCATACATATGGTGATAGTAGGCTGAATGTTCCCTTGCGGGAGTTATTAGTCTCGTTCGTCAGCAATCTAATATCGGCAATTTCCCACTGATGAGATCGTCAGAGGGAGTTCATTCTTTTTTAGATCTTATTCCGAGGCGGGAAATCGGGTTTTTCGGAAAATTTCGCTACATACCTATTAGCATCCCTGCCACCAAGTAAGTTTGGAATGGGGAACCCTCAAAACAGTGGGAAAAAAGTAGACACAAGAGCTATTATGATTCTTGGTGAGGGTAAAAATTATTTTTATCGTACACTTTCTTTTAGGAGTTGATAATTTCGAGATATTTGCGGAAATCTGTTTGTTTTTATGAAAAGTTGAAAATGTGACTACTTTAATAGGCATTTTTAGGCCAACTATGCGGCCTATATTCAACTTTGAATACATCATTTTAAAGGAAATTTTACGAGGAATATTTTTGTCTGAAAAATCTTTGTCTAAGTCTTCAATTTTTGGAAATATTCGCCAACAAGCTACTTCGCTCGCAGATACCTACTAAATAGAATCTGTGCAGGTGTAAGTCGCTGCTTTTTTATCAGTGTGGCGCCAGTCAGACATTTTCGTTGTCTAGCGTCTAGGCCTCTGGGCACATCCTATTTTCTGTGAATTTTATTCAGTTGGCTTTAAATATTCGAAAATAATCTTGTGACCACTGGAACATAATTTTTTTCAAAATCCAGGGGGAAATTGCCCCCCCCGGCCCATTGCTGGCTACGCCCATGGTCTGCGTTGACATTTCCATGGAAATTTATGTTAGCATTTTATATGCTTGTAGTGCTTGTAGTACTGGGTATACTTGAGCGAAAAACCTAATGATAACCCTAACGCTCCCCCGACTCGATTATATTACCAATAATTGAAAGTGGTGAAGTGAAAGATCAAGAGGATGGAAGAGATCAGCAAACTGACATGAAGAAGATGATAATTTAGATGGAAATTGTACATTAGACCATTCACAAATATTAGAGTTATTTCTTTAAGATGAACAAGAAGAAACGTATCCAAGTTTTTTGAGGAACCACGTTGTTATCAAATGTGTGATTTAGAAATACCGCGAGATGGAATCGAGAAATAATTTTCTCGATTTAGATAAAAAAATAAAAAGGAAAAAGTGAATAATAAACACTTCTGTAATTATCTTGGAATAAATTTCATCATTTTCTCCCTTTGTTTTTGAAAATTTTCCAAACTTTTTACATACCTAATTTCTAAATGCAATTTATTGGAAAACTAATGAAGGTAGAAATCTGTGATTTGTTTCATTCAAAAGAACGTGATTTTTTCTGCAAGAATCGCCAAAAAAGTGAAAAATGATTTTTTGATACCAGAGGCACATTTCATGATTCCAGGTCACATATGACCATTTCTGTTTAGATTTTCATTCAGTAACTCTACATTACATAGCGATAGAATTAGTTAAATATCAATGTTAAGAGTTTCAGAAACCCCACCAGAACTCAGCCTATCGTTATGATTTACGAATTGTCAATTGTAAGTTCTCACTTTCTTTTGCTGCGCAAGACAATGTTTTTTGCTTTATAAAATGCTGATTTGGAGCAACAGGAGTTTGTTCTGCCAAACTGCGATGCCAGTCTGGAAATATAATCAATGCTTAGTAGGCAAATGGTAATTTTTCAAATTGTCCGCGTTGAAACATGTTTTTATATTCCATTTGAGTGATGAATATCCTAGTAGAAGCCTCTCAGCCGAGTGTAGCTAGCTGAGCGGAAAGATGTATCGCTCTGATCCTCCCTGTACATCATGGATTGGCTGCAAGTTGTCGACGGTGGTGGCTCCCCTGGTCTCCAGAGATTCTCCAGCAATGATAGTAGCTCATCATCAGTGAACTCAATACCTACAGTCATGGGCTGTTAACCTTCAGATCTTTAAACCTCGGTACTGTCTCATTATTCAGCTTTCGCACTCCAGTTGCAAACCATGTATTATTTTCCTTCTTGTACGCCGCTCGCTATTAAAATATAATAATTCGACGTTATCGCAACCAAGCATTTTGTTTCGGTATAATTTCAGCTATAAAAGAGGAAAAAAAGAAAAACGAAAAACAAAGAAACATTTTATTTTTTGCCAAATCGTCTATGCTGAGTGGCGAGAATAACAAAGACGGAGAAAAGGAAGGGGAAAAAAGAAATATTTTCGCGCTAATGCCGAAATTTCTTTTTGCCATAACAATCGGTAGCATTCGTACATCCATAAACGCTTCTTCCCCCATCGAATACCCACGGTACCTTAACGACGATATTATTCAGCAAAATAATGAGATACCTATACCACAGAACCGTTGTTCGTCTTTGAAATAAAATATACGAGCGATCGGTATAACGCATTTATTAGTAAGTTTCCCCGCCAATCTGGAAGCATGGTGTGTTATATACGGTGCTTTCTTAAGAAGAGAATGATTACATGCAAACGAAGAAGCTTTCTAGTGAGAATATTTTTCTATATTAGTGGTTCTCAGTGTGTAGATCCTAACTTGGGGCGGCGTAAGTTTTCTCAGTTGCTAGACCTAATCCTCAGCCAGATGTAGTGCCTTCTGGCACGTCTTGCCCCGTGACTATGACCCAATTGTGCTCCTAGATTGTAATAGATCTAGTTGAATTGGAAGACCACTATTACTTTTCTGTTTCTTCCTGTCTTTCTATGAACATTTTCACTCACTGACTTTTTTGCCTTGAAGTTTGTATTTAACTGTCATCGTATTTTCACTGCTCAGAAGACTGATACACTTCATTGATCGAAAATGTTTTATCAGCTTTGCATGAGCTTACAATCAGTCTACATGTCACGTTCTTCCTTGATAAGGTCATAGAACTAAATAAAATGAAAAATACTGATCCGCTACTAGTGAATGAGATACCTATTCAATAGTTAATAATATTTTATTAATACACTGGTAATAAATATTAGTGCTAAGTTCTTCCCCATAAAAGTATTGCCTGCTAGGGTGTAAAGCTGCTGTACAGTGTGGACACCAAGATCCTGGAACACAGATCTTGTGTCTGTTTCCATATTCGGGGTGCCTTTCCCATAAATATTTCTGATTACCTACCGCTGCAGCCCATTTACTGGTTCAAGATGATAGCCTGCAGCATTACCCCACAGCACCTGGCCGTACCTCAACACGGACTCGTACAACGCTTTATAAATTCTAACGAGGTGCGGTTTCCCAAAGTAAGCTCCCAAGATGATACAGAAGGTAATTTAGTTGTCTGAGTTTTTTCTGTATTTTTCCGAGCTGCATTCCCTATGTTAATTTAGATTCGAAAATCCCGCCCCCCCCAAGTATCTAATGTGAGTTACTCTCTGAAGTGCCTTCCAACCGCCACTTCGGCCCCAAATTTTTGTCGCCCCATCGAACACTTCGTTGTCCTTTTTATGCCCATATAAGACGAATTTAGTTTTATCCACGTTTACTTCAAGCCCGTTTTCAGAATGCCATTGCGCGACTTTCCCCAAGTCAGTGTTGATGCGGTTGCATAATCCCTCTCGATCTATACCCCGGTAAACTAGAGCTACATCGTTCGCAAAGCAGATCAGCTTGCCACTCAGGTCCATGCTGCAAAGTTCATTTATATAAATTGTGAAAAGTAGAGGTCCCAAGCAGCTCCCTTGCGGCACCCCCCTCTTGTCTAATAGCGGGGTACTCAGTTCTCCCGAAATTTCCACTACAGTTTCCCTGCCCTCCAAATAACTTAGGAACCACTCTAGAACGAATCCTCGTATTCCGATTTTTTCCAATAGTTTTTAATGGTCAGTTGTGTCAAAGGCTTTCCTGATGTCGATGTAAAGTCCCACTGTATACATGTTCCAATCAATACCCTTGTTAATGTGAGGTGAGCAGCCATGGCTTCCACAGTTCCCCTTCCCTCTACAAAGCCATGCTGATTGTCAGATAAATAGTGTTTTGCTTTTAGGTACTGTAGCAGCCGCTTGTGCATCAGTTTTTCAAATACCTTTGACAGGGGGAAGAGCAGCGCAATTGGCCTGTCGTTAGAGAGCAGCTGTTTATCGCCAGATTTATAAACTGGCCCAATTTTGGCCGTTTTAAAGACCCTAGGAAATACCCCCTAAATGACAGAAGAATGTAAACAATCTAATAAATTACCTTGAAATGGTAATATAGAATGTTGGTGCAGTGGACTGAGTTCTAAACTTGGACGAAAGTGTATATCTATGGCTCAAAGCCAAAACAATCCAATTCCAATTTCAAATTTTGAAATCATTACAGTTAGAGTTTTCAAAATGTATCTATTTCCCTGTATTTGGAACTTTTGGTTTATATTTTGGAGACAATGAATAGTTGTTTTACTACCCTGAGTTTGTAAAATAGAAGTTCAATCCTTATCATTGAATTTGGAGTTGAATAGATTTGGTTCTGAACCACAGATTCAGATTACTCTTGAACTCAACCCCTCATGTAAATCAGCTTACCAGGATTATTATTATTAGAAAGTATGGAGCAATTAATCTCCACCTGCGTGGAAGCAGCACTCTGTAGTAATGTGGAGCAAACAGTAAACAGTTCCTTGTCAGAAATCTCCATACTTTGTAGATCCGAGCTCATCAGCAAACATTGCTCATTCATTTTAGGTCCAGAATTGTCTGATTGCATTGTTTTCTGTTTCATAACCGTTTGAAAGGATTTTTATTGAGTCTAATGCTTTGAATTGAGAGACTGTAAAATTAATTGTAATTTTATCTTATTCGAAACGCTGTATGCTTTAACTATAAAGTATATCCATTGAAAATTATGAAGATTCTTGTAATTTTTAATTTAAATTGTATGACTGAATGAGACAAATCACTGAGAAAATATAGTGAGTTGTTCTTAACTTCTTGTAAAAACATGAAACGCACATAGGAGATATTTGCAACCACAATTTCGGGCAGCACATAGGAAATATCAAGAGCGCTCTCTGGCGGCGGAAAAATGAACTAGAGTTGTGGATTTTTTCTATCGGATGCGCCTTCGAGAGACGAATCCAACGAGCCCAAAAGCGTCATTTTCATAATGTTGTCACATAGGAAGTATTAACTAGACCACCGACAATAATCCTTAGTTGCCCCTGCTGGTGCAGAATCTCTGACCATGGAGTATACATCTCCTAGTAAATGAATGACAGTAAGAGTACCACTTCGGATGAGCACTGTGAATTTACAAGTCAGTTCTCAGAGGTATTTGGCTCTAGAGACCTTCCCCCAGTGCTCTACCCTGATCATAGCGTCCCTTTGCCTGCATTACTCTAGGTCTATGCTAAACTATTACTTGCTGGAGTGAAGTAATCTTCAAATTTTTCCTGTCCTGTCACCGTTAGTGTGATGAAATTCCGGGCTAAATATATACTATTTGACGAACGTTAAATGCCCTATTTTAGACACTGGCGCGGTGCTAGAACCAAAATTTGAACGTTCTCGTTTCGTATTATAAGTATTTGTAATACTAATGTTCAATTATCTACACGAGTGTGCGAGAATTTATGTGGTTTGAACCTCCAGTCTTAGTTTATAAAGGCTGGAAATCCGTCAAATTAAGTACCCTGTTCGATAAAAGTTGGCTGCACCCCTCCCATCCCCCTGTAAATTGCGTGACACCTTACACGCAACATGTTTGGTGCCTTGCATGAATGGCTTTAAAGTAAGCCGAGTCATTGATAGCCAAATTCAGTTGCTACTCTGCCTTCACCTAGCGTTCTACCTCAATCTGGTACACACTCAAGGATACAGCAGCATCTATGGTTGCATCTTTGTCTGTTGAATAGAATGCAACTGCTGCATCAATTTTAACCGCTTTGGCATAGTAGGTTGCGCAAATGTGCCACCCATAACTAGCCATTCTAAAAACTGTGTGTAAGCTATTCATTTTTGGCGTCTTTCTTGTTTTTTGGACACACAAATCGACAAAATTAATTATTTAATTTAGGTATCATCCGATTATTGCAAAGTTGTAGCGACAACACAAGCTGACAAGGAGAGTAGGTACAGGCTACAGGGGTTTGGTGCCTTACACAGGTTACATATCCGGTGTCTTCTGTACACAGGACATGTCTGTGCCTTGTGACATGTCCAACGCTTTAAATGAGACACAGCCAAACAAGATACGGCTATAAAGGAGCCAAACTGACGGCAAATGAGCAAAACCAACGAGCAAAATCAACAACATCCGAGCAAATCCGAGAACATCTGAGCACAACCAACAATAACCGAGCAAAACCGAGGACAGAGTTGCCACTTTCTGGAAAACCGGGAAAAGTTAGGGAATTTGGTCAGTCAGGGAATTTTCATTTAGGTCAGGGAAATTTTCTGAAAATAACAAACGAGTTCGTATTTTATCAGAGTAAACTTTTTTTATCATAACATAAGAATAATGATAATCTATTTGCAAATGAAATAGTCTATAATATTGAAAAATATTACATAAATTACATCTGTACCTTCTTCTTCTCGATAGCGATTTTTTAAAAATCTGTATTGTAAAAAATTTCTGTGACTCTCCTCCCTCTGGGCTTTCTCGGAATCCTGTAAAAAAGTCAGGGAAAATTGGAAAAGTTGGCCTGGAAAACCGGGAAAAGTCAGGGAAAACCAATCCTGAAAAAAGTGGCAACCCTGGAGGACGTCTGAGCACAGCCGACAATGGCCGAGCAAAACCGAGGACGTCCGAGCACAACCGACAATGACCTAGCAAAACCAACAATGGTCGAGCAAAATCGAGGATGATTATGATGAAGGAAACGAGATGAGGCGGAAAAAGAAGTGGGAATATCAAACTATGGGCTCAAGTAAAGATCATCAAGGAGTGCGGTAGGAAGAACCGCGTATAAAATACAGTAAGAAAGAAAAAACGAAACTATCATATGAATCATTTCGAGCAGATTCATCCTGTGAACAAATCCTACAGTTTGGCCGGGACTAGAAAAATGAGAGAGACTCCTGTGACGAAGGGTGTTGATGGATTGAAAAGAGCTTTTAATTTACAAGGCGTTACTGACTGCAGTAAACGGTCTCGAATTTGGTGCTAGACAATTTGAATTTGCGGCAGTCGGTATAACAGCAGTCAGTGGAAGTGTTCATTCCGAAAAACACCAAAATTAGATCCTCCGTCATCAAAACGAACGAATGGATATTTAACAAAGTTATGCTCGTAACGTGCTCCCGCCTGATAGATGGCAAACAAACCGCTCGCATCGTGTAAAATTACCTCGTTGGATCAACACGAAGTTTTAATGAAAGTTTAACTTTATTATAAAACTTTTTAGACCTGGTTAAGATTGTAACAGCGGTAGGTCATGAATTAAACGCGCGCTAGACGGGTCATTAAGTTGTGAAAAATAGACTTTTTCCCCCCGTTTTCTCTGTCGAGGAGAACAGTGTTAATTAAAATGTTATTTATCGGGATGAAACGGGAAAGAAAATTATACCAGTCGCCTTACGCGGGTTGGGCCGATTGTAATCGCGATATTCATAACCTTTCTGCCATTTCTCAAGGTATTGGAAGGAAATTGTCGGTTCGTAATAACGTTGTGAGTGGTGACCCCATGAATCGATAAATTCATGTTGAGCCTTGTCAGCTTACTTTGGGCCGTTTTTCCGTGATAGCTTTATGAACTGTTTAGCAGAGTGGATGTAAGCTGTGACTCATCTCGGTCGCTGCATTACCAGTCATCCATGCTGAAAAATGGTCCCTCGGTACCATATTTTGATGACAAGTCCTCCAAATATTCGAAAGAGAGCCTTTTTTTTTTTTCCTTTTCTTTCTTCAAAATGAGTATAAAATTCGATACGTAAACTATAATTCTTTCGCGAAGACGTAATGTTGAACAAAAACCCAACTATTAACTTACTATTATAACTTCTCACAAGAATATTCTACCGATTATTATTTAATTTTAGTGGGAAGTTACAAAATTACGTGATCCAATTCAAGTACAGCTGCACTGGAATAGCACAATATTCGCATAGTTTCCGTGTGAACGATTTATTGTGTTCCATCAAAAGCCGATGAAAACAGAAGATCTAACTTCTCTCTGATTTCCAAGAGGAATGAAGTTTTTCTGGTCCTTGTAAGAGTTTTGGACCGGAATATGAATATGAATACTGTTTATTACTGTGATAGAAATTATCTCTAGCATGAAATTAATGATGAATGTAAGTACCTTCTGCAACATCGATGCCATCATCTGATTTTTTGGAACCCGGATGAAGCAGTAGGAATAGGTAAACGATTCATTTGAATTGTTACTCGAGTTGCTAGACAAATCTAAAGAATGTTGATCCTCAGTGTCCATGTTGGAGTGTGAGTTAACTTGGTAAATTCTGTATGTTAAGGTGTGCCAATTCACAATTTCTTTCTTCTGTAGTCCAGAGCGTTTTCGACTGTTATGCCATATTCAGTGGAGTACCCTAACACTTTTCTCTTTGTTATCCTGTACTTATAGTGGTGTGTAGCACCGTATGGTAGACCTATTTGGTGTGTTCCTATTGGTTGTCTGTGGTTGTGTAGTCTGTCCAATCAGCGAGTCCCATGTTATTAATTTGAATAGGTTCTCGCTTTGGAAGTGTAACAGCCTCTCCCATGGTCCCATTCACTCTTCTCTTCGTTGTCCGATGGTGGTCTTCATTATCTGTAGAGTTGTGAGTAGATGGAGGCTGCACCTCTTTGGTGCCCTGCCTCAAAGAGGAGGTGCAGTTAGTCTCAACATCCTACTTACTAAGGACTTACCTACTCAGATACGCAGCCCCACCACCCGTGGTTGGTGGTCCCTCAGGTGGAAGACTGGTTGCAGTTTTCTTCCTGACAAGGTTTCTCGACCGTCTCCTTCATGTACGCTTGTGTCTTCGGATCTAAAGCCAATGAGTATAACATCAATATCGAAATACTATTTATCGACTTCAACAAAGCCTTCGATTCGTTATACCTCGACAAATTGTGGCTGGCGGTATACAAACAAAATATCCCTGCCAAAATAATCACGTACTTCGCAATTTATACGAGAACTCAACGGCCTGTATAAGATTCGACCAACGCGGTAAACCCTTTAAAATTCAACGGGGTGTCAAACAAGGGGATCCCCCAAATTTGTTCAACGCGTTACTTCGAGATATATTTTTAGAACTAGACTGGGAGGGGAAAGGCCTAAAAATAAACGGAAAATGGCTGAACAATCTCCGATTTGCGGATGATATCTGCCTCACCAGCGATTCGATCGCTGATATACAAAGCATGTTGAATGAACTATCCGCAGAAAGTGAAAAAAGAGGTCTAAAGATAAACTGGGGAAAAACCAAACTGGTGTCCAGGAACGGTAACGATTTCATCTACCTAAACGGACAAAAAATTACCACGACATCAGAATTCAAATATCTGGGCCAAACAGTAGCCGTCATGGAGAGGCTAGGAAAAAGAGCTCAGAACAAGGGTGGAAAACGGATGGAAAAGCTACTGGGCACTAAAAAACCATACTAAAAGGAGAATTCGAAATAAAATCGAAACTAATAATACTAGAAAGCTGTGTCATCCCAACACTTACATACGGCGCCCAAACGTGGGCCCTGACCAGGAACCAAACACAAAGATTTGTAACAGAAAGGAGAATGATTAGAAGCCTACTAGGGTCCGCTCAGGTTGCATATTTATGAAACGAATTCAGCCACCTCAAAACTTCTGTATTCCATACAGTGTATTCGAAAAGTTCCAGACTTATCACATATGAACAGTACAACACAGAAAATAGGTATAAATATGTTATTTGGTATCAGATCTCCCTCTGTTGATACAACACTTGGAACCAGTGTGGAGGTCTTTAAATACCTTCTAAAATGCCCCGTTTTCAACAATTAGGTTTCCTATAAGCAGGGGAGAATAAAATACTGAATAAATTAAAAATAAAAAAAATAGAAACAGTGTCTAGTTCCATGGTCACTATCACTTCAGTTGGGTCCACTGTTTCATACTGTTCCCCTTTCTTCTTCAGTTTCAACTTAGAAAACAAAAGAAAGAAAGAAAAAGAAGGAAAAGTCCACCGCTGCTCGGAAGGACATTCATGGATATGTCGTCCATAGGACCGCGTTGACACGCATACACGCATTCCAGTGTCTCTAGTCGTTCAATCCTAATGAACATGTCTAGACTTGTTGCACATTTTTACATTTCCTGACTGATCACATACAGACAATATAACACAGAAAATAGATACAAATATATTATTTGGTATCAAATTTTTACATGGTCTCCCTCCAGCCGATACAACACTTAGAACGAGTGTACAGGTCCTCAAACATCATCTAACGTGCCCCCTTTTTAACAATTGGATTTCCTTTAAGAAGGGAGGATAAAATACTGAATAAAAAAAATAATAAATAGAAACACTGTTTAGTTCCATTGTCACTACCACTTCAGCCGGCTTTACTGTTTCATACTGTTCTCCTTTTATCTTCAGTTTCAACTTAGGAAACAAAAGAAAGAAGAAGAAAAAAAAAAATGAGAAAAGTCCACCGCTACTTGGTAGGACATGATTACATGGATATGTCGTCCATGTTATCGCGTTGACCCGCATACACGCATTCCAGTGTCTCTAGTCGTTCATTTTCGGCTTTGCTCGGCATTCTTTGTGTTAGCAAGCGGAAACGTGATGGAACGAATGACTGCGTAAAGAGGAATACACAATACCTTACCTCGCGATAGTAACGTTTTTCTGCGGAACGTTTTGCGTGGAATATTTTCTGCGGAATTTTTCTGTTTCGCCTGGCGAGCCGCTAGATATATCCATGTCAGAAAAATTGGGAGTGGATAGATCTCGGAATATGGAGGGTGGTTGATACTGACCACCCGCTTTTTCGTCAAAAATGTCTGCACAATGATGGATCTGTGAGTCGGTGCGTTGTCGTGCAACAGACACCAATTGCCATTGTCCAACAGATCGGACCGTACAGGCCGCATTCTTTGCAGAAGCCAATGCAAAACATCTTTGTAGAAGGTCCCAGTTAAAGTGCAACAGTGGAACCCTAACGATGGAATTCTTGGTGAATGGTACCCGACTATCAAAAAAAAAGGTGATCAGCGAACACTGTTCTTTCTTCTGTAGATTATACTCCAGGCGCTATGCTTTTTATCTTTGGTAACAATGTTCTGAAGGAAAAAAAAAAAAAAAAAAAAAATTGGATCCTGGGTAACCTTGGGAACCAGCTTAAAACAAAATTTGATGTTTATTCATTGCTCCACTTTTTAAGGATGACAACACGGCATAGAAAAATTTTAAATGAATGAAAGCTGACAATTTGAAACTAGTCAGCAATTTATGAAATGCGGGGTAGACATGCCAGAAGAATATCGCTACGTGGTTCCCATTATCGCGCAGACATAGCGCCACTTGTATTACCATAATGATAGTTTGGAGTTTTTTGAATATATGTGTATATTTTGTTTGGTTGAATTCTTGTCCTTCCCCTGTCCCTAGTGCCACAGTTTCAAGCTTGGGAAAGACTCAATTTCACAGGTGTGGCATCAAAAGAGTGGGCACTATGAGGGAAGATCATACCAGAGATGGAAAGACACAGCGGTGGGGAATCAGATATATGTGAAATTTAGACCCTTTCTGTCATCATGACCTCACAAAATCGGAAAAGAATAGGGTTCCTCACCATTTTAAAGCCTGTGTTTGAAGCGTGATGAAAAACTGCGCCATCGTTGACGCCATTTTGTGGCTTTCTGAAAGTAATTGGGGAAAAGGTACTTACATTTTTATATGGAAACTTGATAAACTTCAATTTTTATCGTACTTAATTCATATTGCGTTCACGACTATATTAGCCGATGAGGTCTTGACCAAAAACTATTTTCTGTCCCCTCTAATCAAAAACGTGTGGGGAGGCCCGGGGGTGGGTTCAGTGAAAGTTCAAAAGCTGGTTACCAGAACGGTATCCAGGTGATACATTCCAGAATTCAGCATGCCTGTCTTTCTTCATTTTATCCCATTTCCGGACCTTAATTGACTGGAGTTTTCAGAGATGTGGGTTTGAAAAACCTGCAAAATTTGTGAGTAACCCCAGTACTCCCGTGTTATATCAAATCCTAATGAACATGTCTAGACTTGTTGCACATTTTACATTTCCTGACTGATCACATACAAACAATATAATACAGAAAATAGATACAAATATATTATTTGGTATCAAATTTTTACATGGTCTCCCTCCAGTCGATACAACAGTTAGAACGAGTGTACAGGTCCTCAAACATCTTCTGACGTGCCCCCTTTTTAACAATTGGATTTCCTTTAAGAAGGGAGGATAAAATACTGAATTAAAAAAAAAAAAAAATAGAAACACTGTTTAGTTCCATTGTCACTACTACTTCAGCCGGCTTTACTGTTTCATACTGTTCTCCTTTTATCTTCAGTTTCAACTTAGGAAACCAAAGAAAGAAGAAAAGAAGAAAAAAAAGAAGAAAAGTCCACCGTTACTTGGTAGGACATGATTACATGGATATGTCGTCCATCGCGTTGACCCGCATACACGCATTCCAGTGTCTCTAGTCGTTCATTTTCGGCTTTGCTCGGCATTCTTTGTGTTAGCAAGCGGAAACGTGATGGAACGAATGACTGCGTAAAGAGGAATACGCAATACCTTACCTCGCGATAGTAACGTTTTTCTGCGGAACGTTTTGCGTGGAATATTTTCTGCGGAATTTTTCTATTTCGCCTGGCGAGCCGTTAGATATATCCATGTCAGAAAAATTGGGAGTGGATAGATCTCGGAATATAGAGGGTGGTTGATACTGACCACCCGCTTTTTCGCCAAAAATGTCTGGACAATGATGGACCTGTGAGTCGGTGCGTTGTCGTGCGACAGACACCAATTGCCATTGTCCAACAGATCGGACCGTACAGGCCGCATTCTTTGCAGAAGCCAATGCAAAACATCGTTGTAGAATGCCCCAGTTACAGTGGAACAGTGGAACCCTGACGAAGGAATTCTCGGTGAACGGTACCCCGACTATCAAAAAAAGGTGATCAGCATCATTTTTGTTTTTAATTTGGGAGCACGAACACTATGTTGTTTCTTCTGTAGATCATGCTTCAGACGCTATGCTTTATCTCCAGTAACAATGTTTTGCCAAAAAATTTGGATCCTGGTCAACCGTGACAACCAGTTTCAAACGAAATTTGATGTTTATTCATTGCTCTGTTTTTTTAACGATGACAACACCGCGTAGACAAGCTTTAAATGAATTAAAAGCTGACAATTTGAAACTAGTCAGCAATTTATGAAACTTGGGGTAGACTTGCCAGAAGAATGTCGCTACTTGGTTCCCATTATCGCGCAGACATAGCGCCACTTGTATTACCAGCGGCAGTGTGGAACTTTTTGAATATATGTGTATAAGACTAGAACGGAATAGCCTTTAAATCATGCTTCTAAGATTGCAGTGCGAACACTGAATCAACAAAAAGCTACAGTTCCGAGAGTGTAGACCACGACATGTCGTAGCTCGGATAACAAGTGTTACTCCGACCTACTATATATCCCGTGCACTGCACGAATCTATCTGCGAGTATCATCGCAACCAAGATTTCGGCGTGACGGAATCGTACATCCCCCCACTTTGGGAAGGGAGTCACCGACAACTGAGAATGACACCGGGATCTCTCCGCTCTCTTTTTTTTCTTTTTTTTTTAGTTTACTATAGTCATCATAACAGTGGAGCAGAGAACATAATTGTTGATAATTTGAGTAAACTAGAAACTCAATAATCTTTCTATAACTTTAGAAAGAATAGCAAATAAACAGGTTAACAATGAATGAACAATTAGTAGGAAACCCCAGTGAACTAGAAATACATTTTCAAGCTTGTAGAAATTTAAGAATTATAATGGATAAACAATTTACATCAAAAATCAGAATAATAAAGTTAGTTATTAAAAAGGTATTGAATTTGGAAGATGTGTCAATTTGAAATTTTATTTTTCTTGTTTCGACGACGATGCTTCTTTTGTATTTTTAATTTTTCATTCTTTGCTTGATCCTTATTTTCAAGGTTGTAGATATTCAAATGAGATCGATTAAAATCTTCCAAATTTTCGTCATCAGAATAGTGAAATCTGATATGTTTTCCCACTACAGAATCGTTTGGACTGCTGCTGACAGGAGTGACAGACAATGAACCATTAATTTGGAATAGAATATTGATGACTTTCTTTGCGTTTTTGCGTCCCACAATGAACCCTGGTAACTGGTCAAATTGATTGAGATAAAATATCTTTTGGTCTCGTACATAATTGTGGATGCATAAGGAAAAGTAGGTGTGTGCCTGAGCAGCAAATGATAGGAAATTGTTGATTGTTAATGTGTCATCTTTCTGAATGAGTTCTATGAGAGCGGCAACAATAGAATTATCTACCAACGTTAGAATTTTTTCCCAACGCTGTTCATGAGACATACATTCAAATTCCCTACGTTTTCTCCCCAGGAAAAACTTCTCCGTCATCTCAATAATGCTCCGATAAACCACTGCTAGTTCCAGGTGTAACATCTTCTTTTCTCGATTATCGCGCTTCGTTTCAATTTCTGCAAATTTCTGTGAGGCGAAGGCCAGCAGCAGATAAATGCCATTGTTTTTATCACACTGTTTGACGCAAAATTCTTTCATTTCTTCACAAAACTTATCAATACGTGTTCTTGGTACTTTTTTTTCTGTTTCATGTTTTATGCTTGAACTCAATTCTTCTCGTGTTTCAAGCATATCGGCAGCTTCCTTTTTCTTAGCATTTTTCGGAAAAATACAGTAGTACGTGATATCTGACCATCCATTTTCGGGGGGCTTGAGATGACCGTTCGAAATTTCGACCGCCATATAAAGATCACCCAGTGGATACTTCAAGCCAGTGGCACCCGAATAAAGTGCGGCTACAGTGGTCACAGGAAGCGATCCATCATCTTTCGTTTGGACTACAACTTGATCCATCTCATCGCAATCCGTAATCCTCACATGACGTGTCATGACGAATCTAGAAATACGCGGTAACCACAAATAGGAATTCACAAACAGAGCTGCCAGACGATGCTTCCGCTCTCTTGGGGATCGATACAATCTTGCGTGGACACAAATACGATTTTCATCCGTGTTCGGTGAACACGAGTACGACAACAACCGATTTCTCTGTACAGTCCGATCGAATCACAAATAGGAGTTTACAAAGAGAACTGCACGATCTTGGAGATAGAATATTCCACGTAGACAAGGTGTCTAACACCTCCTGCATCTCCTGCAAAACTCCTGCATTTGCTCAAATGCTCCTGCATTTCACAAAATCTCCTGCAAACCTCCTGCATTTCACTCAAACCTCCTGCAAAAATCGTACTTTACTGCATCATGAAATATGTATTACAAACTTGCAATTTTCACAGAGAAATGAAAAAAAAAGTGAATTAAAATTTTTCTTTTCTCATGAAAAAAATGGTTGTTTGCACCACCAGTTGTTTGCATAAACTGATCAATCCGCAATGTGCCATTACTAGCGCTAGCATTAACATGTTTTTGAACTAGGTGGCAGGTATGTTGCGCTGCCTAACGCGTATCGTTTGTAGGAGTGCTGATACGTTGACTGGTACTGGTGCAAATATTGCGTTTATGTCAATTCTGTATCTAACGTAAGTGGAAAAATTGACGCACTTTTTAGCAAATGAGTTTAAAAAAAGATAAGATTGCCTACTGTATTACATATGGTCTTGGGCCTTACTTCAGACAGATCTTACTAGACGAAGTTCAAAACGCAGACACTATCTCAATAAAGTTTGCCAAAGCGCCCAAATGGATATGATCGTACATTATTGGGATTCTAGTAAACAGGAGGTATCAACTCGTTATTTAGCTTCCATTTTCCCAGAACGATGTACTTCTGATGGACTGTTCAAAGCAATTACAAATGCATCAAAAGATTTGAAGTTGAATTTATCTAACGTTTTGCAAGTGGCGATGGATGGCCCCAACGTTAATTTGAAATTATTACATTCAGATCTGTTGAAATACATGGAAGAGAATGGTATGAACAAAATGTTGAGTATAAAACTGCTCACGATAGCAGCAACTGGAATATTCATCGGTTGTTACGAAGTCTGTATTACCTCTTCAAAGACTTCCCTACTAGACGCGCGGATTTTAAATATTATTCCAAATCTTCGTTATTTACATTAAAATGTTTCTCTGTTCGATGGCTGGAAAATGGAAAGGTATTACAGAGAGCATTGAATATACTACCTCATGTCAAGAAGTATGTTGAGGGCGTCAAAAATAAACCTCCTAAAACACACAATTACACTTATGTGACTGAAGCTTTGAAGAAGGAGTTTTTGGAAGCAAAATTACATTTTATGTCTTCAGTGTGTGATGACTTGTACCATTTTTTGATATAATACCAGAGCGATGAGCCAATTGATACGCTTTCTTTATGAAGATCTTAGAACTGTTCTTCGAAACATCGGTACCAGATTTCTCTCCAAAGTCACATATAGTTTTGAAGATACAGTAAAAGTCGCTTATTATAATGACGTTGGGCAGAGGATTTTATGACATAAAGCGGCGTATTCCACAAAACGACAGGAAAAATTCTGAACATGATTTTATGATGTCAAAAATTCTTATATCTGATTTTCCCATTTTTTTTGCTAACTCCTCGGCTTTTTCGCGCATTAAAGGACCATTAACCCGCCCATCAGCTTCACGAACATGATTGAACCACTGTAACAAAGCCTTTCGACATCACCATCTTTTCCTGTTTTTTTCTTTTTCGGCTGCTGTTTTCATTTCTTGGCAATTGCTTCCTGGATGCTATCTCGTTTCTTTCAGCAACTCGACAAAAAGGGTTGGAAATACGGAGCTTGATGGCCGCTCACTCTGCGTCACTTAGGCATGTTTAGGCAATTCTATTCGCGAAATTTAAGCACGCGACATTATGCCTTTATTTGTCGTAGTTATCACGGTTGCTCACAGTTTTGTAAACAATGACACAGAAGCTGACATGAGAAGAAAGAAAAAGTGCCAAGTAACTCATGTTTCAAGAAATAGTCGTATTTTTACAATAAGCTATAGCCATTCAATAACGAGCATTCCTATTTCAATAACGGAGGACGAATGTATTTTTAAAGGACGATTGCATTTTGCCACATTCAACATTTATAGCGACTTACTTATAAAAGGAACTTTTACTACTAAGAAGGAACGTTTTCGATCGAGCAACAATCGGATTCCAAATCGATTGTACAAAATTTCTCCGTAGAAATGACGATTTCTTAGAGATGTCGCAAACTTTTTTAGAGCATTCTACATAAATTTTAGTGAAGTTCAAAATTATTTTTTCTAATTCAATAATTATTCTTTTTATAAACTTTTCAATTTTTGAGATCCTTTTAATTTGAAACTTTTTTGTTTTTTTTTTTGGGGGGGGGGGTTTTCTAGTTGTTTGAACTGCTGAAAAACCTCCTGCAAAATCTCCTGCAAAATCTCCTGCATTGCATTTCGCTTTCCAAAATTTGTTAGACACCCTGTAACGAACGCGCAAATACGATTTTTTCGGTGTTCTTGATTAAGTAAGAATTATACTGGCTAAATGCACATGAATCCTCGAAAGTGCTCGAAAGAATAAGACTAGAACGGAATAGCCTTTAAATCACGCTTCTAAGATTGCAGTGCGAACACTGAATCAACAAAAAGCTACAGTTCCGAGAGTGTAGACCACGACATGTCGTAGCTCGGATAACAAGTGTTACTCCGACCTACTATATATTATCCCGTGCACTGCACGAATCTATCTGCGAGTATCATCGCAACCAAGATTTCAGCGTGACGGAATCGTACATGTGTATATTGTGTTTGGTGAAATTCTTGTCCTCTCGCCCCTGGTGCCACAGTTTCATGTTTGGGAAAGACGCAGTTTCATAAGTGTGGCATCGGACGAGTGGACACAATAGAGAAAATCATGGGAAGACAAGGAGGTAGAGAATCAGATGAATGTGAAATTTAGACCCTTTCTGTTGTCATGGCCTCACGAAATCAGGAAAACAATGGGTTCCTCTTCATAAAGCCTGTGTTTGAAATGTGATGAAAAACTGCGCCATCTTTGACGCCATTTTGTGGCGTTCTGGAAGTAATCGGGGAAAAGATACTTTACTTTTTTATACGAAACTTGATAAGCTGCAATTTCTGTCGTAATTCATTTTGCGTTCACGGCCATAGTGGACGGTGAGGTTTTGGCCAAAAACTATTTTCTGTCCCTTTTAATCAAACATTTGTGGGGAGGCCTGGTGAGTTCAGTGAAAATTCAAAAGCTGCTACCAGAACGGTACCCAGGTGATATATTCCAGAATTCAGCATGCCTGTCTTTCTTCATTTCGTCCCATTTTCGGGCCTTGATTGACTGGAGGTTTCAGAGATGTGGGTTTGAAAAAACTGCAAAATTTGAGAGTAGCTCCAGTACTCCCGCGTGTGGTATCGTGACTGTTTCTCGACTTGTCGCATATATTTACATTTCCAGAGTTTCTGCATTCGTAAATTTCACGTATAACGGCTACATTTCAGATCCAGAGAACCTCTTAGCTGAGTCAATTAAATAGTTCCACTCCACTGCGCTAGGCTGCGCCCTGCTCCGGCATCCGATACAGAGCCCGCGATAATTTCACTCTTATTTTTCTCTCCAGATACACATTTACGTGTTCACGTATTACCCCCGGTTACCGCTTCGCACTTATTTCGAATTCGAAGAAAGTTTTAACTAATTCGGAAAGTTATTTTTTTCTTTGCTTCATCGAGACTTTTCGCTCTTGTTGAATTTATATTTTATTGCAATTCTTGAAGTTGGTACTACCTATTCCTCGCTTTCTGCTTCGTTTGTTAGCTGTACATACAGAAAAATACAAGCAATTATACGAAATAACGAAGCTGGTTCGTGCGAATCGAGAGCACTAACCGGAAATTTTCAACGGGGTGGATGTATTCAAACAGGTTGTCGGAATTTTTTCGAAAAACTTCGCTGATAAATTATGGCACGAAAGGTACTTTTAAATCGCAACAAAAGACGCTCGTATGACTGAGATTTGGGCGTTGCTTTCTTTTGCATAAAATTCGTTCTTAGCCCCGTCAAGGAAAGGTCGAGTTGGAATTTTGAAACGGAAGCTCGTTACACAGGAAGTTCTCCAAATGGTGTAAATCATAATTCTTGACTGTATCGATCGACAGTCTGAAATTTGGTGAGTCAATCACGAATTGAAAATTTGAGTACTTCGGCAAGATTATTTGGAATCCTACGTGCATGTGTTTAAAAATTACACCTGTGTACCGGCTATATAAGTGATACAAAAGTCCTACAATCGAGGCAGTGGTCAAGTTATACAATTGCCTTTAATTACTTACAAGTTTGGTAATTCTTCCTGAACAATCACAGTATTTCTTATCAAAATATGGCTAAGTTGAAATGTAATCGAAAACTTGTGTTCTTTGCAACATTCCGTGCAACAATTCGTTCGTTATTATTTAAGTTTCTTCAACGTTTTTGTTTGCAATTAGCACGTTTTTGATTTTTTCCCTTGTGGAAATTCTGTTCAGACGTGGAAATATTCCGAACAAAGATCTGAAAAAGTCACACAACAGTCACACAAAAATCATACAAAGGTCATACTTTTGGAAAATTCGTATTTAGTTGGCACTCTGAACAAGCAATTCCTAATTCTGAGATAAATCAACAGTCTGTATTATTGCATGCGTGCGTGTACGTAGACAAAATGTACATGATCACTTCTATAGTCCTTATTTTTGTGGGCCCACAGTTGAGGCGCTGGGAGGGAATGTGTGGAGGAGGAGCACCTTATCTACAGAATTGACAATAAAATGTGCTACAGGATGCCCTTTACAAATCCTATCAAGACAGCCCCGTATAGAGAAAAACGAGGCCTGGGAAAGATTTCCACGGCCCCCCTCTCTTTCCAGTTCATTTTGTTCTTTTGTCAGATGGGAAAAAATGATAAGCTACAGGATAAGAGGTTTCTTTCATGGTGTAAGGAGTTATTGCTGATTTGATGTACAGCATGATGTAGCCGTAAGCGTTAAAATTCAGGTCTTTCAAAAATATCGGGCCCCCCTGAAAGTCCGGGCCCGGGCTTCCCCTCCCCTCTCGTCAGGGTTGTATCAAGAGTTGAAAAACTGATTGGATACAAGTCGTATTCATTTGTCTTATGAGTGGAAACTGCACAGCAATTTCTATGAACTCCTTCCTTCATTTGTGCGAGGCGAGCATTCGATGAGTTCGGATGTTTGTATATCTGCAGTAAAGAAGTGGACGTATTTGTAAGTCAGTCTAAGTCGTTGTTATCCATTAGTTTTCTTATTTTTGAGGCGCTCCATGAAAAGGTAACATATGTCGGAGAACTTAGTTTTGAGTTTTTGGCAGAATCTGATAGAGCACAAATATACCTGTTTCACAAAAAAATTAAGTCTCTATCTTCAATAGACTGATGAAATACAAGCAGCTCAAGTGCTGTGAAATCTTAATTCTGAGAAAGATGCAGTTTTGCAGTCCGGAGTGTCATCAGGTTTTAATATTCTTAACTTTTCCGTAGAAATATTTATTTTATTTTTTGTTTTTGTCTATGATTCTTGACAATAACTAGGTTTGTGAAGAACTTTTGTAGGCTCTAGTTCAAATAGTTGAATCTCTTTCCATTTTGGTGAAGTCTGTTTTAGTTTTCGTTGAGTTATAAGTTCGTATTTAAGTTCAAGTTTAGTTGCAACTAAACTTCTGTACTGGATTACAACCTTTCAAGACTTTTGAGATTCTGAGAATTTTCAAAACCCAACTAAAACTCGCAGAAACTTTTTGAGGACTTGGCAAAACACTACTAGATTTTTTCAAACTCTTCCATACTTGTTGAGGTTTCCCTGCCTGAAACGCTGTGAGACTCTGATATACATGGGGACTCTAGAACACATCGTCCTACTGAAACGTTTTCAATCTCAATTTTGTCTTTTTGTGAGGATTGATTGCTTTTGCATTACCTTCCCCGCGTTCCGCGAACATGAAATTTTCAACTTTGATGTGTGGGGCTAACGAATAGAAGCGATAGGTGTCGTATTATCGTGACAACCCGAGTATGCTTATCCTTGTCCGGAAAATACGCGATCGTGTTATTTTTCGAATTTAAGCAAACTGTTTTTGGGGATGAAAAACGTCAGAACGTCGAGGAAAAAATTGAAAATGAGATTAACCGGAGCGCAGCAGACTTCGTTAAGGCAGAAGAATTCCCTTGTCATATGTACATCGAATTAACAATTCCGACTAATATAGGGGAAAAAATTGCGCCTCTAATATCTCGTGAGGAAAGTCAGTCTCTCGCGCCGCAGCCTCGCGATATGATATTCGAAATTAATTCAGGCCTTGTACGCGACGGCGGGAAAGTATATTCGCTTTTCGAATCGATCAGCCCCTTCCCCCCAAATTCCTCAGATTTTTCTACCTTTTGCGGAATCGTATCCATACGTCGTATTTTCGGAGACATGTTTGCCGTCCGAGAAGCCGATACCACATTAGTACATTCCATCGTCAGTTGACTGTGCTGTATTCTGGGAACCATTAAAAACGGAAATGTTGAGAGTCATTCGCGTATTTGGTGAAATATGCTCTAGAGCACCTGTGTATGTATTATAATGAACCAAAAGAATAATCTTATCGACGCATTCATCGCATTACTTAAATTAAGGTATTACACGTTTTTATAAATAATCCACCTACCCACGTTAATGTCGTGTTCAGTTTTTGGCGAGATTTCCTGCCCTTGCCCCCACTCTTCCTTTAATCATGTTTTCTGCCAACATAAAACAAAGTAAGGAGTTGTATTTTTTCCACGTTTGAAAAACTCAAGTCACTAATTACGGGACAGGCACGGGCTGTATATGTAATGGCATACCCTAATAAATAAATTATATTTCGCTGTAGCCTTTAACGAATTACATAAACTGCCTTTAAAAATGCTAAATACCGTGTTTTCATTTTTCACGCAATCCGAGAAATGTAATTTCGTTTGTAATGGGAATGCCACCCAGAATATGCGCTTTCGGTATTTTTAATTAAATGATGTGTAATCCGTAGCAGTTGAATTTTATTATGCGTACGTTAGCGGTAAATGGGTGTGTAGGATTGTATACAGTGCAAAATTGCAGGTAGAAAAGGGGAGTGAGAGAACAGAGAATACAAGAATTAAAAATGGAATTTTTCTTGAGGATGTTGTTTCATATGTCACTTTGATAGTTTAGGATTCCTTGAAAAAATACAAGGTGCCGTATGACCTATTGTATTTCAAATCGCTGTTGTAGTGAAACAAGTAAAGTGGGGGAGGGAGATATCAACTGGAAGCTGTCGAGTTCATCAAGTTTTGGTTATCCGATTGTATTTCGAATCGCTGTAGTAGTGAAACAAATGGAGTGGGGTAGCGAGATACCAGCTGGTGGCAGTCGAGTTTATCAAGTTTTGGTTATCTGATCGTTTTTTGAATCGCCGAAGTAGTAAAACAAATGGAGTAGGGTAGCGAGATATCAGCTGGTGGCAGTTGAGTTTATCAAGTTTTGGTTATCTGATCGTTTTTCGAATCACTGAAGTAGTGAAACAAATTGAGTAGGGTAGCGAGATACCAGCTGGTGGCAGTCGAGTTTATCAAGTTTTGGTTATCCGATCGTTTTTCAAATCGCTGCAGTAGTGAAAAAACGCTGCAAACGATTGTAGAAACAACTTTTCCATTCTTCCCATGTTGCTGTGTACCAATTGCTCGCCACTCCTTTGAGAAAAATCCGAATTACTTTGCAAAATTGATCTTCAAGGATTCCTATTCTTTGACACTCAGCTTCCAGCATGCTAATCCACGTCCTCGCGTTTTGATTTCTCCCGCTAAATTTTTCTAGTACGATGTCCTTTGGCTGATTGTATACTCTTTTTCAATCAGTCCTCTGTCGTGGAATTTCTGTAACTGTCTAGCATTTCCTGTGCCGTTACCTGTGGTGTAATGTGCTGTTCTTCCTCCGGATATTCACCTCCAAAGATCACATTACTGTCTTCATTGATGTAGGTGTTCTCTGAGTCGTCTGTTTACATTATCCTTATGTAGCGAAACTGACCTCTTCTGGAGAGCGATTTCTGGACGCTTTTAATGGATGCGTTTTTTATTTGACAACTTTGCGTGATCCTTTGTGAGCGACTGCTTACCGGATGGAAAAAGGTAGATCTCTTCTTGGTTTATTATTTGGATTTCTGAACACTGATGATTTATTGTCTGTTGCCGCAGCCTTGGACATGAAAAGGAATTTCGCTCGTGTCGCCATCGCCGAAACATATGTAGTCAGGGACGCACCAATAGTAGGGGCAGGGGGCAACTTGCCCCCCCCCCTCCTGTAGGAATTTTTCACTCAACCATTCAGAGGATTGAACCCGGATGGCACTTCCCCCAAACGGCGGCGAACGTAGACACAGCCCTCCCTCACCCAGGCATGGGCCACCAGCCCCTCGAAGCGGAGCGACCTCGCCTCCGCAGCCAACTTAGCCCTACTTGGCGTCAGATGCTCCTCCACATAAATGGGATGAAGAGCCTGCGTCTGCTCATCTGGTATGTGGAGGGTAGAGAGTTTCACTTTTTTTTTTTTTTTTTTTTCTCGGCTCCACATAGTGTGTGTTCCTTATTATTCATTTTAATCACACACTATGGTTCATCGCCTTACACTTACATTCTCTGCTTAACAATCTTAGCTTAACTTGATTATAGCACATCTTAGATCTACTCCTTACTCCATTTACTTGTTAACTAATAGTATCTTCTCGATTTACTCAACTTAATAATATCTTCTTCCCTTAATTTAACTTGAAATATCTCTTTTCTAGTCTAATTTGGGAATTATTCGTCATAGCCGGTGTTGGGTTGTCATGGCCGGTGTTATGTTGTCTTAATCGGGTTTTGTTGTCCTAATTGGGTGATGATCCTTTGGCTTCGACACTTCGAACCGCAGATTGACGTCTGGTAAGTATTGACTTGTCTTCTCCTCGCCTTGGTTCACGGCTGTCGTTCGGTTTTATCCTCCTAGTATTTAGGCGTACACCGCCTGTGCCTTAAGCTGACTCCTGGCACAAGGCGGTGAGACACCAGAGGCTTGTGCATTGCACTTTTGCCGCAGCGCTCTTGAAAGCTCCGCTTTGCCTTTTTGGCTTTGGTCAGTTTTCAGCCGAGTATTTCAGCGTACGCCGTTTCTACTGTGTGCACGGATACAGTAGAACCCGCCGAAACGCCATATGCGCGTGTGTTCGCGCTTAGGTAAGACGGGTTTCTTTCTTGCTTGCACTTGGCCTGGCTAGTGTGCTTACAAGCACTATGTGCCGCTTGGTAGACCCGACCTCACTACTAGGAGCTTCTGCTGCGTTCGGATACTTGGTCATGCAACCTCGCTTACGCGTTAGGTTGACACTTCTTCTCGGCCAGTGCTTCGCTGGCGAAGACAGCAAAAGCTGATCCTTGCGAAGGTTTCTTACGCCTGCCGCTATTGTATTTGGCTCCTTGTTCTAGTAAGATGTTCTTCCACAAATATCGGTGTTTGTGGATCTTGCGAGTTTGGAAGAGTGGCTGTATTGCCGCTCAGGTGAGTAGTAGATAGCTTAATCTCTTTTGATTTCTTGCTGAATGCTGATTTTACAGTCCTACGAACAAATTTTACTACAACCGGACGGTGGATATCATTTTTGCCCTTTGGCAATCTGTGGCACGCAGATGTTGCGGAGTCTGGGTACGGAATTCCAGCCTCTTTGAGCAGTGTAATTACCTTAAGTTCTGTTTCTTCCTCTTGTTCTTTAGGACTCTAAGGAATTCCTTTTAGGAGAACATTTGATTTCCTGGAATATTGTTCCAGGTCATCAATTCTTGCCTTCAGTTCTTCATTTTTAGTCTGCAATTTATATATAGTCTTCGCTTGTGCCTTTAGTTGTATTCTGGCCTCTGAGAGCTTTTCAGTGAGGTCAAGTATCTTAGCTATTGCTCCCATAAGTGACTCATGGTTGCCATGTACCATGTCTGCGAGGTCCTGAATAGAAGCAATAGGTTTCCACTTTTTGTTCAGAGATGTGTTATCCTTGGTATCACTGTCAGCAGAACGCTTACCCCCTGCTGGATTTTAAGTTCTTAGAGCACAGGTAGGGCTGACCCTTTCCCGTTTGCTGTGTGGTGGCATTTCTCTCCATATTGTTTGGTCAATCCCGACGCATCCCGGATGGAAGGAAGAGTGACATGTACTGCATACCGGCTTTGATTTAGTAGGAGACAGCAGCTGAACGCAATTCTCTCAGGATGGCGGCGATCTGCACGGACCACATCTCCACTTCTTTTTCCTTTGTGCACACCTGGCGAGATGGGTGCTCTCCTATAACCCTGCTCACGCGCCGAAGCAGTACTGGGTCATACAACCCTTGCATTGAATACATTCCCGTGTAAGATCCTGCCGCAGGCACCGCAGCTGACCATTTTGGTTTCAGCTAATTTAGCGCTCCCTGCGGATTTTTCTGTAAACAGGTACCTCGGACCGCACACTCTATGGGTTTTTATAGCGCGGTAACGAACGTTATCAGTTTCCGCGCAGAACAGTATAAAACGATCTATTTTATGTGATAGAAAGTTACCTGTAGTTTGCCAGCTAAGTCCTATTCTCAGGTCAGGTGCAGTTATCAGAACAGCGGCTTTTAACACCAAACTTGGCTACGAATTCCACTTATTGATTCAATTATCGCATGTTTAAGATGCCAGCCAGTATCACACGAAAAAATTATTGTTATTATTATTATTATTATTGACGTGGCGTGTGAAAGGTAACGTTTTTCCGGTTTATGTGCCAAAGTAAAGACATGAAAATGTCAACAAAAAAAAATTTTTTTTAAATTGAAGCGCGTTTTGAAATTTGTAGTTGTATTAGTTCTACTCCGAGAGCAGATTCAGAATATATAAAGAAAATTTCGATAGGTGAGGTGCCTCTAAACTGCAATTTTACCGATGATTTATGCAAAACTATACGTTAGAGAGGAGGGGGTCACCTCAGATCCATAAATGAGCCACTGATCCGCTTTCGGTACTTTTATTGTACACAATATGATTGCCTGGCAGATACTCCGTGCCCTCGTAAATAGTTCGTTTGCTCATGTCTAGATTGTTGTTGAAATCTGAGATGGCAAAATACTTGCCAGCTCGATTTATATACGTTGACCTCTTGATATCAGGCATTTGAAGGTACTTAGTGGTAAGGTTCACCGAGTTCGTAAAAAAATGAAAATAGAGTTATGGTCGTTGAAAAGTTACCGAGTCAGCGGTACAAATCGCCGGTGTACTGTTGCCCAAGCAATTAGAAAATTCATCATTTATTTTGGTCTTTTTCGACTTGCCGGATAACCTGTACCCGTGTACTCTCGGCGGTGAGACGAGAACCCAAAAGTGTATTCCGCTGGCGTACGTTCGAAATCCTCACTTAATATTATAAATTTATATAGACATTGAATTATTCATGGGGTGTTGCGCGGATCCTGTGATTTCTCGCGCTTGTCTGTAATTCGTAAACGTATTGCCCCGTATTACTTCGAAATAGAGTGGATGCAGTTTTCGAGCAGCGGAGAGCTCATCTCGCGGCATTTAAAAGCGTAGATCGAAAAAAAGATTATGGCTGGCGGTTTAATATCCGTCGTGTAGCACCGGCGAGTATTGTGTACGTAGCGTGTGCGAATTTGGAAAAGTTTACAATGCTCTCTCGCTCTCTGGCCTCACTCTGCGCTAATAGCGCTAAACGATCACAAATTATATCAGAGAGAAGACACCAGCTGGTCCATTGTCGATAATGCAGAAACGAGCATTTTGCGTCCGCAATTAAGGCGTGCTAACGTATTTGAAAATCACGAGAGCAGAACGCAAACACTTAAGATTCTTGAACGCGGACTTACACGGGGATAAATAGAGAGAAAAACGAGCGAGGGACAGAGAAAGTGAGGCTATAAGAAAGAAGGACACGTTGGACATCTAATTTCTCTCGTAAGAAAACTTGTCGTTTCCACCTAAAAGACTTCCCGCCGGGCCAAAATGGATGCCACTCGATCTCGAGCGAAAAACTTCACATAACAAAAGGGGCTAATAACCATAATATATTTCGGCGTTGTCCTATGTGAGATAGTTTCCAAAAATTTGCCGCCGCTCCGTTCACCGTAGAGTATAATGAGAAAGTAGAAGAAGAATGAAAGTATCTATCGCAGGAGAAAGCCTGCCCGGGAGCCGGGTTACCATACATGATAGCTGGAAATTGGTTTATGAAAATGCTGAACGGAAACGCTGAACTGTCTTTCTCATTTTGTTGCGAATTGACCGAAGTAGTGCTGGTTTTTCAGCAATTGTACGAGACGTGTCAAGTCCGGCCTGCTACGAGGGCATTCGAAATCAAAAAGAAATCAAAAATCAAGAGTGTGGAAAAATCGTGTATGCACTAAAAATTACAATCTAGTGATGCAATTATCAGTTGAAATATCGGTATTTTTTGGATTTTGAGCACTGCTGATTTATATTGATGGTGTAGAAAGAAGCTATTGAAAATGTGACAAAGAAACTAACTTGTAAGGTTTCACACAGTTCGATTTCATTACTAACATGTCGCAGACGGATCTGTAACCACGGGAGAGCATTTTAATGTCTAAGCACGCATCTTGACTCTGGACAAGAAATAATGGAGGGGGGGAGGGGGGGTTAATCCATGGAAGAATTAATGAGTAATTCGACCTGATCCTACCCTAATAAAAAATAAATTAAAAAATCCGTGGAAATTTCTAATAAATACTGAAAAAGGCCGAAAGAAATAAGAATATCCACGAAATTTGAACCGTTGAACTGAATTGTGACCATGAAGAGCTAAATCATACGGATTGAAGTAACGCTCTCTAACAGTCTGCAGCCGTGTTGGTTAATAGAAATTTCCTTGGAAATTTTGTTTTATTAGGGTATGATCAGGAGAAGTAACGCTCAAAAAGCAACCTTTTTGACATTGTCACATCTTTGCTTTAGTACATGGACAAAAATCAAGTCAAAAAAGTGGTGATTAAAAACGGCGCTGACTGGATGGTAAAAAACTTATACTCACAGTTTGTTCATCATCTGCTGCGCATCCTACTGATACTTTGCGTGACAGAAACGGTGCAAATTTCGCGAAACACTATGTAAATATTACTATCTGGAGTTATGGCTTCATATTATTTTTATTATTATTATTATTATTGGCCACTGATAACAATACTAGCGCTCCTACAACCAGTAATGAGTAGCCGATATTACCACCGGTGTCTTATATTACCCCAGTAGACTTGACTGATGACGATACTAGCGCTCCTATAACAAGTTATGAGTGGCCAAGATTACCACCAATGTCCAATATTACCCCAATTGACGGTACGCGACGAGTTATGAGGTATGAGAGTGTTGCCGCATGAACATGCAGTCCTTCGCACGCGCGCGCCTCTCTCTCTCTCTCTCTCTCTCTCTCTCCCCCTCCCCCCTGTAAGGGATTGCCTTATTTGAAGCGTGCATAGTGTGGGCTCGCAGTGTATTGGCTTTCAGACTATAAATATCGCATAGGTTCGGGAGAGTGAGTGTGATTAGCGTATTTGCCGTAGGGAGCATTAGTAGCACCCGGTAACATGCCTCTTCTTTGATAAATCTAAATCGAGAAATTGTTGTTTCGCAAAACTATACGTTTGGTTCTCTTTTTGCAGAATACACATGGAATTGTAGAATGTAAAAGCAGATTAAGCTTTCTCAATACTCGATTGTATTGTTCTACAGACAGATCTCATCAAATATGCTTCGGCCTTCGCTTTCATTATAATTCTTTTCTTTTATGACCATTCCGGATCGCCATTTTCAGATGTGAGGCAGCTCTTTAGACCACAGGCTCTTAGGTTTAGTTCTAACAGCCTTTTCCAAAATTTGAAGTTCTCCCTTCCTATCAATTGTAGCCCCAAAGTCGTTCAACTTTACCAATCGACTTTCATACATCATAACTACCGACCCACGAGCCTACAGTCATTATTTTTGTAATGGATGTTTTCCTCACATGGTTCACTTTCCTATGATATCACTATTGATTTAGGAAAAAGTGTAAAATAGCCCTAATTTACGGTATTAATAAATCCACGTTAAAACTGCGCTGAATCGTTGTCTCGCATTTTGTTCGTATTGTTCGCAACGGGAAAGCCGCGTGTCATTTGTGCCTCAACAATCATCATATGACGAAACATGCAAGTACTAGAATAAATTTTAACGTTGGTTGGCTTTCGGGTGTGAAAATACATCTTACATTACTGGGTATCATATTTACACAGTTACCATATTTTACCGATTGTTTGGGAATGAAAAAAATGCGTTGGTTCCTATTGATCTGTGTTCACTTACCCGAGTCTCCCTTATCTCTGATGGTACTCCCTGTTTAGATTCGCCTCGGTACTGATGCGATGCCCGAAAGAGTAGTTTCCGGTGCCGAGGGTGCGGTGTCTCAGGGGCCACTTTGGCATGTGTGCATCGCCATACGTCCCACTACACCACTCCCTGTTTAGACAGGTAGACCGGATAATGTTATGGTGTAAGGAATCAAAAGCTTTGTTAAAATCGATAAACATAATTGCAATATTGATTCGGTGAGAAAAATTACAGTCATGATTAAGAATGTTGAGGATTTCAACTTTCTCCCGCGGTGAGGGAGAAGGAGGGTATTGACCTGCGATTCCTATGGTGGTCGCCTGCAAAACTGATTTTCCCGGTGGCCTGTCTAGTCTCACTCCACCGCTGGTACCATTGCACCATTTAAGGAAGACTACTCTGGAGCTTAAGTGTTACTTTCAATTACGGTTTCCTATATATCGCAGCTCGCCGAACACGTTAATTAAAAGGTTTCCACTAACAAAGTAATGGCTACTCTTCGCTCCACCACGCTACAAACAAATTGAAAGCTCTCTGACCGCCGAGAATTCTCCGGCATTCAGCGTCATGTCAGTTGGAGGGTATATCATCGAGACAAGTCGACGCGGTTTACCGCAAAGGTCTATTAACACGACCCGATTAATATATATATATATTGTCTAAAAAGCACCATCCCATTCATCCCTCCATCCCCCATCACGTCTTTTCGGATACAGCATTCGAAATATAACGTGTCCTTTGTAATATTTTAATTCGCATCGGCCTTTCCGCGTTTGCAAGAAATTACCGGTATCGAGTTACGCCGACTAAAGGGAACACACAAAGGTTTATACTTAGTTCATAGTAAAGAGTTACCCTCCCCTACACAATAAGAGAAAAATCGAGCAGAGGTTGACAATACTCGGTTAATTAATTATTATATTCGGACAAATTCGCGGATTAATCGCGTGCGTCCATATCTGCTCCGAAGACCCGACTACAGAGAATAAGTTCGCGAAAACTCTGATCGGAATGATAGGGATGTTGATTTCTGTCTGCAGATTATGTGTCTGCTTTATGGATTCGAGGTTCCGTGCGTCCTCGACTACTTTTGCGGCTTCGCAGATACGAGCCAAATAAATGGAGGGAAAAGTTTCACGAAGAGAACGAAAATACCAGAGTGCAACCGAGGGCTCGTCAAACAACTTTGTATGTAAACGGCTCTGGGCACCAAAATGACTGAATTGTTCATCCTATGCAGTGAACATAACATGCTGTACTTTCCACCACATACATTCATCGAATGATGCTGAATTTAGCAGACGTTCTGTCGTTCAAAATATCGATCAGCCAGCAGCCATTTATATTTCGACTACTTCGTTATGGTAAACTGTACGGTCTTGTTGGTGGAGGTATGAATTAGGGAAGAGTCACACAGTGTGCTCTAACACCTACGAGGTATGTTTATTAAATAATGGGAATTTTCCCTGGCAACCATAAGAAATAATTTTAGAGCGAAACTTACCCTGTACACCTTCGAAGTAGTCACCCTCCAACTCAGCATAATGTTTCCACCGCCGCTCCCACGTCTCGAAGTACCCCTTGAACCGCCCCCCCCCTAAGATAAGTCCGTCAGGACACTCGTCGTAGACCTTTGTACGTCATCTATGCCGTCGTAACGATTTCCTGTGAGGTAGGATTTTAGCTGAGGGAAGAGGTAGAAGTCGCAGGGTGCCAAATCTGGACTGTACGGGGGTTGCGCGAGCGTTGGCATGCCGTGGCGGGTCAAAAACTCTCGAACTTTGAACGACGAGTGAGCCGGCGCATTGTCGTGATGCAGTACCCAACCACTCTCGGCCAATTCGGGTCGAACTCTGAACACTCGGGCCCGTAAATGCTCCAGTACGGTAATGTAGAAGTCCGCGTTAACAGTCTGGCCTCTTGGAACATATTCGTGGTGTACGACGCCTTTGGAATCGAAAAATGCGATGAGTAACGACTTCACCCTCGATTTTGACATGCGCGCTTTTTTGGACGCTGCCCTCCCTTCTCTACCCACTGCATGTGCTCTCTCGTTTGGTCTCCGGATCATATTCGAAGACCCAAGATTCATCTCCAGTGATTATTATGTCCATCCAGGCCCGTCCGTCCTTACGAATCCGGTCCAACATGTCTTTGCAAATCGCCGCGTGCTAACATTCTTAGGCTAGCCTGGCGGTCTGCGAGCACGCGCGCGCGCAGCCTTTCGATAGTTCCCGCGTTTCGAGAGGTGGATGGAGCGCCGGGGCGGGGATCATCCTCGACTGATTCACGGCCGTCTTTGAACATGAATCGCTTTGCCCATTCCAGTGTTGCCAGGTGTGGCACTTTAGTGCCACTTGTGGTACTCTCAAATTTTTCTGGCACTTTGTGTAGCACTTTCCAAATTGGTGGCAGTTTGTGGCACCTTTATAACCAGAGATATTACTACAATTTTTAGTACTTTTTTTCTATGTTATCATAATATCCGAGATATTGTGTACAGCAAGTCTGCAATGCCTTATTGATAAGATGATAACGTTGGCCAGCATTACGGTCATTCTGGGACAATTAAAATGGACCTTAGTTCAATTTGAATTATGGTATTTTTCCTGGTTGCTCGAGCAATAATAACTGATTTCGCATCCTACCCATTATCTGGACACAAGGTTTGAACAGATCATTTTCAAACTTGAAATAATCATTCCTAAACAAAATTTTGCACATTTAAAACACGTGTAGTTGAGCACATTTGTTTTAAACAAGAAATACATAGAGGAAATTGATGAACTGATAGAAACTTCGCATTGCAATGAGCAGTGATGAGATCTAGGTACAAATGTTAAAGTCCGCCAGTGAATTAAGAGGCGAGCGACTAGATAGGTACGTTTAAGTATAAAATTACTGAGCACGAAACGATCTTGATAACACACAAAACACTCATTGCACATATAGAATGGAGGGGCACGATATTCGAATACATTAATTTAACAACAAATCACCTTTTTATCAAGCACATTAGCGCTTCTAGCGAGTTAGATGCACCAAAGGGTACATGTGGCTTACGTAGCACTTTTGAAATTGGAGAATTAGTACTTTTTGGAGATTTCAACCTGGCAATACTTGGCCCATTCATAAACGCGTGTCTTTGATAGACAGTCTTCCTTGTACACTTTTTTCAACTTTTCGAGGATTTCCGATGGTTTTAATCCATCTTTAACCAAAAATTTGATGACGTACCGTTGCTCGACGGAATCGTCATTCATTTTTCCGACGCCGTCACCAAAGTTCCTGAATTTAAAAAATTGTAAATAACCAGCTGATTGTCACAACGACTTGTAATTTCGCACAGTCTCTTCGGCTAGTTGGATTATTTATGCCTGTCCTCCAAGTCTGTAATATAATTTCAAATACCCAGTATAAATCTAAGAGTTATTCCTTCATTAATCCTATAAAACTCACCTGGTAGATCTGAGCGCGTATTACACCCATTTCAGGCGCAGTTGACTGAGTCAGAATTATTCGCCATCTTTACCTCTTCGGCTAGTTGGATTATTTATGCCTGTCCTCCAAATCTGTAATACAATTTCAAATTTATTTATTAGCCTTATTGTATGATTACATCAGCCGAAACGGACAAAGGCCTCCCTCAGCCTGTCCCACTCACGTCTATCTGTTGCTACTCTGTGGAACATTTTATTTTTTAGCCTGTTGTCTATCTCATCTCCCTCCATCTTATTTTCTGTCTTCCTGTTTTTCTATTTTCTTTCAGGTACCAAAATGTTGTTTTGTGGGACCATCTATCACTAGATTCTCTAGCAACATGTCCCACCCAGTTCCACTTTACTCTTTTTACAGCTCTGACAAAGTGTATATTGTTCCTGAATTTTCTTTTTGAATCCTTGTTTCTTATTTTGTAAAATCTTTTTACTCCCATCATTGATCTACAATTTCAAATACGATTCTCTTTGCGCAGTGTCCAGCTGGGTTCGAAGTTCTCCATTCTCTTTTGCTATTTGTGTATACTCGGATAACGGGACTGTAGACTCATTTTATTGTGACATAGCCTAATTCAAAACTCTGCTAATCAGTTTCTACCTGTAGAGTGTGAAGTATTCAAAAAATTCGTGAAAAAATTTTGAAGTAATTTCTTCCATGTAGTATGTTGTACGTCCTTGTTTCCTTCTTGAAATGTACTGTAAACGATAATACCTGCAAACTGTTATATTATTATTCTATGTAATATACAATTACAAAGCGTGTCCCAAAATTACTTGCAATGCGCTTGTACACGTACATGCTATCTAGCGGCAAGAACGGACACTGCAACTTGAAGTTTAGTCTATTTCGAGTTGAACGAGCGCATGCCGATCAAAATCGGTACATTTTTCATCGAGATACAGTTGGTTGAAGGGAACGAGTTTGTATGTCGCCTACAGACTACATTGGCAGGAAGCACCCCAACTTGCGCGACAATTGGGTACTGCAGCATGACAATGCCCAACCGCACACATCTGCCTCGCCAATGCAATTCCTGAAGGTCGAATTCCTGACCATCCTCCCACGTCCGCCATACTCACCTGACCTCACATTGTCATGGAGCAGTACCCAATTGTCGCGCAAGTTGGGGCGCTTCCTGCCAATGTAGTCTGTATTCTTCTGTAGATAACATAGGAACTCGTTTCGTTCAACCAGCTGTATCTCGATGAAAAATGTGCCGATTTTGATCGGAGCGCGCTCGTTTAACTCGAAATAGACTAAACTTCAAGTTGCAGTGTCCGTTCTTGCCGCTAGATAGCATGTACGTGTACAAGCGCATTGCAAGTAATTTTGGGACACGCTTTGTAATTGTATATTACGTAGAATAATAATATAACAGTTTGCAGGTATTATCGTTTACAGACTAAACTTCAAGTTGTAATATCAGTTCTTGCCGCTAGATAGCGTACGGCGTCTGTACGGGCGCATTGCAAGTGATTTTGGGACACGCTTTGTATTACCCACAACTAATGCACTAACGCACCAGTGCAGCCACGCAAGAGGTGCTACATTCCTATTGTTGGTGTTCTGTTATTTTTGTTAGTAGAGGTAGTTTTTGGAGGTTTACCTTTGCTTTGTCAGTTGTTGTGTTAATGTTGTTTAACGCTGACCAGGCACAGATTTAGAACAAGGAGATTGGGATGGGGGGGGGGGTACAGTAGCGACGATGCATATTGATTAGCTGTTGCTTTTATGTGGGCAGGGGTGTGGGGGCGAGGATGATCCCAGAAGAATATTTTATTTAGTGTGGGATACGTCATACGTGATGACGAATGTATAGATGCGTTATTATACATTTGTTGTGTGTAATGAGCGTACGATTCATTATTTTTATTACTTTTTTTCTTATTATTGCATTAGAAATTTCAACCAGGGGAAGCATGTACCTCATTACCCCTTCCCCCTTGGATCCGCCACTGACGCTGGCAATAGGTAAATCTTTATTCTTCGTTCTCTTGACAAATCTTACCTACTGTGTGGTGTTACCCTTACCATATCAAGGGTAACCTAGTTATGAGTTGATCCTGGTTGGACAAAAGCAAAGCATTGAAGATTGCCTAACCCCTTAATCTGAATTCCACAAAAAATGTAGGGATCAGATCGAGTAACCCGAGGATTACCGTTTGTTCGAAATTTCTCGAGCTTCTGCTTTCTACCTCAACTTCGTTGTTGTGTTTAAAGTCGGCTGTTGTTTTTTGCGATGTAGGTGTCCCTGTATGCTCAAGTACTGCGTCTGACGGTCGCTGTAAGTAAAATCTAGCGTGCACTGGGTGCGCTCGAATGAATAAATTATTCTCGTTTTCACCAAAATGAAAAGAGAAAGAAAGTAGTACGATTTCTCGCAGACAGTCTACGTACAGTTTATTTATGTATTATACGTACACAAGGCATGTAGGTAGCCCGAAAGACAGCAGGCAGCCGCCGCAGCGAGTATATTGCGTGCGAAGTTGGCCAGTGATGAATGGTTTGTTATGCATTGACATGACAGCTAACATACGGCATTATGTCACGTTAGAGAGTAACAAACAAAACAAAAAGAAAAAAAACAACAAAAAAAAACGTAATTTCAGCTGGAACCTATTGCCGTACTTATTTTTTGAAGTCGGCCA
Organism: Acanthococcus lagerstroemiae; assembly: GCA_031841125.1. Lineage (NCBI taxonomy): Eukaryota > Metazoa > Arthropoda > Insecta > Hemiptera > Eriococcidae > Acanthococcus > Acanthococcus lagerstroemiae. The sequence continues at coordinate 53,572,956 of CM063114.1, forward strand.
GAGAACTTCTGCACAGGGTTGCCACTTTCTGGAAAACCTGGAAAAGTTACGGAATTTTCATCCAGATCATGGAGTTTTGATTCTGCGAATGACTGTCTAGCTTTATGCCTTATAATCTATCAAAATTTATTGTCAGTGAATAATCACAAAAGGAAAAAGTTTCCCCCTTTAGAAAATATCAGAGTCGTATGTTTTTTTTTTGCTCGCGTTATGATCAGGATCATGAGGGGAGGGGGGAATCTTCCCAAAATCCCATAACTCCTTCCCTACTCGAAAGAAAAAGTCATGAAAAATGGACCAGAGCTGTGTCAACATAGGCAGTACCTTCTGGCTCTGCTCGTGGATGTACCGCAGGTAGGGAAGCCAGTTTCTCTTAGCATCCAGTATCACGTCGAGGTACTTCATCTCCCTCGTAGGAATCATGGCGTCTTTATATTCAACTGCAAACGCAGTCCCTGCATGTAGGAGGTTCCTGGCCGCGGTTGGGACAGCCCGAAACGGGAACACCTCCCAAGCCGGCCCTGGCCAGCAGTGCTTCTACTTCGGCTATGGCGCTCGCTTATCTTCTGGCTGACCGCTAGCTCGGAGCTGCCGTCAACTACCAGGAGGGTGTTATCGCCATAGCATATGGCCTCCCCCGGTAGTCGGTATAACAAATTCTACACATCTACAGGGTTCTGCCCGAGGATCGAACCCTGCGAAGCGTTGTACCGAACCTCCCTAGCGTTGAAATAGCTTCGCACGCTATGGTACAAGTACTCAGGCATTCCAGACGCAACGACCGCTCTCAGGATCCCCGGCTAGAGGGCGTTATCGAATGCCTCCCTAATTTTCAGGGAAACAATGACAGTGAAGTTGGTCTGCGCCCGTGATTGTGAGATGCGTCCCATCGCTGTTCGGACACCATGCTCCGTGTTTCTGTGCTTCCCGCGAGTGGTGTCGTCTTTATCGGTGTGGCGAGTATCTCGCATTGAAGACCTTCTCCAGAAGCTTCCCGCTGGTGTTCAACAACGTGATGGGCCTGTACTCCTCTGGGGTGCTGCTATCTTTGTGGGGCTTTGGTGTGAAGACGCGTCATCATCCCGCCACGCCTTCGGAAAGCACACTCAGTCGAGGCAGGCGGTAAGAAGCCTGAGCAGCACTTGTGGGTGCTTCTTACGTAGCACTCTTAACGTCTTACTATTTGATCCCATCAGGGCCAGACGTCTTGCGGGTGAGGCTCTAATCCCCAGCCGTCACCTTAAGGGCTAGACCTTCACAGATCGCTAGTGTTCGTTCTTCGTCGATGTTTTCACCGCACTGTATGTCGGGAACGTGGGATCCAACTGCAGTGCGCAGCAGGGATCCTGCATCGACCGCCTTCTGGCCTTCTCAGCAGAGGGATGCCATCCCCTTTCGGGTTCGCGAGGACTGAGCGTCCCCTGGCATCCCTCTTTCTGCAGAATCTTCTCTAAGCTTTCGCCCATTCGAGGCTGTATTTTACGTGATTTCTTCTTTCACCACCTGCAGAATCGAGTTCTGCGCTCAGCTAATGATGTGTCTGCTTCAACACGTCTAAGTCGGCTGAGATCAGCAGTCCGCCATTGGAGACCCCTGCTTATCATCTGTGTCTTCTCAGCTAGCTTCATGCGAGCCTATAGCATCATGCGAGCCTATAGCTGCTCCGTCAGCAATCGCACATATTGTTCGATGTAGTCGTGCCACGTCACGGCACCGAGGCCATGGAGGTTGTATCGATACGGCAGAGAAAAAGATAACCCTACCGACCTCATGATGAAGAGATAAGTTACACTCTTCCGCCTGTTCGGTGTATATCGGGGAAAAGACCCCAACCGACGTTTCCATGCATTAGCAATGCTCTAGTCATGCCACGAGCGGGGAGTGGCGCAATAGGCGTGCCGGACGGGGCTGGAAATGAGCATTACCGAGTCGATGATAAATAATTATTGGGAAAATTCCTCGGCTGAAGGCGCGATCGTGATGCGAAACCGAAATTCGAGTACTTATCCATTCGGCGGGCACACGCTCGGCGTTACAGGCGGGAGGTGCGCGTGGCGTGCGCCTGAATCGAAAATCGTTTTTCGAAGAATATTTGGAAGTGCTGTGCCGGAGTGAGTGAACGAGCGTGTGCACTCGCCGTACAATATCCGAAGAAAACGGCGCCGCGCCGCTGTCCTCGGGTATTATTAATAAATGCTCTTCGAATTCTTTACCTATACCCTTTTCTCGAATGCGAAGATAATTGCGCGATTTAACGTCTTTTCACGTAGGCAAACTTCTGTCCGTATTAATCAGCCTTCCCTGAAAAGCTGAAAGTTTACTAGTTTGCCGCGCCCCCTCCCCCAGCGCCGCCGTGCCCTCGTCCAGCTCGCTATGTGTGATAAAGAGCAGCCTTTTGTATCTTCGTTTATCCGCGCGCCAGAATGTACCGCTTGAAAAGATAACAATCTGCGAGCACCTGTAATCGCGAACTTCGAAATAATTTATGGATTAACTTTGATAATTTCGGTAGTTGAAGACGCCCCCCCCCACTTCCTCTCACAGGTCGAAGTTAGAAAGGGCGAGTGAATTTTTTATGTGTACTTCGGATGGTTTCTTTCCGGCGTCGGCTTTCAAGTAGTTGGCTAACGTTTGCAACAGGACCAGAGTGGGTCTGATGTTGAGATGACGTAGCGTTGATGATTCAACGGACTAATTACTTTCCGGTGAGATGATTGATGTAAAGGAGATGGAGTTCGGGTGGTGAGCAAGGCTTTTGTGGTAGTCAGGGAGAGGTGCTGGCGGTGGTCCGCCGGGTAACTGGGCAAATGCCTGCTGGTGTGGCACAAGTATGGCCTGGCTATTCTTCAGTGGCCTGATATCAGAAAGCATCGTGCTTATAAAATAAATGTACAATTGTAAAAGCCTGTGCAAATGTAATAATTCAATTCAAATTTATTCAGTGAAATTTCAGACTATTACAATGAATCATGGTATAATTTTACACCGCCCTGTGCGCCATATGGCGCTATCGGGCAGCGGATGATTATAATATTAATGAAAATAGGTAAAATGCACGGATAGGGCAAAAATAAAATGCAGGTTAGTACGTGGTAACAGGTGGACGATAAGGAAATGATCACAATCTTTACATTATATTCACCGGACAGATACAAACATGTAACTATTTTAAAAAGGAAAACGGAACAACCATGTTGGATAAACAAAAACTATGAATTCACAAAAAACGCTAATTTAAAATAAAATATTACTTCAAATTTTTTTCACTAAATAAGAACAGCTATGTTAGATTTCAGTACGTCTATTCCTTCAAAATGTGCTCGATGGACGCGGTGGCGTATTTTTTTTTTTTCAAATGTTAATGTGTGATTGCTCTGTATTCCGGATTCAATTTTCGTGAAAGGAAGATTTAAATTCAATTCCTGTAAGAATACATAGAATCAAATAGGAGCAGGTGGAAATGTCAAATTTCTACGTATAATAGGTATCCCTTCAAAATATTGAAAAAGAAATAAAAACTAGGTACGGATTTCTAAATGAAATTCCGATGTACCTAGTCACTTGGTGTAATATACATTATACAGCTCAAAGAAGTGGAAAGAGGGAACGGAAAAACTCATGAAAAAATAGCTTACGGAATATTGTTGGAAGTATCCTTCGAAACAGATGAAGCAACCAACCCCATACCTAGGGTAACGCCGGAGAAAGACTTGAATCATTATACTGTTTAGTAACTCAGTTGAGAATGCAATAGTTAAGCAGAAGGAAAAGAAAAAGAAAAAAAAATAGGAAAAGAAAAAAGGGGAAATGGAAAATATTAAGCAAATACAGTTATTAGGTTTATTATGATAGACTTGATAGGTGGAAAGAAACCTAAGTTCCAAAAAGAAAAAACATGAAATGAAAAACCGGACTGGACAGATACCCCCCTGCAACGATAAACGTTCTTCAAAGATCGATATATTTCTCCTATTCACTAATAAATTGAACCAATGAACAGCACATACCGTATTCAAGCCACGAATTTTGGGAAATTCGACAAATCCAGAAATCTCACGGAGACAATCCATAACCTGCTGGTATTCGGTGTTTATATAGAAGGCTTCGGTTCTATGCTGGCTTCGCAGACGCGTTTCCACCCACGAATCAACGGCCATGTCATGTAGATCCTCGAAAGGTATATAGTTCCATCAAAAGCTATAAACATCATTTCGCAAAATCAAAATTCATCAAAGAAAAAAGAGCCAGATACGAATTAGAAGGGTTCAAGTTTCCACCTACGAATCAACGGCCATATCATGTAGATCCTCGAAAGGTACATTGATCCATCAAGAGCTGTAACATAATTTCGCAGTATCAATACTTATAAAAGAAAAAATGAAAGCTAAAGGAAAAATTTTCTTGCTTATAATGTTCTATGCTTGCTTCAAGGACGCGTTTCCACCCACGAATCAATGGCTATTTCATGTAGATCCTCGAAACGTACTCCGATCCATCAAAAGCTGTAAACATGATTTCGCAGTATCAATATTCAAAAAGAAATTAATGAAAACTAAAAGAAACATTTTCTTGCTTATAAGGTTCTACGCTTGCTTCGAGAGCGTGTTTCCACCAACGAATCAAAGGCCAGGTCTTGTAGATCCTCTCAGGTACATTGATCCATCAAAAGCTGTAAACATAATTTCGCAGTATCAATATTCAAAAAGGGAAAAATGAAAGCTAGAGGAAAAGTTCTAGCTTGCTTCGAAGACGCGTTTCCCCACGAATCAACGGCCATCATGTAGATCTTCGAAGTACATTGATCCATAAAAGCTGAAACATAATTTGCAGTACAATACTTAAAAGGAAAATAAAGCTAAGAAAAATTTTCTGCTTATAATTTCTATGTTGCTTCAACAGCGTTTCCACCCCGAATCAACGGCTTTTTCATGTAGATCCTCGAAAGTACTTCGATCCATCAAAACTGTAAACATAATTCGATATCAATATTCAAAGAAAAATAGCAAAGGAAAAATTTCTTGCTTATAAGGTTCTATGCTTGCTTCGAGACGTGTTTCCACCAACGAATCAAAGGCCAGGTCTGTAGATCTCTAAGGGACATTGATCCATCAAAAGCTGTAAACATAATTTCGCAGTATCAAATATTCAAAAAGGGAAAAATGAAGCTAAAGAAAAATGCTGCTTATAAGTTCTATGCTTGCTTCGACAACGCGTTTCCACCACGAATCAACGGCATGTCATGTAGATCCTCGAAGTACATTGATCCATCAAAAGCTGTAAACATAATTTCGAGTATCAATATTCAAAAAGGAAATAATGAAACTAAAGAAAAATTTCTTGTTATAAGGTTCTATGCTTGCTTCGGAGCGTGTTCCACCAACGAATCAAAGGCCAGGCTTGAGACTCTAGTACATTGATCCATCAAACTGTAAACATAATTTCGCATATCAGGAAATAAAAAAGAAAAATGAAACGCTCACAGAAAAATTCTTGCTTAAAGGTACATTGTCTCAACGAAAAAATTTGTTCCCAAAAGAATAATGCTAGTTCTATAGTAGTTGCTCAAGGGGTACATTAATCCAATCAAAGCTGTAAGACATAATTTCGCTATACAATATTAAAAAGGGAAAATGAAAGCAGAAAAGGATCAGGTTTCGAAGACGCGTTTCACACGAATCACGGCCTGCCATAGATCTCTCGAAAGACATTGATTTCCAAAAAGCTGAAACATAATTTCAAAGTCAATACTTAAAAAGGAATAATTAAGCTAAAGGAAAATTTCGTTGCTATAATGGCTTGCTTCCACATGGTTTCCACAACCGAACAATCAGGTTTTCTTAAGGTCAAACACATCTCAAAAGCTAAACATAATTTCCAGTATTAAACAAATTTCGCAGTATCAATATTCAAGAAAATATGTAACGTCGCTTACAACTAGCTATTTAAAGCAAAGGTCTTTTAAGGTTCATGCTTGCTTCGAGATCGTGTTACCAACGAATCAAAGGCAATCTGGTAGAACTCTACGTAGATCATCAAATCTGTAAACAACAGTTTCGCAGAATCAGTATTAAAAAAAAGGAAAAATGAAAGCTAAAGGAAAAATTTTCTAGCTTATAAGATTCTTTGCTTGCTTCGGGAGCATGCTTCCACCAACGAATCAGAGGCCAGGTCTTGTAGATGGTCTAAGGTACATTGATCCATCAAAAGCTGCAAACATAATTTCGCAGTATCAATATTCAAAAAGGGAAAAATTTAAGCTGAAGGAAAAATTCTGCTATAGTTCTAGCTGCTTCGAACGTTTCCACCAAGCGGTTGTAGAGCTCTAAGGTACTATCCATCAAGCAACTATTGAGACAATATTTAAACGAAATTAGAAAGGAAATTGTTATAGGTCATGTTGTCGGGCGTGCTCACACCAACAATCACTGATCCTCAAAACTGTAAATTGCAGATCAATATAAAGGAAAAAAGTAAGAAAAGTCTAGTGTTCAACGCGTCAAATCAAGGCATCATGTAGATCTTCGAAGGTACATTGATCCATCAAAGCTGTAACATAATTGCAGTATAATATAAAAGGAAAAATAAACTAAAGGAAAAATTTCTTGCTTTTATTGGTTCTCTTTGCTTGTCTTCAACATGCTTCACATCGATCAAGGCTTTTAGAATCTAAGTACTCATCATCAAAGCTGTAACATAATTTGCAGTATCATATTCAAAAGAAATGAACTAGAAAAAGGATAAGGTTCTATGCTGCTCGAGAGCGTTTCCACCAACGAATCAAGTCAGGTCTGTAGAACTCTAGACATGTCATCAACTGTAAACAAATTTGCAGTATCATATTAAAAGGAAAAATGAAACTAAAGGAAAAATTTTCTTGCTTATAAGGTCATGCTTTTCGGATTTTGTTCCAACGAATCAAGGCCAGGTCTTGTAGATGCTAAGGTACATTGATCCATCAAAAGCTGAAACATAATTTGCAGTATCAATATCAAAAAGGAAAAATGTAAGCTAAAGGAAAAATTCGTTTACATCTTGCTTCTGAGGTGTTCCTAGCTTGTCTTGAGAGTACTGCTTCCTCACACAACGAATTCAAAGGTCGCAGTTCTATCTGAGATGCTCTATGGTACATTGATCCATCAAAAGCTGTAAACATAATTTCGCAGTATCAATATGCAAAAAGGGAAAAATGAAAGCTAGAGGAAAAGAAAAGTTCTAGGCTTGCTTCGAAGACGCGTTTCCACCCACGAATCAATGGCCATACCATGTAGATCTTCGAAAGGTACATTGATCCATCAAAAGCTGTAAACATAAATTTGCAGTATCAATACTTAAAAAGGAAATAATTAAAGCTAAAGGAAAAATTTTCTTGCTTATAATGTTCTATGCTTGGAAAAATTCGAAGTAGCGTGCTTCACAGCTCAATCGAATCAACGGCTTTTTCATGTAGATCCTCGAAACGTACGTCGATCCATCAAAAGCTGTAAACATAATTTCGCAGTATCAATATTCAAAAAGAAAATGAAAACTAAGGCAAAAATTGTGTTGTTTATAAGGTTCTATGCTTGCTTCGAGAGCGTGTTTCCACCAACGAATCAAAGTTCAGGTCTGGTAGAACCTCTGACGTACATTCGTCCATCAAATCCTGTAAACATAATTTCGCAGTATCAATATTCAAAAAGGCAAAAATGGAAGCTAGAGGAAAAGTTCTAGGCTTGCTTCGAAGACGCGTTTCCACCCACGAATCAAAGGCCAGGTCTTGTAGATGCTCTAAGGTACGTACATTGATCCATCAAAAGCTGTAAACATAATTTCGCAGTATCAATATTCAAAAAGGGAAAAATTTAAGCTAAAGGAAAAATTTTCTTGCTTATAAGGTTCTATGCTTGCTTCGGGAGCGTGCTTCCACCAACGAATCAAAGGCCAGATCTTGTAGATGCTCTAAGGTACATTGATCCATCAAAAGCTGTAAACATAATTTCGCAGTATCAATATTCAAAAAGGGAAAAATGGAAGCTAGAGGAAAAGTTCTAGGCTTGCTTCGAAGACGCGTTTCCACCCACGAATCAACGGCCATGCCATGTAGATCCTCGAAAGGTACACTGATCCATCAAAAGCTGTATACATAAATTTGAAGTATCAATACTTAAAAAGGAAAAAATGAAAGCTACACGAAAAATTTTCTTGCTTATAAGGTTCTATGCTTGCTTCGGGAGCGTTCTTCCACCAACGAATCAAAGGCCAGGTCTTGTAGATGCTCTAAGGTACATTGATCCATCAACAGCTGTAAACATAATGTTGGAGTATCAATATTCAAAAAGGGAAAAATTTAAGCTAAAGGAAAAAATTTCTTGCTTATAGGGTTCTATGCTTGTTTCGGGAGCGTGCTTCCACCAACGAAACGTACACTGATCCATCAAAAGCTGTAAACATAATTTCGCAGTATCAATATTCAAAAAGGGAAAAATGAAAGCTAGAGGAAAAGTTCTAGGCTTGCTTCGAAGACGCGTTTCCACCCACGAATCAACGGCCATGCCATGTAGATCCTCGAAAGGTACATTGATCCATCAAAAGCTGTAAACATAAATTTGAAGTATCAATACTCAAAAAGGAAAAAATGAAAGCTAAACGAAAAATTTTCTTGCTTATAAGGTTCTATGCTTGCTTCGGGAGCGTGCTTCCACCAACGAATCAAAGGCCAGGTCTTGTAGATGCTCTAAGGTACATTGATCCATCAAAAGCTGTAAACATAATTTCGCAGTATCAATATTCAAAAAGATAAAAGAATAACTAAAGGAAAAATTTCTTGTTATAAGGTTCTATGCTTGCTTCGAGCCTGTTTCCACCAACGAATCAAAGGCCTAGGTCTGGGAGAATCTCTAACGTACATTAGTCCATCAACCTGTAAACAATTTCGCAGTATCATATTAAAAAAAAAAGGAAAAATTTCTTGCTTATAAGGTTCAATGCTTTCTCCGAGAATCTGTTTCCACCAACGAATCAAAGGCCAAGTCTTATAGATGCTCTAAGGTACATTGATCCATCAAAAGTCAAACATAATTTCGCAGTCATCCAAAAGGGAAAAATGAAGCTAAGAAAAAGTTCTAAGGCTTGCTTCGAAGCGCGTTCCACCCACGAATCAAGGCCATGCCTGTAGATCCTCGAAAGGTACATTGATCCATCAAAAGCTGTAAACATAATTTCGCAGTATCAATATACAAAAAGGAAAAAATGAAAGCTAAAGGAAAAATTTCTTGCTTATAAGGTTCACGCTTGTCTCCGAGAATCGTTTCCACCAACGAATCAAAGGCCAGGTCTGTAGATCTCTAAGGTATTACATTGATCCATCAAAAGCTTAAACATAATTTCGCAGTATCAATATTGCAAAAAGGAAAAATGAAAGCTAGAGAAAGAAAGTTCTAGGCTTGCTTCGAAGACGCGTTTCCACCCACGAATCAAAGGCCATCATGTAGATCTCTAAAGGTACATTGATCCATCAAAAGCTGTAAACATAATTTCGCAGTATCAATATTCAAAAAGGAAAAATTTAAGCTAAAGGAAAAATTTTCTTGCTTATAATTCTATGCTTCTTCGACGTGCTTCACAAGAATCAAAGGCATCTTGTAGATCTCTAAGGTCATTGATCCATCAAACTGAAACATAATTTCGCAGTATCAATATTCAAAAGGAAAATGAAAGCTAGCTAGAAAAGTTCTAGCTTGCTTCGAAGACTTTCACACGAATCAACGGCCATCATGTAGATCCTCGAAAGTACATTGATCCATCAAAAACTGAAACATAATTTAGCAGTATCAATATACAAAAATGAAAATAATGAATACTAAAGGAAAAATTGTCTTGATTGATTATAAGGTTCTATGCTTGCTTCGAGAGCGTGTTTCCACCAACGAATCAAAGGCCAGTCTGGTAGAACCCTAAGTACATTCACCATCAATCCTGTAAACAATTTCGCAGTATCAGTATTAAAAAAAGAAAAATGAAATCTAAAGGAAAAATTTTCTTGCTTATAAGGTTCCACGCTTTCTCCGAGAATCTGTTTCCACCAACGAATCAAAGGCCAGTCTTGTAGATGCTCAAGTACATGATCCATCAAAGAAACATAATTTCGCAGTATCCAAAAAGGGAAAAAATGAAACTGTAAAAGTTCTAGCTTGCTTCAAGAGCGTTTCCACCACGAATCAAGCCATGTCTGTAGATCTTAAGGTACATTGATCCATCAAAAGCTGTAAACAAATTTCACAGTATCAATATTCAAAAGAAAATAATGAACTAAAGGAAAATTTCTTGCTTATAATGTTCTATGCTTGCTTCACACACGCGTTTCCACCCACGAATCAACGGCTTTTTCATGTAGATCCTCGAAACGTACTTCGATCCATCAAAAACTGTAAACATAATTTCGCAGTATCAATATTCAAAAAGAAAATAATGAAAACTAAAGGAAAAACTTTCTTGTTGATAAGGTTCTATGCTTGCTTCGAGAGCCTGTTTCCACCACGAATAGCTGTCCGACAACCTTAAGTCAATCATCTTAATCCTGTACAATTTCGCATCCATCAAAACAAAATAATTTCGCAGTATCAAAAATGTGGTAAATGAAAGTCAGCGTGAGAAATTGTTTCCACTAAGGCAGTCTTGTAGAGCTTTACACAGAATTCAAAGCAGCATATTGAGTCTTCGAAAGGTACATTGAAATCAAAGCTGGAAACAATTTCAGCTATATCTTCAAAAAGACATTCACAGAATAAGCTACATGTAATCTGAATTGTCATTGATTCATAAAAGCTGTATATCATTACTAGATATCAATTCAAAAGAAAAATGCATTTAAAGGAATACTTACTGTACTATTGGTCCTAAATGTTAACATTCAGTGCAGTATCAAAATCAAAAAGCAAATTGAAAGCTAAGGAAAACATTGATTCTCTATAAGGTTCTATTTTGCGTTCGAAGCGTTTCCACCAACGAATCAAAGGCAAGTCTTAGTAACGCATAAAATTTCATCTTAAGGTTCTCGTTACGAGCTTTCACAGATCAAAGTCAGGTTTGAGAAAGCTAAGGTAAATATTTTCTAGCTGTTAAAGATCATGCTTCGCGTAAATTCGTTGCCAAAACAACGAGAAAAGCCAGTCTTTAGATTGCTCGAAGGTACATTCCACAAAAGCAAACATCATTCGACTGAAAGTCAATAAGGAAAAATTGAAACATAAATGGAAGTTATGGTACTTCGAAAGAGCAGTAAACGCAAAATTCAAGTCAGGTCATGCTGATTCTCGAAAGGCTGTGTTCACATCAAAAGTTACAAACAAATTTGTAGTATCAAAGTAAAAGAAACATAAAAGCTAAACAAAAATTTTTCTATATTAAAAGACTATGAGCTTCGGAAGCTGCTTCCCCGATCAAGCCAGTCTGTAGATCTGACATTACATCAAGCTGTATAATTTCGAGTATCAATATTCAAAAAAATAATAATAAGAAATATTTCTGTTATAAGGTCTTGCTTGTTCGAGGTGTTCACCAACGAATCAAAGTCAGCGTAGATCCTAAGTACATTGATCCATCAAAGCTAAACAAATTCGCAGTATCAATATTAAAAAGGAAAAATGAAAGCTAGAGAAAATGTTTAGGCTTCTTCGAAGACGCGTTTCACCAAACGAATCAAGCCACATGTAGATCTTCGAAAGGTACATTGACCATCAAAAGCTGTAACAAATTTGAATAATTTCTTAAAGTAAAAATGAATGCTAAGTTCCCAAATCAGTTGCATTTCGAAAGCTGATCCTCAAAAGTAATAATCCGTTCATCAAAAGAATCTGAAATAAGAAAATATACTTAAAGTAATTTGTTCAATTTCAAAGAATAAAGCTAAGGAAACTGTCATGTCCATATCTGAAACTTTCCACAAATCAAAAAAAGGACATGAGCTCAGAAATTTCGTTATAAATCTGTATACATTTGAGTACAACAAAAAGGAACAATGAGCTAAAGGAAAATTTTCTCTATAGCAGCTTCTTCGAGTATTCAAAAGAAAAATCAGCTGAATTCTAAGGTCTATCTAGCTTCAAACTGTTACCAACAATCAAAGGCATCATGTAAGCTAAGTACTTGTCAAGCGCTATTGCAGTATCATAAAAAAGAAAAATTAGTAAAGGAAAAATTTCTCTTAATAATTGCTTATTCAAAAGCGTATTCACAAGAAAAAGGCTGTTTAGTAATGCTCTAGGTACATGACCTCAAAACCTGAACAATCGCATATATATGAAAGGAAAATCACAAAACTGAAAAATTTCGTATAATATCTAGAACTTGAAACTGTCACCACGATCAAGTAGTCTTGTAGAGCTTCGACAGATACAGCAAATCTGTAAACATAATGGTATATCATTAAGTAAAACTGAAAAATTTCGCAGTATCATATTAAAAAAGGAAAAATGAAAGCTAAAGGAAAAATTTTCTGCTTATAAGGTTCATGCTTCTCGAGAGCTGTTTCCACCAACGAATCAAAGGCCAGGTCTTGTAGATGCTCTAAGGTACATTGATCCATCAAAAGCTGTAAACATAATTTCGCAGTATCAATATTCAAAAAGGGAAAAATGAAAGCTAGAGGAAAAGTTCTAGGCTTGCTTCGAAGACGCGTTTCCACCCACGAATCAACGGCCATGCCATGTAGATCCTCGAAAGGTACATTGATCCATCAAAAGCTGGAAACATAATTTTGTAGTATCAATACTTAAAAAGGAAAAAATGAAAGCTAAAGGAAAAATTTTCTTGCTTATAATGTTCTATGTTTGCTTCACACACGCGTTTCCACCCACGAATCAACGGCTTTTTCATGTAGATCCTCGAAACGTACTTCGATCCATCAAAAACTGTAAACATAATTTCGCAGTATCAATATTCAAAAAGGAAATAATGAAAAATTAAGGGAAATATTTTCTTGCTTATAAGGTTCTATGCTTGCGTCGAGAGCGTGTTTCCACCAACGAATCAAAGTCCAGGTCTTGTAGATGCTCTAAGGTACATTGATCCATCAAAAGCTGTAAACATAATTTTGGAGTATCAATATTCAAAAAGGGAAAAATTTAAGCTAAAGGAAAAGTTCTAGGCTTGCTTCGAAGACGCGTTTCCACCCACGAATCAACGGCCATGCCATGTAGATCCTCGAAAGGTACATTGATCCATCAAAAGCTGTAAACATAAATTGGAAGTATCAATACTTAAAAAGGAAAAAATGAAAGCTAAACGAAAAATTTTCTTGCTTATAAGGTTCTATGCTTGCTTCGGGAGCGTGCTTCCACCAATGAATCAAAGGCCAGATCTGTAGATGCTCTAAGGTACTTGATCCATCAAAAGCTGTAAACATAATTTCGCAGTATAATATTCAAAAAGGGAAAAATGACTAGAGGAAAAGTTTCTAGGCTTGCTTCGAAGACGCTGTTTCCACCCACGAATCAAAAGGCCATCATGTAGATCTCAAAGGTACACTGATCCATCAAAAGCTGTATACATAAATTTGAAGTATCAATACTTAAAAAGGAAAAAATGAAAGCTAAACGAAAAATTTTCTTGCTTATAAGGTTCTATGCTTGCTTCGGGAGCGTGCTTCCACCAACGAATCAAAGGCCAGGTCTTGTAGATGCTCTAAGGTACATTGATCCATCAAAAGCTGTAAACATAATTTCGCAGTATCAATATTCAAAAAGGGAAAAATGAAAGCTAGAGGAAAAGTTCTAGGCTTGCTTCGAAGACGCGTTTCCACCACGAATCAACGGCCATATCATGTAGATCCTCGAAAGGTACATTGATCCATCAAAAGCTGTAAACATAAATTTGAAGTATCAATACTCAAAAAGGAAAAAATGAAAGCTAAACGAAAAATTTTCTTGCTTATAAGGTTCTATGCTTGCTTCGGGAGCGTGCTTCCACCAACGAATCAAAGGCCAGGTCTTGTAGATGCTCTAAGGTACATTGATCCATCAAAAGCTGTAAACATAATTTCGCAGTATCAATATTCAAAAAGAAAATAATGAAAACTAAAGGAAAAACTTTCTTGTTGATAAGGTTCTATGCTTGCTTCGAGAGCGTGTTTCCACCAACGAATCAAAGGCCAGGTCTGGTAGAACCTCTAACGTACATTCATCCATCTAATCCTGTAAACAATTTCGCAGTATCAGTATTAAAAAAAGGAAAAATGAAATCTAAAGGAAAAATTTTCTTGCTTATAAGGTTCCACGCTTTCTCCGAGAATCTGTTTCCACCAACGAATCAAAGGCCAGGTCTTGTAGATGCTCTAAGGTACATTGATCCATCAAAAGCAAACATAATTTCGCAGTATCCAAAAAGGGAAAAATGAAAGCTAGAGGAAAAGTTCTAGGCTTGCTTCGAAGACGCGTTTCCACCCACGAATCAACGGCCATGCCATGTAGATCCTCGAAAGGTACATTGATCCATCAAAAACTGTAAACATAATTTCGCAGTATCAATATTCAAAAAGAAAATAATGAAAACTAAAGGAAAAACTTTCTTGTTGATAAGGTTCTATGCTTGCTTCGAGAGCGTGTTTCCACCAACGAATCAAAGGCCAGGTCTGGTAGAACCTCTAACGTACATTCATCCATCAATCTGTAAAAATTTCGCAGTATCAGTATTAAAAAAAGGAAAAATGAAATCTAAAGGAACAATTTTCTTGCTTATAAGGTTCCACGCTTTCTCCGAGAATCTGTTTCCACCAACGAATCAAAGGCCAGGTCTTGTAGATGCTCTAAGGTACATTGATCCATCAAAAGCAAACATAATTTCGCAGTATCCAAAAAGGGAAAAATGAAAGCTAGAGGAAAAGTTCTAGGCTTGCTTCGAAGACGCGTTTCCACCCACGAATCAACGGCCATGTCATGTAGATCTTCGAAAGGTACATTGATCCATCAAAAGCTGTAAACATAATTTCGCAGTATCAATATTCAAAAAGAAAATAATGAGATCTAAAGGAAATATTTTCTTGCTTATAAGGTTCTATGTTTGCTTCACACACGCGTTTCCACCCACGAATCAACGGCTTTTTCATGTAGATCCTCGAAACGTACTTCGATCCATCAAAAACTGTAAACATAATTTCGCAGTATCAATATTCAAAAAGAAAATAATGAAAACTAAAGGAAAAACTTTCTTGTTGATAAGGTTCTATGCTTGTTGAGCTGTTCCAAGTACATATCACAAGACATGGTTAGTAAAAATCATAAGTAACATTCAAAAATAATCGAAAAATTTTCTGTATCATATTAAAAAAAGGAAAATTTTGCTTGCTTATAAGGTTCCTTTTCTCCCGAATCAGTTTCCCTACGAATCAAACCAGGTCTTTGATGCTCAAAGGTACATTGATCTCAAACAAAATATTTCCATATCAAAAAGGGAAAATGAAAGCTAAGAAAAGTTCTTGGCTTGCTTCAAGCTGCTTCGACCCACAACGCATCCATGGAGATCTGTAAAGCCTACATTGATCATCAAACTGTAAACATAATTGAATATCAATACTTAAAAAGGAAAAAAAAAGGAAAAATGAAAATTCTTGCCATAAGTTCTATCTTGCTGGAAGCGTGTTCCACCAACGAATCAAAGGCCAGGTCTTGTAGATGCTCTAAGGTACATATGACATCAAAACTTTAAACATAATTTCCAGATAATTCAAAAAGGAAAATGACTAGGGTCTAGCTGCTTCGAAGACGCTTTCCACCCACGAATCAACGCCATGCCATGTAATCCTCGAAAGGTACATTGATCCATCAAAACTGTAAACATAATTTGCAGTATCAATATTCAAAAAGAAAAATGAAAACAAAGGAAAAATTTCTTGTTATAAGGTTCATGCTTGCTTCGGAGCGTGCTTCCAACGATCAAGCCAGCTGTAAGCTTAGGTAGAATTCCATCAAGACTTAACCATAATCTGCAAACAATTCAAGAAGGAAAAAAAGAAAAGAAATTCAGGAATTCTTGCTTAAGTCAGCGTTTCCTCCGAAATTCACCCACATGAGTCCTGAAAGGTACTTGATCATCAAACTGTAAACATATTTGTATCAATTAAAGAAAATAACTAAAAATTCTGTTGTCTTTCTCAGGTTCACACAAAGCTGTAGCTAGATTCTAACTGAACATTCATACATTAAAAGAATATAGAAATTCTGCTTTCTTCGTTCACCAACACGTACATTGATCCATCAAAAGCTGTAAACATAATTTCGCAGTATCAATATTCAAAAAGGGAAAAATTTAAGCTAAAGGAAAAAATTTCTTGCTTATAAGGTTCTATGCTTGCTTCGGGAGCGTGCTTCCACCAACGAATCAAAGGCCAGGTCTTGTAGATGCTCTAAGGTACATTGATCCATCAAAAGCTGTAAACATAAATTTGAAGTATCAATACTTAAAAAGGAAAAAATGAAAGCTAAACGAAAAATTTTCTTGTTTATAAGGTTCTATGCTTGCTTCGGGAGCGTGCTTCCACCAACGAATCAAAGGCCAGATCTTGTAGATGCTGTAAGGTGCATTGATCCATCAAAAGCTGTAAACATAATTTCGCAGTATCAATATCAAAAAGGAAAAATGAAAGCTAAGGAAAGTTTAGCTTGCTTCGAAGACGCGTTCCACCCACGAATCAACGGCCATCATGTAGATCCTCGAAAGGTACATGATCCATCAAAAAAGCTGAAACATAATTTTGAGTATCAATATTAAAAGGAAAAATTAAAGCTAAAGGAAAAATTTCTTGCTTATAATGTTCTATGCTTCTTCAACAGCTTTCCAACCACGAATCACGGTCTGTAGATCTCGAAACGTACTTTGATACATCAAAAGCTGTAAACATAATTTCGCAGTATCAATATTCAAAAAGGAAAAATGAAACTAAGGAAAATTTGTTTAGGTTCTATGCTTGCTCGAGAGCGGTTTCCACCACGAATCAAGGCCAGTCTGTAGATCCTAAAGGTACATTGATCCATCAAAAGCTGTAAACATAATTTGAGTATCAATATAAAAAGGAAAAAATGAAAACTAAAGGAAAAATTGTCTTGCTTATAAGGTTCTATGCTTGCTTCGGGAGCGTGCTTCCACCAACGAATCAAAGGCCAGGTCTTGTAGATGCTCTAAGGTACATTGATCCATCAAAAGCTGCAAACATAATTTCGCAGTATCAATATTTAAAAAGGGAAAAATTTAAGCTAAAGGAAAAGTTTAGGCTTCTTGCTTCGGAGCGTTTCCACCACGATCAAGGCCAGCTGTAGATCTCAAAGTACATGATCCATCAAAAGCTGTAACATAATTTGAGTATCAATATTCAAAAAGGAAAAATGAAAGCTACACGAAAAATTTTCTGATAATTTCATCTGCTTCACTTTTCCATAACAATCAAAGGAGTCTGTAGAGCTAAAATTATCTCAAGCTTAACTATTGCTTCTTCAGGGAAAAGCAGTTGCTAGCGTGTTACCACGAATCAAGCCAGTCTTTAGATGCTCTAAGGTACATTGATCCATCAAAGCTGAACATAATTTCGCAGTATATATTCAAAAGGAAATAAGCTAAAGAAAGTTCTTCTTGCTTCGAAGAGCGTTTCCACCCGAATCAACGGCTCATGTAGTCCTCGAAGTACTGATCCATCAAAGCTGTAACATAATTTGCAGTATCAATATTCAAAAAGAAAAATGAAACTAAGCAAAAATTTCTGTTATAAGGTTCTATGCTTGTTCGGAGCGTTTCACAACGAACAAAGCAGTCTGTACTAGTACATTGTCCATCAACTGTAAAATTGAGTATCATATAAAAGGAAAAATAGCTAAGGAAAATTTTGCTTATAGGTCATGCTTTCGATGTCGCCCTAACGAATCAAGAAGTAGAATTGCTGAGGTCATCAAGGTCTATCTAGTCTACAAAGCTGTAACAATTTGAGTATCAATACTCAAAAGGAAAAAATAAAGCTAAAGAAAAATTTTCTTGCTTATAAGTTCTATGCTTGCTTCAAACGCGTTCCACACTCGAATCAACGGCTTTAGAGTCTCTAAGTACTTGATCCATCAAAGCTGTAAACATAATTTCGCAGTATCAATATTCAAAAAGAAAAATGAAACAAGCAAAAGGTTATAAGGTTCTATGCTTGCTTCGAGAGCGTGTTTCCACCAACGAATCAAAGTTCAGGTCTGGTAGAACCTCTGACGTACATTCATCCATCAAATCCTGTAAACACAATTTCGCAGTATCAGTATTAAAAAAAGGAAAAATGAAAGCTAAAGGAAAAATTTTCTTGCTTATAAGGTTCCATGCTTTCTCCGAGATTTTGTTTCCGCCAACGAATCAAAGGCCAGGTCTTGTAGATGCTCTAAGGTACATTGATCCATCAAAAGCTGTAAACATAATTTCGCAGTATCAATATTCAAAAAGGGAAAAATTAAAGCTAAAGGAAAAATTTTCTTGCTTATAATGTTCTATGCTTGCTTCACACACGCGTTTCCACCCTCGAATCAACGGCTTTTTCATGTAGATCCTCGAAACGTACTTCGATCCATCAAAAGCTGTAAACATAATTTCGCAGTATCAATATTCAAAAAGAAAATAATGAAAACTAAAGCAAAAATTGTCTTGTTTATAAGGTTCTATGCTTGCTTCGAGAGCGTGTTTCCACCAACGAATCAAAGGCCAGGTCTGGTAGAACCACTAAGGTACATTCATCCATCAAATCCTGTAAACACAATTTCGCAGTATGAGTATTAAAAAAAGGGAAAAATGAAAGCTAAAGGAAAAATTTTCTTGCTTATAAGATTCTATGCTTGCTTCGGGAGCATGCTTCCACCAACGAATCAAAGGCCAGGTCTTGTAGATGCTCTAAGGCACATTGATCCATCAAAAGCTGTAAACATAATGTAGCAGTATCAATATACAAAAATGAAAAAATGAATGCTAAAGGAAAAATTTTCTTGATTATAAGGTTCTATGCTTTCTCCGAGAACGTGTTTCCACCAACGGATCAAAGGCCAGGTCTTGTACATCCTCTAAGGTACATTGATCCATCAAAAGCTGTAAACATAATTACGCAGTATCAATATTCAAAACGAAAATAGTGAAAACTAAAGGAAAAATTTTCTTGCTTATAAAGGTTCTATGCTTGCTTCGAGAGCGTGTATCCACCAACGAATCAAAGGCCAGGTCTTGTAGATCCTCGAAGGTACATCGATCCATCCATCAAAAGCTGGAAACATAATTTTGCAGTATCAATATTCAAAAACAATGTAATGAAAACTAAAGGAAAAATTATCTTTCTTATAAGGTTCTATGATTGCTTCGAAGACGGGTTTCCACCACGAATCAACGGCCATGTCATGTCGATCCTCGAAAGGTACATCAATCCATCAGAAGCTGGAAACAATTTTGCAGTATCAATATTCAAAAAGAATGTAATGAAAACTAAAGGAAAAATATTTTCTTTCTTGTAAGGTCGTTCTATGCTTGCTTCGAGAGCGTGTTTCCATGAACGAATCAAAGATCAGGTCTTGTAGATCCTCGAAGGTACATTGATCCATCCATCAAAAGCTGGAAACATAATTTTGCAGTATCAATATTCAAAAACAATGTAATGAAAACTAAAGGAAAAATTATCTTTCTTATAAAGTTCCATGCTTGCTTCGAAGACGGGTTTCACCCACGAATCAACGGCCATGTCATGTAGATTCTCTAAGGTACATCGTTCAATCAGAAGCTATAAACATAATTTCGCAGTATCAAAATTCAAAAGAAAAAAAATGAAAGCTTAGGGAAAAATTTTCTTGCTTATAAGGTTCTATGCTGGCTTCGAGAGCGTGTTTCCACCCACGAATCAGCAGTCATGTCATGTGGATTCCCAAAGGGTACATCGATCCATCAAAAGCTGGAAACATGATTTTGTAGTATCGATATTCAAAAAGAAAATAATGAAAACTAAAGGAAAAATTTTCTTGTTTACAAGGTTCTCTGCTTACTTCGGAGACGCGTTTCCATCCACAATTCAACGGCCATTTCATATAGATCCTCGAAAGGTACATTGATCCATCAAAAGCTGGAAACATCATTTCGCAAAATCGAAATCCCAAAGGAAAAAAAGCCAGATACGAACTAGAAATGTTCAAAGGTGCTTGCTTCCCAAAGACGGGTTTCCACGGACGAATCAACGGCCAGGTCTTCTATATCCTCGGAGGTACATCGTTCCATCAAAAGCTGTAAACATAATTATGCAGCATCAAATCACCGACTCATGTACTCGAACTAGGTATTATCCTGCTTGCTATCAATCTGGCATACATTTGTCAAACTCACAGTAACAAAATTAGTAACCAGCCTTAGCAAGCAAAAGAATCTTTAAACATCGATTACTGTAGTCATTCAGTCAAGATGATTAAGTATGACGTTAAAATAACTAGAAACTAGTAAAGAAATATCCCGCACCGATTATATTGAAATATATACAGCAATGCAGGAAGCTGAAAAAGAACATTGGTCGTTCGAAAACAAAAATTAGTAATAAAATAATAAGTTTTTATGGCAGAAATTCCTCTTGAACCTAGCAAAGATTTCGAAAAAAGACATCCGATCGCCACTACGTTCATTATCGACCTTACACGGCCCTGTCGAACTCAAATAAATAAATAAATTAGTAACAAGCAATAGTCTAGGTTACAATTAAGAATTACCAAAAAAAAAAAGAAAAATTAAAGTGAATTAACTTATAAAATTAGTAACTATAGCATCAGCCTAAATAAAAATTTAAAAAAAAAACATACAACATAGTAACTTAAGAATAAACTAAACTGAAAAGTAAAATTATAGTAACCTAAATATAAACTAAGTTTTAGTGACGCTCCCTAGGCTCTGCTGGAAATTGAAAGTAGTAGTGCATTATCGACTCAAATTTTTTCACATTTACCATCCCAATAAATTATCGTAACTTGAAAACTATCCACAATATTTTTACCGGCACGAGAAGGAATACAGAGATTGGTTTACGAGGTATAGATTTAAAGGAGCAGAGATAGGCTCATTCCCGGAATCGTCCTCAGACTTTTAACCAGTAGATTGTTGGAATCATCCCATTACAGGACTTTCGACCAACAGTAATTGCTAGTGGAATCGTTTGAGGACTTTCTACCGGCTCAGGAAACGTTCAGGAACACGGGCTGGACCACAACTGGAATCGTCTCAATGAAACTTTCTACCAGTGGCTTGTTGGAATTATCCCACTACAGGACTTTCAGCCAACAGTGATTACTACTGGAATCGTTTCGAGACTTTCCACCAGTATGAGACTTTCCACCAGTAACTTGCTGGAATCGTCCCATTACAGGACTTTCAACCAACAATTATTGCTACTGGCACCAGTAGCCTGTTGAAATCATCCCATTACAGGACTTTTACCAACAGTTATTGCTACTGGAATCATCTCAGGACCCAAGATTCTTAGGAACAGAAGAGATTCGATTATGACCAGTATTACCCGATAACAGTTTGACCCAAAGATACCCCCTAAACTATCCACTACCCAGACATAACGGCCAAGTTGGCTGACCAAATTCCCTAAAAACTTTCAAATGAGCTTGGAGCTTTAAACCAGAGCAGAGTGGCCTAGGAACATCACTGAACACTGATAGAGATAGAGCATAACTATAGTTAACAAATGTCGAAAAATACTAGAATCAACCTAGTACACGACGGCAATCACCCGATATAAATCAAATGAGAGAAGCACATAACCAGCAAACATAAACATAAAAAAATATGACAATCAAGTACACTACAATCAACCAAGTACATGACAACTATCACCCAATATCATAAGCAAATGACAAGCAATTATCAAAAATTTACACAACTCACTCACTGGAAACGGCTCAATGAATTTGAACACCAACTTCAGCTGCATGCAAAATCAGCACATCACAACTTAGCGGATTCAAACATCTAATTCAAAATACACGCAACGAACACGAACATAAACACATATCGGATCCGAAATGCACACAACTTTCACACGAACATCTAAACATCACGAGTCCAAAACACCTTTGCTCGCGAATTCCTAAATCACATCTGACGGCGATGAAATTTGAAATCTCTCGAGTAACCGAGCCCTCAAAATGTACCTTGACTTTCATTGGCCATGAATACGGGGAGTGGGGCAGTGGGGATAATTGCCGTCCAATATGAGACACGTACGTCGTAAACAAAACTCACTCGACCAGACAAGTATATTTGTAAATAAAATTCCCAAAATCCAAGTAGCGACAGGTCTAATGGGGATGAAGACAATAGTCCAGCCTTTCCTCGAGTAAGAGAACAATCCAAACGCTTATTATCAAAGGACGTGATTTGTTGACAGCTGAAAAGAAATCAATTAACTTGAAGGGGACAACTGCATTTCGACAAAGCTAAAACAAGTCAACAAAATTTCCAAATTCGAAAGGTCAGGCCGGGGAATTTTGAAACTACCTGCTCCGTCTGTGACCTTCACAAGGTATTGGAGATACGTAATTTTGGGGTACAGTATGTCCAAAAAATATCCAGCTCGAGACGAATTCCGCAGCTCCGTAGCAAGAACGTGTCATTAGGGAAAGGATGAAAATTCTCCCGAACACAGAAACATTGGTCAATTTGGAAAATCACCCCCAGTGGAGAAGATTTTGGAAAAATTTTCGGGAAATCAGTGAGCAAATTTGTAGGAGCATAAACTGTTTTTACTTTTGTTATCTGTTGGGACATTTTGCCATTAATTAGAAAAATCGGGAAAACGTAATTTGCTGGGTCGGCAATGAGCCTCTTGCAATCACTTTCTCTTCCTTTTCTTCCAACCACTGTTTCAATAAATTGACTGCAGAGTTCGTTCGTGTTGTTGATAGAAATTTCCATGGAAAATTGTAGTAAAAACATACAATTACTGTGTTTATTTCTTTATTTTTCTATTAGGGTCGGATCAGGTGGATAATTATTTATCAATTTTCATGTTAGACATAGAAGTATCGATTGTTCAAGACTATCGAGAGTCAAAATGCGTGCTTTCTTGCCAACCCTCCTAGCGTGGTAGCGAGGTTACTTGTTAATATTTGGAACCTATATAGGAGTATGCCTACCGCAAACAAATCCCCCCCCCATCACCACTACCACGAGTAATGACTGTTCTAATGTTTGAGTAAGTGTAATTTTTGGTCACTGAGTTCTTTTCAGGAGTGTCCTCCTCCTCATTACCCTTTGTTCTCCATAGGGAATTACCCCTATTATTCCAATTTCCACGTTCTTTATGTCTGAATAAGTTTTTTTCGGGTCACTGAGTTGAAGTTTTGTTGTTATTTCCTCTTCGCCCTTCGCTTAGGGCTCCATAGAGGGCTGATCTTGAAATCGGAATAATTGCAATATGACTGCCTTCTGCATCATTCGGAGTTCTCACTTTCAACTGTGGTTTGTGGGATGATTCCAGTAGGTGGATATTACAATTGGCAGGATCCTAGTTCTCATCTTCCATTGTTTCTGAATCTCGTTCGCCAGCTCGATGTACTTATTCCTTTTATTGGTTTATATTTGGTACTGCAATGTCGATGATGTAAACTACTTTGAGGTGCTTCTAGCGTTATATCAGGCCTATTATGCGCTACTGTTTTAAGTGTATAAATCGTTTGGTCCCAGTACATCATCACTTCCCTCGTCTCGAGAGTTTTTAAAGGTTCATATTTGTAATATGGTCCTATTTATTATTATTATTATTATTATTATTTTATTCACTAACTCACTATGACTAACCATTCATTTTTACACCCCTGGATTTACATTGTATTCACGAAGCAGGTTGTGCAATTAGATTGATTATTTTCGTAATGTGCTTAGTTACAGCTTAATTTTCTAAGGAAAGTGGGTACTGATAGATGAAAATACAGTATGTACAGTTTCCTTAACAGCATCATAACCAGGGATGGAAAAGCTGAATGAATTAGCTTCGCTTTCGTCTTCCAATATCCCTGTTCAAATTTGGCGGCGACGCTCCGTTCGCGAGATACACGTAACTGAGGACATTTTTATGTTTGCGCCTTCGACGCGTTGAATATACCACACATCGCACACCAATTGAAGTTTTCGAAATTTCTATTTTTCTGGGGCGAACCGACAATTTGGGGGTGACCTCGTTTGTTTCTGGCCTTTCTAATTCGGTCTTCAACAGTCAGCATTTGCTTTTTAAAATTCTTGAATTCCTCAAACTTGTCTTTAATTTCCTTTGGCGAGCTTGATTTTCTGGTTGTCAGACGATACCTTCGACTGAAAGGGTCTTCCGCATGTATTGATACCAGTAACTCACGAGGTCTTTTTGCCGGGAATAGGCCTAGGTCGACTGCGCTATCTTCCTGTCGAATACCCGTGTCACTAGCCCCGTGGTTTATGACGGTGAGTTCAACGAGCATCGGCAGGTAGCGTCTTACCCACTTACAGCTTTCAGATACTGGCGACCGATTACACACTTCTCGGAAGCCTCTGCTGTAAGTGGTTGTGACTCTATGTACGTTATCAGAATGCGGTGTTAGAATGAGTGACGAGTTCTTTCTTGTATTACACGATGTCGGCGTTGGGAATCGAATCCAGTGCCTTCGGGTTATGAAGCCTATTTCTTATCGCTGTGCCACAGAGCACTAACATTTTCACCTTGCTTGGCACTGATATTTTCGAAGTGTTCTCAAATACGTTAAAGACACCTTTTTCGGCTCGAAAATACCAAACCTGATCGAGTAACCATCCAGGAACACACTGAGACCACAACCAATGTTCCCTTTTTTCTAGATTGTACAATTCTCCTCGCTAACGCGGTAAAACAGGTACTGTGTAAAGTTACCCCGCAAATGTAAAGTAGCCCCGGTTTACGGTACCACCTTTAGTCATATAGACTAAATTTCTGGGTTTCTTTCGACAAAGCGCGTCACTTTCCACCCGAAATAACCTGGGGTACCACTTCTCCACTAGTGTATTCTCAAAGCTGTGTACAATACTAGTCGAAAAAATGTCTTAGCATATTTGGAAAATTGGTCTGGAAAACTGGGAAAAGTTTGTGAAAATCATTCTAAAAGAAAGCGGTTACTCTGAACTTGATTGTCATACCTCGTAGATTGAATGCGGCCTTAGATGGCTGCAGTAAAAAACAGAGGCGGACTCTGGCGATAACTGCGTGTTTATGCGAGCAGAACATGGCCTCCGAAATCGCCCATTCCGATTCAAATTTTTTACGCAAAATGATTTCGTTCATCTCAACCGTATGCGCTCTCTTCTTTTCACCCTGTTTTGCTCTTCCTGCGGTAAATTTAGGTGCCGTAACCCGTACATGTCGGTATCTGTCAGAAACCCGCGTGTTCAAAATTGGCCGTAAATTCGTGCGTATGAATTACGTGCTCGACCAATCGCCTTGAAAACAGAACTCTGATTGCCGTTTGATACCGTGTTCAGTGTCCAGCCTGCGGCCGTTCAACCCTCTATGTGTCCTCGATATGCGCGTCCGTAAAGTGCATACGGAAAGCCGCATTGCCGGAAAACGAAATGAAATGCAAAAAAAAAAAGAAAAAGATAGAAAAGTTACATACATATGTGCCGGGTGGAGCACATCAAAGAAAATCATTCGTCTTTTCGAAAACTTTTTCTGGCGCACGAGTTTTTGGTATTTTTTAATAATAAAATTCTCCTACGCTATTGCATTTTTCGGTCGTATATACGTATATATGTGTGTACTCCGGAGTTATAAATATCTGCGGGAATATACCGCCCGCGTTTACCGGACTGAAATGATTTTTTTTTTTTAAATAAGAAAACCGCCCACAGATAGACGGAGAAGGATAAACGCTGTGGCGGCTTTGGTAACGACCGGCCCGTTTACCCGCGTGTTAGGACCACACAGTATTCAAATGTGATGTGTCAACGACATAACTGCTCTTTCAAAATGAAATATCTTTGCTGGGGATAACGAGAACCCTGCCCTGTTAGCGCCGGCGAACGTTGACAGATAACTTGGGCGAAGTTTTATACCGTTTCCGAAATGAGGGATCTACTTGACTCGGCCTTTAAAAACGGCAACATGATAAATTGTATCGAACTGTATGAGGTTACTTACTGCTGCCGCGACGGAATTTCCAGCCAGCCGCATCCCCCGCCCTCCCCCAACACACACCCTTGGTCGCTCGAAACTGGCCAGAAACTGTGTCAACGTTCGTCGTACTTCTGCGAACGTCTTTCTTCCAGCCCTTTCCCAGCCGACAATACAAAGGTCGACAGAGAAAGTGTCACTATGTATTCTGATATATCATTCGCTTTTAAGTCGACGAACTATGTGTTGTAAATTTGTCTTTGGCTGGCATACACATATGCTTTAGTCAAGATGGGTCGAATAAACATCTTTTTACACAGAGTCGGTGCAACTGCACACTAAGCGTTGACGTTTTACCTCTTTTTTCTGCTTCTTTTTGGAATCGGTACGTCACGATAGCTACTAAGCGATTTTATTGCGATCGGTGTCCTTGAGGAAACCGTATACTCAACCAGTTGGGCCGAGGAAGTTCAAAACCGTTCTTGGTTGTTGGAAAGTTCAGGCTAAGATTGCAGAAGTTACTGCACTCAGTCTAAGTGCTACCTCTCCTCTCTCTCTCTTTTTTCCCCACAACGGCAGCTTATGCCACTGCCGTCGTACCCTGGTACCACCTTTTGGTATTCTTCTTGAGTACGGTGACGGGCTTTAGCTGCAAAGCCGACTTATGGCCTCCACCAGCTTCACCCTCATCTGCTTCATTTTTCGGCTTCATACGACACCAGTGTTCCTGGTACTGCCATGGAATGGTCTTATGAGTGAAATTGTAACCTGCAGTATTCGGTGAACTCGAATACGCTTTCCACTGATCACTCCAGATCTCAGTTCCCGGTATACAGTATTTTTTGATAAAGTTTCTCCAGATCTATTTTCGACACATTCGAGTA
The DNA here is from genome assembly GCA_031841125.1 of Acanthococcus lagerstroemiae. Lineage (NCBI taxonomy): Eukaryota > Metazoa > Arthropoda > Insecta > Hemiptera > Eriococcidae > Acanthococcus > Acanthococcus lagerstroemiae. The sequence goes on from CM063114.1 coordinate 53,599,962, forward strand.
TCACAATCATCTTCGTCTCGTTGTCCACCATTCCAAAATTCCATATTTTCTGGGGCATGCATCCACAATTGTACTTTTGCTTACTCAGCATGCATTCATCAATTATTACCGTTTTCTCTGCACCTCCAATTTTAAACTGATTTCCGGTATTCATTGCTAGTAATCTAGAAATTTGCAATGGTAAATGTAGTCAAAATTGTGTGGGGGTTGAAAAATAGGGAAATATTTGTATAATCGTGCGCGATTTGATGAACATATTTGCTCGAAACTATGTCGCGGTAGTACTGAAACCATTGTACAATTGTTTTTTTATTAATTTTCATTATTGAGCGGGTGTCAAGTACCGAGAACGAGGCTGCCCAACAAAGCATTACCAGAAGAATTTCCCGAATTGGTAAGCGACTTTTTTCGAAGAAGCTTCCTGAGAAGTATGATTTGATTTTCTTGTTTCGCATATCGGACAACGGTAACAAAGTTCTAAAATCTATGTCGTTTTATAAATAAGGAATTCCTATCATCGTACCAGAAATACTATCATGAATAAAAATAGACCAACTAAAATGTAGCTCGGCTCGTATAACCAGCCACATTTTGCTCCTATGTGGTTTCTGGCATCAATACACCCAACAGTCCTGGTGACAACGATTACATCGTATGCTACCTCCTCAATAATTATTGCAATCGCAGTATGAGTACCTCCGATGATTTCCAAAGAACAAAATTTAAAATCTTCGAGAAGAATCTCCAATGATTTTTAAGGAATTTCATCGAAAATTTTTGGGGGAAAAAATTCCGGTAATTTCCGAAGAATCTCATCGAAAATCTTTAAAAAGAAACTTCCAATGTTTTCCAAAAAAATTTATCAAAATTCTTCGAGAAAATTTTCGATATTTTTTGATGAGTTTCATCGGAAATATTCAGGGGAGAAACTCTGATGATTTTTGAAGAATTTTATCAAAGATCTGCAGGGGAAATTTTCGATGATACCTCACAAGGATTTCATCGGAAATCTTCAAGAAGATCTCCGATGATTTTAAAGAAATTTCGTCGTCATTTCCAAAGAATTGAGACTATTCTCCACTCATGCGATCGGATCAGAGAATTTTTCCGAAGATTTTTGATGAAATTCTTCGGAAATCAGCGGAACGTTTTCTCGAAAATTTCCCATGATTTCAGAAGAATTTTATCGGAAATATTTGAGAAAAATCTCGTATTAAAATTTCACTGGAAATCTTCGATAAATTTTTGAAAATATTCTCCGCTAATTTTCGGAGAATTTCATCGGTAATTTTCAGAAAAAATTTCCAACGATTTCCAAAGAATTTCATCAAAAGTCTTCGGGGAACATCTCCGATCTCGTCGTATGAGTGGCAAATAGTCTCTATTTTTCGGAAATTACCGGAATTTTTTCCCAAAAATTTCCGATTAAATTCCTTAAGAATCATAATAATAATGTGTATATTTTACTCCCCTTTCCAATAGCCAGGTGGCCAGTTACAGGGAAGGGGAGATTCATTCCATAAGAAATTATAACAAAATTAAGAAGCGAAGAAAAAAAAGAAGAAAATAATAATAAATAATAATGGGAAAAAAACAACAAAAAAACAATAAATATAGTGATGATTAAAAAAGAAAAATAATAATAAAATAATAATAATAATAAAGAAAAGCGAGAAAAAAAAAGTAAAAAAATAATTTCTGTGGCCTGCCGCACACCACTCGCACGCGCACACGTACACACACGCACACTCGCTTGATTATACTCCGTCTCATGCTGTTGTGACTTATTCACATCTCGGGTCCTCACCGCCGCTGCCCCTACTGCTCACCAAGCCGTGCTGGTCAACGAAGAGATTTCAGAATCCGGAGAAGTCGGGATTTATCTGCAGGGTCGAGAAAGTCGATAGTAGGGTCCATCTGTAGTAAGTCATTGGCTAACCTCATGCCCCTCAGTGTTGGCGAATTTTTGAATATTTCAGTCCGATAAAAAGATATTTTAAAAAGTTTATAATTCCTGTGCAAAGGACGCGGCACCGTAATGTTAAGTTTTGATAACTGATATGGGTCAGAAATTTCGTTAATTAGATGATCATGGACATATCGGATTGATGCTATATCTCTACGAATCGCTAAAGATTGAATTTGGAATCCAGAAAGAATTTCGTTATAAGTTATGTCGTGTGGATAGTACTGAAACATCTTGAAATAAAGGTATCGAAGGGATCGTTTTTGTATCTGTTCCAAGGATCGACTTATGCCTTGTTGAGCGGGATGCCAAATAGGTGAAGCGAACTCAAAATGAGACCGTACCAGCGCGTAGTAGAGAGTGAGAAGCAGAGTCGTACGTGAGAATGATGATGAAAAACAAAAATTAAGCCGAGCATGGATTTTGCCTGAACGTAATTGTTATGGGGAAGTGAATGTTAAAGTCAGAATCCATAGTCACACCAATCTTGATTTCATATAATACTGCAGTGTATTTTCTTTCTAGTGTATGAAATTTGTACACATTTTTATTTAGTTAATAAATTGTTTTGATTCATCAATGAAAATCGAGGTCTCTCATAGTAGTGAATCAGTCAACGATTGATAACTTTATATATTTTAAGGTGATCAGCGTACAAAATAAACTCTAATTTTTATAGCTTCATCTATATCAATTTATAAAAATGTTTGAATAAGACAGTCTGAGATTAATCCTTGTGGCACCCTAGAAATGCTCACGAATGGTCGGGACTTATCCCCGAACCTTACATATTGAGTCCGATTTGAAGATATGATCCCATAGACGCACATGTCACCAAAATCCATTTTTTAAGTTCGCAAGTAGGATATTGTGATCGACCATGTCAACCTTTCTGAAAATTATGTCACAGCGTTGTTGCAATCCAGATCATAGTAAAAGACATGAAAATCATGAATTATAAGTGTTGTAAGAATGCAATTTCCAGTGATAAAAGCCAATCGTCGGAATTCTTCTCGGAAGATTTGATGATTCCAATAAACCATCGGAGTTTTTCTCGAATATTTCGATGAAATCCAAAAAATTGGAAATTTTTTCAAATTTTTGAAGAAATTCTTGGAAACATTGGAATTTTTTAAATTTCCAAAATTGAAATTCTCGGAAACCATCAGAGCGATTGAAATTCTGCGGAAATTATCGAGAATTTCTAAAGATTCTGATAAAACCTTGGATTATTCGAGATTTTCCTGATCAATTTCTTGAAATTCTTCGGAATATCGGTAATTTATCTAAAATTTCACTGATAATTCTTGGAAATCATCCGAAAATTTTGCTGGATAAATTCTTCAAAATCATTGTAGATCTTCCGATGATTTCCATAAAATCCTTTGGATATTGAGATTTTCCTAAAGATATCCGAACAAAATTTCATGAAATATTGGAGTTCACTCAAATTTGTCGATGAAACTATTCGAAAATTATCGTCAATATTTTCTTAATATTTCGATTAATCTGTGTAAATTTTCTTTTTCGGTGCCACTTCTGGAAAAATCATGGAATTTGTCGTCGGGAAATGCCAGGGAATTTTCATTTAAGTCAGGGAATTTTCTGAAAATAACAAACGATTCGTATTTTATCAGAGTAAACTTTTTTTATCATAACATAAGAATAATGATAATCTATTCGCAAATGAAATAGTCTATAATATTGAAAAATATTCATAAATTACATCTGTACCTTCTTTTCTCGATAGGATTTTTTAAAATCTGTATTGTAAAAAATTTCTGTGACTCTCCTCCCTCTGGGCTTTCTCGGAATCCTGTAAAAAAGTCAGGGAAAATTGGAAAAGTTGGCCTGGAAAACCGGGAAAAGTCAGGGAAAACCAATCCTGAAAAAAAGTGGCAACCCTGTCTTTGGAAATCGTCGGTGATTTCCCCCGAAGATTTTCGATGAGATTCTTCGGAAATTATTATCGAAATTTTTTTTCCAAAAATATCCGATAAAATTCCTCAAGAATCATCGGAGATTCTCCCCGAAGATTTCTAAAGCCGGGAGCACACTTGAGCACGAATGCTTCCGAACCGCACCGTACCGCGCAGAGACTGCCTCGGCTCGGTAATGTGGACAGCGCGAGCATGCTGAGGCATGCGCTGCGAATTGCCTCATGCGCTGCGCGGTCCGATCCGACGGCTGTCGGTCCATCAAAGTGAGCATTGCTCCGTATGTGCTACGCAATTGCCTCATGCGCGATTATTTGCAGTAACATCGAGTGCACGCCGCATCGCACCGCACCGTACCGCCCGGTACGGTGCGGTTCAGCAGCATTCGTGCTCAAGTGTGTTCCCGGCTTAATGAAATTATTCTTTGGAAATCATCGGAGATTTTTTCCTGAAGATTTTCGTGAAAATTCTTCAAAACCCATCGAAGGGTTTTCCAAATATTCCAGTGAAATTCTCTAAAAATTATCGGAAAACTGTCCTGAAAATTATTCTCGAAGATTTCTGACAAAATTCCTCGGAAATCATCGGAGATTTTGCCCGAAGATTTTCGATGAAATTTTTCGAAAATCATCTGAGATATTCCCCGAAGAATATTTCATCGTTTTGCACATTTGTTGCGTTTTCTCATGGTCCACCTGTATAATATAACACGTATAGTATACGCTGGTGCATCCTGAGCACGCACCCCATAGGGCAAATTACATTGGTGCGAATTCTCATGCACCACTCTTTGTTTGTTTGGTAGACCATGTACTTTCAATAATATTTTCCGCAATTTCATGCTCAAATCAGACAATATCCTCCCTGGTTTTCTTTCTTATCACTTTCCTTAATTTTATTAACTCGATTTGTTCTCTTACCACAAGATAAATGTTTTAAACTTGCATTTGCTTCCGAATGAATTGTTTAGTGCTAAAACTCAATTTGTCGTCTGTTTTTATTTGTTTTGTGTCAATTTCTACTTTTTTGAGAATCAGATTGCTTCATTTTTCTATGTAGATATAGTTATCCCAAAAAGTAGACGAGTCTGGAGTCTGTTTTTTCCCATTTGATTTTACTCAATTTTTCTCTGAGCATTTGCTCAGCTTCTAGCGTCCTATGTACTGGGTGGGATTCACAAGTCACTAGTGTTGTTCGCTCTCGAGGGAAAAGGTTGGTCGACTCCAATTGATTTTGCATTGTACAGGTCGGTGGTCTGATGAGACTCATAGGTTGAGCATATTGCTGACCAGGGCGTCTTCGTGCGCGTACACGTCCATCCGGTCCTGCGGGAGAAAATCTTGACTCATTTGTGAAGAAAACCCGCCTGCAGTCCCTTCCTCGCCACTCTACGTGATTGGGAGCGTAAGACTAGCGTTATCGTCGGTGTTCCATAGTGAGTATCGGGACTAGATAGTGCCGAGTTTCAGTTACATAAACCATGTTCGCGAAGTCAGTGACGGATTGTTCGAGAATTCACAAGCGTGTTACGAAAGAAATTCACTCCCCCGGCTATTTTATTCGATGTTAAATAAGGATCTCGCATCGCTATTTTCGCAATATTTCTGTTGGATGGCCGGATTGCGGTCTGTGGACGAAGAAAAACAGTATGAGAATATTATATCCTCAATTCGAGTCATCCCCCTGCGTTTATTTGCCATCAGAACATATTTTTGGCGGGTGGATTGAGATTTTTGTCCGGCAGTGTATGTACTTAAATCCTACCCCCTTCCCACTCTCCTGTTGGACGTGAAAACCGACACGAATAAAAAGGTTGCAAATCGAATCATTTTAATTAATCTCCCATAAACGTTTTGTTTTGACTGCCGGAAACGCAGATGTGATCGACAGGAGTTGGAATTTTTTGTTTTTATCTTCGAATTTGTACGAAAGATATTTCTGTATAGGTAAACAACGAAACGAAAGCGGGTGGACGAGAGAAAACAATACGTAAGAGATGTATCAATAAAATAGTGTAAAAGAAACGGAAAAGGAGAAAAAAAAGAAAAGTTTTTGAAAAAACATTATCTCGAGAACAGAAAAGAGCAGTTACTCGTAAATAAAATTCCAGTCCAGTAAACAGATAAAAGAATAGAAAGTTTTTAATAATGTTATCAATTTCGTATACTTCGCCACAACCTTCCTGTGTGCGAGAGAGTTGCATCCGCGTCTTCCCGAAACAAACATCGACGGTGGAAATGTACGCCGGGGGAGGTGGGAACGGTTGCGAGAAAGCCCCCCCATAAAAAACGGGTTTTATTACGTACGCGTGAATATTTTTCGTTTCGCGATAGAGCGAGAGAGCAATAATGTAAACAGCGTAGCGGAGATAGCGCGGTTTCGATTCCGGCAGCTTTCAAATTCATGAGTTCGTTTCGATCAAGAGCTTTTAGAAAAGTCTGAGCTCGCGTGCGGAATGTTGAATTGGCAGCGCAGCGCCACCCGAGGAAATGCATACACGTGTACGTGTGGTCGGAAGTTGATTCAGATCGAGAAGAGATGACAGGGGTGAACGCCCGTGGGGCTGCGGCATCAGACCGTGTAACTTCAGACCTTTGGACGTCAAGAGGTTGTTGGTTTTTGGAGAGAAGGTTAAGGTGTTATTGAAACGTGTCACCAAATTAGTGATCCTGCTGTTCGAAGAGGTAGTTAAAGGAATACTAAGGAACCCCTGCCAGTTTTTTTGTAGCATAGTGGTTTGATTTTTTTGCAACCCGTTCAATTTTTCAATCTGATCCTCAATTTTGAAGAAATATCAGTGGTAAAAGTAGAGCAGCGAGCGGTGCCCCACATCTTCGCATAAATCATCTGTTGCACAAGACTTGGTTAACGCGGGTGAGGCAGAAGGGTTGAGCACTTCGTGTTGAAGAACCCTAGGAAGGTGGTTAGAGTGAGGTGGTGTGGAAATCTGTCCTCGTGTGACCGGCTCGGAAGAAAGACATCTTATGAATAACAAATGTATTTCCAGGTTATGCTAATTTTTTGTACCTTCAAACCTTCCAACCTTCCTTTTTGATGTACCATCAGTAAAAATCACGAATACACAGTGTATTCAAAAATTTCCGGGACTAATTTCATATAAAATGTACAACTGGCGCTATCTGTTAGCCGACGCCGGAACTATACAATATCATCCCTTAGCTGCCCAAAATTGAAATATCAGTGCTGTAACTTCATGTAGGGACTGATTGTGTTCGTTTGAAGTGACGTGTTTTCGTTACTTCGTCACAATGGAGCAGGCGTGCGCACACAAATTTTGTTTTAAAGTTGGAAAAAGTGGTTCGGAAACATGCGAATTGTTAGAAACCGCGTATAGGGATGTTTGTTGAAGCCGAGGCAAGGTTTTCCAGTGGTATGCGCTCTCGGGAAAATGATCTGCGAGAGGAGCGCACTTCCACTTTCTTTTTTCGATTTTCGCAGGATTATCCATAGTGAATTTGTGCCCCAGGACAAAAAGTAAATGCAGCATCCTACAAAGACGTCATGGAACGACTTTTGAAGTAGATTCGACGCGTGAGACCGGAATTTAATGTGTCTAACGGTCATTTAATTCATTCAAGTCATTTAAAGTCATTTATTCTCAATGATGGTCATTTAAAAATGTAAAAATCACCAAATTATGTCTTGAAAGAGAGCACAGAGAATTCGGAATTTGAAAATGCTCGTATCTATGGCCGTATATTCCAGAAGTTTCTAACGATCTTCACGAATCACGGAATTTTGAGTCAAATGAGCAGTACATACTTCATTTTGTATATGTTGTATATTTTGCACAAATTCTGCTTATTTTTCAGTATTTTTCCCCAAAAAGTGATCTTTCTAGTTTTTTACTCAAAAATACCAAAAATAATTCCCGACTTGGAAAAAAGAAGAAAAAAAAATTGAAAAGATTTAATGTAATGAATCAGCAAAAAAGCATTTAGAAAAATATGTTCTTTTTGTATGTGACGTACCCTTTCTCTTGTCCGTATCACATTCATCAATCATTGATTTATTTATTTTTTTATTTAACTTATTGTCCCCTCCTACTGCCAAAACTGACCAGATTAGGAGGAGACAAAGTGCAGTTATGCAAAATTTCACAAAATTTGAAGAATAGGGAGGATAAAAATGATTGGAAATAAATCTGTTCTGTAGGCTGAAGGAGGGTACCCTGAAAATACATGAAGCAATTTATGAATATATAGTAAGAAAAATGACACGAGGAGTATTAGAGTGTAGGAAGAGAGAGAGGTAGACGTTATTGAACCAAGCTGACTTAGAGGGCGGATAAATGTCTGATGACGTTATAAATAATCTTTACGGGGTCATAGAAGCAAATATCCACCTGTACATTTGCTTTAGCTACCACATTGTAAAAACAGAGTATGCCGTAGAGGCTGGGGTTACAATCCCTTTGGGGTAGCAAAAAGAGCATTGTCTCTGCTATTGAACGTTTGGATTTGGAAATTTATGATACCTGAATGTTGACTGTCCTCTTGACTCTTCCATTAATAATGTCCCGCAAGAATAACATAGTTAACAGGATTGCCATATTTGGTCCTTTTTAAAAGTCTTGGTCCTTTTTTGGGTCCCTTTCTTTTTTTTTTTGGTCTTTTTTTTTTTGTCTGCCAATAAAATCTTTTAGAAATCGATTGATATTTGAAAAATAAGCCACAAATAAGGAATTGGAGGTTCAGTCTCGCTAATGAAGAACCTTTATTGTTTTTAAACATGTTTAAAACATGCCAACCCTGTTCATGTGCTGGTAGGGCAGTCGTGACTAATTTTCGTTTCATGATCATGGACCGAAGTTGCAACAATGTGGCAGCCCGGTATACCCTGGGGGAAACTATACTACCCTAGTGCTCAGAGCCGACTAGGCTGAAGCCTCGACACAAAATTTGAGCGGCGCAAAATTTTTGAAAACAAAAAAGAAATAAAAGAAAAGGTGAGAATGAAGAAATGGCGGCGCAAGGGCGTGCATAGTAGTCTGGGTTGAACCCCCTTCTAGCGGTAGGGGAAAAATAATTTTTCCGTGGACAGAAGGCATTTATAAGGCCAGTGCAATAAGGCAAATCGCGAACGAAGCGAGCCAAGCATTTTTTACTCTTTTTTGACTTTTACTTTGGCACACGAACCGGAAAGACGTTACTTTTCCGCGTGACATTTTACGCGTTACATTTGAGGAGGAATGAAATAATAATTTCCATGGAAATTTATTTCGACATTTTCTTACGGCATTCAAAAGTACACGTTTTGCTCTATTAGAATCAATCGAAACCTTATTTTTGATTTTTTTTTAACCGCTTCATAAAATCGCGATTTCCTCACTTTTGATTGATCGACAAAGCGGGACCTTTTCTCTGTCACGTACACAAATAAAAACTTTTTTCTAAACTTTTTTTTTTTTTCGTGAAAAAAATTAGTCCCAGAACTTTTTGAGTACACTGTGTATGCATCTCGAGCGACTGCAGAATGACTTTTTCGCAACATCATTACATGGAAAGTTATCGAAATTGCGTTTTTTGTTAAATCAAACTCTTTGATTACATTCTGGAATCGTTGTCTCCCTAAATCGTGGAGAAAAAGATACATTTTTTGTGGATTGGTACTTGAAGTACGTAATCATTAACCTGTGAAACACTCTCGTACAGCGATTCGCTTGTACCTTGCTTTGTCTTTTGATATTGATCGCACTTGAATCGGCATGTTGCCGAGACAGTCTAAATGGCCTTCGACTATCGTATCTGGTTCTGCTTTCTTCTCTCAATAGCCAATTCACAGGGTATCTTATTGTATGTACTATGCTGCACTGCACGCGACAGAATAAAATTCACTCATATATTTTTCATCAACTTCATCCTCAGGAGATCTTCCGAATGACATAACAGACGAGAGAGCGACTCATTTACTGCCCTCGAGGCACCAGGGATCATACGTTTTTCTCGAATGCTTTCACTGCATCTGCTCGACTTACCAGTACCGGAGCTCAAAGAACTTTCACTGTTCGATTCCGACGAATCCCTCGGCTATGAATCATTTGATTGCTCATCATTGTATAAAATTTCAATAAGAACGTCAAAGTCACTCATACCTGTAATAAATCCTTAATAACAGAGATGCAAATAAACATCGTAAAAATTCTCTAATCTGACGAAACACTGTTCTTAAACTTTAAACGCGTTTTAGTCATAGGACGTCTTTCTTCTGAGCCGGTCACTATGATCATCTAGGCTGTTACAGATTTCGAAGATCCGTAGACGAAGTATCTTGAGCTTTTTTGTATTCGCCTCCTCGCCTCTTGAGAGATGCTCAGTGTTCTAAATATGATTTCCGAGCGTGCTTGTCAATTCTCCGAAAGTTGAAAAATTATCGTAAATTTTCATTGTACTAAACTCGGGGCGCATTGGTAGTGGTCCCTTTTCCCACGCGAAGGTGGGGAGAATTCGGATGTCTCTTTCCCTGACGCGAAAAATTGCTGTAGTCCTTCCCCAGCCTTTCGTGATTCGAATCCAAGTAACGAATTCGCTGGCATCGTATTTACGGCGAATTGCATATGCAATATTATTAACAGTGGAGTCAATCTGTCGATCGCGAGGAGTAATTGGGCGCACGTCACTGTTAAATGAGTGTTCATTTGTGGGTAGCGTTTTTTTATTTTGTACTTCTCCAAGGTTTGAAGTTTTCCCCTCTGATTTTTGTTCCCTTCCCTCTGCAGTCCAGATTAAGAAAAACTTCTTCCAATACCTCGCACCTTCCAGATCGGAAATTCATAGAAACTCCCCTTTAGTTGAATGGATTGATATGTACGAGTAAGAGTTTATTGATGGAATTGAGGACGAATATATTCAGATGTTGGTGAAAGTTGGCAACCACCTAAACTCTCGGTCTTCTTTGGCACAAGCCCTGGAGCTGGCTCCAGAAAGAAAGCCACAGTTCGACAAGCCCAAGCCCATGAAACAGAAGAGGAACTGGCAGGCTTGAAAAAGTTGTGGAAGGAGTAGTGGAGCAGGTGATGGAGGCGAAGAAGCGACCAAACATCGAACGTCCACACTGGACCGGAAAACGGTGATGCTTCCAGTGCGGTGAACTGGGGTATATTCGGGTTGACTGCCCCCAGAGCAAGAGTCGAACCGAAACAGGTAAACTGTGAGGCCGGGGTGTTGCGGGCCAAACATCTCCGGTAGTTTCCTAACCGGCCCACGCAATCATCGCCGTCAAGAGAACTGTGTGAAAGGAAAGCTTGGCTGGAAGACTATACTCTTCCGTGTAGACACTGGAGCATCGCATTCGATCCTCCAACGCGAGTTGGTTCCAGCTGAGAAGGTGGACCAGGAGAAGCAGTATGTCCTGCAAACAGCCACAGAGGAAACTGTACCAGTATATGGGACAGTCCGCCTCCGAGTCAAGCTGATGAGAGCCTTCCTCCAGCAAGAGTTCCTAGTGGCTGACATACAATATGCTGCAATCATTGGCTGGGATATGATGGTATAGGCTGATTATCAACCCTGAACAGCAGACCCGGAAGTATCGAGATTAGGTCGTAAAGTTCGAGAAAGCTGCCTACTGTGGACCCAGACAGCTGTATAAGACCAAAGCCAGGAAACTGCCAAAGGAACGGGCCGTCTCAACGCTAGGAGACAAGACAACATCATTGGAATTCGACCAGTGGGCCAGAGATGTAATCTGGGGTTTGAAGCCGTCGTAGAGGAAGACACTGGAGGCTCTTCTGAAGGACTTTACGAAGATCTTTGCCGAGAACAGTGACAATAAATTATGGCCGGATAGAATTGGTGCAACATCCGATTGATACTGGGGACAGTCCACCTATCAAGCAGTGCCCGTAGAGAGTCCCATTGGCAAGATAAGAGGAAGTTAACCAGATGATCAATGACCTGCCCAGACGGTGTTATCGAGCCGTCTTCAGGTCCATGGACATCCCCCATGGTGCTGGTACCAAAAAAGGATGGTACAACGCGGTTGTGTGTGGATTATCGTCGGCTGAATGATGTAACTCGGAAAGATAGTTACCCGGATGATAAATCTGTAGGATCTTCTGAAAATGTTTCCAAATTTTAGGATGTGTAGGAAGACGTCAGACTTCAACTGTAGTATTATTTTAAAGATATGAATTTATATATGCTTTAAGGTTTCTTACTGCAATACTTGGGGTGAGGAAATAATTTTATGCTGATCTTACTGCTGTGTGACGATCCTATATGTTCTTTGAGAAAATTTTTCGAAGATTCTGTGTTGCGGATTAGGAAGTAAGACTTCTGCAACAGTATTCTATAATAAGATACTAGTTTATATGCCGCGAGGATTCCTATTACAAAACTCAAGTTGAGACAATTTTCTCCTCATCCTGAGGCTGAGTGACGATCCTGTACATTCTTGAGAAAATGTTTTCAATATTCCAAAATGTGTAGAAGAAAGTAAGACTTCCCCCATAAGATGTGTTTATGAATGCCGAAGTAGTCCATCTACAGAGCTCATCTTGAGGACCTAATTTTATTCAAATCCCAAAACTGAGTGACTAGCAGGTACGTCCTTGGAAGAATGTATTCTGTTCACGGTGTATTGCAATAGGAAGTGGGGTTCCTCCAACCTGATGCATTTCAAATATGTAAGTGTATATGCCCGTAAGACCACTACTAGAGGAGTCAAGTTGAGGAAATAATTTTATGCCGTTTTCATAGCTGAGTGGCAAACTTGAAGGTTTTCGAGAAGATTTTTTCTAAAATTCTATGATTGGTAGTAGGAAGTAAGACTTCTCCAATAGTATTCTTTCAGTAGACATGATTGTACATTATTCAAGGGTTCCTACTACAAGTCTCAAGTTGAGGAATCAATTTTCATAATGATCTCACAGCTGATTGTCTTATCATGTACGGTCCTTGCAAACAATTTTCCGGAACCAGGTACATTGTAGAAGCAAGTGGGTTATCCCCGCAAACAATTTTTTCTAAAATTCTATAGTGCGTTGTAGGGAAGTGGGATTTCGGTGTCAGAATGTTATTCCAAGATGTAAATAGGCACCTCTTTGGAAATTTTTTTACAAAACTGAGGTTGAGCGGATACTTTGTGATGATTCTAATGCAGTGCTTCTCTCATGTATATCTATAAGGAAATATTTTCCGAATTTCGTAAATTATAGGAAGAAATAGGAGTGCTCTAAAATAATGCTTCTTAGAAATAGAAATATATCAAGGTTTGGGTTTCCTACTACAAAATTCGCTTTAACAGAATACTTTTCTAATTATTTCAATGTAAAGCACCTGACAATTATGTCAATGAAAAAATTTTCCAAAAATTTCAAAATCGTGAGGAGGAATAATTCATAGTTTTGAAAATCATTCGTCGGCATTGGGTTATTCTGTCCTCGTCTTACGAAAACCCAGTTTCCTACTGCAGTATTCAGGGAATCGTAAAAGCCAAGATTTGGCGCGCTAGTTTCTTTTGTGTCAATTATTAATTTATGAAAATTTGATCGTCATAACGGTGAAACAGTTCGTGGTTTGAGTGCGCGAGCGGTGAAGTGTTATTTTCAATCAAAAGTTGTAATTCTTCCCTCTCCAATCTCTCCAATTTTTCCCCAGAAATTTTCATATTTTCTTGAAGCTCCTCTGTTCTACGATAATCAGTGCATGTTCTCAATCGATTCCTTTCAAAACCGAAGTAGGAAATTTGAAATTTTCTGTTCCCATTTCCTGCTAGAATTCAGGAGTTATTTAGGCAATTTATGCACCATCTCTGTTGGAATATTAGTCCTTATTTATTTATTTTGTTTATTTTACAAGGTGGTGCAGTCAACAGTCAAGGAGACCAATTACAGACTGCACCACCCATATAATATTGGTACATATAATAATACAGTAATAGAACAAATGACAATGATAATCATGACAATAATAATAATAATAATAATAATAATAGTAATAAATGTCCGAAGAATAGTATATTAAAAAAAAATTTTATTTAAAAAAAAATTAGAAAAAAAAAACATACGCCTACGACACGCAAAACATCGTAATCAATGAAAATAAATATTTCCCTATGGATGGAACATTCTCGCCTCTGAAAGTGTTAAATAAGTGTTTAGTACACATCTTAATTTTAAGCGCATAGAAAATGAATACAACAAAATTTAATTAGCCGCCGAAACGCGGCGAATCATTCCCATGACTTGGGCGACGTTCAAATGCGTATCCTCGAAATTTTTTTAATGAATTGTTTTCATCTGCATAATATTGTTCAGTAACATAGTCGTGTTCGTGATGAGAAGGAACCTTAAGTGTCTTTCCACTCGGTTTACGAATCGCTCCAGTTCCTCCTCCCCCCCCCCCCTCAAAGTCATGGGATCAGTTCCATTTTCACCTTCCTCGGGGGATTCCCCTGACGTATCCGCATCACGAATTGAAACATCTAAACTAACTTTGGCCCCTTTTGGCGGATCCAGGGGCATTAGAAATATGGTATCTACCCTTTTTGGCCAACACAGTGACTCTAAACTCAAAATTATACGCAATTCAGACCAGAAAAACGTCAGGATGGTAAAACAAGCAGACAGACAGACTGTTATCCCGCCAGACTGACTAGAAGAAAGGTTTCCAGAGTAAAGAAACCATTCTCGAAGTATTTGTATTGTGCTGAATTTATTACTACCTCTCCTCTGTTGCTTTCCTTAATGGCTGTGTATAGAAACCGGCGAATACTCGAGTAATTGTCGGCGAACAATAACCTCCCCTTTTTTCGGCGGACCGAAAGGACCAACCGGTAATGACCGAAAATACCGCCGGTTATTTGTTATTTTCGCGAGCCAGAAAAATTAGGAATAAAAAGAGGATACAGCGTAATGGCTGTTTTGTCGCGCCAAGATGTTTCTTTTAATAACCGTACAAATCCTGGAAATTTGTCTGGAAAGTGTTAAGGACCGACGCGTGGACAAAGCGATGCGATTATTTATTTTTTTTTGAACAAATAATAAGAAAGATACAAGAAAATGGCACTTTTTTCCGCGAGTGTGTCGATGATAATGGCGGAAACGATAATAATTTCTGGGTTATTTTCTATTATGATTATTATATCGTGTATAGTAGATATAGTTAGAAAGAATGAAAATTATGTGCGAGAGAACACTCTGCGGTGTTGTATTCCGATGATCGTTTTGCGGGTCCGCGGAAAGAAAGAAGAAAACTTGATTTCTTCCTTCGGTTGATGTAAAAACCGGCAGTAATAATTTGGCGGTGGCGACACTCTGCACGACCGAAAAATTATATTTTCGGTTATCGTCTTTCTTCTAGACTAGTCAACGTATCCTTTTTGTGAAGGGGATGGGGGATGAATGGAAACTTCGAGTGGCCGAAAATGCCAGCTAACTTGGTTGGCGCGGACTAAAGGGCATGAAAAGTTAGTTTGCGTAGCTCCAAAAAAAAAGTCAGAAATTTGTTTACAGGCCCAACTGAAGAGAGCTGCTGCCGCGCCGTGTACTATATGCTTTGAGTCGAATAGTTTGCTCCGTATTTTGAGACTCCTCAGGCCGAGAATTCGCATGTAGTTCAATTGTACTGAAACACAGGATAGTAGTGCAAATATGAGGAATACATTGACCCCGTCCATTTAAGCCGCAGGGGTCTGTGTTAAGTCCTTACCTCTTCACATTCTTTATAAATAATCTATTAGCTGTCATTAAATACTCTAAAGTCTTATTATATGCTGAGAATATGAAGTTATATCACAGCCTCGTTAGGATTATATGCAACTGCAACACGACCTTGATGCACTTGTATAATGGAGTGTAGAAAATTATTTGCCTTTAAACTACAAGAAGTGTGAGAAAATTTATTTTACACCGAAAAGAAAGGTTATATGCTATGAGTTATGATAGAAGGTGAAAAACTAAGAAAAGTGCACTTAATTTGAGACCTTGGGATACTATTGGACTCCAAACTAACCTAAAAGGATCACATTAGCCAAATCACTATGAGGGCAACTGGAAATTCAGGTTTCATTATGCGGATAGGTGCATACTTTTCGAACATGATCACATTCAAAATACTGTACTTCGCACATACATCTTCCACTTTTGGTAGACAATAAATTAAAATATCAACTTTAGTTATGGTCAGGGCCGTCTTTAACTATGCTGGGGCCCTTAGGCACACAAGAATTTGGGGCTCTTTTAGAATGTAAAGAAAGCGAATTAAACAAAAAAAATTTATTTTGGATAATCAAATATAATAATATAATATGTTATTAATTATATGTTAGCGTATGCTGTTGGTTTTTGACTCGTTTTGTTTAAGATAATGGTTTCCTTCGGGATTTCTGTTGAGCAAAGTCTTCTATTATACTCGTATCCTCAAAGTCAATTGTTTGAAGGATAACACTTTCTATGCTCATTATTGACAATTTACTTAGGCGTTCTTGCAACATTGTTGTTTGTAATTCATTTTTTATCCTCTTAAGCTGCGAAAAGGATCGCTCTCCACTACAATTAGTAATATTAAGCAGATGAATATTCTTGTAGCAACTTCAACATTTGGAAAAGTTTCTTCTAATTTATCTGACTTTATAAGTTTATGTAAGGCTGAGATATTTAAATCCGCTGATTGTTCTGGTATGTTTCTTAAATATTGGCTTAAATGTAAACATTCTGTTTTAAGTTCATATGCATTAATGTCTTCATGATAAAATTCTGCAAATTCGTTGCATTTTTCAGTCAACTCGTCAGATTCAATTGTTGTTAACTGACAGAGAAAACTAAATCTATTATGAATTTCTTGGTATGCTGCCAAAAGTTTATTTAAATGTGTATTTAATGAGTCAATTATGAGAATGAAAGTATCTACACCAAATTTTGCCTTGCCTCTCTACTGTGCAGTCTCTGATGATCCTTCACAAAAAGTGATGCGTGTGCTGTGAATTTTTTTTCTTTCTAATTTATCTTTGTAGTCAGCATGTGGAATTTTTTCTTTAGCAGCCGTTTTATAGTGATCAAAATTATTGCGTGCGTTATTGACATAACTGACCAGAGATTCGTAAAGTTTTGCAACAACGTCCATAGTCATAGTGCTATTCTGTAAACTTAGACTTGTTTCATTCATAATTCCTAAAAAATCATTCCATATTTCTTTCAAATTTTTTTTTTTTTTGCTAGGCTTTGGGCTTTGTTTCTAGTGTCTCCTGGTTGATTGATGTCAGTTGCAATGAATGACAATGCTTCAGAAATATTTGAATAACCATTTTGCAAAGCATTAATAGCATTGGCACGTGCAGACCATCTAGTATCCAAAAGAGGCTTCAGGATGCTATTTGCACCTAAATGCTCTATCAAAATTTCCCATCGTTTGGTCGAAGCTGAGAAAAAATTGTACAATTTTTTTGTGAATTGAAAGAATGCTACTGCTTCAGTAACACACTCAACAGCCTGAACACCAACCAAATTTAGCGAATGTGCCGTACATGGAACATAAATTGCATATTCGCATACTTCTTTTATTCTTGACTGAACACCAGAGTACTTTCCAGACTTATTTGATGCATTGTTGTAGCTCTGCCCAGAACAATCTTTTATGGGGATATTAAGGCTTTCAAAAAAGTTCAAAATGGTGTTTGCTATATATTGTGCATTATGTTCATTCATAGGCAAAAATTGCAAAAATCTCTCAATAGGCTGTCCATCTTTATGTATCTAACGATGAAAGTGAGCTGGTTAACGGGGGACAGATCTGGCGTAGAATCTACATTAATAGAGTAGTATTTTGCTGATTTAAGTTCTTTGACGATTGTTCTTAAAACTTGCTGTCCCATTAAATTAATGAATTCATTACAAATATTTGCAGATAAATATGATGTATTTCCTTTTCCACAATGTCTATAGTTTCGTATGTGATCACGTGATCAGTAAGAAAAGGATCAAATTCACTAATCAGTAGTAGAGTACTTATGTATGTTCTGGCGCAGTGAACAATTTCTCACTTTTTCATTCAATTTTCACAACTTTCAACAATCCTAAAAATTCCTCAAGTTTTCACATTGAGATTCTCCCCATTTTCATAAGAAAAAGTCGTAATTTTCTCCTGATTTTTGTGAACCCCAGAATTTATATAGTATTTTTAAAATTTTTAAAAATAGAAGATTTGTTGAACGTTTTCTTTCATTTTATTTTTTGGGTGGGCTTATATCTGCAGGTCTTTTACTGACGTGTTATATGATGATATGATGGGCTAAAAAAAAATTTTCAAAATTGTTATTGAAAATGTTTACTTTTGATATGTTGTACATGTCTGATTTTTTATTATACAGATAATAGTACTGATGAATAGCTGTAGTGTAAAATAAAATGTTTTAAAACAATATCTAATGTGTTCAATTCAGTCTAATCCATCTTTTATGTCAAAGAATACGCTCAAAAAAAAAGTCAGCAAAAACTGGTTGCTATATTGGAAATGGTCAGATTCGACCATATATGTACATCATCGTGTATATTACGCACAATCTATTCCGTTTCATTTTTGCCCATAGTATTAAAAGTGGTCCAATTCGACCGTCTGTACATCTGTACATTGTCGCATATATTACGCATGATTCATTCGGTTTTTTACTTGTAGTGTTATTTCAAAGAAAACATGCACAGATTATTCTTGTCACAAATTGACAGGGTGTAAGTTGTCGAATTTATTGATGATTGATTTTTAGGATTAAAAAAATGATGGAGGCTAGAAAAAGGTTGAATAATATAGAAACCTAATGAGAAATTGATACAATAATTTAAAAATTATGAGATTTAACTTTATGAAAACTTTTGAAGAAATGGTTTGATTTTGCTTAAAGAATTGATAAATATTCTTTGTCATTTTTTGATGAAATTTTTGGATCTTTAAAAGTCATGAAAAGATGAGAAAAAACTGTGAAATCTTCAACTGTGCTAGAATGGAAATCATGATCTGTATAGGAGATAGAAAAATAGGAAAAAATAGAAAATTCATAATTATTTGATACAAAGTTGATACCAAAAATTCAAAATTTTGTAACCCTACTTCACAAAAAATTACGAGAAAGTGACCTATTTTTCTTCTAAAAATAACAAAATATTTACTTTGGAAAAATCAGGGTTTTTTTAATTTTGCTGAGTGTGGAAAATTTTGGTAAAAAATAGAAAAAACCTCGAGTGCGCTTGAGTGCACCAGAACATAACATGAGTACTTCAGTTTTTCAGGATAAATCAGAAATGTTAAAATAACGGTTGCACTAATGAAAAAAAGTGAAGTATGATAGAATGGAAATCATCATCTATATAGAAGGTAGAAAAATAGTGAAAATGTAGAAAATTTATAAAAATTTGATACAAAAAATTGAAAATTAGACGAATAATTTTGGATGAAATAAAATGAAAGAAAACGTTCAGCAAATCTTCTACCGGTATTTTAAAAATTAAAAAAATATATAAATTCTAATTTCGGATTCAATTCTACCTTTGAACTGGCGGAATAAACTCCTGAGCATTTACATTTAATGGTCTTATGTTCATGTCATACTCAATCATGGGACCGTCTTCTACATTTGTACCAAAAATACTCAAAAATATTGGCACGAAAAAATCATTTATAGAACCAAAAGCTCTCACTAAATTTTCCTATCATTTTTCTCAATTTTTATAACTGAAGACGAATATTCGAATATATTTGCTATAGCTTCACAAAAAAAAACATTTTAAATTGTTCAAATCTTTTTTACGGAACACATGCTCAACATCTGTTAAATTCTCTTCAGATTTGATAATAATATCGTTGTACATTTTTAGCAATTTATCGTTTAAGACTTCAATACGAGGATCATAATCAGGATTAATGAATATCAAGTGTAACCAACGCTGACGTCGCAAAAATATTCGTTGAGATTTCGGCTCCGCAGGAAATTTCATAGTTTTTTTTATCAAGCTTACACATTGATTGATGAACAAAGCTGCATTGGTAACATACTTTGAGTTTCGATAGATTGAACGTGCCTTCAAACTTTTCTGCAAACAAGATAACTAAATGTGAAATTTTTATAAAGAAAAAACTACATTTTCGCAACCCTGACAACGTCAACATCTTCCAAATACTGATCATATCAATACTGTTCATTTGTGGATTATTTCATGAAAAATGAGAAAAAAATCGACATACGCAGAATTTTTACGTCTGTAGAGGTCTTGAAAACACTATCTCGGTAGACGGATTTTTTATACAAAGGTTATTATTAATCTGAAATTGGCTTTCCTTTTCGGCATATTATGACTCAGAACTTACTCCTACGTGAAAAAACTAAAACCTCATTATCAGCTACGAATTTTTACAGATAAATCAATTGACACACGATCTTGAGAAAATCTGAATGAATTTCGTAACCTGGAGAATCCTTATCACATGATATTTCGTCAACAAAGGAGAAAAATGTTTCCTTATTAAATATAACTTAAAAATGAATCCTAAAAATAAGATCTCAATAAGTGTTATAAAAAATGAATGTGGAAGAGGAGACACAAATATTGCTCAATGGATTCCGTTTTTCAAAGTGCATAATTTCTTTGCAAATAAAACAATAAGACAAATAGAATACTATTTGAGAAATTATAGAATTTATGTATCTTATAGAGGAAGGGAAGTAGCAGAAAAGTTGAGTGAATTATATCAAATATTAATTCAAAAAATTGATCAGTCTAAATTACCTCAATTAAATAGATTACAAACTGATTTTGAATTAACAAAGGAGGACATAAATACATGGTTTACTGAAGCTCCATTCAAATTTCATGATGATATATTTAGATCAAATAATAGGAATGATCTAAAAATTAGACCTCGATTTGTAGATGAAAATTTTGCAAGTAGACATGCACAATTTGATATTGAAAATGAATGGGGAACTGAAGACTTGAATAAGTTTTTAGATATTATGAAAAAACCTACTTTTAGTCTTCTCAAAAAATGGTTGAAAATGCATGATGGAATCAGAGCTAATTTTTGTGTTACAGCAACCTATGAAAGAAGGGGTCATACAGAAATTATTCAGACTCAACAAATGCATTTACAAACTGAAAATTATGCAATACTTTCAGAATCTAACTCAGATGAGATATATGAAAATGTTATTAATTATATATTACAAAGACAGGAAAATATACAAGATAATTTAGAGGGAACACAGTGGGTTTTATTATCTATTGATAGCTTCAGATGATCCACTCAGAGCTGGTTCTTTCATATCTCAATGTGAAAACTTGAGGAATTTTTAGGATTGTTGAAAGTCGTGAAAATTGAATGAAAAAGTGAGAAATTGTTCACTGTGCCAGAACATACATAAGTACTCTACTGTCGGTTCTAAGCACCCCAAATAATTCTCATTATTTTGCGATCCCAATATCTCATTATCACCACAAAAAGCAAGACCTCTTGATGCTAAAAATTTCACTACTGCAACAATCCTAAGCACATTCTTCCAATAGTTAATTTCTTTATTATATTGGGACAACAACTCGCTATCAATTCGTCCAGTAGTTTTCATTCTTGTAACATAATTCATCATAAATTGTCTGTGCTGCAAGCTGTTCTCATGCTCCATCAATAGGTTACTTATATGCTTCCAATCGTTATATCCATTTGGAGAACTCAAATTAGTGCCAGTAGTGGTATGAAATAGACGGCAGCAATAACAGTACACAGATTTCTTTGCTGGTCAATAGAGGAGCTATTTTCTTTCCAAAGACTCACCATTCGTCAGTATATGGGTAAAGATACGAGTATTTTTACTCAAGTATCTTGTTTTTGTTTTACAATTTGAATCTGAAAAGCTTGTAGAAGTTTCGAAGAATTCGCAATTTTTATTTTGGAAAAACTCTGGCCCTTTTCAAATCCAAATATTACGGACTTCTTCCGTTAAAATGTCACAGTATGTACCAGGGTCATGCGATACATAGATTCATTCTCCTGGCTTGCAATTATTAACTCACAGTGGCTTAGGTGATGAAGATGAAGAATCCCTCAGCTTATTTGTTTCTTCAACCATAAAAAACGAAGTAAGCTTAGGAAGTTTTGCCGTTTTTTCTTTTTGAGCTATAACTCTTTTTCTTTTTTGTGAACCACTTAAATGAATGTTCTTTTCGACATAATGAAATAATGTTTAAACGAACAAATCAACACTTCTATTATTATACACAATGTATATCAAACAAAACTAAATCGCTTCACTTCTGTCCGACTGAAAGTTTGTTGTTAAATTAAAAAATACGAATATCATCCCTTTTCGCGAACGATTTCACGAAACATAAAGCCCAGCAAGCAGCAACGCTAACCAAGACAACGATGAACGCAGTTAAGCATACAGACAGGGTTGCCAACTGATCTTTAGAAAAGTACCTGTATTGTTGAAAAAAAAAATACCTGCATGGACCAAAAAATCCCTGAAAATTTTTCGCGATGATCATTGCATCTTGCATCAGATACACTTGTTTTTCGCATTTCGTGACTGAATGTGGATATTCGTTTTTGCTTCACTTGTTTAAATTTATAAAATAAAATTTCATAAATTCAACATTCATACATCATATAGAATTGAATCAGTAATTGATTTTTATTGAATAAATTTCTGCATTTGAGAAGTGATTGACTGTGCTATATGAGGAGTCCTCCGGGGCCCACCTGAGGATGGGGGCCCTGAGCACGGGCCCCGTGTGCCCTTATGGTAAAGACGGAACTGGTTATAGTGTAAGCTTTGTTGAATTACTTCGATGAGACTCTAATTGGCCTTCACAATCAACATGTATAACCAACTGACAGGTTTTTAATTTTTTTGTGATTGGTTCCAAGTCAGTATCGAGTAAGTCTTCGGAAGAGACTGACAACGAGGCAGAATTTTGGGATTCACATAAGTAAGGAAATGTGAGATAAAAATTGAGAAATCTTCAACTGCGCTGTAGAGCTGAAATCATAATCTGTATAGGAGGTAGAAAAATAGATGAAATGTAGAAAATTTCTAAAAATTTGATACAAAATTGGTACAAAAAATTGAAAATTTTAGAACCTGACTTGACAAAAAATTATGAGAAAACGTTCCATTTTTACCTAGAAAACGGATGATTTCTCACAATGAAAATTTAAGGGATTTGTAGGATTTATAATAGTAATGAAATATGGGATAGAAATTGAGAAATCCTCAACTGTGCCAGAAAGAATATAATGTATCTACTGAGCGACTAGGAGGTGTAGCAGGATCAATTTCACGATGAAAATGGAGAAAAACAAAAACTGAATCCTGTATATATAGTAAGAAAGTTATAAAGATTATGTCTTTTTACATCTTACGTTGCATCTGAACGCCACCTGTCTACATCACGGTATAAGGTAAAGGGAGAAAGGTCATCATCGGGATAGAGAAAGAGTGTGTGTTGAACACAAGCATTACTCAACAAAAAATAAGTTACGAACATTTAATTTGATAACAGGGCGTACAATCCAAATTCAGAATCTTCAAAATCGAATCAACTGGAATTACTTCGATTTCACAGGCATTGTATTGATGGTATTGACTATGATATCGATTCCGGCTCGGAGCTGTTCTTCGGTGATGATGAGTGCGGGTGAAAATCTCAAAATATAGTCTTTGATATGTTTGGTGACCAAGCCGTTGTTCTTCAATGCGTAAATCACTTCCTTCACGTCGAGCAAGTCTGAAATAATCAAGAACCAGATATGTCGGTTTTATGTAGCAAATACTCGATGGTTTGGCTCATACAGCCGACTGATCTTACTTTTGTCAATCTCGATCGCGTTGAGCAGACCTTGTCCACGCACTACCGGCGCCCTCGTCTTGTCCAGTCGTTTTGACAGTTCGGAGCGGAAAATATCGCCCATTTTAGCCGAGTTTTCGATCAAATTTTCCTGGACGATGACGTCCAACGCGGTCATCGCTATTTTACACGCCAGCGGGTTACCACCGTAGGTAGAACCGTGAGTGCCAGGCGTGAAGCAATCCATTATGTCGCTGTTGGCCAACACTGCCGCGATCTGAAAAGTCAAAACAACGAGTATTGATTACAAGGGTTGTAAATTTACTGTGTCGGGAATAGTATTGGTAGATCTCTGTTTACTTCGTGTAAGTACGATCGTCCGCCATTTTGACTTCAACTGTGCCCGTGGAAGCCGAATCCGACTATGCGGAGCGTACCCCGTAGTTAATTCGACATCGACAGGCGCGGTTGAATTCAAAATGGCGGACGATTGTGCTCTTTTATCTAGAGCTTTAGTATTAGTAAAGTATGAAATATAATCAGGGGCCAGACTAAAGAATTCTTTGAGAGTATGTTCGAGTGTATAATCCACAGATCGAAGGAAAATTAAACATTTTGGGGCTTATACCATTGATGTATGGGGTCCTTCCCGCGCTCGTCGGGGTCTGATGTGCTACTTTCTCAGTAGGGTTAGTCGGGGTAGTTTGCCATTGCCTTTTCTAAGATTTGTTGCGTGTGGAGGCATCGTGCATTGCTGGGTAGCAATCATCTCGAGCATTAATGAAAGTCAAAAAGAACCTCATTAGTTCCAGGAGGGAATGAGCGTCTACCAAACCTATTCTATGTTATTTGTTCATAAATATCCTCTTCAGCTCTCTTTAACGAAGCTAGCTGATTCAGTTGCTTGTAGTTGGAGGATGAATAATTTGGTGGCGTAGATACGGAGGGGAAGGTGGGTTCAGGCGACGCCTCCCCCAATAATAAAGTATCAAAGAAGAAAGACGTTGTAGAAATATGCATGTGAAGCATACAGAATGGGTTGTACGTATAGTTTTTATTAACCTCTTAGTTCTTCTCATTCTTCCAAAATTGATCGTGAGCTACGCCACTAGAATGAGTCAAGAGAAAAGCTGTGTTTATGTTGAGTGATGTGGTGGTCATGGTATGCAGATACAGTGATGGATTTAGGGAGCCATGCCGAGATGACAGTCCAAAATATGTGAGAATAGGTGTACCTAGTTTTACCGACTTCCGCGTTATGAGTACTTTGATCACTTTCTCGTCCTCATGATAATAATTGAATGAGTTCATGAAAGAGAACTACTTAAGACTTTCGAACGATTTGAACTACTGTCAAAGTTCTCTTACTGACTTTGAAAATGAAAACGCCTTTCAAAGTATGATGCCAAATTCTTTCAATTCATTGGATTCTCGACCAGGTGAATTTGTACAGAATTTTCGGTGTTTTGTCACAATGCTATCTAATCTTTTTACTCACCTAGGGAGGAGGTGAAATTCTCATGACTAAGATCATTCAATCTTCAATGATCGTGTAGGAATCTGTTAGACTTTTCAAACTTTTGCCTTGCTGAAACTGTTCAAAACTCAGTTCGGACTATCTGGAACTCGATGAAGACATTTTCTAAAACTCTTAAGGTAACGATGTCTTGAAACTAACTCAGACTCATCAGTGCTCATTTAAAACTCTCCCGGACCTATTTAAAGCTTCCTGAGTCTCCTCTTGATATCTCACTGACTACCCGAGGTTCGTTCACTACTTTTCGCAAGCGGCGAGGGGACGAAACTCACGTTGTTGTTTGATTCAATGTCCATGATTACAATCCTAACAAAATATTATGTTTTTCTGTTTTAGGTAAGTGTTCACCATGTTTCTAGTTGTCATTTGGTCCTCATCGTGGCGTAATTTGTAAGTCTCTTTTTTAATTTTTTTACTCTCAACCCGAGCTCTAGAATTCGCCTTTTCGAGCATTACCTCAGAGACGTCAGGGAGGCTGTTAGGGCTGTATTAGCCCTCTTCACATCTTGCCGAAAAAAAGACCTAGGTCGAATTGTAGCGAGTCGCTACGTGGGCTCGAACCCAGGATCTCCGGATTCCGAGACCAGCGCTCTATCCACTCGGTCAGCCAGATCCCGATAACGTTAAAATGGGTATACTATGTACAGGGTGAATTGTAGCTGCAGGGGTGAATTAATCCTAGTTATAGAATTGAACTATGTATAGACGCGGCTGACTCCGAAAGTAAAATCAGTTAATACTTTCCTTGGGTCAGAGGAATGACGTGAAGTATATGCCCCTGACATATTGATAGCAAGAGGGTGTGGGGGAAATTTCCACGCCCCCCACATTCCAGTTCATTTTTTTTCTTCTGTGGCACTTGGACTGCTGAATGGGACACGACTAATTCTGAGAAACATGTACACGAATGCACTGGATCTGGAAATAATAACTGGAGTGGAGTGCGGTCGAAGGATATTATTCCCAAGAGTGGACCTGTCGCCAGCGGATTCCACCTTGCCTTTTTCATTCAAAAGGAGACAATTTCCAATAAAGTTAGCCTTTTGTATGACGATCAACAAGGCCCAGGGACAAACGCTGGTGAAGGTTGGGATAAATCTAGCCGAGTATGTCTTCAGTCATGGACAATTCTACGTAGCTCTGTCGCGGACAACTTCGTTTAATAATTTAAAAATCCAAGTACAACCTGGAAGCTCTAAAACTGCGAATGTGGTGTGGAAGGAGGTCCTGTAATATGATAACTTTATAAATTTTTGTAATTTTCATTTTCATTTTTTTTTTTTTTTTTTTTTTTTTAAATATATAGAATAGAGATATGTGGTGCGCTGCTAGTACACCCATTGAAAGTAATAAAAGCCCGCCTAACTTTTACTCGAAGGGTTTCCCAATTTGTAAACTATTTAAGATACGCGGAACGCAAACATTGAATACAAAATAGTCTGATTCGCACTCTGGGCATTTTTCTAACTAATACATATAGATATGAGTGTAAATGTAGTAACTTGAATTAAAGCTCACTTCGTTAGCAACAAATTAAATAAAAAAAAATTCAGATCGGACGCGTACAGATTAAGTTATGGTCCATGAAACGAACATGCAATCCGCCATTTTCCAAGCATGCTAAGCCACCATTTTCATGTTTTCATTCGCCGCGCAACCTCGATCTTTATCGCGGGCAGCCTCGATCGTCGCCGGCAACGCGTTCAATCGTCGATGGAAGAAGTAAGCAGTGTTATCAACCCTCTGGAAATTGTCTGAGATCTTAGGCAATTCTAGATTTCTCAGGCATTTTCCAGGCACTTAAGTATTTACTAGATTTTTCCGGCATTTCCTCAGCACTCAGGTATGTCTCGGCAATTTTGCTGCATTCTGAGAGTTACGAACTATCATTCTTTCATTCATCAGTTGGCTGCAAGTCTGCTGTCTGTTTTTGTTGATAAAGTGAAAAACTACAGCTTAGAAAGTCTAATGAAGTAATGGTTTTAGTTGTTAGTTGGTGTGTCAGTTCTAGTGCTATGTTCGAAGAATAAATGATTTACTCGAACTCGTGTTCCAAAAATTTTACTGCAGTCTCCGGTAATCTTGGGCATTTTTAGTATAATACAATCCCAGGCAACTCTGAAGTTGTGAGTTGGTAACAAAGGATTAAAAAAGATCGGAGTCGGGAGGATATTTTTACATGGATATATCGTCCAGGCGACCGCGTTGACGCACTACCCACGTTCCAGTATCTTTTTTAGTCGTCTATTTTCGGCGTCGCTCGGTATTCTTCGTGTCGGCTAGTCGAAATGTAATGGAACGAATGACCGCGTAAAGAGGAATACGCAGCTAGATATGTCATGATGGTAACGTTTTTCTGCGGAATTTTTCTCTTCTACATGGTGAACCATCAGACATACCCATGTCAAAATGGCGGCTCAGCATGTTCGGGCGTACAGTGTTGTTATCAAAGTGGTCAGACTACAATTCATACTCACAGGATACACACCGCCGGAGAGCGCTTTTCCTAAAATCAGTACATCCGGCCTCACTTGTTCGTGATCAACAGCTAGCATTTTGCCAGTACGTCCCAGACCAGCCTGTACCTCGTCGTCGATCCACAGCACGTTGTACTTGGTGCACAGTCTGCGTACCTCCTTGAGGTAGCCGACGTCGGGCACCACAGCCCCGGCTTCGCCTTGAACTGGTTCCACCATGAAAGCGCATATGTTTGGATCTTTGAGTTTTGCCTAAAAATAAATTAAAAAGAAAACGCGGGTAAAATCGAGACTAGTGCATTTTGTAAAGTGAGATGGAATCTGGTACATACTTCGAGCTTCTCTACGTTATTGTAAGGAACTTTGTGGTAGCCGGGCATCAATGGTTCGAACTCGCGGTAGCTGGTCGGGTCGCAAGATGACGAAATGGCGGCTAGTGTGCGTCCCCAGAAGTTGCCTTCGGCGAATATGATTCCCGCTTGACCTTCGGGAATCTTCTTAACCCGGTAACCCCATTTGCGAGCCAACTTGACAGCCGTTTCGCCGCCTTCGACTCCTATAATCAAAATTCGATTCCAGTTATGACAGTGGGTTGTAGTGTTCGAGCTTCCATCTTCCCCCGACATCCGGAGCACTCAGAATGCACATTCTTACCCGTATTCGTGAGCAACACTTTGTCGTATTTCATCATGGAAGTAAGCTTCTCGGAAATTTCATAGAGCAGATTGTGGCAAATAGCGCGAGCTGTGTGGTGCAGAATGCCCACCTGCTCGCGCATACTCGCTACGATCTTCGGATGGCAGTGACCCTGGTTGAGAGTGGCGAAACCTGCGAAGAAGTCCAAGTACTTCTTTCCTTCCACGTCCCACATGTACACTCCTGTCGACAAACACAAGGAACTCAGAAAAGTATTTTCATACTAAGGGGAGAATAGTCGGTAAAACGTTTGTAGTGGTGCTCTGTTCGTGGGGTTAGAACGGAGCTGGCCTTAGAGGCTGCGAAAATGTGTGACAGGGCTTCGCGTCAATGAGAAACATGCAAGATCTCTTACCCTAATACATACATTAGAATAAAGAGACAAGTTTTAAATTTAGAGGATGATGCCAGCTAAAAAGTTATACTCGTACAAATAACTGCTGTAAAATCTCATTGAATAATACTTACTTTCGCCCAGATACTGAGAGTTAAGAGAGATTTAAATATTATTTTAAGACCCTTCTGGATTTGTTCGAAACGCTTCAAGATTCGTGTAACCGTGCAACAATGTTAAGGATTCTTTAACGCTACTCCGGACTCTTTTGAGATTATTCCAGATTGGATTTTGACTTTTCATATTCCAGATCGGGTTATGACTTTTCAGGACTTTCCAGCGTTGTTTGATACTCATCGAGATCTTTCAGTATTTATTGCAGACTGGCTGAAACACTTCTGAGACACTTTCACATCTACTTGAAACTCGTTTAAACTTGTTCAAGACATTCCGGGATTCATATAGACAGATTTGAGAGTCTTTTAAACCTTCTGAACAGTGGCGTGTGCATTCCAGGCAAGTAATGTTAGCATGTTTTCATACACAGAGTATCAACTTCAATTTGTAATGGATGAAAGATAATGAAACATTGGGCAAAACAGCGACTGTATTGACGCTTACGACGCTTATGCTTAAGTATATAAATAAATTCAAGGGAGATGTACACTGTTTGGCGTTCGGCAATCCTTGTACATGTATTTGTATGGGCCAGCAAGGTGTGCGTCGGATCTAACGCTTCTTTTCCATACTGCATGTAACATTGCACGACTTACACTCCACCTCCGTGTTAATTACCAACACAAAAACACACTAGCATATTCAGCGCGATGAAACCTGTGCGTTTGGTTGCGTCCTGGAAGCGTTTCTTAAAACGCTTCCGACTCGGCTTGGCTACACACGAACGTCAAAGTTGACAGTGCAACGTGATTATGTTCTTCTCCTAGTCGCCGCGTTATGTTTGAATGCTTCGTGTTTTTTTTTGCCCACAAAATGCGTATTTGAGATCTTATTGGAAAACCATTTTCGCGACTTACTCTTAATGAACAATTAGAAATTATTAATGGTGGGAAGCCTAAATTAGAATTACCATTTTTTAAAACTGAGCAAAAGAGAGGTGGTTTGAGTTCTACTACTAGACATTGCCACATATCGCATTATGAAAACATGTTGTTTGCTAACCGGTTGTGAAGATGGTGGAAAACTGTTTTGTCGGCCATGTCTATTCAAGGACGTACCGATAGGGAAGGGGGAAACTCCCCCCCCCCCCGCAAGAATTTTTCACTTAGCAGTTGGGAAAATCCAACAAGTCAAACGTGTTTTTTTTTTGTTTTTTTTTTTAAATTTGGTACTTGGTAATTTTGAGTTGAGTCAGTTTGGACTTTCACAATTTTTGCCCCCCCCCCCAGGAAAAACTGTTGTCTATTATTCGTCCTAGAAAAGAATAAATGCATATGGAATGACCCTACACAGGGATACGACAATTTGAATAATTTCATCAATGCCGTTTTGTAGTAGCATGTTTCATACTTTTATTCTGATTTTCACTTCACCTCTACGCTCATTGCTTACCGCCTAGGAAAAATCACTGCACGCCACTGCTTCTGAAGCTTTACCGAACTTATTTAAGATTCTTTAAGACTTGTTTGTACTATTTATGGTTGCACTGAAGCTGATGCCATCGAATAACTCAGCACTGATTCATGACTCGAAACTACTTGCGTCATTCTCGAGTAATCGGTGGCTACAAGGATATAACCCTGATCCTCCTAATCACCGCAGATAACATCAGCAATTTATTCCAGAAGGACGTGCCTCCCTCGACCCCACGTACTGAATACAGGCCTCTCCTACTCCAGATCTGGGTAGTAATCAAGTCAGTGACAGTTTCGTTCCGAAGAAGATATAACTTCAATATATTAACCCTACTTCAGGAAACTACGACAGCTTCATTAAATGAGTAAAGGAAGCATCAAGAAAGTTCATACCGAGGAAATGCCGGAAAAGCGGAAACCCCTGACTATGGAGTGGATGCAGCGAGACTATGGGATTACCATGTACTATTTCTAATTTGCTCTCAACCCGATCCCTGGAATCCGCCTTTTTGACGGGGAGGTTGTTAGCTGGCCGAAGAACCGGCCTAGGTCGAAATCTGGCGAGTTGCTACGTTGGTTCGAACCCGAGACCTTCGGATTCCGAGACCAACGCGCTATCCACTCGGCCAACCAGACCCGTTATGGGATTACCATACTAGTGACGAGACCATACAACTGGTCGATTACTGGCTGGTGGACGCATGTGACGGTGTCATGACCCGAAAACAAGAATAAGACCTCTTTAATAGTTTTCCAGACCTGTTTTAGTCTTATTGAAACTTTTTCGGATCTGCTTTAAGATATATTGTTTGAAGCCTTCTTGATTTAGACTATTCCAAACTCTACGGAAACATTTTTAGACTCTGACTTATACAAAACTTTCTAAGCCTTGTTTTTGAAGTTAGTAGAAAAAGTTCTCAGTTAGATAACGAAGTTTTAAAGTGCATCAAAGAGTATTGAACATGTCGGGATGAGTCTTAAAGAGTTTGGAACGAATCTGAAGGAGTCCGATAAAAGCCTCATAGTAGACGTAGAAATCTTGAAAAATCTCGGTCAAACCGGGATTTTAGTCTTTTAAGCTAGTGCGTAAAATCTGATTATTTTAACGGTAGCAGTAGTGTAAATATAAAGTTCTTTTAAGGATGCAGATAGGAAAAATTTCGCCCAAATTTCACATTGACTAGCAAAAAAAAAAAAAAAAAAAAAAAGGAAGAATGAAGTAATTCCTATAATTTTACCCAAGTTTCTCGAATCCAGTGTATTGCTTGTAAAATTTGGGCAGACTCTCAGCGCCTTTCTCGATTTCCAAACTCTTGGGTTTAATAAACGATGATAAGCAGTATTAATTTACGCACAAATTGAAGTTTTGATGTTCCTAGTTGATGAGACGTCAAACTCTACACTATAAAATGGCTTATATGTTGATCCTCCGACAATAATCTGTACCCTCTGGCTATATGTTCCTCACAAACGTATTTGAATCCATACCAAATAGGAGTTTTGTCAACACTCCGGTTACTTCATTAGCGTTGGAGTTTTGAAAGGGTGTGATTTTTTAGCACGAAAAGGAAAGTCAGAAATCACGAAAAAAGAAAGACATTGAGTGGTTAATAGTCATTAGTCCCATTTCACGAAATATAAAATAAAAGGACCAGAAAAAATAATACATGAACATTAAGAAAAACTTTTGAACGAAAAAATAAAAAAATCACGAAATACTAAAACATCGAACGGAAAAACATCCCTCGCCATGTAGACACTCACTTTTGACTCTTGGTGTGTAATATACTATTATGTTGGTAGAAGACGTGGTATATTGAAACATAAAATCTGTTGACATTTTTACGCAGCCAGTAATCAGTCCGAAATTTCGACATTAATTGTGATATAAAGGAAATGATGTAAGTTCAATGTTTTATGCATATTCGAAAAGCTTATTAATTTCATCTACTTTACGATGCCACTCAGGTTTTTTCCCCCAATAAAAAGTTCAATTGGTGAAAAGTCTTAGTCGAATTCGTCAACTAGTCTCGGTTTTAGTAGAGGCTGATAACAACGTCACATATCAAAATCTTTAATTTGGTCATTATTTTCGGCAACTTTCATCAGGCGGACATGTGTTAACTAGGCCCCTGCCTGAAGAGGCTCGCTGGTGAACCTGCATTCTGTATCACATGAAGGCCTACCTGTTTTCACATGCACCAGCCACCCGTACAATTTCGTCATAGTTCTTTTTTCGTTCAAACGTCTTTTACCTTTCGTGCAGTTTAATATTCCCCGTTTTGAAAAACGTGTGATAAGCATAATCGAACTTTTTCTTCCTGCAAATCTTCAAAGGTTCCATTTTTTTCGACGTATATTTTAAGTCATCTGCTACATATACTGAAAACCTATGTGATCCAGGCATATTTCAATGATCTATTCCAATGGAAAAAATTCATTTTTTAAAGAACATATATTGTAACCCGTAAAACTTTTCTATCACGTTTAGGATCCCCTCTCTTATCTCCAGAAATTTCAACCGACCTATCTGCTTAGCTTATTCATTAACTAATAGTACTGCGCTGAATGATCAAAAGATATTCTTAATGAAACTGTAAACAGCTAATGAATAGTTCTTGATTAATGGGATGTATTGATTATACTGATGTGATAACTATAATGATGTCTATAATGATGTTATCAAAAAGGTTAAAAATTGAAATATTCAAATTAGACGACTTATATCTCTAGTATTATCTACAATCAACAGATGGAATTGCTGAATATTCACTGCTACCTTACCCAAGACAGATTATATTATAACTCTTTGTTGGCTACGTCTTTAAGAAAAAATAATAATACGTAAGAGAAAATGAACACAATAGGGTGTTAACTAAGCAAACCCCCTAAGAATTACCGAGAAATGCAAAACTGGAGATTCCTACGAGCGGATAATCAAGTTTTTAATAAAATCCAAGTAAATCGCGGGTCAAAAGTTCTATAATATGCCTTACAAAAAGAATGACCTTTGGAACTGTAATATAGTTTTACCAGCAGAACTTGAACCATAAGGCGGTACGATGCGGGGCTCTAGTCAGTCCTGAGTCTAAATTGATCCAACTGAGGGTTACTGATTTTCTGGCTAAAAGCAATAGTCAGACTTTTGAGGAAGCCCCCCCCCCTTGATAAACCGTGGATCGCTTCATAAAAATGAGTAATAAATACCTTCTCCCTTTCGCGATAACAACCGGCAGTGAGTCGTAATTTCTGGCAACAACTTTACTTTCACGTTTGATAATTTCTTCGGACGAAATGAACCGATGTGATGTGGACGAAATGATCAACCTGGGAACGTTGGCCAGTCCCATGCCGCATCGAAGAACTGAGGTGGAGCTTTTGCCGAAAATTGACATCGTAGGATGAAATCAATTAGCATACCTGGAAATAGTAATTAGAGTTAATATTTTATTCATTCTTGAAATGGACAAACTTTTCCACATTCAGGGACGTAGAGGGAGCAGGCCCGTAGCTAAGCCAGGGAAATCAGGGCATCGCCCTGGTTGACCAACCAACCTATTTGCCCTGGCTGGCCAAAAAAAATACCCTTAGCATTTGGCTACCCTGATCTGATGCTCAGCACTAACTTCATGCTTCACAACTTCGAAGCTTCGATGCTTCCGAAGATCAATGATAATTATTCGTGATAGGAATATCAACAATCAATAATTCCCTGAATTGAACGTCGCGACTTATGTGTTAGTATATATATTTTTATCAATTGAAATTAAATACAACTAGTTTTGAGTTCTTGTACTTTCGATGTTGACCCCCCCCCCACATACTCCACCCACGGTACGTACACATTTCTTAGCAATACTTAGAGAAATCCTAACCTACCGCGCCTGCAAAGGGGATAGGCACTGTACTTTTGTGATCACAGTTGACTCTTACACGAGTAGATTTGAATATTAATTTTGTTTGGCAGCTCCCCTGTGGACCAATATGGGCGGAGATTAGGACTGAAACAACCTGGAAAATGAAATTTCCAACCTAAAAAATCCTAATTCCGACGTATTTGACACCGACATGTGTGAATTCTAAAATATCCCATTTCAACCCCCTGTGGACGAATATGGATGTGGCTGGACTAAGATAACCTCAAAAACCAGATCCCTGGCTCCAGAAACCCTATTTTTAATGTATTTGACGTATCTAGTGGCAGTGTTTTGGTGGCGCCCCTTGTGGACCCTTCTGGGTTGAAGCGGGCAAAAACATCAAAGAGTGTGTACTCATTGTACTCAGAAATCATGAAAACCAATTTTTCTGCATTTTTATGATTTTTTATATCCTCGTCATAGACTACAATGACGAATGTTCACATTTTAGCAAAATTCAAGGTGGTGGCATTGACCTTAAACATTTTTTCTTCATAGAAGTGCGGGTAGTTGCTCGATTGATACACAAATGAAAACGCGATTCTTTGAGTCAAACCAATATTTTCGGTCGAACTTGATTTTTAGGATTTTTTACAGCAAAATTGGAATTTTACGTAAAAGTTCACCCAAGGTGTGCGACCTCTAAATATTTTTGATTTCAAAAATATTTCAGCGAGGTATTTCTACACCTTTTATAACAAACTTATCTCTGAGGAGCGCAACTTTTCGAAAAAAAAAGCCTTTCGTTGGACCACCCTAATCAGGATCTGTTGATACATGCGGCTATTTACAGAACAGCATGTCGTCGTAAGAATGGGGAAGGGAGTCGGATTAGAATCTCCCAACGCTGTCAAAAAGAGCATTTCAGAATGTATTTCAGCGTATTAATTTTCCCAGAGGTCTGGTTGGCCGAGGGGATAGCGCGTTGGTCCCGGAATCCGAAGATCCCTGGTTCGAACCCACATAGCAACTTGCCAAATTTCGACCTAGGCCGGTTTTTCGGTCAGTAGGAAACAGGGCTAAGGCAGCCCTAACAGCCTCCCTGACGTCTCTGAAGTAATGCTCAAAAGGGCGGATTCCAGGGCTCGGGTTGAGAGCAAATTAGAAATAGGATAATTACCCCAATAGGATGATGGGATGTGTGCTGTGGCAACCATCAATCCCTCCTCCCCCAAACTGAACTCTTCTTATGCTGATGCGTGCTATAGCGACCATTGATCCCCCTTCTCAAGACTTCCCACGCTGATGCGACACGTTCGAACATTGGTTTATTTATAGACGGGAGGGGGGGTGCAGCAGAAATGTCATTAAATAAAGCTCCCCGTACAAACAATTGAATCGGCGAAGACCAAAGGGCGATTCAGTTCATTTTTGTCACTTTTCAGGAGAAGCAAAGCACTAATTTATACAAAAACAAAAAATATGTCAGAAATATGGTTTAGGGCAATGAAAGGACCCTCGAAAGAATTTTAATACCATCGCAAAAAAAAAACTGCTACAACTGTGACGAGGGTAATACCTCCCTTTTCTCCGAAAAATCGGTAAAAAGAGGAAATACAGCTACTCAAAGATTTTGGATTCAGCCTTTTTTGGTTTCCATCGGTCATTAAAAAACAATGAAAATTATGGCTGGAAATTGCATGAGACTTTCTCCATTACTGGAGTAAATCAGTTTAGTTTTGTTCCCATTTCAGTTAAACGAATTCCCTGGATGTACGAAAAAAAATTGTAGCTCCGAAAAAATCTAGATTTTTTTTTAAAAGTCGTTTATTTTTGAGTTCAAATTTTTTTAATTTTTATCTATTTTTTTGGCAAAAACATTGAATTTTCGGGTGCGACGTTGCCAGAAACCATT
The DNA here is from genome assembly GCA_031841125.1 of Acanthococcus lagerstroemiae. NCBI lineage: Eukaryota > Metazoa > Arthropoda > Insecta > Hemiptera > Eriococcidae > Acanthococcus > Acanthococcus lagerstroemiae. The sequence goes on from CM063114.1 coordinate 53,636,065, forward strand.
TCTCGGCGCGTAAGCGAAATTTCAATAACACCAGTCGATCTTTCCTGTCTTAATGCCTCAATTTCTGTCGCCCATTTTGGCCTTTATCCCCACCCCCTTTGATTTTCACCTATTTAATTTATGTGCACAATAAAAATTTAATGATAGATAAAGGAACATAAGTAATAATAGACAGAGAAAAAAATGGAATAAAATAGAACACACAAAAAAGAAAACAGAAGAAGTAACGTGGAGCGGCAGGGTCCAGGAGAGGAAGAAGCGGAGATGAGCACTCCATGAGAAGATGAGGTACCCCTTGGAGGGGGAGACCAGAGTTCCGGGTGCACCTACTCAGGCATAAGAGACCAAGAACTCAAGCACTTCAAAGGGCCTATTTCGAGTGTCTCATACACACTTGACCTAAGTGATCAAAACGCTTTTTCTCAGGAGAGTGATTTGAAAATTATAAATAACGTGTTATATACGTGGTTCAAATAGTTTACGCCATCTAGAGGGCTAAAAAAGAAAGTAATTCGTCATTTGCGAGTGTAGCCCGATGGAGGGCATCGAGATCTATAAGAATATGTACCTATTAAACTCATTTTCGTCAAAATGTCACTTATAGGTCAAGTGTGTATGAGACACTCGATTTGATATTACGATCAAATGCTAGTCGGTGTCCCCTAGGTATTTTGGATTACATTAGAGAGTCTAAGCATGTTGTTCAAGGTTAAATTGGAGTAATGATTTATCCTAGAACGTTGAATGCGAATTTTTCCATCCTACGCGCAGAGTGTGTTGCAGAACCCGTAAACCTTCTTTACCCAAAATTGTGCCACCCTTCCGTGAATAAAACGTCTGTTTACTCGTAATTTGAAACACACACGGTTCATTAATACTGAATAATATATTAAATGTACAAATGACAGGGCGTCTACCGGCCCAATAAGATCCAATAAAAGCCCAATATTCGAAAAATAGTCCAATAATTTTAATATTGGTCCAATAAAAAAAATTAAAAAATCGAAAGTATAATATTTTTTAAGTAGTGAAAAACTTGACTGCATTTGAGAAAGGGTCAGTTCTTGGAAAGAGAAAATTCTTTCAGCGATTAAAAAAATTAATGATGAATAAATGAATAAATAAAATTTGCATAGGCACACCGTTCTCAGTTGTGATTAGTCCAATTAAAGTCCGATATTTTCTATTTAAAAATCTGGTAGACGCCTTGACTAAATTTTTCGTACCAGGAAGCAAAATAATGAAAAAATACTTACGTAAGATGAGTGATGATGAAGCGATACTGGACGCAGTATTTATCATACAGTATAGATACAAATGAGTGTTAACCCAAGAGTTCCCTTTCCAGGAAAACGAAGTAAATCTGATAAGCTCGTTAGTGAACAGCCTTTGAGTCGTGCTACGATGACGAACGAACTGGTGGTCGCAGGGCTCTGCCGTGCGATTTTATAACGAATTTCGTTATATCAACTCTTGAGAGGTTCGAAGTGCGGCTTATTCGATGGTAATACGAGTACAAACATCTGATAAGCTTAATTCGAATCAGACAGGGGTTTGTAAAATTGTATAATCCAATAATCGTGACCGAATTCGATTACCTTGGAAGCGTATTGGTGCACGATTTTCTTTATTCGAAATTAGAACGCGAAGACAACGTTCAAATCTTGTTTCGACCACGTGTATCTCCGAAAGAATGTCTCGAATTGTGATACACTTGTCGAAAGTATGACTAGTGGGATACTCGTGGTTCAGTCTTGTTGGATTTTCCCCCCGAATTTCTTAGGTTTCCCTCATAAATTGGCTTCAATAAAGTCAAAAATGAGAGCCTACTACATTTCAAGTCGATCGGATTAGGGGAACCCGTGTCACAAGCTCCATCCCCTTCTTATGGAACTATGTACGGAGTTCTGACTTTTTTTTTAGCGAAAAAGTATTATTCTTGGCTTCTTGGCTCCTACATATATGTGACGCGTCACGAGAAAACATACCCTAAGATGAAAATCCTGATTTTGCAGTTAAGGGGAAAATAGGGTTAAAAACTAATTTTTGGTGAAATTAAATTTTCGGTCACCTCCTGACAACACTGTATCAACTTGTGGAGGCCTAATTCGACATTTTACCAGTCATTTGTAGCATTGTAAAAAGGGACTTAGGTACGTGTCTATAATACAGTGTGACGATGAAGTTCTGGGACTACGTTTCTTAGAGGAACTTTACAAGCGCTATCTCTCGGGAAACACGTGTATTATTTTTTTAATACAGTTTCTTCTGCACACCATGCAAGTTTCAGCTTATTGCGCCAACGGAAACGTTGTACATAGTTCTTAGGGTCGGTATAGCCGAGCCTTATGCAATGGAAATAATAAACAAGCAGCTAGCTGCTGGAAGAGGGTCGACTCTAGACTGGAAAATTAGAGACTAGTTTATGTGTCCAGGAAAAAAGATGTATCAGTAGTCATGTTTAAGGTCTCTTTATATGCCCGTGCGTTTAAGTTCGTCACTTTCGAGTTTATATAGCTTGCTTTACACTCGTTGGAAATGATATGAAAGAACTGAAAGATGAAACGTAATTATTAGGATGACACTATAGGCTCACTTAACAATACATCACATGACACATGGTAAGTGCAAGGCTTCAAATTGCGAAGCTATAGAGTACAGACTGCAATTGCGCAGCAAACACTTTTTCTAAAAGAAGTATTTACAAATGACTCTCGACTTTGAATGAAATGAATTTGTGGAGTTGGATAACGTTCTTCTATATTAGTTAATTCAACTCAACCAATTCAGGTGGCATCTCAAGATTAGAAAATCGTAATTGTTCATGCGCTACAAACAACAGAAATTGTATATCGATATGCAGAAGGAAGTTTATTTCGATTTAAATACAGCTAGCTCACAATTCGAACAAGCACAACGAGAATTATCACTAATACTATCAAAACTTGTTAACGAGCATGCCGTTTTGAGAACATCCGAAGTACATCTGTTCCCAGGGTTGCCAACCAGTCGGTATTTTTGGGGCTGGGTCGGTAAAAAGTAAAAATAAATACCGATCTTAACAATACATAACTTACGCTAGAAATAGGGGGGCGGGATTTTGAAAATTCGATGGGTCGGTAATTTCTTTTCATTGCATTGGCAACCCTGTCTCTGTTCCTCATAATTTCGTAATTCAGCATTAACAAAGAACGATCACAAGGTAATATCCGCAACTTACACGTACAATCCGTTCTTTTATACTCTGTACAACTTAACTCGGTCCCTCATGAACACGCCATTGATTAGAAATAGAAAATACTATTGGGTATTGAGTAACAGAAAAATTGTCAGTAATTAATTATCAGCCGATTTGTAATCATTGGCAGCAAATTACAGATTTTACACTATTATATTAGCCTAGCGGAAGCACTGCTGGAAACCTGAAACAGAATACCAAAATTGCGATTAATACTTTTATTATTCACATCGCATTATTCTTTGGAAAATTTACTGATAAGATATGCACAGAAAGTCGTACTGGGTTCGATTTGAAAAAATTCTACATTAATTGAACTGAGAACCCATATATCCATCATATCTTTATGGTTCGTGTAATATGCAATCAATTGGACCCAACTTGATTGGACATATTTTGACATATTTTGCTATTAAAAGCATATAAATGCATATTTGTGTTATTTTCCTCGGTTTTTGGGTATATTTTGGGAATATTTGGCCATTTTGGAGAACTTTTCGGGAATATTTCTACTTTTCTGTTGGAAAATAATAAAACCATCTGAAAATGGTTGTACATTAGCACTCCTACATTTTTTCATGGTTCAAATCCGAATGCGGATGTGAAGTTGTACTTCTGAATTGTTATCTGTGGCATGTGTTGATTTTTTTATCTGTGATGGACTAAGTTTTTGTGTTTGTAATTTCTGACCATAGACATGGTGTCACAATTATTCAGCTTGCAAAGTCCTGCATTTTGATACCCATATTGTGTTATTGAATATTTTGATCATATTTTACACGTGAAGGAATATTTTGACATATTTTGGCCTTTTTTGGGGAATATTATATACGCATATTTCACTGTTTTTAGGACATAAAATAATTTTCCCTGAATCTGACGAAACACGAACCAATCTCTATACACTTCTCCCAATATCAGCTGTTTCGTGTTTCGTGTTTTCATCTCATACTGTTCGCAAAAATTTGAAAATCGGCGCAAAAAGTTGACGCGAAAATGAAAAAATATTCGGTCTGGCTTCTTTCTCTAGTGTAATGATTTTTTTGAAAAAGTCGTATTGATACGAAAATTTGAAAACCAATGAATTCACCTTCTGGGATATCCTGCCATCGGGTTTTGCTTCAGTTCTCCTCTCCTTCGCAAGTGTAGATAAGTGTGAATGAAAGGGACTTCCGAGATTTTGGGGGAAGAGCAGTGGACAGCTAGGATTTTCCCATGGGTGGGGGCAAAATAAGATTTTCAAGGGAGAAAAAGTCTAAAACTGAGGTATTTTTTAATTATTAACTATAGAGGCAAATCACTCCAAAATTCAATTACAATTTATTAGCATGACGTATCGACATCACTGTCATCATCAGGTAACTCAGTACGTACAAACTAAGTAACTCTGAAATCCATGGTCTAAACGTACTATACCCCCACCTCCTTACTGTTTTACTGTATTTTATATTCAATTGGTTAACGTTACCCCCACTTTTCTGTATTATGTTTCGTGTAACTAGCGTTTAGACCATGGATTTCAGAGTTGCTTAGTTTGTACGTATTGTGTTACCTGATGATGACAGTGATGTCAATTCAATTTTGGAGTAATTTGCCTCTATAGTTGATAATTAATAGGTCATCTCCTCTGTTTCACCAGTAAGAGGTATTTTTTTTAAATCACCAATATTAGAGAACTATGTAAAAATATTGGGGTTACGTGCCGCCCCCTCTAACGATACGTCACTGGGGAAGAGTAATTAATCCACAAAATTTGAAAAAATCTAAAGGCTGCATAATAATTATTATCGCGTTACGAAGGAGTCCATTGTTTTCAAATGTATGACTTTTTATTATATCTGTCGATACTCTTAAATTGAAGCCTCTTCCGCCTCACCTGGTACCATAATTTTCCAGATCCTAACCACCTTTTTACTTTCATAGCATTTGTCATTAGATATGCTACAGCTTTTTTATCTGGGTTCCAGAATTCATTTTAATAGTTATGTTCCCTCCCCCTAAACCATTCAGTCTCCATGAGGGAGGGGCTAATTCCGGTTACACTAGTTTTCCTCAAGTTCCAAATTCTTTACGAGATTCTAAAGTCAATTTTTTGGGCAGGATAGCCAACCATGCTCTGAGTCGCTGATTTCGAATATTGCCTCAGATTTTTATCCGACCCTTTCCAAAGCACTGTCGTAATACGAATTCAGCTTCTCCGGCAAAAAATTGCACGAAGCATCGAAATATGGGTGATTTTGTGTCGCTGATTTCGAATATCGCTTCCGATTTTTAATCTGGATCAAATTTCAGCTCTCATGCTTTTTCAGTTGAAAGATTTTTACGACGTTATTTTTTATTAGCAACACTTTGAATTAATAAAACTGTATTTTTACCCTATTCGGCGGCTTTAATTAGAAAGGGTGAATTCCGAGTCAACCGTTGCTTGCCCTACGCTCTTGCTACCTCACTGGTCGCACCAGGAGAGACAGGATCCAAAAATTACCCCTAAAATTGAATACAGTGACCTCGTAAACCTATAAATCAATTTTAGAATTTCATTCTTTCAGCACCCCCCCCCCTTCACGGTTGGTATTAAGTTACGCAAAAAAAATCTATGAAGTCTTTAATTGACATTGCATCACGCTGCATCCTAGAGCGCGTTTCCATTTCCATCTTTAAATGTTTACACCCCCTCTGCCACCGATTCATAAGGACACAGTAGTAAGAAAAAAAGTTTGTGGAGTGATTGACGATATTCGCCGTCCACGATGTTCGAAAAAATTTTGACCCCCCGTGTAATTAGTTTTTGAAGGGTCTTGAAAACTGGTAAAGATTGGCCTGGAAAACCTGGAAAAGTCGGGAAAAGTCATTTCCGAACAAGAATGGACACCCTGCGTAATTTCTTCTCCGATGTCCTGGAGAGAGACCTAATGGATACTTAGTTTTGGGTCCGTTTCCTGAGAAATTTACAATGTATATATTCACTCTTTCAGTTAGGGTTCGAGAGCTTTTTACCATGGTTTGGACCGAGGATCGCGAAGCATAATATCGTCCTTTTTCGACTACATTGCCACCCAACTTACCCTGTAATGATGTGGAGGTATTCGCCTGCATAAAACGAATCAAACCTAGGAATCAAAGGTAGCTTGACGGGGGGGGGGGTGCCCTTGAAAAGTCGTTGCCCCCCCCATGGAAGATTTTTTGCATTTTGTTTTTATCGTTCTGTCAGGGTGTCATGTGAGCACAGTTTAGGAAAATAAAAAACACTTCTTTTGGTTTGCGAGAGGGTGAGAAAATTTGCTGTTCTACCTCCTCTTCCTCTTCTCTCCCTCCCCCGGAAAAAACTGCCGTCGCCACCATTACTAGAAACTTTTCATTGTGGTACCAATCTGCAGCAAATAGAGGAACAACTTTCAGACCTTACTTTAACATTTTGGAAAACGACGTAGCATTTCTATGTCGTAGAAAGTCAGAAATACTCTTCTAATCTTGAATTTGAAAACTAAAATTAGTCAGTCCCCGAACATGTTTTTTTTTCACTCATAGTTTCCTAGTCACCGGTAATGCGGCCACGTGATGAGTGGTATGGTGGTGTGATCACATTCACGCAGCACTCGAATAATTAACCTGCTGTCGTATATTTCGAGTACCGTTTCGAAGATAAGATAAATGATTTCGTTAATAGACGTCGTGTATAGCTATAATGAAATAATGCATACTTCTGTAATCACTATGAACCAGCAATTGAGAATAAGTACCCTGTTACATTTTCTCCAATACTTGCGACTGAGACATGATCGACACGTCCTTGGGATATTTCTCAAAAGTTCGAGTGGATCGATAAAAATTTAAAAAATGATTAAAATAAAGTAAAAATGAACTTTGAGTTTAAAATGTGAAATGCAGATTAAGCGAGGAATGAGGAGAAGAATTCACGTGAAAATTATTACAGTGGTGTATTTTCGGATACTTTTTGGCAATAACTGCACTGAGAGCCATGGGCCGTATAATTTAGGAAATTATAAGAAATATAGGTCATCAAGGTTGGTGAGGAAGAGGAGCATAGACATGATGTAGGAGTACTGAGGACTAAAGAAGTAGCGAATTTCAATCGGTTTCGAAGGGGATGCGGATCCGAGCAGAAAAGAAAAATGTGGGAGACGGTAAGTGGGGGTATTCGGAGTGAAAGAGGAAACAGGTGAACGGCTCTAGTGGCAAATCTGATGTGATCTGTTCTCAAGCGAGTGAGGATAGATTCATTTCTATGGTAGGCGGATGAATTAGCGAGAGGGGAGAAAATTGGTGGTATAATAGGAAGAAGCTTTAAGGGGGATAAGGACCATTTTTCCTGTCACTGTGTGAGGATCGTATTTCGGAGACAAGGGAGGCAAGCGAAACCTCCGACTATGTACGCAATCGCGGTCGTTTTGGTCTCTTTCGACTGGAAATTGAATACCCTTCACTTTTAGTTCGGTCGCGCTCCGCTAGATCGCGCACATAGTCCGTACAGTGCGTCACGCAACGACTTTTGGACCACACTTTGTATTTCCATTCATATCAGTTCGTTGATAACGAAGTTATGTAATCGGAAGTTATTAGCAGTTGCAGCGGGAGGGGGGCAGAAATTAAAACATTGAGCTTGACAGTTCGGTCATTTAGATGCGTACACACGTTGAATATCATTACATCAGCACACCTCTGTAATTGTTAGCTTCATTCGAGTGGTCGACCCAAACCAAGATGATGCACAGGCTGTGTGAACCCCAATCACCGCAAGCCCCCTAACGTGTACGCAGTCTACGAAGAAAAAAATAAATTGGGAAAGTAATTTCTTTTCTTTATATTTTTCGTCGAAATTGACTCGGAACTCGATTATGTCGCGTACGATAAGACGATTTTCGCGTTTTATAATCGCTTTTACGACGGCGGGACGCTTATCGTAAATAAATACAATTATATTTTGGGAAAATCGGTCTCAACCCTTGTATCTTTCTTAGACATATTAAATTCCATTTCGAATTTCGAAGAGAGTCGTCTATTCTTGGCGATATTAACGTTTTGTCGGCGCGCCATTCAAAAGAACCTTTCACTCTCTGGCTCACTTCGCCCATCGCCATCCTCTTCGATATCGGTAAGAAGATTAACGTCAATTGTTGTTGTTCGCTTATTCCGCGAAATATTCATAACTGTATTTAACATCCGAGAGCGTCGAGTGTTCGGGAGAAAGGAAATTCGGCTGGTATTGTTTCCGAAAAGGGGATGGAAATCGTTTCCGCGTCACCGGTAAATATTTTCCGGCGTCCCGAGCGCCGCCGAATGGTCTGTTGCTCTCTGATACCGTTAATTACCGTTTTATTTTTTGTGTGATTTTACCCAGCCCTGTGAACGAGATGCGTGTGTTTTGAAAGTCCGCCGTTGGATCGCATTTGAAGGTGGCGATTTGAGTATTTTAACATTGATGGTCGGCCCGACACTCAACCGTGGTCGTTGGAATGTGATTTTGTTTCTTTTTTTTTTGCAGCTTTGAGTAGACAATTTTCCTTATACGTTAATGATAATTATATGATATTTAGGTGAGTCGCCATTTATTCCGCCCATATACGGATATAGACATCTGCCCCCTTTTACACGTGATTCTATCCACTGTATTACTGGACCTTTGAGGGCCCCCCTTACATGGTGGAGCGTGCTGCACGTTTTTATGCAAAGTGACGTACATCCGTACCAGTGACCTTCAGCGTCTGAAAGATGTTGACTTTTTGGCAAGAAATCCGTGTACCAACTTTCCGTCTCGCCCCGAAGAGGAAAGAGATCCGGGTAGAAAAGAAGATCAGGTTTCTGTTTCGTATTTGAAATGAGGAAACTTATTCTTTTCGTGAAAATAACGTTAGATGGGGAAAATATTTTATACTAACGGACGAACATAAAAAACAAAATGACCGGAAGACGCAATCGGTTTTATCGACTGAAAACCCGAACACGGCAACTTATATAATCTGGTTCTGCGTAGGTACCCCTGTAAACCAACAAAAGAGTGTTCATTGTCGAACCGTTCGACTGTTCCTCGAAACTTTTTCGAAAATCGAAAACTTTTTGAGCATTTAAAGAAAAATAGAAGATTTTTATTAACTAAATAGCCAAAAGGAAAACGTATACGAGTATATGGTTTATTAGAATACTAACTTGTTCTATCCTTTTATCTATCTCTGTTGAATGAGATTATTTTATGAGTTTTGGAACGAGAAAGTTTTTTCGAATCATGCGAGTCGAGAGTGTACTGACCGAGAGTACAAGTCATTGATTCGACGTATGAAAAAACTCAACGGAGTACAGTTGTTAGTGGTGGTTTGTTCGAGTTGTAAGGAGCCATATTGGCGTTTACCTTTCAGTAAGATCTTCAACCTTACAGTTTTTACATCACTTTGGTGCCTAGGTGGGACATATCTGTGGTTAAGGACCGTGGCATGGTCAAGGGGGTGTTAACTCCATACACGACTTCGTTAAATAGTGATTTCTCTAATACCCCCTCCCTCTTTTATCTAGATCAGAGATCCCCTTGAACACTAGGCTGGCTAGGCTACTGTTCATGGAATGTAACAGTAAGTAAATGAAGCATTTGAGTTCTGGTAGACCGGATTCCTTTACTCTCAAAAGCTATTCATGTATACTTCATCCCGTACTCTCAAGTCCATCCCAAGGCATGACTAGGTTGTTTGCAAACCTTATTTTATTATTTAAAGTTATTCTCCTGCCGCGTTATTTTGTGGTATTTTATATGATTTTAAGATGTTGAAGAGGGAGGGGGGGTCGCGATGTTAAAGTCAAAAAGGTCTCTACATCAGAAAATCTTGATCTTTTATGTGATGTACCATCTTTTTTATGATCTTTCGATTCAAATGAACGATTTGACGGCAGTTTGATTCTTCTCACACTTCCAATAATTTTTATCGAAACTAGCTTTCTCCTTTGCCGATAGAAACATTACTACCTCAATTTCGCGGGATCCTGTACTCCTCGCCTTTTACATGTACGCACCCCCCGTTTCTGTTGACTTAGAATGTTCTTTTTCAGAATATATTTTAACGGATAAGGGGCATAATTTGAAGCCTGGTAAGTTTGTTGTCCATATTGACTGTGTTCCTAGGATGTATATCTGAAACCAGCAATATTGGAAACCCATAATTCAATAATTTGTTCGATACATTTCAGTTTGATATTGCTAAGTTCTCAGTACGTTGTAGCCCCCCTGGAATAAAGGAAAAAATAAAGGACAGACTGAAAAAACCGATTAAATACTCGAAATTAGCGGTACTGGCAACCCCTATTTCAATAGTTCGAATGATGTGTGAGTTTATCGGTGTTTGTGCGAGAAGTTTTTGGTCCAGACCAGAGCGAGGACATTTAAAATTAAAGAAACGGGAGAGTATAAGGAAAGCTCGTATTGATCGATCGATAGTAGAAACAGATCTGCGAGTGTTGAAACTAAAACTGATCCAAATCAAACGGATGTCCAGCCTGGCCGATCAAGGGAGCATAAGGAGAGTGAGTAATAAGGAGAAGAAGACGGAGAATGTTGTTTTGAAAAGATGACGCGCAGGAGGTACAGAAATGTAGACAACAAAAGACATTGCCTTGACGCTCGGACCGAGCTACGCAGAAACAGTGTTGTTAGACATAACAAAACAAAATGGCAAAATTACGAAATGGCAATAATTGAATTTCCAAAATCTTGTCATATGACAAAACTTTGAATCCTAATTTCTCAGGACCGTTTCGTCAATGACAACAAAAAAAAAATCCTACGACAAAACAAAATGACAAAAAAAATTATGACATTTCGTTAACCATTAAATGATAAACTGTATTAAGCGACATAATAATTAATGACCGATTATACTAAGCGACATGTCCATTGGTAGTAGACTGTGTTAAGCGACATGACAAAAAAGGAGACAAAGTGAAAAAATAATTTTGTCAGGACCACGAAGAAACAAAGTGACAAACTATGAAGATGACAAAACTTATGACATAACAAAAGTAGATGAATCGCTCCTCTGGCCAAGAAGGACAAAATATTGTTTTGTCTGACAACATTGCGCAGAAAGTAGCCAGCCAGGATGATTCATACGAAAATGTATATTGGAAAGGAGTGGCTCACCGCAGATACATTTACACGTATTTGAAATTCCCAAGTTGATGGTTAAGCCCCCCCCCCCCCCGAAAAGGAGAAAAATGTGTATGACTTTCAAAAAGATTAGCCTTTGCCATCTGAAGATCTGCATAGGTTTCGAGACGTTGCGTTCAGTAATGAGTTTAGACAAGGTGTATATAACGGTCATATAAATCCTATAAAGTACTCTATTTTGAAGATAATACTATAAACCTACAGATGTACTTTATTTTCACTTTTATTCAGTGAAAATGAGAAAATCAGCTCGCGAGAGAGAAAGAAAGTGAGAGGAGAAGAGATAGTGAAACATGAAACTGTACGTCTGAATTGTGCATTTTCTAAATAAAAAGTGTTGCTCAGAGACCAACTCTTTTTTTTCTATGTTCATGAAGACTTGGAAAATTTTCTTGCAAGGCTGCGAAAGTTGCTGTTAAATTTGTATAAAAGGTCTTATAAAAGCCGTATATTTTTGAATTTTAATTTTGTTAGACACCCAGTTAGAAAATCACGAAATGTGCATATGAGTGTACTATGGCATAAGTAAAATTTCCCGGTGCGTAAACTTGAGATATTGAAATTTTCTGTTGAAATCATTAAGTGGGCACTCATAGACAACTTCTGGGGCAGCTCATCTCAAGTTCAAAAAAAAAAGAAAGTATATGATTGTTGCATGGATATGCAGTCCCGGTGTGCAGGCGATCGCGTTGACTCGCATATCCCCATTCTAAAGCCTTCTCTTGTCGTCCATTTTTGGCTTCGTTCGGCATTCTCCCTGTCGGCTGGTCGAAACGCGAGGGAACGAATGACTGCGTAAAGAGGAATAAGCAACTACATCACGATGGTAACGTTTTTCTGCGGAACTTTTCTCGTTCCTGTAGCGAGCCATTAGACATATCCACGTCAAATTCACCTGTTTTTACTCCATCGTAGTATTAATACATGTATTAATATACAGCCATTTATGTAAGTTGAATATACAGTGACGAGTAGTCTATAGTATATTCTTATTTAGTGCGCACATTGCTGGGCATAGGCCTTCCCCACTTTTCTCCACCGTACCCTTACTCTGGCATCCCTCTCCCACGCGGTGCCTGCATGTTGCTTCAGTTCGTCCACCCGCCTTCTTTTTGGTCTCCCTACCTTCCTTTTTTTCCCTCTTGGTATCCAGATTAAACTTTTGTTTCCCATTGCGGCATTTTTATGAACGACCAACCAAGAAAAACCAAGGTATTTCGATCGCTCACAAACCTGCGCACATTGTACTACTGATACCTTCCGTTTATCAGCGATTACGTGCTTAAGTCGAAAAATCGGCGTCAACGCTAAAAAAATGCAGGCATCCGAAAGGGCCTGGGAAAAGCCACGACTAGCTCATACGAGACTCACCCAGGGAACGGGAAGTGCCAGGGCTTTGGAAGGCGGTTATCCAGATCACATGTTGAATATTCTATAGTTCCGGGGCCAGAAGCAAGAAAAGTAAAAATAAAATTAAAGCATCTCTCTCTCTCTAAGCCATAGTCTCTTACATTATCTCTTACAAAAAAGGGTACTTACGACCTCATATCGCGATCAAAGCGGTGTTCGAAGCACAAATAAAAAAAGTGATCGCTATACATAGACACAACAGGACATTTATTAAAAAGTAAAAAAAATCTCGGCCGGAGGCGGTGACGGTCGCGGGCTGGACGGTCGGCCAAATGGGCCACGCGAAGGCTCGCGAACACGCGGTTTCCTCTTGTGAGTTGAAAAAGAGATCGGCGGTCTCGGCGTTCAGCAGGTCGCGGTATTCGTCGTGGAAAAGGTCCACGGGAACCGTTAAAATTCTCAAGAAAAAGAAAAAAAAACTTAGAGAATGCGCAAAAGAAAACTGAAAAAATCGGGGGGGAAAAACTCGAAGTAAAACTTAAAAGGCCTATAATGACGGCAAGCACGGTAAGACGTACGAAAAATTCAGAAAAAGAAAAAACGATGAAAAATACGGAGAAGTCCGTCGGAATGAATTCCACATCGCACAATTAGCAGTGATGACGGCGGTGCGGTAGGGGTGGCGGGAGGAAAACAGCAAGAATTTTCATGCAGGATGACTAGGATAGACCTAGGGGGAAGGTGGAAAAGCGGTTGCGGGAAAGGAGAGAAGAGAGGACGTGCTAATGCCGGTGAACGTCGTGACGTTGAATTTTGGACGCGTGTATTCGCACGTTTCCACGCCACACCATCTATTTCCTTCCCTTCTTACAAGATGCCCGGCGTAGTCAAATTTCAATATTTTCATAATATATCTGCTATCCATTATCCCTGAATTCGCCCTAACCCATTTGTTGGTCTGCCTGTCCCTTCTCTTTACCCCGATCATTATCCTTTCCATAGCTATCTGGGTGCTGGCAAGTTTCATGTTCTGTTCCTCTGTGGTAGCCCAAGTTTGTGAGCCATAGAACGCTACCAGTAAGGTGCAGGATTACCAGATCTTTTTCATTATTATTTATTGGCATTTTACTTTTGAAGATATTTTTGAGAGACCAAAAGCTTTTACAGGCTTGGTTTCTTCTTACCGCGATTTATGTGTCCGTGTTGTCCTTAAACGAGACTATTTGACCTAAATACGTGGTATTGTCCATTGCTGTTATTTTGCTTCCATCTATTTCGATTTCTTGAAAGTTTTTCGTATTAGAAAGTGATACTATTTTGCTAACGTTTGTTGTTGGGGGTCTGGTTGGCCGAGTGGATAGCGCACTGGTCTCGGAATCCGGGAGGTCCCGGGTTCGAGCCCATGTAGCAACTTGCTACATTTCGACATAGGCCGGTTTTTCGGCAAGACGAGAAGAGGGCTGAGACAGCCCTAACAGCCTTCCCGACGTTTCTGAAGTAATGCTCGAAATGGTGGATTCCAGGGCTCGGATTGAGAGTGAGATTAGAAAAAGAGTCCTACTTTTTTGCCTTTCTGTGCTATTTCCTTTGCCACTCCTGTAATTCTTCCCCGTCCTGGGACACCAAAACTACGTCGTTTGCAAATCTCAAATTGTTTAGCCATTCCCAGTTAATGTTTATCCCGTTTCTTTCCCGGTCCATTTTCTGAAACACATTTTCTAGCAGGCTGTTGAATAGACTGGGGGAGAGGGGATCCCTCTATTTCACTCCTCTTTCAATTTTCTATCCGTTTTGTCCAAACGGACCCACCCCGAGTTATTATTATATTGTTCCCTAATAATTTTTATCGCCTTTTCCGGGAGTCCCTGCCTACACAGAGTTCTCTACTGATCGGCTAGGTGAATAGAGTTGAATGCTTTTTGAAAATCAATGAACTGTAAAAAGAGAGGTTGATTGTGTTCCCAGCATTTGTCAGTTAGCTGTCCAACAATGAACAATTGATCGATAGTGGAACGATTTTTCCGGAAACCTGCCTGATCTGGTCCCTGACATGCGTCTAGTTATGGATGTAAGCGAATTTTCAAAAATTTCCCAAAAATCTTGCCTGGGTTAGAAACCAGGCTTATCTGCCTGTAATTGTTGATGTCATCTTTGTCCCCTTTTTTAAAAAGTAAAATAATCTCTGAAGTTTTTTATTGTGAAGGAATTGACTCTCTTTCCAAAATTATATTAAAAATTTTTGTCAGACTGGAAACCAGTTTATTTGCGAAAAGTCTGAGTTCGTAGTTTCCAATTCCATCGTGGCCCACTGCTTTCCCTGGTTTCAGTCTGCCCAGAACGGCTAGGCAACTACATCACGATGGTAACGTTTTTCTGTGGAATGTTTCCCGCGGGACTTTTCTCTTTCCCGTAGCGAGCCATTAGACATATCCATGTCAAGTTTTCTGCAATACGTTAGACATATATCCACGTCAAACTCACCTGTTTTTACTCCATCCTCTATACAGGTATAAGAATTAACGGTTTTGATGATAGTGTCGACGCAAATGAAGGGCCACGAATCGTTCGCAGGACTGTACTTTCATTTTAACTATACGGTGGATATCACTCCGGTTATTACCATTTCAGTAAGCTGCTTAAGTTTCGCCTCTTGGGTCGCCGGAGTTCTCTCACGGGTAATATGCGGCGAAATTAGCTATATATTTGAAATGCCACATCAGCCATCAGCGAACGGTATAACCACGTCTTGGACTTATAAAATATTTCATCGTCGTTGCCCAAACGATGTGTTCTCGATATCTCAGATTACGAGATTGTGCAGTTATGGCTGCGCTCGAAACCCCATAACGAGCGCCCGAATACGACGACCAGGTATTGTAAGATAATAAAGGTCTCCGTTTTCGAATTTCGAATTTTCTGTTCGGCTGTTATGCAGCCCCGAAGACGAGGGAAAACAAATGATGTCCGTAATATCGGTTAGGTACTTAATTAAATTTACACGAATCGCGAAAGCAAAAGCGAAGTCAAACCGACGTTAAAATCAATGAGGGAAAAAAAGAGGATATACTCGTATAATTCTGTCAAAACGTCGTTAAAAAGGATCTTCGTCTCTCCGTATATATAAACCCTGTGTGTGAAACAATAGGTCCACTATGGATTTAATTAAACTTCCTGTATGGTTTACGTTTTTATTACGAGTCGTAATTTTGAAAGCTCTCTCATCCGCTGTAGTTGGTGGTACAGTCACGAGGAGGAAAACCCGCTTTCTCTCTCTTACTACTCGTACAGTCATTCTAAGCCGTATAATTGTCTTCGCTGGTGTATATCACATCATATTTTACATTAAATTTTCTCGTGACTGGGAAACCAATAAATTTCTTCGGTCTGATCGTGTGTGTTGTGTATACGCGCTCGTGGGCGAGCCAAAATTCGTCGAGGTTATTGTGCACCCTGGTCGCAGTTACAATCATACACATATAGCTGACAAAGTTCTCGCATTCCGCCGATCGCGTATATGAACTCCATTTATTGTCATTTTCTGTTATGTTGTTACTTTTGGCTCTGGGTACAGCGAACTGTCGCACATTGCTCTGATTCTAGCTTACATTCATTCGCATTAACAGTTAAGATTTGATAGAAAAGTCGCTATGTGGCCAAGTAGTAACGCGCCCGCTTCGCAATCCTTGTATCTCGGGTTCGAGTCCCACCAACGCTGGAAAGTTGCTGATATTCGAATATCCCCACCGACATCCTAGCGGACACAACGACTACAATGTCAGTTACGGTTGAAACATATAGCGCGTCCTTTAACCTCCGCCAGATCACTCGAACAAGGCATTACAATCGCAGGGCCCGTTACCACCAGATCAGCAGAAAGATTGGTACTGTGCGTACAATGGTTGTCTTTAGAAATGTTTCAAATTAAATTAAATTAGATTTGTTCATGTCTATTTACATATTGTAACGAGATTCGCACCAATAAACGCACGAAAACACGCACTAAGAACTTTTAATGTCACACTAATGCAAACGCACGAAAACAGTAGCTAGATCGCTTTGAAAACACAGAATTATCGCATTCAAAACTAGACTATACGATGACGGCCAGCGGCCTTTATGTACCCCGGCGTTATCGGTGAAACTTCTTATCGATTTCATTATCGAACTTCTATTCTGCTGCTCGAAACGTGTCGATCTTTCTTCGCTTATCTCGAATGTTCGTGATTATTCGCCACAATATTAAAAAGAAAAGTCTCCACGACTATTTACAGATTAAAAAAACATCTTTCTACAAAACAAAATTCGGGTACGTATGTGTCAAGCTACACATGAAGGAAAAACATACCATCAAAACGATACAAAATTGCAACTAGACTAGTGAGCTCACGCAAAAACAAGGTTTAGGCCGTAATCTTGTTATCGAAAAATCGGTAACATGTCTCTTGGGAATGGAAAGCTCAGCTTTCCACGATACTATCGATCATTGGAATGATGGTGGATAGAGACCTCCTCTTGATGAAACCATTCACCAACACATCTAGTACATGAACATTTCCCAATTGATCAGGATATGTCCCAACAATGAGACCGTATTTCCAGGTGGCTGGAGGAGAATCTTCTCTTAACAATACTACAGTATTCTTCTCAATATTGGTTGTTTCCTTGGACCACTGTCTTCTTTTTTGTAGCTGATTAAGTAGTCAACCCTCCATACTTTCCAGAAATCTTGAATAGAATTTTGGAGGGTATTGTATTGTAACGTAATTCGCACCGAAAAACGCACGAAAACACATAAAAATAACTTTTCATGTCACACTAATACAAACGCACGAAAACAGTAGCTAAATCGCTAGGAAACGCACAATTTTATCGCATATAAAACTAGACTGTACGGCGACGGCCAGCGGCTTTTATACCTCTCGGCGTTATTGGCGAAACTCCTTATCGCTTTTGTTATCGAACTTCTATTCTGCTGGTCGAAACGTGTCGATCTTTCTTCGCTTATCTCGAATGTTCGGGAAAAAGTGGCAAAGAGCGACAGGAGGAGGTCTGATGGTCTGGTAAAGAGACTTGCGCATCTCCAATTAGAAAGTGACCAGGGGTGGTGATTTCAAACGGTTTGGCTTGCGAATGACCCATAGAACACAATGCTCTGAAGTGAAGGATGGTCTCAATTTCTACAAAGGCAGTTCCTAACTCCTCCTGAGTTAGGACAGTGGAACCGACTATTCTTGCCGAATGGCGTTTTGCAGACTTTATGGCTGCTTCCCACAAACCTTCTTTGTTTGGGCAACAAGGTGAGACAAACTTCCAATCAATGTGATTCTGCTTAGCATGTCTCTTGACTTTTGGATCGACATTGGAAACTAATTTGCTAGTTCCTTAGAAGTTGGTTCCATTGTCAGAACATATTGTGGTTGGAAGTCCTCTTCTTGCAACGAATTGACGCAGTCAGCAAAAAGGACTCCGTACTCAACTCCGACAACACCTCTAAATGAACAGCTTTCCGCCAAGAAACCCACAAATACAGCAGCATACATCTTGACCTGCTTGATGACTCTATGACGGGTACATTTTACCAAGAACGGACCAGCAAGATCTACTCCAGTGGTGCTAAATGAGCGTGAAACGGATACTCGAGCAGATGGCAACTGGCCCATTAACTGGGTTGATGGTGTAGGTGAGTGAATCACTGAGTCACTGAGTAAGTGATTGAGTAGCTGTGTGAATAACTGAATAATTAAGCGAGTGACTGAGTGAATCACTCACTCATTGGATGAGTAACGGAGTGAGGAAGTGAATGAATAACTGAATTAGAGAATGAATGAATGAATAACTGAGTAAGTGCGTGAATCACTAAATAAGTAAGCGAGTGACTGAGTGAATCACTGACTTATTGAGTGAGTGATGGAGTGAGGAAATGAATGACTAAATTAGAGAATTAGTGAATGACTAAGTAAGTGAGTGAATCACTGAATCATTGAGTAAGTGATTGAGTAACTGAGTGAATCTCTAAATAAGTAAGCGAATGACTGAGTGAGTGAGTGAATCACTGTCTTATTGAGTGAGTGACAGACTGAGGAAGTGAATGAATAAGTACATTACAGAATGTGTGAATAACTAAGTAAGTGAGAGAATCATTGAGTCGCGGAGTAAGTCAGTGAGTAACTGAGTGAATCATTGAGTTACTGAATAAGTGATTGAGTTCAACTGTGTCAATAACTGAATAAGTAAGCAAGAAGTAACTGAGCGAATCACTGTGTCACTGAGTAAGTAATTGAGTGAGTGTGTGAATCACTAACTCATTGAGTGAGTGACGGAGTAATTGAGTGAATAACTCAATAAATAAGCGAGTGACTGAGTGAATCACTGAGTCACTGAGTAAGTGAATGAGTAACTGTGTGAATAACTGGAAAAGTAAGCGAGTGACTGAGTCGTAAAATTTGCCGACTGCCAAATTATTGGGGGTGGGGATTTCAACCCCCACACCCCTCTATAGTTTCGACCCTGGAGGGGAATATTTCATTTATAAGCGTATGAAGAATTCTCAAAATATTATGAAAACGAAAGCGTTTATCGAAAAAATGATTAAGACCAAATTTATAGTACATAAAATTTTCCTTCCATTGAGACTATTTTCATTTCAATCTAATGAATTTTTCTAAAATATGTAGGATTTCAATAGTTCTTTTTTTTTCAGTACCTAAAATTATAGAGGGCGACTCTTTCGCGTTGTCAGTCCGAATAGTCATTGAAATCTGAAATTCGACGTTTGCTACTGATTTTCAGATTTTTGAAATGTCTTCCACATTTCAGCTTTGTTTTAGCCTTTCAAATAGCTTCGATACTCAGCTTGAAACCTTCTGCTTTTGACTGACTAGTCTCTAACAGGGGTCCAGGGTACTCTGTTTTCAGAAACGAAATTTGATCTTCAGTGTGGAAAGGGGGAGAAGAAAATTTTGTCGACAAATATTTTTTGAAAACTAAAAATTCGCCGACAAAATGTTTAAAAAATTAAAAATTAACCAATTTTTCAATCGAAATATTTTTTAATTGAAAAAAATAAAATCAATAAACATGCATGCATGAAAAATGAAAATTCGAATGAACAGTTTCAAAATTTGCCGACTGTCAGATTATTGTGGGGGGGGGGGATCAAATGAACAGTTTTGAAATTTGTGGACTGTCAAATTATGGAGGTGTTTTTCAGCCCCTCCCACACCCCATAGTTCCGCTCCTGCTTAAACGGACAAAAGGGAACTATACCAAGAAATCAAGATACTTAAATAAGATTTAGACTGTAATCTTGTTATCGAAAAATCGGTAACAGGATTTAAAACTGGGGAAAATGCATCAAGAGAGGTGATGACTACGTAGAAAAATAGTGCTAGTGTTAATTTTTATAAAAATGTTGTAAGGATTTTTATTCTCCAAAAGTCTTATTTATACCCATTTAACCGATCCTCGTACGTTTTCCAAAAGTGTTGTTTTAGCGTTAGCAATCTAGTTTCGTTGAATACCTCAACTGTTTCTGTATGCACTACCTCAGGCCATTATGCTGTAATTTACGGAGCTATCTCTTTTTTCTGGAGTCGCCTCTCAAACTGCGGCCCCTCAAAAAGTGAACAGCAGATACAAATATTGTGCATCCTACTTAGTCTCTCGCAGTTATTGGTAAAAACATCAAACACTGCGAACGTCGAGTTCATCTCGATCATTGTATAAAACCGAGTACAGCTGCCGACTCTCTACCGAACGACATCCTCGCAAACGGAATTATTTCGCAGAAATTTGCAAATTTAACGATCACGTTAAACGTCGCCGGCAAAAACACGCCTTTAAAAACTCCGCCGAATTTGAATTTCTTTTTCAGCGACCGAAGGAAGAAGGAAAAAAATGCCCGCGACAGTCGATTTTATTGCGGTGGCTGAGCAGTTAGTACGAGGAAACGGTATCGAGAGGAGGAAAAACGAAGCTGATGTACTTTTTCAAAAAAAAAAAAACGAAGAAGGCAAAGGCCATGTCTCATATTTTACGAGCTTTTTGATAGACTACGCGTCTTACTATTCGACAAACTATGCATACGAAGAAGATATATCTATTTTCTTTATTATATCGTCTCTCTCTCTCTGCCACCAATAACCTCTTTCGCCGCTCCACCGCCGAAAACTTTTCCGAAAAACCGAAGAAAGGAGATATTTAAACCGACTCCGTAACGTTACATTTATTTCTTCATATTTTAAATTGACTTCCGCTGTAACCCGTAAAACTTATAGCATAATCACACTCCATAAATGTCGAAGTAATCTTGGCGCTGCGGTTTTAATACTTCCCCCGGGAACGTATAACCGAATCCGTAACCGTTTCCTTTTTATCCCCGAAAAACGTCTTCGGAAATTATTCCCACCGAATGACAGATTTAGCGGTCTCCGTTTCTCTGGCTCCCGCCTGCGACGCAGTATTTCGCGAACTAAAAACAGGCACGCCGACGGCAAAGCTGCCCATCCCCCTGCCGGTGTGAACACATGCACACGTGTCGCCATTAATATCCGGGTATCGAACTGCGGGGGGTGCAATAACTACAAAAGGTATTTCAAAATTATCCACCCTCGATTCTTTAACGCGCAGCAAAAGTAGAACTCGAACTTGAAAAAACTGGGACAAAGTTTGTTATTCCCAAAGTTGTGTGAATGAGCTCTGTTGAAAACCATACTGGAAGTTAGGATCTCGATGGAGCATGACCTATGCAGAGATGAACACAGCCACAGAATCAGTTTTCGCCAGAATACTGAGAGAACTGTCAACTTTCTATGACGGGGTTACTACCGAAACTATAAACAGAAAACGATTGCTATTTGATTGTCTTACGCCAAAAATTGCCCATGTGAATTATTTTGCCTGTGCGAACGAAAATGGACACCGCTAAAGGTACAGCAGAAGTAAAACTCGAACTTGAAAAAACTGGAACAAAGATTTTTACTCCCGCGGTTGCTGGAACATCCGTTAAAACGATACTAGAAATAAGGATCCCGAACCTTTAAAAAGCTGAACACAGCCAGATATTTCGTTTTCGACAAAATATTGACAGAACTATTCCAAGTCGCTGTTGTGGCTGAATGGTAACGTGCCCACTTCGCCATCTCTGCGTCTCGTGTTCGAGGCTCACCAACACCGGAAAACTAGTGATACTCGAATACCTGCACTATCAATCGAGGTGGAAACAAAACGCGTCCTGTAACTTCGGCCAGTTCACTCGAACAAGGCATATTACAATAGCAGGACGTGTTACCACCAGATCAGAAAGATTGATACTGTGTGTGTACACATCGTGAACAGCTTATTCAACGCTGTGAAACACATGGTTAGTAAGCGAACGGCGGCTGCACACTCTTCGACACAAAGAAGGAAAACTCTGATGCAAACGGTAACCAACCCCGACTAACCTGCCCAGGAGAGTTGCGCGTTAGAAACCGCGACCGCTAACACCCGGCACCGGAAGAAGATCAACTCTCTGACAGGGTGACTACTGAAACTGAAAATAGAAAACGGTTTCTATGTTTCTCTTTACGCTAAAAAATTGCCCATGTGAGTACTTTCGCCCGAGCAAGCGAAAATGGACACCTCTGGTGATGAAAACCGGAGAAAAAAAGGGCAACTGGGAGTTCAAGGAAAAAGTGGATCGACGAGATAAGGAATATCGACGGGGAATGGTGGTCGGTGGTGCAGGAAAGAGTCTGGAAAGTGAAAGGGGAGACCTTTATCTAGCGGAGGATTGAAAATAAGGACTGAAAGAAGACGAAGAAGAAAGTAGTAATGTATGTGCCGTTATTCTACTATTAGTCCACATGAATTAGGTTCTAACTAGGAAAAAAATCATAGAAAGCTGAAACTTGGTACAATGGTCTAATTATGTGTCCTGAACAACATACTAAAAGTCCCAACGAATCCGGCGCCGGTGTCGTCCCCTAGGGGGGCAAGAATGGGGGGGTAAAACAGTTTTTTGCTTCAATCTCGCTAAAATTTAAGTTTAGAAAAAAAAGTTCAATCAAATGTGATAGAAAATAAAAAATACATAAAAAACTATCTTACACATTTTTCCGTAGAGTGCGTATTTGTCGAATAAATTAATATCAAACTTTGAGATATTTCCTCCGTGTATACATAATAATATAATAAAACTCATTGTAATTGGATGCGACGTAGACTTGTACGCATACGAGAAGATTTATTTCAAATGCTCGCAGCAGTGATGGAATGAAGAGAAGCACCCCTCTCCCATCTTCCGTGAAAAGAGATGAGCAAGTTCGTGTGGAAAGCAGATTTTCAGTTCTTCATCGGTTGTCTTCAAGAACGAGATTCTTTGAAAAGTAAGAGAGGGTCGACAGGTATGACGCTTCCTCCAATACAAATACTGCTGTTGATAGACCTAATGACTTCATTCTGTTTCCTAATTTTTGATGTAAAAAAAAAATTAACAATACCTAATAATCGCTGGTTTTCTCTTTTCTTCTTGTTGTATATACATTTTATTTATTTATTTTATTTATTAATAAGCAGACGATACATTCGTTTTCCCGTACTTAATATCTTTCATGGTTGAGTCAGGGGGTGGGTGTTCTTCCCCGGTATCGCCTCGCCCCATTTTTGGCCATAAGCCTCTCCGACGTCTCTACATTTTCTCCGGATGGCCGCTTCCCTTCGACATAATAACCCTACTTCTTTTTTGACTTCGTCGCACCAATGCGTCACTGGCCTTCCCACCGATCTTTTCCTCCTGTATGGCACCCATTCCTCCACTTTCCTTTCCCATCTTCCCTCTCTTTGCCTGCTAATATGTCCCGCGTATTTCCATGTAAGTTTCTTAATGCAATATTCGATCCCAATTAATCCAGTTTTTCCCCTTATTGCTATATTTTTTATTCCATCCTTCCGTTTTTAACACATTTCTCGCCATTGCTTTTTGTGTATTTCCTAATCTATTTATTTTCGTTTTAGTCAAGGCCCAAGTTTGGGCACTATACGTTTGGAATGGACTTGAACAGCTTTTCCCTACCTTTGTTTTTGAATTGTGTCCCATTTTCTCCTTATAAATCTCTTCAAGCCCCCAATAGTTTTTCCATCCTTTCATTATTCTTATTCTCATGTTCAATTTCTTATCCCTTCTATTTTTCAAAGGTATTATTTGGCCCAGATATGTTACTTCATCATTTCTTTCAACTTCTGTTCCCCCAACTGTTACTGCTGTATCCATCTTCCTATTTGTTAACAATATCGTTTTCTCCCAATTGATTTCCAGTCTCGCCGTTTTGCTTTCTTGGTACAACCCTTCTCCTAATTGTTGTATTTCTAATACTGAATTAGCTATAACCACCACA
Organism: Acanthococcus lagerstroemiae; assembly: GCA_031841125.1. NCBI lineage: Eukaryota > Metazoa > Arthropoda > Insecta > Hemiptera > Eriococcidae > Acanthococcus > Acanthococcus lagerstroemiae. Next base: position 53,660,195 of record CM063114.1, read on the forward strand.
TCGTCCGCGAATCGTAAATTATTTAAATATTCTCTATCTATTCTTATCCCTTTCCATTTCCCTTCCCTGTTCAATCCCCGGAAAATTTCTCTAACGTGCTATTAAATTGAATAGGGAGAGTGGGTCGCCTTGCCTTACCCCTCTCTCGATTTTCAATCGTTCCCCCAACCTTGTCCGTCTTTATGTAGGCTTCAGTCCCTTTATACATATTTTGGATAATTCTGATGTATTTTGGGTTTATCCCCTGTTTCTCTAAAGCCCCGCTCCCCATGGGAAGTTGTGCTTCACTGTGTCGAAGGCTTTCTGAAAGTTAATGAAGTGGAGGAAAGTTTTTAGGTTGTATTCGTTAATTTTTTTAATATTTGGTTTATTACGAAGATGTGATGTGGTATACATACTTGTACCTCTTTTCAATTTTATATCGGAAAATGTTTTGCCAACCATTGACTGGACGCCAAGGTTTCCCCCCAATACGCTTTTTTCGTGGCAATTGATTGAAGCATCCACTATAACACCTGTGGATAGGGATGCTATGTTTGGCGACACTCTGGGAATGGGTTATGTGTCAAAAGCCACTGTGTTATTTTTCAACATCTGAAGCATCACGCAAAATTCGAGAAGGACGTAGGTCGACGTGTTTTTGCTTGAATATTTCTTGCACCCTGTGTACTCCTCAACTTCTCCACAAATGGCCATAACAACGGGCATACTCAAAATCCATTCTTGAATCACACTTGGCTGTATACCACGATCACGTGTCAATCCTCCTCTGCTTTTCATGAGTCTCATCAAGGTCTGTTCAATGGTTATATCACTCCAAATACCGACAAAGTAATTCTGACTTCTTCTTATGGTGAAATATTTCGAAAATTCAGTGTAGGTACTCAAAATCACTAATTTTGTCTCGTAGGTGATAGGCATCTTGTAGATAAAGGTGAGCAGTCTTAGCGGACGGTAAATGTCCAGCTGCATGAAAAAATTCAGGCATCTGCTGCACGCACTCAAGATGCCTCGGCCAGTTGCCCATTCTTTATGCAGCAACAAATTTTTTTTACCAATGATACCGTTTGGAATTATTGAATCCACAGTGTTTAGCTGTGGAGCCTCAAGCTGCGACCTCTGGCATATGAATCTCAAATCATTACATCAAGTCACTTAAGATCTCACTCAGACATGTAAATTGTTTGACAATGTAAATAGAAATTAATGTACTCACGCGTGCGCGAGTCTACATTGCATCGATTACAATAAGTTGTATTAAATGTACACATGGAGGAAACTGCTCAACGTTTGATATTCATTTATTCAAGGGATACGCACTCTACGGGAAAATGTGTAAAAACATTTTTTGTGTACTTTTTATTCTCTATCACATTTGTGAGAACTTTTTTTTTTTCTAAACTCAAATTTTAGTGTGACATAAGCAGAAAACTGTTTTACGCCACAATCCCCCCCTCCCTAGGGGACGACGCCGGCACCGGATTCGTTGGGACTTTTAATATGTTGTTCAGGACACTTTAATTAGACCAACGTACCAAGTTTCAGCTTTCTATGATTTTTTCCTTTTTGTACTCTTATTTGGGCTAACTTATGTGGACATCAACAGTTTCCTTCTTTGGTATTCTATTTTAAATATTTCAGAGGGTACCAAATGTACGAGCAGGAGATTTGTGTAAGACTCATTTCCAACAAGTTGTCATGTAAAAATCTTTTTTGGATTGAGGTACATAATTCAAAAATCAGAGGTACGAGAAGATTAAAGTGAAATAAAGAATTTCTGGGCAGAAGAAGATATACTAGGGCAACTCGCTGTCGTCTTCTTCTAAGAGTAACTCCTCGGTTTCTTCCATTTTAGTTGCCGATTATTGAATAATGACCACATCGTAAAAAGTAACAGATTACCGAAATTAAGTAAATTTCCAAGGTAAAAATTAATTAGAGAATGACCCAAAAGTTATGCAGTCCGCTTCATTCAACGCGTTGCGCTTGTAGCTGTATGACAACTTGTCAACAAGTCTTCATTTTTCCGCGTTTTTTATTATTCATAACCATAAGACTTTAACCCAGCTGATTCGTCTGTCCATGTGAACAGCAATGTATTGGGCCTAGATTCTTTAATCTACATAAATAACATTCATCAATAAATTTATCCCCCCCCCCCTCCCGAGGATTACAGTAAATAGAAAAGATGCAAACGTTTCCCAATTGTACTATGTGAAATTTATTTTATGAAAATCATGTTCAACTACTTTCCCTGGTCTTTAATTTTTTTCTGTGACCAAAACCGAATTTATCGACATTTAGAACCAATCATTGGATACCCATATTAAACTTTACAAAATACTAGGCTCCCCCCCCCTCCTTATTGCATGGGCCTCGATTTCAAATATGGGGTAAATATATGAAAGAAGGAAGATGAATGAGCCCATAAAACATATAACTCTGTGAAGTTGTAAGGTAGCTGAAGATGATTATTATCTTCATAAGGTCTGTGCATCTGTGTTAAAAATTAATAATTCTTAACGGGATATCTTGAACTCCATTTTGAGCAGTTCTAATCCAGATACAAGATAATTGCTTAATGACCAGGGAGCGGAATTTCATGCGGTTTAGGATGGTGAAATATGCAATATTTATGCGCTAAAAACAGAAAAATATGCGCTAACAATATGGATGTCATTTCACAGAGCGTGACTAGATCTACTTACTTTCAGCATGTAAATGTTAATTTTCGATAAATCCGCGCTAAAGAAAGAAAAATTGAATAATTGTTTAAATCAAGGGAAAAATTTTTTATTTTCTGCAGTGTTTAAAAAAAAATCACGTCCGTCGAAACTTTGAGAAGAAATGTGTTTTTTTTTTGTGACAAATATTGAAAATTATCGAAATATGCTCTAACAATCGGACATTTGAAGATAGATACGCTGAAAGGGTGAAATATGCGTTTTAAATAGCGAAAATATGTAAAAATAGGCGTTCATAGGCAAAATATGCAAAATAAAATAGGGCTTATTTTTTTCAGAATGGCCTGAAACGGAGTATGCTTCATATACCTTTTCTTTATCAAAACTGGCTGACATATAATTTCATAGAATTCCGCTCCCTGTTAATGACCTTTTTTATGGAAAATTTAATGTACAATCTATTGCCTATAAGAAAACAGTAGCTTAAGAGGGCAAGTTTCACGAGAAATTAAAGAAATTTGAAAATTTTCTGATATAATTTGTACTAAAACTGATTTTACGAACACCGTGTTGAACCGAATTCGACAATTTTTTTCTGTAGTTATCACAGCTGCCCTCTACTATTACCTACTGGTACCATTTGTTTGTCTGTCTCCAGTCGTGAGAAGAAAAAAAAAATCTAAGATAGAAAACTTTTCAAAATTTGAACATATTTCAGAGCCTGCAAAAGTAAGAGTATGCAAACATATATACACATTGTCAGCGTAGGTTGCCTACTTACCAGGTAGAAGGGAGGTCGTTGTAAAAGAGTTTCGGTTTATTGCCCCTTCAGGTGTGAGAGTGGTGGTTTTGCCCAAACTAGGCAGAGACCCCTGTAAGGCCAAATCCTACAGGCCGATAAGTCTCTCACCCTTCATGCTAAAAACCTTGGAGAGGCTGATAGACAGGCACCTAAGAGAGGTTACCCTGAAAGGTTCCCATACATGAGAACCAGGACGCATCTTCTTTTAATTTTTGCTCTCAAACCGAGCCCTGGAATCCGCCCTTTCGAACATTATCTCAGAGACGTCGGGGAGGCTATTAGGGCTGTCTTAGTCCTCTTCACTGCTTGCCGAAAACCCGGCCTTGGTCGAAATGTAGCGAGTTGCTACGTGGGCTCGAACCCGGGACCTCCGGATTCTGAGACCAGCGCGCTATCCACCCGAACACCAGATAGCACGCATGTAGAGCAGGCAGATCAGTAGAGTCATCACTGCACTCGCTTGTTACCGCAATTGAGAGAGGGATGACTGGCGGAGATAATGTCCGGGCAACATTCATGGGTATACTTAGAGCATTTGACGCGACCTCCCATGAATCAATAGAAACAGCCCTGAGGGAACGGGAAATAAAGGAAAGCTTAATAAACTGGATTCAGAGATGGGCGTTGCTTTTGAAGAGCAAGTTGTTCACTTGCTCTTGTTCACTATTTGGCGAACTTACCTATTTCTGAACTAGTTCATCTCCCCCCCCCCCAAAAAAAAAAAAGAAGAAGAGAAAACAAGAACTAGTTCACGAATTTTGGTCCTGATCAACTGGTTCATTCTTTGTTCATCTATTGTTTCATTTTCCATTTCTTGGGGAGCTTTTTCTTGTATATTTCACTTTCCGGACTCTAGTTTCAAATTTCATAATGGTTTCAGGGTTACAATTACGAATTATAATATTGTTGAATTTTTATTTGATGTTTAAATTTGAATCAACAAACGCATAGGGTTTCAATAGAGATTAAAAACATTGTTTGGGTCTTAGCCTAGTTTTCAGTTGTAGGCTATCCAAAAAAAAAAAAATGTTTGCTCGCTCCGTTCGCGATTTTCTTATGCCACAACTCAAATTTTAAATGAACAAGACCAAGAGCACAGGTTCTTTTTAATGAACAAACAACGAACTAGATCGGTGGGGAGACCAAGTGAACAAGAGCAAGAACTAGTTCACTAAAAATGGAAAAGAGCAAGAGCAAGTTCATTAAATAGTGAAATACGCCCATCTCTGACTGGATTTTATCTATGCAAGAAGGCAGGAAGATCCAGATAACGTAACAACAAGAACAAATTCATGCAACGACCATCGGAGGCTGTCCACGGGGGGAGCACTCTCTCCCCTACTATGGTGCCTAGTGGTAGACAGTTTGCTGGATGAGTTAAATGGTCAGAGAATATACACACCAGGCTGTGGTGGTAACCGGCAAATTTTCGGGAACCATCGTGGGGTTAACGCAGTGGAGACTCCAATGTGTGGAAAAGCAGTGTGCGAAAAGGGGGTTATCGATAACCCCGGAAAAAACTGAGATCACTCTTTTCACCCTAAAAGGAAGGGTAAGGAGTTAATCAAGGTGCAATACAAAGGAAGACCATTAGCCCTCACAGGAAAGGTGAAGTACTTAGGAGTATAATTTGACGAAAAACTCTCCTGGAAGGATCACGTCTCAGAGAAGATAAGAAAAGGGATTGAGGCTCTTTGGGCTTGCCGCACTTTTGTCGGCAGGACCTGGAGACTCCCTCCCAAAATAATGCACTGGATATGTACCGGTGTAATACGTTCCAGAATCACTTATGCGACCATTGTGTGGTAGGGCCGGCTCCACCTGGCCAAAGTCAGAGAGGAACTAAACCACCTGCAAAGGCTCGCGTGCGTGGTGACAACGGGGGCAATGTGAACGGCGCCGACTAAGGCACTTGAAGGGCTCCTAAAGTTACCACCACTTCGCCTTGCTATAGAAGCAGCTGCGATAATGGGGGCTTATCGTCTAGGCGCCAACTAAACATGCAGGCCCTAAAAACAGGCCACAGAAGGATATGGGAGATGGCGGAGACGAGGAACAAACGCGTTGGGATGCCGAAGGATAGAATCGCGATAAAACACTTCTTTGACAAGCCGTACCGTGCGCTGATACCCACACGGGAGGCTTGGGAAAAGAGGTGGCCAAGCATTCTAGGAAATAAGGAGATAAGAATGACCAAAGTGTAGGAATCGGAATCAGGAATGCAAAAGGCGCTGACAACTGTTCAATGGCACTGGGTGAGAGCGTCACTATCCTCCAAGCAGAGGTAATGACGATCATCGTGGCTATTGGTAGAAGCCAGCAGAAGGGCTTTGTTAATAAGTAGATCTATATCTGTATAGACAGTCAGTCGGCAATTAAGGCACTCTCGTCACACCAAACTACGTCCCTGGTGGTGACGGAGTATACACCTTTGCTCAGGAGAACCGCGTCACCATACTACGGACACCGGGACACTGCGGCATAAAAAGGAACATGATCGCTGGCAAGCTAGCGAAGGAGGGCTTAAAAAAGGAACTGGCATCACCCAGGCCGTGTCTTCCTGTAGCATACAACGTCATAAAATCCAAAGTCGAGGCTTGGATAAGTAAGTAGACGGAAATGCACTGGCGGTTGGCCAGTAGCATGAAAGTCAGCAAAACACTGATAGGGGACGCCCCCTGTAAGTATCCCAAGTTCCTGCCAGGGCTTGACAGGAAACATGCAATGCTCATGGTCGGACTACTAACTGGTCATGGGGCCCACAAAACACATGTGATATAAAATAGGAGTGGCGAAAAGCGGCTCCTGTGGGTACTGTGGAGAAGAGAAAGAAACCTCGATCCATATCATATGTCAATGCCCAGCAATAGCCGGGACAAAATGCGAAGCCCTGTGGGACTAGAATATTCAGCTCCCAATGACGTCGGAGGGATAGAGCTCAGTGGAATTCTCACTTTGGCTATGAAAGTGAGGCTACTGAGCTGATCCGTAACAGCAACCTGAGGAATGCAAATGGACTACAATGTCTGAGGACTCGGCGCATACAGCGCCACCTCACACAAATGAAAATGAATTGCCGCTTCAGATTATAAGTTGGGCAAAATTTATCCAAAAATGGGTACAAAATTATTTTATGAATCTCATCCGTCCGAATATGATACGTCGCCTCCTGCAAATTTTAAAATTGTTGGGTCAAAAAGACCCATGGGTACAATTTTGCCGAGTTTTTCAATGTATCGTTTAAGGTTTTAACAAATGAGAACATACTTGATACCGAACTGTCGTGAAGGTACTTAATTGATGCATTGTTCTTTTCCAGTTTTCGGATTTGGAGACACAGCTTCGAGACAAGAACGTATTGTGGAGTATCAAAGCCCCCAACACAGATGGCTGTAATATTATGGAAAAACTACAACCCCAATAAGTGGAGACAGCGCTCGCGCCCTCGGAAGCCACCAGTTAGGAACATCGAAAAGCTCGTCTTGTCAGTCTTGGTGAGTTTCTTCCGAATAAAATTCTCTTAAATTGACACACTTGAATTCTGTAGACATAGAAGTGCACTTTGTATTGAAACGGGTCAAGCACCGGTTGCGCCATGACTCGTGATTTTGGTAAACATCTTTCTTCATACTTTCACTGCCAACCGTCTGAGTTGATTTGGTCGTGGTCGGCGTGTGCTTCCTGAAAACACTCCGGCTAAGCCCATTGTGCTCCGTATCCTCTCTCCTAAGTTACTCACCGCAGATCCTCGGCTGGATGAGCTTGATAGGCCACACAATACACCGTCCAGCGATTCTATTCGCCATCAATTAGGTTATTGTGCTCGGAAAATAAAATAAAACTCAATAAATAATTCCGCGTCAAGAATTACGTTTTTCGGGTTATATAAGAGCGTGCCTTTGAAAAGCGGAAAATGAGGACGAACGAAAAAAGGTTCTTAACTCTTGACCGCTTCTATACGGAAACTCGAGTGTAAACAGAGAAAGCCGAGGGGGAACTCTCTGTCGGAATAAACCATTTGTGAAATTGGAGTCGTGAGGGAGGCGAAAGAATATATGAGAAGTAAGGTTACTTGTCGAACAAAAAAGAAGTCAAAATTTGCGGTCGGGTCGAGTGCGAGACACTTGTAGATGCGCGGGCCGATATCGCGGAATGTTGACAATCGCCGATGGTCAAATAGTGTCGAAATAGGGGTTCTAAACGAATCGAATTTCGCGGATCGTGAAGTGCTTTAATGTTTTCGAAGCAAAGTGTTGTACACAGCGTAAGGCTGTTTCGGCTGTTTCGGCTGTTTGACGGCTCGAGTGCCGTGAAATCAAAGCCGACGGTTGCAAAATCGCGATTTTGGATTTACCGGACGAGTTCCAGGGCCTATTTTCGTCTCCTGTTGGTGGCTGATTCCTAGGAGCTGAAGTGTGTGATTCTCCATGGGTCTCGCTCGTACTCACTCTCGGTTGTACAAGAGCGGAGTGGCCCGCCAGGAATCAGGCAAATCCCCGGTGGTCTGGATACAAATTATAGTCTGATGATCCGAGCTTCAAGCTTCTTCAGTGAGACTTTTCTTTAAGGCTCTTGCTGTGTTTTAGAGTTTTAAAATTCTTCAAGACATGTTTAAGACTCTTTCAGATCTTCGGGTCTCGGTCAACACGATCCAAGCTTCGAGACTTTTTAAAGATTTTCCAGATTCTTTGATATTTTTTGTAATTCTTTCGGAATTACTGAGGTATATTTTCATAACTATGCTACCTGTTTCAGCCTTTTTGAAATCCGACTGGATGGGTTTAGAACTCTTTGAGCCACTTTTAGGCCCCTTAAATCTTGTTTAAGACTTTTGAAGATTTTTGAACGTGTTTTTATCATGTTGAAGGATGATCGAGATTCGTTTCAAGACTATTCCTGGCTCGATTGAGATTTTTAAAGACTCGTCTCGACATTATTTGGACTAATTAAGACTTTCTTATACTTATTGAAGATCCTTTGAAAGTCATCATTTGCCCGAGTTGTAAGATTCTTCGCGGTTCAAAGATTTTTCCAATCCTGCATAAGATTTTCCAAGACTTCTTTAGAACTCTTTCAAACATGACGTAACTTTTCGTCACTTTTGAAATACATCTAGCCTAGTTGAATGTCTATAAAGGCGAGTTGATATATTTTTTGAGACTTTTCAGTTTTTCTGAACGTGTTTTTTGTAGTGTCTAGTCGAGTCCTAAGAAGTCTTAAATAGGTCTATAACAGTCTCAGAAAAGTCTGAAATAATCTCTCGTGAACGTGAAATATTAATGTGAAACAAGTCCGAAAAACTGTAGAAATAATATGGGACAATTGTTGACGAGTTTTGAGAAATAAAGTGTGCCTGACAATTTTAAAAATTTATGAGAACATACCCCCTCCCCCAATTCGAATCGTGGAAAAAGTTGAAAGTACCCATTTTACTGCTTATCTTAACGTGTCGTAAGGAATCTTAAGTCTTCGTGGAGGTTGAAATAATAATCTTGAGCAAGAATAAAAAGTTTTGGAGATGACCTTGAAGAATTCAGAAATTGAATAACAAGTCTGAAAGAATTTTAAAAACTCTTGACGATATATCTCTCCTCTTCCCTCTGAGTGAGGAAAAAACTACAAAGTATCTATTTCATTGCTCATCCTAATGAGTAGGGGTTTTGTTGAAGTCTGGAAGAGATAGAAAAAATCTGTGTAGAGCGTAGAGTAATAATCTTAAATCCGAAGAAGTTTTAGAGATATCTTGAACAATTTTGGAAGGATCTTGAAGAGTAAAATAATCTCAAAGAATTTCAGGGAAATGTGGTGTATATATTCCCTCCTTCCTACCTCTCCTCCGGAAACAAGTTGAAAATATTTTTGTTTTACTGCTTATCTTAACAAGTTTTGAAGAGTCTAAAAAAGTCTGGAAGAGTCTAACAAAAGTTATTGTAAAATTGGAAATAATACGAATATAATTTCAGGGTTGCCACTTTCTGGAAAACCGGGGAAGTTAGGGAATTTTGTCAATCTGAGAAAGTCAGGGAATTGCTATAATTTTGATCAAAATCAGGGTACTTTTTGAGAATAGTAAGAATTAAGGAATATACACAATTTCTAGAGTAGTCGATGAATATTGAATTTGATCTCAGATAATAAGTACTCTCAAAGCTGTGTACAATACTAGCTGAAAAATGTCCTGGAAAATTTGGAAAAATTGGTCTGGAAAACCGGGAAAATTCAGGGAAAATCATTCTAAAAATAAGTGGCTACCTTGTAATCGTGAACAAATATGGAAATGTTTTAAAGATGGCCTCGAAGAATTCTGGAAGATTGAAGTGTCTCGAATAAAATAAGTCTGAAAGAATTGAAAATAAAAAAACCGGAAGCATATATCGTCCCTCTCTCCCCTCTAAGCCAAGGAAATACTTACAAAATACCTATTTTATTGCTCATCTTAACAAGTCTAAAAGAGTATACTAAAAGCTGCAAGAATTTAAAAAAAGTTTTCGTAGACTCGGGAACAATCTTAACCATGTTCGGAAAAGATGTAGAAAATTATCTGGGACAATTCTAGACGAGTCTTGAAAAATAAATTTTAAAAATGTATGAGCATATACGCCCCCCTCCACCTGGAAAAAAGTTGGGAATGTCTATTTTACAACTTCTACCAGCGAATCTTAATGGGTTCTGTAAAAGTCTGGAATACCCTGAAAAAGTCTGCGTAGAGCGTAGAGTAATAATCTGAAATCCAAGAAAGTTTTAGAGACAGCCGTCAACGCTTTGGGAAGAATTGGAAGTGTAAAACAATCTGAAAGAATTTCAAGGAAATGTGAGGGATATATTCCCTCCTTCCTATGACTCCTCTAGAAAGAAGTTGAAAGTACCCATTGTACTACTTATCTGAACGAGCCTTCAGGAATGTTATAATTGTCTGGAAGAGTCCTAAAAAGTCTTTATCGTGTCTGAATTAATAATCTCGAACAAGAATGAAAAAGTTTAGTTGATGGTCTCGAAGAATTCTGAAAGTGAATGATAAAGTAAGACTGAATGAATTTTAAAAGCTCTGAGGTTATATCTCCCCTCCTCCCCAGCAAAGAAAAAGTACGCAATATACATTTTATTTCTCATCTTAACGAGTCATAAAGGATCTTCAGGGTGGCCACTTCCCTGGAATAACTGGAAATCAGGGAAAAATCGAGAAATTTTTTCAGTGAGGGAAAAGTCGGGGAATTTTCAAAAAATAAATTCTTGAGAAAATTGTGTGGTTTAGAAGTATCATGGTGGTAGGTACGAGAAAGCAGCTTGGGAGGAGTTGTGTCAACAAGCGGATAACGACCCCTTCGGCAAGCCGTACAAGGTAGTCATGCGGAAAGCCGGGGGCCGTCAATGACGAGCCGTATGGAGCCGGGGGTGCTGCAACAGGTAGTTCAAGAACTATTCCCCCAGCGCCCCCCGCTAACGGCGGTCTCCGCCGAAGTACGAGAGGATGTTCCTCTGCTTAGTGTAGGAGAAGTGGACAGCGCGATCGACCGCATGAGGACGAAGAAGAGGAAGGCGCCTGGTCCGGACATGATTCCCAACGTTGTCTGGGAAATAGTCCACCGAGCAGACCCGTCCCTCCTGACCAACGTATTCAATCGCGCGTTGCAGGAAGGGACATTTCCGAGTAGATGGAAGACGGCGCGGCTGGCACTGATCAAGAAGTCAGGAAAGCCAGATGGCCGGCCGTCCTCGTACCGGCCTATTTGCCTGCTCGGCACCGTCATCAAGGTGTTTGAGCTTACCATCGTGGATAGGCTGGAGGAGCACTTTCGGAAGCGGAAGACGATTTCGAACAGTCAGTACAGAGTCTGGCGCAGAAGGTGATCCGCGAGCGGCAGTTCTGCGCGGCGGTCAGCCTCGACATCAAGAACGCGTTCAACTCCATTCCGTATACGCGTATCATGGAGGCGTTGGAGCTGGCGCGGGTACTTTGTAACCTCGTGCGCATCATCAGGAGTTACTTTTCTGGCCGCCGGATAGAGACGGAGTCGGCGGCCGGACCAATCATACGGGAGATGACCTGCGGGCGTTCCTCAGGGATCAGTACTCGGACCTACCCTGTGGAACGTCGTCTTCAACGGGATGCTGAGGCTAGCACTACCACCAGGCGTAAAGTTGATTTGTTACGCCGACGACACGCTGGTGGTGTGCCAGGCGGAGACAACAGCAGAGGTCACGCGACGAGTGAACCAGGCGTAAGAGATGCTGACCCACTGGATCGAGTCGGCGGGGCTGTGCTTAGCGGTTCAGAAGACAGAAGCGGTTTTGTTTACGACACGACGCAAGTACAGCCCACCCACCTTTGTCCTGAAAGGTGTGGAGATTGGGCTCTGTGCAGCCCTGAAGTACCTGGGGCTGTGGTTCGACGGGAAGTTGCATTTCCGAGAGCACTTCCGACGGGCAGCTGAAACGGCGGATCGAGTAGCCGGCCAGCTGTCCCGTTTGATGTCGAACCTAGGGGGGCCGAGTGAGCAGCGAGGAAGGATGTACGTGAACGTCATCATGTCGGTCCTCCTATACGGGGCGCCAGTATTTGCCGACGCCATCGATATACCATACAGGAGAGCGGAGATGGAGAAGATCCAGCGAAAAGCCGCAATGAGGTGTGTCAGTGCATACCGCACTGTTTCTTCGGATGCAGTTGGCGTGTTAGCGCGTAGACCGCCGATCGAACTCAAGGTCGGCGAAATTGCGGCGGTATACGGTGCAAAGAAGAAAGCGAAGACGAAACGGGAGGCACTTCGGGTCAAGCGAGTCATCCAGCAGGACACGCTTCGGAAGTGGAAGGACGCGCTCGCCCATTCGACCAAGGGCGAGTGGACCTGAGCGCTGGTACGCGACCTCGACGGATGGGTAGGAAGAACGCACGGAGCGCTTAACTTCCACCTTACCCAAGTATTGAGCGGCCACGGGTGCTTCGGCACGTACCTACATCGGATGTCGATAGCGCCAAGCTTTGTGTGCGCGCACTGTGATCGAGGGCCGGAGGACACACCTTGGCACACCCTGTTTGAGTGTGAGGCCTGTGAGCAGGAGAGGCGCGGGACGGCCACAACAGCGATCGATCCCGGTGGAAGAAACGATGAAGACGGCGGCGTGATCAGCCGTCTCGCGCCGGACAGTCTGGTTCTGGAGATGATGAAGAACGGAAGCAGTTGGAACCGGGTGTCGGCCTTCGTCTCGGCCATCATGAAGAAGAAGATGCAGACGGAGTGGTCGAGACAGAGGGCTGGCGAGTTACGAAGCTCGGCCCACATCATCGAACTGGAGGAGAACTCTGTACCATCCTGGGAAAAGCTGCTGCAGCTGCACTGCGGACCCACCGGCAGGGCTCACCCGTCGTCACCAGCTGCCTGCGTCGACACACGGACCAAGACGAGAAGGTGAGGGTAGAGTGAAGAGAGACAGCGCGTCCGGCCGTGGGGGATCTAAAATTTCCAGGCGAGCGCTCAGGGAGTGCGGATCTCAGTCAGTAGGGAACCCCATGGTGGCCCTGTTAGGACGCGCGCACCGTTCCGGCACGTAGAAATGGGGGCTCGGGCCCGGCCCCAACTCGTCCCTCCGGTCACCGACGCGATACTCGAAAGGGTAGTTCCTGTGGTTGGGGGTGCGGTGTCATAGGGGCCACTTTGGCATGCGTGCATCGCCATACGTCCCACCACACCATTGTGTCTTGATAACCGTCATATGATATCAGGTAGCCAGGCCTAGTCGCACAATGACGCAGTTTTGCCAGATTTATTTTGCCAAAATCCGGAGAACATTGCCGAAAGAGAAATCCGGAAGAATCCGGATAGAAATGTGATGTCCAAAGGGGAAAGGGACCTTGGGGTGAAAAAATAAAATATCTTTTTAGCTTCTCTGGCATAGAATTTAGTGTAGAATGATAATCCATATTTAGTTTTAGCAATTATTGTAAAAAAAAAAAATGAATTGCCCCAAGTTTCATAAGTTGAAAAAATACATTACAACTATTGAAAGAACGTAATGATGAAAAAAATGCATTTAAAGTTCAGTTCACTAAAAAATAATAATATATTAGGAATAAAAATGGAGGTGAATGATTTTTATGAGAAATTTCGTACAGAATTCAATTTTATTATCAGTTTTACCAAATAATGCACCCAAAATTAAATTTGCAGAAAAAGGAAATGAAGGGTACAGGGAAAAAAAGTTCAATGTCACATTTTTTTGATAATGAAGATATGGGCATCGTTGGATTCAGGATGAGGTGTAGAATCATCGACACTTTTCTTTTAAATTGGAAAATTTGCCGACTTTTGAATCAAAATATTTTTAAATTAAAAATCAAACAAACGTTCTTAGAAAATGAAAAATTCAAAGATCCTCCAATTCTTCTCCTAAATTGATTTCAATAAAATGAAATAAAACCTACAAAGTTTCATGTCGATCGTATTAGGGGAATCCATGCCACAAGCTCCCTTTCGTTCTTATGGGAAAAACGCATGGAGTTTTGACTTTTATTCCAGACTAAATTGCTTTCCTATATCGGGCCGTAAAGCGCTAGTATCCACTACTCTTATCAGCGACCAACAGGTACATTTTTTGACACATGTAGCAAAATTTCGGAATGAAAATAGTCTTAATTAAAAGAAAATTCTGTGTTCGAAAAATGCGTTCCTCTTTAAATACTTCAAAAACGTCTTACTTTCCGGGATATTTCAATTTTAATAAGTGTGTACATTAATGGGGAAAATGTTTATTAGGGCCGTCCAGCGCTAGTATCGACTACTCTTATCAGCGACCAAAACGTGAAGTTTTTGACACATGCAGCAAAATTTTGGAATCTAGGTATAAAAATAGTCTTAATTGAAAGAAAATTCTTTGTTCGAAAAATTCTTTTCTTTTTAAATACTTTAAGAACGTCTTACTTTTCGAGATATTTCAGTTTTAATGAGTATGTACATTAATGGGGGAAATGCGTAGATTCATGTTTTCGTCCTTATCACTAGTGCTTGATTATAGCGCTCTCTGACGGTTGGACGGCCCGAATACTCGTAGTTACTTTCTGCTACTTATCACTTCGACTCGATGGCAACGCGCTTTGACGGATGTACGGCCCGATTCACCAGGACCAAAGCCCGTAAATTGAACAATAAAACATTGGCTATCGAATTCAGCTTGTGACATTAAAAAAATAAGTCTTTTGATTTCAACTTTTAGATTTTAATAAAGTGTTCTCAAATTTCAGGCTCTAGGTCGAACAGAGAATCTAGTAAAAACAGAATAGTCATTGAAATTCGAAATTCAACGTTTGCTACCGACTGTCAGATTTTCGAAATGTCTTCCACATTTCAGCTTTGTTTCAACCTTTCAAACAACGTTAGATACTCAACTTGAATCCTTCGGCTTTTGACTGACTAGTTTCTGACAGGAGTCCAGGGCATTCAATTTTCAAAAGAAACGAAATTTGACTTTCAGTTTGGGCAGGTGGAGAAGAAAAATTTGCCGACAAATATTTTTTTTTAACTAAAAATTTGCCGATTTCTTAATTCACACCCCTCTACTTTCGCCCTTGGCCAGACTTCGCCGAGGCGAAAAAAATGCGATGCGTACTCTTAGGTACTGTGCACTGCCGTATTACTGGAGATTCGAGAAGGTCTAAAATTACGTTGAAGAAACCTCTATGCCTGGAGCATTCTAGTCATCCCGTGCTGAATTTCTTATGGATTGTTAATCTTCCGATGTTTTGTAATTTTGAGTGACACCAGCTCCCTCTCCGTCCGAGTCCATGATCTACCTTCCGGTTTTTGTTGTTTCTCCTAGCGTACAAAATGTAAGTATCACTCGTTCGTTCCTGCATGCGAGACATAGGACCAAAATTATTCCATGACGTCAATTGACAGCTGTTTCCTACGATAACTACAATTTATATTTGTTTGTTCTGGGGCAGTGTAATTTTCCGACTCGCAGTTCGAGTTGGGCAGTACGAACAGAATTATTGGTTCGATTTTACAGTCGACTTAGCGTCATCGAACTCGTGTCAAACCTTGGAGTACGTCACCTCGTCAATGGCCCACGTAATTCGATTGGACGCAGTTGGGAACCCGCGAACTTGAAGCTGTCACCTGAAACCCATTAAGTCGAGTTCAGTAAACAAGAAAAAGAAATTCCCTCGTAAACAAGTCGGAGGGTACATGAGAGCCCGTACTCGCCGAATATTCTCGAGCATCTTTTATTATTGACAAGATACGTGTAGCATTTATCTGTTCGTTCCAAGGGAGACTCGGTAGCTTGGTTTTAATTCCCTTTTGCGCCTGTATTGGCGCTGCCGATGGATTGAAGCTTTTCAGAACGCAGTCATCTGACCAACCCATTTTAGTTCTGGTATTGAAATAATTTAGTAGTTGGAGAGCCATACACGGACTCACCCTATTAGTCGAGGTGTTCGGTGCTTATTTGTGCTTGGTGTTTTCATTTGTTTTTCTCTAGAATTTTGTTGACCAAACTTGTTATATCTTATTGCTGCAATATCAACACAGATGCATAACATAGGCGTAGTAATCAATTTTCAACGGTGGAAGGAGGGGGGGAAATCTCGATGTAACTATTCCGCTCTGAAAGCTGAAAATGTTTCTACTGTATCCGCAACAGTTGTAAGTGAATAAGAAATGTCATTAATTATGCTATAGGGTGCATCTCATGCATATGTGGGGAGGGGGAATTCGACTTTTCAAAAGTCCCAGTGCCGGAATCGGTACTCTGTCGGATAAAAATAATACTTTTTGAAGAATTTTGAAGAAACATTTCAAAATGTGGTACAGAGGCCTAAAGTCTCTTATGGAAAAATTCATAATTTTTGACCTTAACAAACGTTTCATGAAAAAAGTCATGTGAAGTATTTTTGATTTTAAATTTAGTTTGATTTCATCAAGATGTGTCGTATGAATGACAGCCAAAAAAGGTGAGTACATGAACCATCCCAGTGGCGTGAATACGAGGGGACACCCCCCAGAACCCCTTATATCTTATAAGTTAGTTAGTTTGTTTTTTTTTTTGTTTTTTTTTGTTCATTTAATAAAAATTGAACATGGTGAAGATATACCTACTTTTTATTCTATGATATCAACCCCCCTCCCCTCAGAAGGAATGAGTAGTTACGCTACTAAACCACCCCTCAAACGTCTTCCAAGATTGCATAATATTAACAAACAACATATTATGAAGACGCAATTTCTTCTTCGTGAAATAGGTCTTTCGACCTCCTGGACGTGCCTTATTCCTTTCTCCCTTTTCATTTGAACTCTCCTCACTCCCCTGCACCCCTCATCTACTCACATCCTCCCGCATGAAAAAAACATATGTATGAGGAAAGAGGTACCTCTGGGATATACCTCACTCCTTTCTCATTCTACCCCTTCCCACCCCTTTCTCATGGATTTTTAAAGAGCGTATATTTGCAAATATAAAAATCTGCAAGTGCTTAACCTCTTTTCTCCTTTGAATGAACCCCATCATCCCCTTTTCGGCTGTTACTATCCCTCCTCCATGAATTTTCAAGCATTCTTGACTTCATAAATACGCGTTTTTAAAAAATCAATGAGGTGGTTTGGTAGAAAGGGGAAAGGGTGAGGTATATTCAAGCAGTAGCATATCGAAGCGAATCATATGGGGGTAGAGGAATTACCCAACTGAAAGAAACATTTTGACAGTTTGAATAGACTAAACAGGCAAAACTGGATCGTCCTCACGTTTCTCGAGTTGTATTTTCTCAACCAAAACCGCAGTTTTTCAACTTTCCCCGACTGGCCAACTTGATCGGGAAGAAAGGCTCCCCAGTCAGACGCGCCGCCTCAGCATCCCAGAATTAGCAATCATTATATCTTTGTACACATGTTCTTTTTTTCAATTCATCAGGGAAGAGTGAGTGAAAAACGGAAGAAAAGAGGTGGCCAAGCGTTCTAGGAAAAGAGGAACATACGTGGTTTGCAGATGCCTCTCAGAGTGACCAAATTGTAGGAATGCAAAAGACGCTGCCATTATTCAGTGGCACTGAGTGAGGGCGTCACTATCCTCCAAGCAGAGGTAACGGCTGTGGCGCGTACACGTTCAGCTTTTTGATTATGTAATCGAGTTAGGTGTCCAGATATGTGTTTCTTGTAGCGCTGATTTCGTTTTTAAGCTTATATTTACCCCATCTGGTAACCTACCCCTTTTATTGAGGGATGAAAAATTAAAATTTCTGAAAAAATCGAATTGGATAGCTAAATTTAAGTATTTTGAGACGCTTAATTCGTTTTTGAGCTCATTTTTACCCCAGCTGGTAACCTACCTCCTTTAGAGGGGGATGAAAATCCAAAATGAAATAAAAATTCGTGTTAGGTGTCCAGATATATGTTTTTTGAAGCGCTGATTTCGTTTTTGAGCTTATATATTCCCCCCATCTGGTAACCTACCCCCTTTATTGGAGGGGGTGTAAATTCAAAAATTTTGAATAAATCAAGTTGGGTGTCGAAAAATATGTTTAGTGAGACGCTGAATTTATTTTTGAGTTAATTTTTACCTCAGCTGATAACCCACCCCCTTTAGAGGGGGATGAAAATCCGAAATTTAAAAAAATCGAGTTAGGTGTCCAGATATATGTTTTTTGAGGCGCTGAATTCGCTTTCGAGCTTATTCAGCCCATCTGGCAACTTACCCCCTTATTGGGGATGAAAATTCAAAGTTTTTGGAAAATTCGAAGTGGATGTCTAAATATATGTTTTTTGAGACGCTGAATTCATTTTCGGGCCTATTTTTACCCCATCTAGTTCACTCCCTTTAGAAGGGATGAAAATACAAAATTGTTGAAGAAAATCGAGTTGGGTGTCTAGACATATGTTTTTTGAGTGATAATTCATTTTTGAGCTTCTAGGTACCCTATCTGATAACCTGAATCCTCTCTTCTTCTAATATTACTTCCAACCCGAGCCCTGGAATCCGCCCTTTCGAGCATTACCTTAGAGACATCGGGGAGTCTGTTGGGGCTGTCTTAGCCCTCTTCTCTTCTGGCCTGGTTCGAAATGTGAGTTGCTACATAGGCTCGAACCCGGGACCTCCGAATTCTGAGACCAGCGTGCTGTCCACTCGGCCAACCAGACCCCTAACCAAAGCCCTATATGAGGTGGTGAAAATTCGAAAGTCGAGTTAGGTGTCTGAATATAAGTTTCTTAACGCGCTGAATTCGTTGTTAAAGCCATTTTTGTTCTAACACTGCAATAGCTAATAGCCGGAGTCTTTTTTTGAAATGAAACCCGTCCAATGATTGCGCATTACAGTAGGTACACGGTATACACAAATTAGTATCAAATTCACAAATGATTGAATGAAAAGTGAAGAAAAACTCAAAATTTTTTCTTTTGTAACTTCTTCAAAATATGTAGCAAAAATGAGTTTCAAAACCTGCACCTTTGAATTCCTTGTAAAAATTTACTATAAACGTACTACTTTTGCATCATAATATCCTCAGAACTTCATAATTTGAAGAAAAAAAATAAAAGAAGAAAAAATCAGTTGAAGATGTAACTTTTACTGGGGTGATAGCAGCACAGGGTGATAAAATACGAACTCGGAACCTACGCCATTGAATTCCTCGTTAAATTTTACTACTAAAGCACCAATTTTGTGCCATAATATTATCAGAGAACTTCATAATTTGAAGAAAAAAAACGAAGTAAAAGCTTTAAACCGGTTTTTCTCGAAAAGTAGTTTTGAGCATTCCTCAACTTTAAAGCGCTTTAAGTCGGTGAGTTTTGCTTCAATCGAGATCCGGTTTGCGGCATTGGATTTCTCATGAAATTTTTTATCAGAATCTGTCATTAAAAAATTTTTGACCCCCCTCACCCGTAAGCCTGGTTTCTCATGACGCGTCACATTTAAATAAATGAATAAATAAATTCAACAACTAAGCTGGCAATCTTCTCAAGTGCAGCATGCGTACTGTCAACCAAGAATACGAAATCGTGCCTCACAAATTCAGCAACCTCAGACCCTTCTTTCCCACTCCCAGTCAAATCCGTATTCATACAAAATATTCCAGATCCTTTTCAAGGTTGTAATTCCTCCTCTCCAATCAATCATCATTTGAAAAGTCAATTTCCGGTTACACACCCGATTATTATACGCGGTCGAAATTAATTTAAATCTGGTTTCAAATTGGAATCCTCTGTAATTCTCTTTCTCCGCAACACACACACACGCACACGTCAGTTGAATCTTTCTCAGACGGGTTTCTAATTAGCTCTATATAACTCCAATTGAGAGAATAATCAACATGGAACACGGTAACCTATTAACGAGCCCGACTACCTGGCTTTCGGTTTTCAAAAATACCCATTATTTATTGTACTCGTAATTTAAAACGTATACTTTGACCCGCGGTCATTATAATTCGGGCGCTGTTTAAAATTCGAAACTTGGTTCGTGAAAGGCGAGTGCGTGTGTGGGTAATAATCCGGCGAAGATCGAAAGGGAGAAAAATGAGTAATATTTTACCACCTAATACACGACAATGGAGCCGCGCTCGCTGCATCGAAATGTGGAGTTTTATTTTCGTTTCTGCATTTATATTTTAGCGGGGTGTCGGGGCGACACAAGTGTATAATTTACGGTGTGTAAGTTGTCGAAGAGAACGGCGGTAGTTCGTGAAAATTTAATGCTTTTTATTCTATCCCGTCGTCGGAATATTAAGATATCTGACCCCGCTGCAAGGAAGAAACAAACAACGAACTGGTGTATTATAAATACCGACGAACCGAAAACGATTGTTTCATTTGCGAACGTCAATAATTTTCAGTTTAAGGGTTGTTTTTGAGGGAAGAAAAAAATAAAAACCAAATAACATCAAAGACTGTCATAGAATGCAAGTGGATATCGGTACTGAGATGAGGAGTGAAATGTAGAGAGCGCTCGTGACGCTACACACGCACGTACACCAACAAACAAGGGTTGTTTTTGAGGGAATAAGAAAATAAAAACCAAATAACATCAAGGACTGTCCTAGAATGTGAGTGGATATCGGTACTGGAATGTGGAGTGAGATGTAGAGAGCCCTCGTGACGCTACACACGCACGCACACTGACGAACGCAGTCATGTAAGGAGGAGGTTGAGTGATCAAAACCCGAGTTAGAAAGCTAGCTTAAAGCTGGAAGTTTTTAGCCGAAAACTCTAGAGTTTTGACGGTAAGAAGTCAAAAGTCAAAAGCTGAAAAATACTTTTGATGGAAAGCGAAAAAAGCTAAAAGCTTTATTTATTCAGCTTTTCCTTTCATTTTTTCGCCCTTTCCCTATTAACAGATTATTCTCGTAATTGCATTTATTTTAGGTCCTCTAAGAAATAAGATCAACTACCAGGTCAACAAATAACAATATATTCATGTTGAAAGCCAATTTTGAATACGTTACAAACAGTATGATTAAGATATACTGTTACATAACAGAAACAAACTAATAAACAACACCTCATATTTCTTTTCTTTTTGGAAAGTCAAAAGTTGAAAGTTTTAAGCCGAAAGTTGAAAAATTTTGATACTGGAAAGCCGAAAGTTGAATGCTAAAAAAATATTTTCAGTGAAAAGCAAAAAGCCAAACGTCATCATCAGGTAAAACCACACGTACAAACTAAGCAACTCTGAAATACATGGTCTAAACGCTAGTTACACGAAACATAATACAAAAAGGTGGTGGTAACGTTAACCAATTGAATATAAAATACAGTAAAACAGTAAGGAGGTGAGGGTATAGAAAATTTCACATTGTTTAAAATTAAAATTATGATTGACAGTAAGAGCATGCTCAGATAATCCGGTTACATTTTTGTAGTTTATAATATCAAGTTCGTGTTGTCTCATACGTTTTTTTAAAAATTGTTTGGTTTCACCAATATAATATACCGCCCACCTTTGTCCTGAAAGGTGTGGAGATTGGGCTCTGTCAGCCTAGTACCTGGCGTGGTTGACGAGTTGCATTTCCGGAGCACTTCGAAGGGCTCTATGTTTCACTGGGTATATACCGCATTGTTCATACGCGCCCGTGATGCCGAATCGACTATGAGCGTAACGCGTATCAATTCGCATCGACGGCAGTATGAACAAAATGGTGCTTAGATACCAGTGAACTATAGAGCCCTACTTCCGACGGGCAGCTGAGAAGGCGGATCGAGTAGCCGGCCAGCTATCCCGTCTGATGTCGAACCTAGGGGGGCCGAGAGAGCAGCGACGTATGATGTATGTCAACGTCATCATGTCGGTCCTCCTATACGGGGCGCCAGTATTCGCCGACGCCATCGATATACCATACAGGAGAGCGGAGATGGAGAAGATCCAGCAGAAAGCCGCAATGAGGTGTGTCAGTGCGTACCGCACTGTTTCTTCGGATGCAGTTGGCGTGTTAGCGCGTATACCGCCGATCGAACTCAAGGTCGGCGAAATTGCGGCGGTATACGGTGCAAAGAAGAAAGCGAAGACGAACCGGGAGGCACTTCGGGTCAAGCGAGTCATCCAGCAGGACACGCTTCGGAAGTGGAAGGACGCGCTCGCCCATTCGGCCAAGGGCGAGTGGACCCGAGCGCTGATACGCGACCTCGACGGATGGGTAGGAAGAACGCACGGAGCGCTTAACTTCCACCTTATCCAAGTATTGAGCGGCCACGGGTGCTTCGGCACGTACCTACATCGGATGTCGATAGCACCAAGCCCCGTGTGCGCACACTGTGATCGAGGGGTGGAGGACACACCATGGCACACCCTGTTCGAGTGTGAGGCCTGGGAGCAGGAGAGGCGCGGGACGGCCACAACAGCGATCGATCCCGAAGACGACGACGTCGGCGTGATCAGCCGTCTCGCGCCGGACACCCTGGTTCCGGAGATGATGAAGAACGGAAGCAGTTGGAACCGGGTGTCGGCCATCATGAAGAAGAAGATGCAGACGGAGTGGTCGAGACAGACCTCGGTCAGTAGGGAACCCCATGGTGGCCCTGGTAGGACGCGCGCACCGTTCCGGCACGTCGAAATGGGGGCTCGGGCCCGGCCCCAAAGCGTTCCTCCGGTCACTGACGCGATACTCGAAAAGGTAGTTCCTGTGGCCGGGGGAGCAAATTTTCTTACAATTTTCTTTTTGTGCCCTTTGTGGACGACTGGGAGTCTAAAATCAAAGAATGTTCTCATAAAATGGAGAATCCGTTTACGTCATCAAATCGAGCTCAAATTTTCAGGATATATTACATGTCAACTGAGTGGAATAATAGTGAGTTCACTGTTTTTTCAACGACTTGAGTGTACACCAGCTCGGAGGAAGGAGGGATTTTTATATTCGTGCCTTTTAAAAATTTTTTCGAAAACTGAGTAAGAGTTTTCTAGAAGACATTTTTTCAGATTTATTTAGTATTATTATTCTTGAATATACAGAAACTTTTTCAAGATTCTTCCAGACTTTTACTAGATTCTTCAAGACTCGTTAAAAAAATTATTTTGTAGTTTCTTTCCCTAGAGGGGGAGGGGGGAGATATATCTTCAAGAGTTTTTAAAATTCTTTCAGACGTATTTTATTCTTCAAGACACTGCCAGAACTCTTCCAAGGCCACCTCGAAAACTTTTTCATTCTTGTTCCAGATTATTATTGTAGATTCTACAAAAACCATCTTAGACTCTTCCAAACTTTCATAAGACCCCTCTAGACTTGTAAAATAAGCAGTAAGTTGGAGTGACTGCAACATTCCACTCTTTCACAGTCTAGAACAGTCTAAAAAGACTAGCGGCGTGTTATTGGAAACTGTTGCAGTTCTGCTTTGCACAGGTCTAAACTGTTCACTCCTGGAAAACATCCTACCGAAAATCCAGAAGAGACGAAGTAATACTTTTTCCAGACTAATTGCTGGACACTTCCCATAGCAAACTACCTCAACTAACCTGCGATACATGTAATACTCCTATGTCCATTAACCACGTAATTGCCCGGTGCTCAAAATTCCAACCCCAGCGAAACACACATCCCAAACTCGGCACTTGAATCCCTGCTCTCCGACAACCACACCCAAAACCTTAAACTCATATCATTCCTAAAAGTCAAAAACCTCTACTCCAGAATGTAACCCATACAGACTCCGCGTCTCTACTCAATAGGCTGTACATGATGTGGCTAACCTCTCTCCCCCACCTCCCAAAGGAACGACAGAGGGGGGGGGGTCATCTTATTGCTGTAAACATCTTGAAATGCTGTTTTTGAGAGTGTGGTGGTCTAACTCGCCCCTTGTTCCCTGCGCCAGTGATTCGAAAAACGAACTATTCCGCTATGCTCATCTCGTTGTCTTCCTCATACATATTCTTCTGAATAAAATGATGGATTTCTACACTGACCGAATAAAAAGGGACTTCAGAAAACTGTTCTACACACTAATTTTTATAAACATCTAAGAAGGCGGTCTAGCTTTTATAAAGTTGGAACGGTTGCCTATAAAAAAATTTCGAACCTCGAAGCAGATTCCCATTTACCATGTTAGGTGATATCTATGGAAGTATACTTCTTTTAAGCTCTTGTCCAAAGATAATCAGACACTTATTATTTGTAACCTCGGATTTCGGTGTGCGATATCAAACTCACAAGTATCGTACAGACATCGCGAAAATATTTTATCCGTTCATCTCGAATATTCGATTACTAATGGCTACCGTGTGTACTCGGCGTGGGTTTTGTAGTTGGTGTGGGGGAGGGGTACTTTCTTTTAGGCTGTATTTCATACGCACGGCGAAGAGGAATCAGTTGCTGCGAATTACGGTATATATCAGATTTTTATGGCGTCGTTAAAATTTTACAATCACGCATCGGTGAATGAAACGAAGAAGAAAAAGAGAGAAGAAAACGAATCCAAAATTCGTTAAATTGTTGGTGCCGGCGCTCGTAAAATTACGCACATAAATGTTCATTTTTATGTCGTTGAACGAGTGTAGATTGTAATTTAAAAAGAATATTTTCCCCGATTTTGTGTACGTCCGCCGGGCTCAAGTTTGGCCTTTTGTGTTCTCTTTAGTAGGCCAGTCGAATTTGAGGTTCGAGCAAGATGTGGCTTGTAGTCGATTACAAACGAATGAAGTGATAGGTGCGATTGAAGGGCACAAAAATCCAGGTATAATAATTTGCATATCTTACTATTCTAAGGGGTAAGAAAATTTACTAGTGTCCATGTTGGAATGTGAGTGAACTTGGTATTATTCTGTTCTTATAAGGTGCATCAATTCACTTTTTTGTTTCTGTTGTCCATAGTGGTTTCGGCTGTTACGCCATCTTCAGTGGAGCTCCCTACCATTTCTTTTTGTTGGTCCTGTATTTATAGTAATGTGTAGTACACCGTATGGGAAACCTATTGTGTGTGTCCCTATTGGTTGTCTGTGGTTGTGTAGTCTGTCCAATCGAGGAGTGTTATGTTATCAATTTGAATAGGTTCTCACTTTGGAAGTTGGTTGTGTTTATAAAACTCGGAATCAGAAATAGACCACCCCTGATCAAACAAATAAGTAACAACAAAACAGAAATAAAGGACATGAACAACAGCAACGGAGTATACAGACTAGACTGCAAACACCGTGACATGACCTATATAGAAGAAACAGGCAGAAAATTCACAACCAGAATAAAAGAGCATGAAAAAATCATAGAAACGAAAGGATGACAAATCACTTTCTGGAAAACACTGTAACGACCAGGGACACAACCACCGCAAAATGACAGAAAAGTACAAAATCCTACTCGTAGAAAACAACACAATGACTAGAAAATTGAAAGAACTTACAAAAACAAAAGAAAACGACCTAATAAATACTTCAATTGAATTATTTGCAGAGTGCATTTGTGTTGATAGAAATTTCCTGGGAAATTTTCATTTCTTCGAACCATCTTTAGTACGGTTTCATTGAATTGATTTCAGAGTGCGTTCGTGTTGGAGTGATGGAGCTGTGCGACCAGCAGTCTGCCGCCTCGCAGTTTGGACTTCGGACTGAGGTGAGTTTGCATACTAAACCCTCATAATTTTTATTGAGTTTGTTCTTGAACGACTGTATTCAAGAAATATCTCAACAAATTGTCAATATCTCTGTGAATCTTGAATCAAGTTATGTTGAGCACGCTGAGAATGAAATTAGTTATATGTGACCTGAAATCATGAATGTGCCTCTGGTATCAAAAAATTATTTTCCATTTTCATGACAATTCTTATAGAAAAAGTCACATTCTTTCAATTGAAACGAATTGCAGCTTCCTATCTTCATTAGTTTGTCCACAAATTGTACTTAAAAATTACGTCAAAAAATTAAAACTCCCGTTTACATGGCATCGTATGAAACGGGCCTACAGGAATGACGGAGAGGGTTGTAATAGCAACGCGCAAACGCACCACCACAGATGTACACGCTATGTACATCTGTGCGCACCTCTACCACTATCCCATCATTACACTCGTTTATCTCGAAAACCTGTTTTCGCACTAGAGGCTCATTTCATGATTCCAGGTTTCAATGATACGCAAGTTACATGATCTTGACATTTCAGTAGCTTTCTTCCTGACCCCGTCTCACAGAAATATTAATAGACTGATAATCTACGAGCCCTTTCCCTTCGTATAATAAAAATCAGATAATCGTTTTGTAATAGGGACCCAAAATTTGACATCAGAAATCTGATCAAATTTTCTTTAATATAAGGTCGAACTTTCAGCAGACGTAACACCGCCAATGTATTGGTGGGTGGCTCATTAAAAATCAAAAATCGAAAGTACGGACCACCCTATTCCACATTTAACTAATACAACGATAAAAAATGAGACGGTTTTTGAAGTTTTTTGAATTTTTTGGGACACGTAACGCCAGATGTCTACCAGCATAATTCCGCTGTCGACATTCATTGCGGGACTGGATTCATTTTACCGTATCCTGAAAAATAATATTTTCAGACAACTCCATTTTCACGGACTTTTGTGGATATCGTTTATGTAAAATAAACAAGACGTCCAAAATGTTAAAAACTGGCACGTGACGTGTTATGTTCTACATATCATATCTCTTTCTGGTCTGACAGGATTTTTATTTTAAATTTCATTCGATGAAATATTTTAAAAAAATGTGAAACCTCGAATTTGTCATTTTCACTGCATCATCTCTATACATCTAATCATGTGAAGAATAATACGAGAAATGATCTATTCCTGCCTGTTGCCCCGATTTTTAATGAAAAAAAAAAAAGAGTAAAATTTCTTGTTTCCAACTTTGGAATTGTAAGTGAAAACACATCAAACAAAAATCGAAACAGAGATTTCGAACTGCAATCAGATTTTCAACAGGTTCGACTTTTCCTTCATCTAAAGGACTGGCTTAACCTTTCAGAAAAATTGATAACGGCATCGAATCCCAATTCGGGACCCAAAATTTAAATGTGGCCCCTTGAAACGAGCTGATCTCGCGTTACTGAAAAAATTGAAGAAGGGAATCTACCCTGGGCTTGTTTGATCGCAAAAGAAAATTGTAACAGATTCTTAATGCTACTCCAATTTTTTTCATGCCCAACATTTAAATTTTATCCCTTCAAATGGGACCGATTAGCCTAACTTAGAAACTTGAACAAAATATCGGAATATTTCGGAGCCCGAATATTTGATTAGATTTTCGATTTGATTCAAACTGATTTCCGTACCTTCAATGGACTAAATTTGACTTTGCCAAAAGAGTTGAAGCAGGCATCGAAATAGGTTGTTCTTTGTCTTGAAAATTGCATCGCAAGTTTTGATCCGATCCCGATTTGGACCCCAAAATCTAAATGTGAGTTCTTCAAATGAACCAATTTGACTTCGCATAAAACTGGAACGGGGTATCAGAATAGGGGTTTTTGGACTGAGTTTGAATTGATCTCCAAAATCCAAATGTGAGACCTTCTGACATTCATTTGACCTAACTGAAAAAACTGAACGAGGGATCGCGAGAGATCGTAATGGGTGAGGGTGAGCACAGAAAAATGCTGCTAAAAATTTTTGCGGAAACTCCTATCCTGAGTACCGCGGAAAGGAGTGGCTCTCTTTTGAATCACAGTTCTGTTACATTATTCATTTAAGGATGCTAGTTAATAAATGGAACGGGGGGGGGGAAGAAACATGAAAAAATATCCGCCGAGCAATTGTGGTTTATGATGACAGCCTAGGGAAGTGGAAAAAAGACTGAATTCCAACAACGAAAAAATAAAAATAAAACAAAAGTATAATTGAATTTCAGCCGATGTATTCATTGACAAATCAAATCCATGAACGGCTGTTTTCCATGTTTACATCGAAGCAACGTTTCCACGAATTAATGGTGAATCCGAGTGGATCTTCTAAGAAACGATTGTTCAACCAGAAGCTGTAAATGTCATTTTGCAGTATCAAAATTCGAAAACAAATACAGAAGTTGATGAAAAAATTAATTCTGTTACCTGTAATGGAGTCCATGAATCAAAGAAATGATTTCCACCTAAGGGAGTCATACCAAACAATTTTTCGGCGTGTAATTTTAATTCTGAGATTTGATTCCCGTTGGTGATACTCGAATCGGCTTTCAAATTCAAACCTTAGAATACCATCTCAAAAACAGAAAAGATTTGGTTTCAACCTCCTTGTTGGCTTTGGTCATACGTGAAAACTAACATCTGTGACCTTGAAAACCTATAAATGAAGTACAATCTCGGATACTTGATACACCACTATCCAAAACTATTTTAGCAGGTAACTCTAAAATGTGGAAAGGAAGGGAGGGAGGGCGAGTTAAGAAATTGAACCGAGACTTCAATCAGGATTTCAAAAAATTAAGACTTGTAATAAGATTCAGATTTTTTTGGTTGATTTTTGAACTGACCCTCATAAGTGCCACTCGTGAGGACTAAAAAGCCAAATGATAGTAATCTCTTGGAAATTTAATTACTTGATCTCAAAGCACTTGCAAAATCAAGTTAATTTACCTAAAAACTGCTAAATAGATTTCGCAAAAATGAAAAATATTAGGCCTGAACTCAAGGTGAGGGGGGGGGGCTCATATATGAAAACTAACTTCAGAATTGAATTCAATAACCTTGAAACTTTACATGTACAAGTACAATCCAGAAAAATTTATTAATAGAGAGACACAGGCGACATGCGACAGACAGCAAATGTAAAGAGCAACGCGGGCAACGGACGACAAATGTAACGAGCGACGGACGATGAACATAAAGAGCGACGCGAGTGACAGACGACGAACGTAAAGAGCGCCGCGAGCAATGGACGACAAATGTGAAGAGCGACGCGGGCAACGGACAAGGAACGTAAAGAGCGACACAGGCAATGGACGACAAACATAAAGAACAACGCGGGAGACGGACGACGAATGTAAAGAGCAACGCGGGAAATGGACGACAAATGTAAAGAGCGACACGGGCGACAGTCGACGAACGTAAAGAGCGACGCGGATGACAGACGACGAACAGAAAAAGCAGCGCGGGTGATGGACAATAGCGAGAGTATGGACAAAGGGCACTCAAAGAACGCAGAGTTGCTTATTACAGGAATCATTGCTAATGTAATTTGGGATTGAGAAAAGAAAACAGAACTTTCCGAAACTCTACTGGGATTTTCTCAAAAACTCAGATTATGTTGTTTTTCCCCCACCAGCTGCGTCCAGATATATCAGAATAAAATTCCATTACGTCTATGCTTCCAAAATATTCTTGTTGGACGCATTTAACTTCTATGGATGATTACTCTGCTTTCAATCTAATTATTCTATCGGATCCAAAATGCACATGACTTGCACATGAACCTCTGAACATCACTAGTCCGAAACACCTCTACCCGCGAATTTCTGAATCATATCTGACGGCGACAAAATTTGAAATCTCCCGAGTAACCGAGCCCCCAAAATGTACCTCAACTTTCATTGGCCATGAAAAGGTTGAGTGGGCAGTGGGGATGAGACACATATGTCGTAAACAAAACTCACTCAATTGGACAAGTATATTGAAAATAAAATTCCCAAAATCCGCTTGCGACTGGTTTAATGGCGGCGAAGACAACGGTCTACCTTTCTCTCGAGTAATAGAGAAAGCAAACCTCTTGTAAAAGGACATGACATATTGACAGCTGAAAGGAAATCAATTAGCTCGAAGGGGGACAACGACATCCCGACATAGCTGAAAACAAGTCAACAATATTTTTGAACCCAGGTCAGGCCGGGGAATTTTGAAACTACCTGCTCTGGCTATGACCTTTACGAGGTATTGAAAATAATTTTGGTGTACAGTGTGTCCAAGAAATATCCAACTCGAGACAAATTCTGCAACTCCATGCAAGAACGTATCAGGTAAAATTGCTGCTCGTGCGAAAATTTTTCGAAAACACGTGTTTTAAAGGCCCAGAATTGCTTATTCTTCATATTTTACGTTCAATCTCAGGTTTCTTTGGGGCATTCTCCCTCTTCGCCCGCCCCCCCCCACTCTGCTACACCACTGCCTCGTAGAAATCTTCACATTATATACTGTGTGTATCCTCAAGCCCCCCTGGTAAACAGTCAGCACCCCCTACCGCAGATGGTTGGCTACGGGCCTGTTGTGATACTGTCATGACTTGGACTTCTATTTTGTTTTAGTTCCCCGATGATGGTCTCAACCTCATCTCACTTTCTTAAAGCTTATATTCAGATCCAATATCTGTTGTGGCTCTTCAGAGCGAGTTCTTAACAGACAAGTACTAGTATATTTTCCATAAATATATATTATGTTACTAGTTGGTTGACTTCTTCTCTATGGTGTATTTTCTCCTTCCTCGAACACTCGGAGTATGTGGACCATTGTGTTCAGTGACTTAGCTTGAGTTTCATTTTTTTGAGGTTCTTATTTCCATTCGGTATTTCTATGATGATTCCGTCCCTGTGTTTTGTTCTCTCTTAGTTCAGGCTTTATTGCTTTTGAAAGTATGTTCAATTCGGTTTTCTCTTTTGTGGGGTTCCTGTTGATCAGTTCCGTAGAGAGAAGAAAAGGGACTGGGGATTTTCCACGGGCTCCCTCTCCTTCCAGTTCATTTTACTGCCTTGGCATACTAAGCTGGAACACCCTGTATACGTACAAATTTTGTGTAGGTTTTGCCGACAACTTACACTAATGCAGGAAGACGTTTTATTTTTTGGCAGTATGTCCTTATCTGCACACTCTCATACTGTAAAGCTCTCAGATTCTCCACCCTTGTGTTGAGATGCTTTCAGACTGGACGCGGCATTTCAATCGGCTCGGGAGCTTGGCCGGGTGCGAAAATTTGTATTTTTCAGCCAGGTAGACCGTTTAATGCGGCTTATTCGTTAAGCCAGAAAATTTTGACAGTTTTATGATGGATGAACCAAATAATGGAACCGTGAAGCGGTTTTTTTCTCGTCTTTTCCGGGCCGCTTGTGGCGTGCTCGCCGACACCTAAAGCTCACAAATCCCCTTTTGGAAATTGTAATTTCCGATACAGCGGCGGAGCCAGCAGACTGCGCACAATTTTAAATTTCAGATTAGTTTTATTTTATTCCTCTCTATATTATACAGTTAAATAATATAAACACAATATTATACAGCATAATACAGCCTCGTCGCACAGTGAGAAGAAGTACGTTGAAACCAGCGTATTCACTTTCCTTCAAGGGTATTTTTAATTTTTTACCCAAAACTAAGGTAATTAAGGTTTAAGGGGTCTGGTTGGCCGAGTGGATAGCGCGCTGGTCTTGAAATCCGGAGGTCCCTGGTTCGAGCCTACGTAGCAACTCACTACATTTCGTCCTTGGCCGGTTTTTCGGCAAGTAGAGAAGAGGGCAACGACAGCCCTAGCAGCCTCTCCGACGTCTCTGAGGTAATGCTCGAAAAGGGTGGATTCCAGGACTCTGGTTGAGAGTAAATTAGAAAAGAGAATGTTGAAAGTCTGTCAGATAATGTAAAGCCATATGAAAATCAGTAACGTTCTCCCATCATTAGCGTATGTAATATGGTGATTAGTTGTTTAAAAAAATGGAGTTGAACTTCTTAGTAATTCTCGTTCACGAATTTTCATAGGGGATGCAATATGGGTTATAACTAGATCAGATGTAATGAAAAATCTGATCACAATAGCTGCCCTCTACTGTTACCTACTGGTACCATTTTTCTGTCTATCTCCAGTCGTGATGGGGAAAAAAATTCAAAAATAGAAAACTTCTCAAGAATTCACCATAACTCAGCCCCTTCAAAAATAAGCGTACGCAAACATATCTACATATTGTCATGGTAGGGTGCCTACTCACCAGGTGGAAGGGGGGGTCATTGCAAAAGAGACATCCTGTATGGTCCTTGGTCTCCCGACTAATTATTATATATAATATACTCCCCCGTCCAGAAATCATTTTCATTTCACTTCATTAATTCCTATTACTGGTACATCTGATTTCAATCTTTTCATTTTTTTCAGTTTTCTAATTTGCCTACCTCATTCAGCAGTGTCCTTAAGTTCCATATCCCTGTTCTCAATTCTAATAGTTTCTCACTATATGTAGTCCGCCCGGTCCTCCGAATGGGAAATTCTTTACGTGAGGGATAACTATTTACTTTTTGAGTTGTCATCAGAATTATGGTAGTGAAGAGGCATCTCCAGGGAAGATCATATTGATGTAGTTTACCCTCGCTCCCATCAGAGTGTATCTGTCAGAGTTTTCTTTCTTCTATGTGCTTTCTGTTTTTCATTAAGCCCCCTCACCACGCCAAGGTAGTACACACAGGGGTTTTTACAAGAGCACCAACAACATTCTGCAGAAGTGTACATATGTATGGCTAGCCATTGATGGTGCGAATAATTCACAGTAGATACAATAAGCACCATATTCGATTCTGGAATAAGTTACTGAGCGTATGTACACGTATTTTGACTCTGATGATTTATACCACGGGCTGGCCAGACATACTCTTTTGGAACAATAAGAGTACTCTCTCTTTTAGTCTGAAACTTGAATTTATACTCTTTTGATCGCATTATAGAAAAACGATACAACTAAAGACACATTTTTCCTAATTATCGAAAATATTTTGAAAATTTGTCTGATTTAAGAGAAAAGTACCTACAATTAATTACTTATATTCCACATGAGAGAAGCTTCTACCGTACAACTCTTTATAAGCTAAAATCCAAAATGTAAAATGTACACCGGAAGGTTCGAGGCAAAAGTCGGACGTACATAAATCTTGGGATAAAAGGTGAACTAGTTCCATAACTCTTATATACAATATTTAATTGAGATTTTCTATCATAACATGGAGAAGATACCCCAAATTGTTATTTTCTTTTAAAATTCAGGCCTGTTTTCCTCATAATGAAAAAATAAAATAAAAAATATCGAACACGAAACAAAAATTTGCTGTGACTGAAAAGAAGGGAAAATCCTGAAACACAAAAACATCATTATTTTCAAGGTACTTAGTCAAATCTCGAATATTTTCACATTATTCATTAGCAAATTTTATTAGCCTTCCACGCGAGTACTTAAAAGAATAACTCTGCACAAAAGCATAAAAACAATGGGATGAAGGTATATGTTTTTAGCTATATTTTGAATGCTGAATACAATGGCGTTAACCATTTTTCTCGAGAGCCTCTCGTTTTCCATTCAAGTTTAAAATGTCATCAAATTTTTCACGTTTTATTCCTTTTTGTCATCACGAATAGAGCTACACTGAAACTGATGATGATACTGAATGGGGGCATAGTTGCTGTTCGATCAGTGGTGTCGTCTTGATGATACTAAAATTCGCATTTAAAGAGATAGGGGGGGGGGAAAGAACTAAGTATAATCAAAAAATTAACATCGGCATTGAATTCCTTGTTGAAAATACATATAGAATTACATATTCTCATGTCATGGTTTGTTGAAAAATCTCAACTTGTGTAGTGTAATGGGCGATGAAATTTGTGGGGCAAAATGTGATGTGCTGGCGGTAAACAACGTGCAGTATTGGGGTAAAAAGCGTACGTGTAATTTTTCGTATTAGTGTTACATTTTGTTGTGTTGAAGCATTTTTCTTATTCATTTTTAGGCAACAATGTTCAAAATAGCTTAGAAACTTGGTATACGCTGTATTTCATTTCTTCACGACATTGTATGTGCAAAAGAAGATGATGAAATTTCCCCCGCACAGCTTACATTGTAGCCTTGAAAATTACACTAATATACGCACGCTTTTTAACCCAGGAGATTCGCCTTTTGCCCCATGTGCAAGGGTAATAAGTGAACAGGAAGACCGGTAAATAACTACAGCATTATGCGCGAGATCTTCTAACCTGTCAATCCAAAATGAGCAGGTTTCACGCATACACTAATATATTTAATAGAGTAGAAAGAAATATTTCCAAGTTGAGAAATTCAAAAAAAATGTATTTTTTGTCCGACTTTTACCCCGAACCACCCTATTTCTAATTGGAAACATTGATATAACCGGAAGTGTCTCAAGTGAGGAGTTATCTGTGCGGAGGCCCCTTCTACCTATATATCTTGTTCTGGACTTTGAAGTTAAAATTGTGAGAAGTGATACAGCTTTTAGTTTGGTGTTCATCATCATAATGAAATGATATCATTTCACTATGATGTTGTCGTATTAGCACTATAAACCCGAGTATACCGAGCCGCCATTTTAATCTTTTCATTCGCCGTACATGTACAACCTCGATCTTCATCGCCGGCAGCCTTGATCTTCGTCCGCTACGCGTTCGTTCATCAACGGTAAAGGAAAGGATAAAAATGGTGGCCCAGCATCCCTAACCCACTAGGACGCTATAAGGCTGTAAAAATAAATGTTTACTTTCTGTAATACACCTGTAAACCACGAAGTACCGCAAGGCAGCGCCCTGGACCGCGCTGGACCCAATATTGTCCATTTATATTAAACCAGATCATCCCAAAACATTAAACCAAAGCTTTTATCAAGATCAGAGTTGGTATGGTAGTTCCAGTGCTTACATACTCGTACATATGCATATATGATACATACATATGTATTAAGTATGTATAGCAAATAGCGATTAATCTAATTGTTATTGTATATGCTACATAAGTTGTCGGAATGGGTAGAAAAAAAGACTCGACTTCAATGTTGTATTATAGAAGTAAACATATATAGACTGCATAGCAGAAGGTGATGTCAGAATTACAATGAAAAGATTAAAAGGAAAATGATAACAACAAGAAACAGACAAGAAGAAGAAAACGAACGTTCTAAAAGGTATTGGAAACTCAGAGATAAGGGAAAAACCCAGCGGAAGGTATGCGGTACGTGTCCTGTAGGCCGGTGTTGATGAGTCACCTATCATTCCAATACGTTCATGTGCGTACAAGTTACACTAATGCAGCTGAAAAGTAAGGCCGGGTCTACACGTATGTATAGTCTAGTTGTCGGTTTTACATGATCAATTCAAATTTATCCAATATGTATGTACATATGTACATAAAACGTTATGCCTGAACAGCAAAGCAGACGGCTTGCGTAAAATGAAATTCATTAAAACACGACTTCGAATGCAAACAATTTTAACGTAAAGATTTTATTTCAGATTCCAAGTCCAACTCGTCAATTTTTTGACGAGCTTCATCAAGCACCAATCTCTTCTTCGCCTCTGTACTTTCATTTTCTCGTGAGCCTTTCGTTTTTCGGCTGCTGCTTTTGATTTCGCATCCTTTTCTTGACTTTTGCTTTGAAGCGCATCTTTGTAAAGGGCATTTGCATTGCGCGCAGCATGAATATAAGACTCTTTGTCACATTGATGTTTGACACCCCACCATGATACATCAGTGCATCATATACTTGTCTCTGACCCACAAGACATTTTTGGGAGAGAATTTCAATGGAAGTCTCATTATTTGCATAAAATTCTCTTTCAGCAAAAGCGTTTTTATGTGAAAGAATTAACACGATTTTGAGGAACTAATCACAGGTGTAAACTGAATTTCCTTAGGAATTACACTCGCCCAAAAATCATCAAGTCTTTTTCCCGAAAAATTCTGAATTTTTTGTTCAAATAAGGGTCTCTTCCTCATTTCAATCAAGTTATTTTTCACCCTATCTGCCAGTTGACAGGAGAGCCCCAGCTAATGTTCCACAAAAATATCCAAACCTTTGTCCATTTTTGAATGTCTCAACGTAAGTTTTAATGCAACTGATGGGTCAAAATCCGAGATTCCCTTTGTCAAGGGATATATTCAAATAGAATTTTTCTTCAGTGAGGCAGGCACAGAACTCTGTGAAAGCGTCGCGACAATCCTTACGAAATTGTAGTTCATCAATTGGTTTTAGTTTCGTTCCTTTCAGAACATTTCTGCCAGCAAAACCAACATCAATAAGTTTGACTTGACTTCTCTCAAATTGTTGATGGTCTCGAAGACAATACTTACTATATGTATTTTTGGAAGCATCTAAGATACTATCTCTCACAAATCGAATCATGACTGTATGAAGTGTACTTAACAGTTAACAAGGGATTCATACAATAATGGAGACATGGTGTTATCAGTTTGAAAACGGGTCAGGAAAGGCTCCACATCAGAGACAATTGTTTAAACGCAAGTTTTTAGCGCGAAGTAGTTGATCATTCAATGCAGAGCTAACAATTTCGTAACTGTTGCAATCGGGTTCTTTTTTTCCCCTCACGCCATCAACATACTTTTGTAAATGAGGTATAATTTGTAGCGCTCGTGCAGCCACTTGAAAATTTTCAATCCATGTACGGTACCAAATTTCAACGGGTACACAGATGAACCGGAGTATTTAACGTAGTAATCTCTGCGCGCAGGAGAGTAAGAAAATAAATAGTAGAGCGATCTCAAAAATTTTACAATATTCCACGAAGTTTTTGTTCATTGCCCTCTTGTATGCGTTCTGTACGTGGTGCAAACCACAACTTCCCATATTCAGTAGGATTGGCCCATCAACATTATTTTCATGAAATTCAGTTTTTAATTCCTTTAGAAATTTTAAGTTTACATTAGGGCCATCCATTGAAACTTGAATTAATTTACTTAGATTGAGCTCAGCAGTCCCTTCATGGAAAGATTTTAATGAAGCAGACGTGGTTGAGTGGCCCAAAAACGAGGAATTATTAATACCGAGTGCTAACTTGATTCTTTTTTGAATCCCAATAACGAAGAAAAACATCCATCTGACCTTTCTACGCGATCTTGTTGAAGGACTCGTCAAACCCAATCACAATAGAGCACGGGCGGAAATAGAGGGGGCTAGGGGCTAAGCCCCCCCCAGTTTCAAAATTAGGCCCTCTAAATGAAAAATGTAAAGCTGTAAAGCTATACGAGTACCGCTATTATTGTTTGTAATGTTGTGCTTCCTTTTTTCCTTTTTTTTTTTTTTTTTTTTTTTTTTCTTTCTTACAAAGGAAGTATTACAGAGAAAAAAAAATTTTTTTATAGTTATTTTTTGTTGGGAGGGGGGCTATGATTTTTGGATTTTTCCTAGACTGTGGGCTTAAATTAATTGGCTAAAATAAGTTGGTTTAAATGGGTTCAATACTATCGCCCTCCAATTTCGAGGGATAAAGAGTGTCGATGAGCCTAATCGTAATCCCACTGATAACGAAAAAGATCAGGGTAGATGTGTGTGAGTGTCCAAAGTAAGTAAAGTGCAAAGCTCAAAGCTGTTTGAGAACCTTTTTTACAAAGCATTTTAGTCAAAAGAATATACCTACGTAAATCTACATTTTGCTGAGACATTCCACGTAATAATGACTATAAATCTTTCTACACAAATTCAAAAGAAAACCAGAACATGTTTAGTATGATATAATGATGATGATGATGGTAAGTAACTCTCACATTTGACCTCCTCGATTATCTGTTGAACATACTGGAATCTTTACCGACCTACTCAGTTCTTTCCTTCCACCCTTCCTTCTAGCCGGAGTGATATTATTCCTGGGTGACTCAAGTTATGCCCTATTAATTTATCATGATTCCTCATCTTCAAACAATTCCAAATCAGCCCCGTAGCCAGAGTTTATGTGTGGGTGGGGCTCTATGAACCTTTCAGGGGGCCGAGGCCGACATTTTTATTCAAGCGAAGAGAAAAGTATACATGAGTTTTATGTTTCATTTCATTAGGTGTCTCGCCTCGTTGTCTGAACAGGCTCGGGTAATTTAGTGAGAGTGTACTGGGGCAATTACATACAAATCCCATTCCAATCCAAGAGTCCCAAATTAGTTAACCAAGTTTTTGTTCTAAATTTTAAAATGTTTCTGTAATATTAATTCTCTTCGTCCCTTCTTTCTTTCTCGTTCAGCGTAATGATGAATTTTTAATGGTGGTATCTTTGCCTTAAGATACCTTTAGAGGGGGCTTAGCCCCAGCTTCCCCCCCGCTACGGGACTGTTCCAAATATCTATTTTACCTGCTACTCTGTTAAGTATTTCATCATTTCTTACCTTATCCGTCCATTTGATATCAAGTATCCGCCTACAGCATCACATTTCAAAAGCTTCGATCCTTCTCTTCTCTGGTTTTCCCAAGGCCCAAATTTCACATCCATACAACACTACATCCCAAACATAAGTTTTCAAAAATAATTTTTTGATTTCCAGATTTGTTTTTGACTCGAATAAATTACTTTTTCAACAAAATTCCAATGTAGCTTGGGCTATTCTTCTACTAATATCCCTTTTACACCTTCCACCTTTTGTTATTTTACTCCTGATGTAGCGAAATTCGCTTACTTCAATTTTTCTCTGAACAATTTTTATTTTAAGCTATTATGTTCACATCGATTACAGACCATCACTCTAATTTTAGTGTTTTTTTAAAAAAATATTTTCATACAATATTCTAACTTAAGATCTCCATTTCCATTAAAAATATTTTCCAAATCAGAACTTCTTTCAGTTAATAAGACAATATCATCTGCAAACCTGAGCATCGCTACATCTTTACTCACTCTCCATGTACAGTTACACTTGCTTCAAATTTTTCTTTTATCTCTTTTATAGCCTACTCTATGTACAAATCAAATAATGCCTACTGAAGATAAGGAACACCCCTGCCTTCTACCTTTTTTTATACTTGCCTCCCATTTCTCTCCTTCTATTCTTAATGTAGCTTTCGGTCTGTTATATAAATTTAAAATAACTTGACTTTCTTCTTTTTTCCTATCCTTTTGAGAATATCAAACATTTTATCCAATTTAACATCGTCAAAAGCTTTTTAGTGCATATTAACGAATGCCGTACTTATGTCCTACCCCATTTTAAGTCTCCCATCTACAATTGAACCACATAGTTCAGAAACAACGTGAGTCCCAATATTTTGGAAATTGGTTGGATTGATTCGCAATATTGGGAAGTCTAATTGCATTACGGCTTCTTTATGAAAGATTATATCTCACGGCTCGTGGCATTGTAAATAACACTGTTCATTTTGTAAGGTTGAAGGGCAATAACAGCAGAAAACTGAAAAACTAAAAAAGACTGTTCCATTTACCTATATACGTTATGAGCCTTCACAACAGCAACAGTCTTGACGAGGTGTACTCTCTCTCTCTCCATTTTCGCGGATAGGCGAAAATAAGCCCAACGACGATAGTCGTGAGGTCCCCCTGACACGCTCCCCGACACGAATTCAGTGGTTGACATTTCCATGGAAATTAATTTTTTTCTCCAGTCTATGGTATACTTGAGCGAAAACCGTAACTCCAGCCATGTGCTCATTGATCTTTATCTTTACTGCGCCCGGCGCGACTACAGTTCTTCTTCTTTTCTCTTCTCATTTCCAGCTCAGTTCAGTGGTTGATATTTCCATTTTCTTCCAGCCATGGTGTACTTGAGCGAAAACCGTACCATGCCCCCCGACACGAACCCAGTCCGTATGCTTTAGCTCTTTATGATGACAGTTCAGTTCAGTAGTTGATATTTGTATGGAAATTCATTTTTCTTCCAGCCATGTGCTCATTGATCTTCATCTTTGCTGCGCCCTGCGCGACTACAGTCCGCAGCCGTGTTGTTGATAGAAATTTTCATGGAATTTTTTTAATAAGAGTACGAAAGCATATATAGAATGTCACAATATGAGTCTCTGCAGGAGGGCCTCAGCCTCCCAAAGTTTTCGCTCTATTTCCGCCCCTGACTTTTTAGACCCATTGCATGTATGGCTAGCCTAGCCACTGATGGTGCGAATATACACAGTAGACACAATAAGCGCCATCTTCGATTCTCGAAATAGGTTACGAGTACACAGTGAAGTGTACAATTTTAGATTTTCTTTCATTATTTGGAATTTTGTTGTGTAACTTGAAGTATATTACTATGGAAAAAATCAGGATTTTCTGGGGATGGCCTCAGCTCCTCCAGTCATCTCCTTGGCTGCGCCACTGTTGAATATAATTCCTAAAACGCTATGTGCTCAATAACACTCATAACTAAGTACGTTTTCCCGTCCCTGTATGCCAGCGTCTTCAGCAAACCAAGCACTAAGCGTCATTTGTCTCACCGTGTGGTATGTAAGTACATATGTATGTATGCACGTCGCCGACCGTATTTTCCTGTCATATCTTGAATTGGTACCCGAGAACAGAAGAGAAAAAAAAAGAAGCAAGTTGGAACGCGCTGAAAAAGAATGTACACCGTTTGTATTGGCCGGATGGCGAAACGTTATCGCGTTTCGACGGCTTGCGCAGTGACGTCACCGTAGGCAGGGTTGACTTCACCGTAAGGCCGAATCAGATGGTGAAAATCGTCTTCAAGTTCGGCAGGAACTTGCCGGCACGGCACACGGCAGTCTTCTCTCGTTTGCTGTCAGTGATGTACGTGCGTCCGTTCGCTTCTCCGGTCCATGTCTCTCGAAAGTACGTTCGTGTTTTCGTACTCCGCTGGCAAAAGTAATTCGAATACGCGTCGAATTGGCGAGTTCGTTTTTCACGTGTTATTTTACTTAATATTTGGGCGATTTAACGCAGCGATGATCGATTGATTCGAATTTAACTAATCGTTTTAGTTTTGTAGTCGGCTGTGTTGTTTTCGTGAAATCCCGTTTGAAATTGTTCCCGGTATCGTGCGGGTTGACCGAAATGAAGTTACTGTGCGTGAA
Source organism: Acanthococcus lagerstroemiae (assembly GCA_031841125.1). Classification (NCBI taxonomy): domain Eukaryota; kingdom Metazoa; phylum Arthropoda; class Insecta; order Hemiptera; family Eriococcidae; genus Acanthococcus; species Acanthococcus lagerstroemiae. The sequence goes on from CM063114.1 coordinate 53,700,810, forward strand.
AATGAAAGCTCATTTGATGGCGGTGCTGTTCTCCTTGTATATCGTCCGAGTAATATCAGGTAAGCGTGCTCGTTGATTGATGCCGGAGTAGAAAATTTGATCGAGTTTAGTGCCCTCGGAGGGATGCCGACTGATGGAAATTTTACCGGCTGTTTAGAAGTACGGTGAAATGGCATTTTCGGGAACGTGAGTAGTTTTAAGTGTCGTGAGATCAGGAAATGTCGGATTGGGGTGGTCGCGTAATTGGCGTTCGGCTAAAAACGCGCTAACGTTGCACGTCGCGGTATTTTGAAGTAACGGATATTTCTCCAAGAAGTCAATTTCTATGTTTTCGTGTTTTCGGAATCGGGTGACGAAACCTTAACCTCAGTATCTCTTCGTTGAATTACCTGGCGACGCTAGATGTTTTGATCAAAGTTTGCCACTTTTCAAACACATACTTTGATGTTTACCCTCTCCCCCTGCCCCCTCCAAAAAGATACTTTATTCTACCCGAAAATTTTTTGAAAGTGAAGGTGAGAAAATTCAAATGAACAAACCATTGATAAACCAAACTCTTATGTTTAGTAGAAATTAATTTACACTAACTCCCTCAATATGCAAAGTATGCCAGTGTCGTAGAAGTTAAACGCAAAACAATTTTTTTGTGTTCCTGCATTTTTTTCTATCAGGTAATGAAACCCTAATTCATCAATTCTCTTTGTCGAATTGCAAAAAAATCATGTTCTGTCATATCGTCGGGTTAGTGCGATTTGGAGGCAAATCCAATTTTTCTCGAAAATGAGATTCCGGTATCATTGGGGAAAAGTAATTTCATGTTGTGTATCGAATAGAACATTGTATTTGATGCTGCTTTCGATGTTCTTTTTTTAGTATCTCGGTTCCAATTTTGCCAGCAATAAAGTAAAAACACTACTTTTTGGATTTGCCTTCAAACAAGGCCGGATTACTTGATCGAGCTAATTTTCTTATCGCTCCTAAAAGTATACATATGTGCAACAAATTTTATCCCCATTTTATTCGTTTTACATTTTTATGCCTGAATTTTGCTGCTCTCAGAATTTCGCCGCTCTGTGTTGAAGCACACTTTAGCGCGATGGTAAATCTGGCATTGCTTCCTAATCGCACTGACCCGATATTATCACAGTATATGATGAGTAGGGCAGGGGAAAATATGCAAATGCATATTATTTTACTTACATTGCCGCTTAAATGTGAGCAATTTACTTTACATTTCATGTCTTCCGAGTCTGCACACCAAATTTGAAAATGCATATTTTTGCATATTTGAAAATAAATGCATATTTCTGCGTCTACAGACAATTTCATTAAAACATGAGGTTGAAATCCCGAAAATTTTTGAAATCTCAAGAAATGATTAACATGCAAATGAAACTGGATAATTCTCGCAAAAGGGCGATAGTTTGTGTATCCACTATTTACTCAGCAGGTATTCCCTCCGTTTTGAAAAAAAGCAACAAAAAACATGTACGTAGAGAATGACTTCCTCTCCCTAGTACAACTGTGTAGAACTTCATGCCATTCCTCTTCATAAGTAGAAAATGAGCTCAAATGGCAAAAGGCTCCATCAACGTGGACGTGGTTACCATTTCTTGAAATACTTATTCATTGCTTCGACTTCTGTTAAAAGCGTTTCTCTGGAAACTAAACGCAGTTCTTCCTATAGCATCATTCTACATGTACAAATGCATTTGAGCAGCCTTCAGTTCTTATTCGAAAATTTGAAAAAATGTCTTTGTTCTAATGCATGAGAACCTATTGTGGAAAAAAAAAAATTATAAACTTTGCTCATGCATTCATCTGCGAAAGTGTTTTAATTTTATAAATATGATTTTATGAAAAACACAAAAAAGTAAGAATAAATTGGGAATAGAAGTACATAAAATTACATGCATATATTTGCATATTTGGAGAAAAATAAATGCATATTAAAAGTGCATAAATTTTCCCTGCCCTATTGATGAGTGAGCTGAGTATGTCTCTTAATCACGAAAGCCATAAAAAAAGTCTTGAAGTCAGCGGGCATGAAGGTCATGAAAAAGTTATGAATTCAATTTTGTATTTAATTTGCTACCCGACGATATCACAGTATTTGATGAGTAAGCTCAGCGTGTCTACCAATCACGAAAGTCATGAAAAAGTTTTGAAGTCAGTGGTCTCAAAGTCATGAAAGTCATTAAAAAGTTATAAATTCAGTTTTATATTTAATATTCTTCTTCCCAAAAATAGTAAATTCTCTCCAAATTCTTCTGGTGAGAAAAATGAAATAAAAGCAGAGCATATCTACTTTTCAGTTATGTTTTATTTTATTCCTGTTATTCTATTGAAAAAAAAAAATGTTTGCATAATTCAGTTGTTCCTATCCTGATATTATTCCTTAATTTGTATGCATTCATGAGCTGAGAAAATCTGTGAGATTTGGTGCATTCCTAATCTGAAGTCATATATTACTACTTACTATTATTATTATATTATTATGATTCAGTTTGCCTGTCCTTCATTTTTCAGTTGTCAAAATATTATTTTCAAAAATGTTTCCTTTTCAGTCATTCCTGACACTTTTTTCATATTTTCTTTCCTTCTCTTATTGAAAAAAAAACAACACAAATGTTCATGCGCATTCTCTTAGGTGATTTTTCATCTTCCTTTTTAAATGTAAACTCCAAAATATTAGCAAAGGATGAAATTGAACAAATGCCTATCACTGGAAACTAAAATTATTTTTGTTTTTACAATATAGGACCCCTGACATGAGTATTGTGACCCTATGAAAAGTCGTGCGAGGTCATGAAAAAGTCATGATCTCAGAGGAATTTCACAAATTTGTATTTGGTAGCCACCCTGAGCTGTTCTTCAAAACGCTATGTATCAGTTTTTGTTTTGTTTTTTTGGGTTGTAGGTCATATTTGTCGAGGTTAACGAGCTTTTATCAATAATCGAAGGTGTAATAGGGTCATTATTAAGTATAGAGGCAAATCACTCCGAAAATCAATAACAGTTTGTACATGTTGTGTTACCTGATGATGACTGTGATGTCAAAACGTCCTGTTAATAGATTGTAATCGATTTTTGGAGTGATTCGCCTCTATATTTAATAATTAAATAGATCTCTGTTTTACCAGTATACTGTAATAGGATCATTCTTCAAAAATGTCGATATTTCAGGTATGTTTTTTCATGGAGGAAAGTAGGGGATAATTGAACTTTTTTTGATGGGAGTCATTAAGAGGCGTTCTGTATAACATATTGGTAAGATTGGGCCGACAATGAGGGAATTCTGTATTTTGGCACGACAATCGAAATGATGAATGCCATGCCGAAGGACACATGAAAAAGTCCATGCCGAAAGGCAATAGCGAACAAAAAATGTTCTGCCGTCGATTTTAGTAGATTCCAAAACAAAAAATTTCCATGGAGAGTTGATAAACCCATTAATTAGATGCAATTATTTTTTTATGATGAACGTCTATCGTTGCATAAAGATGACCATACCGAAAGACTTTTTTTTATATTTTTAATTTGAGAGAATAATACGCAAATGCACGAGTCTCTTCACAAAAAACGTGATTTGATATGCGGACTGTATTGTTCTGATAAAAATATACAATTTGACCATTAATTGCGACGAAAAAATATTGAAAGTACTGTTTTGTGATTGGTTGAAAAAGAGCCATGCGGATGGGCAAGAAATTTGGGACAATTTTCAAAGCGGGCCATACTGACTCCCACCTGTGAAGATGCGATTTCAGTGTTACCTTCATCCATTTCAAGTAACACTACGTTGTCAGTTTGTTCTAATATACAGCTTGAAAATTTAGAAGAAAAAATAATGAAAATCGTTCGAGGGACAGCCATGCCGATGGACATTTTATTAACACGTATTCGTTTCGCGTCGACATCTTTCTATTAAGGCGACGCGTAACGTTTTTCGTGACTTTTCACGGAAAATATGAGCAGGGAAAATTATTTTATGTTTTGACATATTTTTCCTATTGATTCATCCCAGTGTGCAAAATCTGACATTAAACCGCCACAATGTGGCGTGAGAATAATGGCGCTTTTTTCTACAGAATGTGGCGAAAATTTTAACCAATCGGAAGACAGAATGCAATGGCCACAGTTTTAGAAAAGAGCCATATTGTGACAGTATTGAGACGAAAATGGTTCCAACATGTGTCGACAATTTCGTCACTTTGTGGCGCGTTTTTAGAGTCACTTACTGGCGGTTATTGTGGCCATATTGTGACGAAAAGGGTTCCAATATGTGATGACGGTTTCGACACTTTGTGGCGCATTTACCTTAAAGCCTATTTCTGTTCTGTGCGCACGTAAATACGAGAAATAATAATGCAAATAAATTAAGAGTTTGTAATAATAATGATATAATATGCGAGTAGAATAATTTTAATTTTACAAAATTACAAGGAATTTTATATAAAGGGTATGGCAAGTCGTTGAACCTAGTAGCGCCTATCTCAACATACTGACCCGAAAAAATGAAATAGGTAAATGAAAAATATGATAGAACAAATACAAAATTACAAAAGACAAGACGCAGAAAATGTCAAGATTTCGGTATTATGTGCAAAATACTAGAAACTATTACAAAATATGGAATGAATACAAAAATTAAAGCCTATTCCTAACAACGACAAGGAAAATTGCCCAACTTATTAATAACAAAAACAAATTAAAAAAATAATAAATAATGTACAATATACTAGGGACAAAGAGAACTAATAACACATGCAAACGTTAATACAATAATACAAATTAGATACGTAAGCCCAACGGGGTAACAAGAGGAACATTATACAGTGAACTTTCTGTAATTCGAACCAATACCGTGACCTACAGTAATACAACTCGAAAAATTGTACAGTATAATATTTTACAAAGTTATAATAGATGTTCTAATGATGAGATTTTGAGCTTTTTTCTGTACGTAGAACTTGTGCGGGATTTTTGCCTGCAAACCATAAAACGATAACTGTTAGAGGACTACAGCTCATTTTTATCAGTGTATTAGTACAGACGTACAACTATGAGAAAATACTTTTCTGTTGTACATCTGATGTTAGTAGTTAATAGTGGTTGTAAAATTCAAAAGTTGTAGGATTCTATGACATTTTTGATCTGACTCCCCCTCCCTTCCTGAAATTATGTTCTGTATTCACCCACTTCACCTCCTCTCCTCTTGCTACCACAAGGTCAGTAGCAGAAGAAGGTTCCAGGGCACGACGAGGTGCCACTGCACGGCGCTCAAGTGCTGGCTCAGTAGCACTTGTTTGAGACTCTCGACGGGTAGCTCGTGGAGTATGACGCATAATAACTCAACTAGAGAAATAAGCAAGAGGTGAGCATAAATTCTACGATACCAGTACCAATCCTGGCTGAACGAGTGCGATGCCCCTGAACTCCTATTCAAATTTTCCCTGCTCCATACCCCAGCCCATCCAACTGAAAGTGTCACTCACCTCCTCTGGTTGACTTGGTGAGATGGAGCCACACATGTTCCAATCCCAGCACCGAGGGTACCCCTCCAGTTCCGCCCAAGAGCGTACCCAGGTTGTCCTAGAGACCACCTACCCTTAGCGCCATGAATGCATGACAGTACACCATCCCCAATTTTGACACATGAAAGCTGCCTGTGACGTGCAATGGAATGGAGGCTAGCAGCTAACTCAAGCCGTGAACCGGATGCTCCCCACCTCCGTGACACAATGCTCCCTGACAAGGCTACAGCCCCCAGTGCTACTACACTAGCCACAGGTTCTGGAAGGCGCGACCCTCCCCCATGGTGTCCCTGGACAAGTGAATCACGTCCGTCTGATTTACCCTGACTCCGATCGTGATGCACCAACCAGCACATGAAGCCAATTATGGGAGTACAATGGACATCCCGCAGGACTATCCCCCACTAGTGTCCATCTTCAACCTCCACTTGACAACCGTTCGCCCCCATCTTCTGTTGGCTACAGGACTGCAGTGGGTGTTTGAGCTGAAGTCCGAGACACCTCCCTTATAGTACTCTCTATCTGACAATGCAGACTACTACAGCCATACCGAGGAGAAACCCTATCAAGCAAACATCGCATCCAACTCGCTCTGTCTACTTTGTTCGCTCCTCTCTCGCGTCAGGCTGCTTCTTACCCCTAAGTACATGCACATAATTATATAAGTACGTAACCTAAGGTATCCTAAGGACAAGATATACTCAGTGAAACTCGACAGATTCTCAAATCGGCGCAATCAATACAACATATATAAGCATCAAACCAACCGAAAACACAGCCGATTGATTACATGGCAGCCCTCGCATCATCTAGAAGGATCTCGACCGCTTTCACCTTTCCCTTCGCCTTTAGCTAACGCGGCGTTTTTTTTTTTTTTTTTTTGTAAAACGGTTTCACCCTGCCGAATTCCATAACCATTGTTCACATCACGTTTCCAGTACCCAGTACAAGGGTATGATACAAGGCGATTTCGTATCTGACCTGCGACTTTTTTTGTTAACCAATTACCAGGCGAGTGGATTCCGCCAGCGAGTAAATACACAGCTGTACCCAGAAAACACTGAATAAAATTTGAAAACACTAACCTTTTACAATAAGTTAGGTAAGTATAGAGAAATAGAGAACTTACCTCGTACAAGTATTTTATTGTGATCCCATTTTCTTCAGAGGCCGAAACGTCCGAAACTCCAGACATTCTTTGCCGGTAAAATTAATACAGTTAACTTGAAAACACGCAACTACAAATAACGAACTCGAAATTCAAACTGGCTTTACGCGCGGTGACAATGAGTACAAACAAAGAAATTACCCGTATAGATCGCGCTAACATAGAACGCATAACATAATCACAATCTGACGATATGCAATGAAAAATCTACACATAATGGCCATTTAACTGTGACACATTGTGACACATGTGTGGACACATTGTGGCGCATAACGTAGTCATAATCTGACGAAATATTATAAAAACCTACACATAATGGCCATTTAACTGGCGACACATTGTGACACATGCGTGGCTTCTTGTCCCTGTGTCGGTCGACTGAGACGCACTCTATTTCTTGCTGGTGGAGGACAACTGAACTACACCTTTTCGCCATGAAATGGCGCTTGAGACGACTTTGTGACGCTTTTTGAGCGTCACACACAGAGATTTTGCACACTGGGATATAGTAGGGAATATCCATCACATCTTTGATTCATGTAATATGCAGTCAATTGGCCCCAACTTGATTGGACATATTTTTACATATTTTGCTATCAGAAGCATATCTAAATGCATATTTGTATTATTTTGCTCGGTTTTCGGGCATATTTTGGGAGTATTTGATATTTTACTGTTCTTAGGACATAAAATAATATTCCCTGAATATGACGAAACGCGAGCCAATCCCTATACACTTCTCCCAATATCAGCTGTTTCGTGTTTCGTGTATTCATCTTATCCTGTTCGCGAGAATTTGAAAATCGGCGCGAAAATTAAAAAATATTCGGTCTAGCTTCTTTCCCCAGTGTAAAGATTATTTTGAGAAAATCGTAATGAAACGAAAATTTGAAAACCAATGAATTCACCTTCTTGAACATCCTGCCATCGGGTTTTGCTTCAGTCCTCTCTTTCGCAAATGTAGATAAGTGCGAATGAGAGGGACTCCCGAGATTTTGGGGGAAGAGCCGTGGGCAGCGAGAATTTCCCCGGGGGGGGGGGCAAAATGAGATTTTCAAGGGAGAAAAAGTCGAAAACTGAGGTATTTTTTAAAAATCGCCGATATTAGAGAACTATGTAAAAATATTGGGGGCCACGTGCCTCTCCCCTCGCCGATACGTCACTGGGGAGGAGTAATTAATCCACAAAATTTGAAAAAATCTAAAGACCGCATAATAATTATCGCGTTGCGGAAGAGTCCATTGTTTATTGTATCTGTCGCTACTCTTAAATTGAAGCCTCTTCCGCCTCCCCTGGTGCCATAATTTTCCAGATCCTAATTACCTTTTTACTTTCATAGCGTTTGTCGTTAGATATGCTGCAGCTTTTTTACCTGGGTTCCAGAATTCACTTTGGTAGTGATGTTCCCTTCTCCTAAACCATTCAGTCTCCACGAGGGAGGGGCTAATTCCGGTTACTCTAGTTTTCCTCAAGTTCCTAATTCTTTGACGAGATTCTGAAGTCAATTTTTTGGACAGGATAGCCAACCATGCTCTGAGTCGCTGATTTCGAATATTGCCTCAGATTTTTATCCGACCCCTTCCGAAGCACTGTCGTAATACAAATTCAGCTTCTCTGGCGAAAAATTGCACGAAGCATCAAAGTAGGGGTGATTTTGTGTCGCTGATTTCGAATATCGCTGCCGATTTTTAATCTGGACCAAATTTAAGTTCCCGTGCTTTTTCAGTTGAGAAATTTTTACGACGCTATTTTCTATTAGCAACATTTTGAATAAATAAAACTGTATTTTTACCCTATTCGGTGGCTTTAATTAGAAAGGGTGAATTCTTGTCCTACGCTCTTGCTACCTCATTGGTTGCACCAGGAGGGACAGGATCCGAAAATTACCTCTAAAATCGAACACAGTGACCTCGAAAACCTATAAATTAAGTTTAGAATTTTATTCTTTCAGTCCTCCCCCCTTCACGGTCGGCATTAAGTTACACAAAGAAAAAAAAATGTATGAAGTCTTTAATTGACATTGCACCACGCTGCACCCTATAGAGCGCGTTTTCATTTCCATCATTAAATGTTTACACCCCCTCTGCCATCGATTCATAAGCACACGGTAGTAAAAATAAAAGTTTGTGGAGTGACTGACGATATTCGCCGCTCACGATGTTCGAAAAAATTTTGACCCCCGTGTAATTTGTATTTGAAGGGTCTGGAAAACTGGAAAAATTGGCTTGGAAAACCTGGAAAAGTCAGGGCAAACCATTTCCAAACAAGAATGGACACCTTGTAAATCGAAAAGGTAGTTGAAATGAACGTCTCCTAGGCACCTACCTGATTTTGAAAATTCCATCTGCTTTTTGATTTAGCCTCGACAGAATTTGATTGATTCCGAAATTGTTCTAAGGTTTTCTAGCATCGAATATTACTTTGTGACCTGATCTCATTTCTGTTTTCAATACCGAAATTCTATCTTGAAAATGAGGGGAATTGACTTGGCAAATTAAATGAAATATTGAAAAACGAAATTTTTGGGTTGTCAGTTTAGGAAACTTACGAATTTTTTTGTCAAATACCTTTGAATTGAATAGTGTGCATGACCAGCGGCGTAGCCAGGATTTTTCAAGGATGGGGGGGGGGTGGTACACCTAATATGATCTGTATGTTTTTACATTGACGTATCAGTACGTTGTGCTTTTCAACTTCAATTATGCATCTGAATTAAAATTTTCATTTCGCGCATTTACTGCGATATTGCCAGCATATAAAAAATTCTCATCTCACGGGGGAGGATTCATCCTCCTAATCCCCCTTGGCTACGCCACTGTGCCTGACCAATCACCGCAGAGTCGGCATTTAATTCAGGTTACTATTTATGATTAATGATGACATTGTTAAATACCTTACCTGATAGAAAAAAGGTCAAGCTTATCTGAAAAAAAAAGAAGTTCTGACCAAGTCCCAAAAGCTACCATTTTGAAGGGGAAAAAATCACAACAATTTCAATGAATTTATGAACTTCTAGTGTGTAGATGAATTTTTGAAATCTGATTATTAGGTATAAGTGTCCAGGTTCTACTTGGTGAGAAGATAAACTCCTGAAAATTTTAGGTCGACTGGATAAGATTGACGAAATCTTTCTATAGGAAAATACCGTAAGCTTCGATTCTTCATGATTCCAAAGAAACCAAACAAAGAAATTACAAAGAAAATTCCTTCCTCTACATCTGAGACCTCATTCAAGAACGCAGGAATTGTTTTCGCTGTTTTCCTCAAAAGTACATCCACCGTTTGAACTGTGTTTATAAAATTTTAGTTGTCTGGTGCGTGCACTCTCCCCTTACCCCCCCCCCTGTCTCTCTCTCTCTCTCTCTCTCTCTCTCTCTCATCTCACCTCACTGAAGAGCGAGCCCTGAAGAAATAAAGACGATGAACAATCCTGAATCGTACTTCATGCAAAAACGTGTACCATCATTGATAACACTACTGAACAATATGAAATTTTTTGTTCGCACAACGCATTTAAGGAAGTGATTCTTGAGTACTTTTCAACGCTGAATACAGTGCCGTCGGCCGTTTTTCTCAATCACGTCTAGTTTTTCTGATCAAAAACTATAAAAAAATTCAACTAAATGTGTTCAAAAAGAGGTTTAGGAACTGAATGTGGTCATACTGATTCGTGTTGTTGTGTGTTGCGGTCGTGCGTAGTGGTGTGTATTCCGTCTGTTTGTTTTCTGTTATTGTGGTCTGATAACACTGATAATATCAGTCAGTGGTACCGCTTATTCTAATGCAAAAACAAAATGGAAACGAATTTCAGTCGTTCAGAACTCCGAATTGTGACGTGATAGAGAAAAATGGGTCGCAGTATCGTGTTCAGCGTTAAAAAGTACCTCAAAATCACCTGTCAACATGCATTGTGCAAAATAGTTGTTCAGTAGTGTAATCGGAAACATACTAGGTAATTAATTCAATCAATCGGGATATAATTTAGATAATAAAATTTATTTAAAAGTTTTAATTTAATAATTTATATAAAATTGATATAAATATTTTTTTTGCAAATAAGTCTATTGGGTTTTTGCTGTTTTTAAAAAAGTAATAAATTTCATTAAATTGGAATAAAAAAAGCTTACAAACACAAAATAAAAGGATGATCTAGTTATATTAACCCAGGAAACTTACACACATAACCGCTGATCTGTGAATCAATTTTCATGGAATCTGATTTGAACAACAGTTTCCGCATAATCCAGCCACATTTCCCAAATTTTCTGTTAGCTAGTTTTCCTTATTCTTTTATGTACTACATGCGTGAAAATCATGGGGTGAGTGTCCCCCAGTACTCTCCTAGCTGGGTTTTCAGACCCATTATTTCTAAATCTGTTGGGCTTAGATGAATGAATCATGAATAAATTGGAAATGGAATTGAACTTGAGCACTCATTTCATCGAGAAAAAACCGCCAATGAAGTTATTAATCCGGCACCCGTCACACGTCTACGTACCGGAATAAACATGCATTAAATTGGTCGACATACTGTGAATATTCTAATCCTCCGTTCAAGTACCCCCGACACCCCCTCATTTTCATCTTTCGTTTCCTGTGCCGCCGCATCCAACTACACAAAAAACAAGCTGAGCAGCTTCCTCATGCTGAAAATTCCCGGCCACGCGGTTCCAAATCTAAAATTTTAAAACCCTCGCTGCTAACATTTTACAGCTTATATGTCAACTCGGCTCGCATCCTCAACGACCGAGCATTTTCAGTATAAAGTACACGTACGATAAAAAAAAAATTCGCCGCGAACTTTACGAGGCAGTGCAACCAGGTCTGCGAGGATACTGAATTTTATACGAACAAAATGATCTCACGTGTAGTAGCACGAGGCGAATGAACGTTGAGGCTGCCGCGCCAAAACTTACAAGTCGTAAATGTCGAATCCACCTTCTAAACTTTACGTCGCCGGATAAGCCCAGTGAGATTGGCACAAAACACACATACACGCCGAGCCTAAATTTGCAATTAATTTTCAAATTCGTGTAATCCTGTATTCGCCATCAAAGGTGTGAGTGAGGTAGGCTGGCGTTCCAGTAAGTGATTGGTTTGGGCATCATCTGCGATATTAACTTGCCAGCCGTAACTTATCTGAAGGTTGGGAAGAATTCATAATTTGCCCAGAGAATATCGAGTATGATTGGTGTTACCTAATGGGCGACTTCAATGCTAAGGTAGGACTAGAGGGCCCGAAACAAAATTATGTGGGGAGATTAGCATTCGGAAACATTCACAAAAATGGGGGCAATTTGGTTCATTTAGCCGGATAACACAACTGAGAACTAATGTCTACTTTCTTTAAAAATGACACTAAAAGAAGATGGTCCCGAAGGTCGCAAAATGGAGTTACTAAAAACAAGATCGACCGTGCCCTAATAAATGATATGTCGGTAGTAGCCAACTACGACTTCCTTACAACCCTACAATTTTCCTGTGATCATAAGAGCCTGGAAGATGCACCCTTGAATTTGCATCGTAAATTAAAGCACTCATCTAAAAACAAAACAAAAAACGTTGAAGCAAGTGATACTACTATACAAAATTTCAAAGGCAATCTAGAAAATGAAAAATACTCTTGCCGAAAGATCAACCTGAGACATTGAGAGCGCACAAAGACTACAACCTTTTGGAAAAGCTCATTCGTGAGACTGCCAATGAGTTTGACCCTCAGAAGAAGAGTTTAAGTACGGATGATAGGATTAGTCTTGCGTGTGTGTGTGTGTGTGTGTGTGTAGGGGGGGGGTTACCATGGGTGATGGCGACCCAAAATCTAAAGATTTGGGGAACAATCGGGGAGGCCTATGCTCGCGATGCAGGTCCATTTCACCAGCCCCCCCCCTCCAAGTGCATTTTGAACAAGTAAATGGGAGCAAAAATTAGCGTACAATTTGAATAATTTGTATACATTGGTCCTAGAATTTGTGTACGTTCCCCGCTCTCGCTAGGAACGATCAAAGTTTGGAGGGCTGGAGAAATTCTAACCCCCCCCCCCATCTTCGGATAGAGGTCTGGAGATGGGGGCAAAAATTTGTGTACAATTTGTGTATTTTGTGTATCCACATCCCTCAATTTGTGTACCCTTCCCTTCCCTTCTGTGGATGATACTAAATAGGTTACCTGTTCGATGCTGCCCCCTCCTCTCAAAGATGAAATAGAGGTCCGGAAATGGCGGTAAAAATTAATGTACAATTTGTTCAATTTGTGTATCGATCTCCCACAATTTGTGTACCTCCCTCTATGGACCATACAATATGAGTTACATGTTACATGCTGCCCTCCTCACGGTGAGATAGAGGTCTGGAGATGGAGGCAAAAATTTGTGTGTATTTTGTGTATCCACATCCCTCAGTTTGTGCACCCTTCCCTTCCCCTCTGTGAATGACACAAGATTGATAACCTGTTAGGTGCTGCCCCCTCCCCAAGTTGAGATAGAGGTCTGGAAATGGGGGCAAAAATTTGTGTAATTTGTGTACATCGATCCCAGAATTTGTGTACGTTCCCCGCCCTCGCTAGTAACGATCAAAGTTTGGAGGGCTGGAGAAACGCTAGCCCCCCCAACTTTAGATAAAGGTAAGGAAATAGTGGCAAAAATTTGGTTACACTTTGTGTATTTTGTGTATCGACCTCCCTCAATTGTGTGCCCTTCCCTTCCCCTCTGTGGACCACACAAGGTAGGTGACCAATAGGTGCTGCCCCCCTCCCGTCACAAGTTGAAATAGAAGTCCGGAAATGAGGGAAAATATTAGTGTACAATTTGTGTATTTCGTGTATTGATCTCTCCCAATTTGTGTACCTCGCCAACACCTCTATGGACCATACAATATGAGTTACATGTTTAAAGAAGAGATAAACGTCCGGAAATGGGGCCAAAATTTCTGTACAATTTGTGTAATTATTGTATTTACTTTCCGTAATATCTGGCCCCTTCTCTCCCTGGCGTAAGCTCACAAATGTACTGTGGACACTGGAATTTCAAACCAACTTTTAAAATGGGGTGAGGGTGAGGAATTTTATCCCAATTTTTCTTTTGTGTGTGTGTGTATGTGTGTAATTTGTTCAGTTCAGTTCTGTTTGTTTTGGCAACCTACCTACCCGTCTCTTAGACGCAGTAGTCTGCAGAACTTGGGCAAGTACATTCCCCCCCCCCACCCGTTTCAGTTAGTAAGTCTTTGCTGAATGAGTGGCCTGCAAATTTTTGTACATTAATGTAGGTAACTCAGAGAAGTAAATTTTACCATGATTCAAGCAACAATAGTGATATGAAGTAGCTATTTTCGTAGATTATTGAGTCTGCATTTCTGAGAAGAAACACATTCTACACAAATTGTTGGCCCCATCTCCAGACCTCTATATCACTTAGGGGGAGGGGGCAGCACGTAACATGTAACTCATATTGTATGCTCCATAAAGGGGTTGGCGGGGTACATAAAGTGGGTGAGATCGATGCACAAATTGTACACTAATTTCTGCCGCCATTTCTGGACCTCTGTCTCATCTTCGAGTGGAGGGGGAGGCAGCACCTAACAGGTTACCTATCTTGTGTCATTCACGGAGGGGAAAGGTAGGGCACACCAATTGAGGAAGTTGGATACACAAATTGTACACACATTTTTGCCCCCATCTTGTTATCTGAAGTTCGGGAGCTAGCATTTCTCCAGCCGCCCCCAAACTTTGATCGTTCCTAGGGAGGGCGGGAAAGTACACAAATTCTAGGACCGGTGTACACAAATCACACAAATTGTACTCACATTTTTGTCCCCCATTTACTTTTTCAAAATGCACTTGGCGAGGGAGGCGGTGAAATGGACCTCCGCGATGCTCGGTATGCACTGACATAAAAATTTCGTTTCATTTTTATTTTACTTTCAGGTTGTACTATTAAAAAGAAAATGTTGTTTGTATGTGCATACCGAAGGCAATAATAATAATAATAATTATTATTATAACTATAGTGACTTTTTATCAGAAAAGTGACAGAACTGACTCGTTTCCCACCGTACGACCTCTTCAATGCTTGTTGACAGACCCAAGTGACAGTTCATCCGAGATTGCTGACCTTTCTAGTTCGGCCAGATTCGCAGTCGACTCTGGGACCGCAATGCGATTCAAATTCCAGGCAGTCTCACCACCTACGAGTTCATGCTCGTGTAGGAGACCCAAAATAGGAATCCAACGATATCACCGTGATATACTCGTTTCGAACTTGAATTCTGTCCCGCCCATACCAACACAGTCAACACTGTAAACAAACACACACACATACACAGTCATCCCTTTCCTCGATATTCGGCCAATGCCTGCGGGTGATTTAGCAGCGTACGAATTACAGGCGGAATTTATATTTCAGGCTGGCTAATTAATTTCCCGTTGTTCACAAAAAGAGCACGAAAATGTCCGTGAATCACGTGCGCGCGATTAATAAATCACCAGATTAAACTCGTATATGACTTTTCCCCCTTCTACTTTTCAGAGACTCTTTCTTAATTCGTACACAACGAGAATAAAAAAAAAATATATGAAGAAAAAAAGGGCACTCGCTCTTCGTAATCTGATTCTCGTATTTTTAGCCAAAAATAATGTTCTACATTAATTTGTCATTCTTGCGTAGCAATTAAACCCGGTGTAAAGGATTGTTTACATGAACTGGAGCGCATACTTGCAGGCGGAGAGGCCTTTGTCGAGTTCACCTCCGTGCGTGGCCAGCACGAAGAATGTCGCGAGAATATTTCGAGTTACTCCAGAACATGAATAGCCGTGTGCGGTGTTTACGGCCATTTTGTGAGCTAAAACTTGAACCCTTTATCTGCTCTACGGGTTACCTGAATCGGCGACTCTAGATGCCATCCAAAAATGGGTCATACGTTTTAAGTGTGACATATACGTCAAATCCTATCATCGGGATCTAAATTAATGTTCGTATTCGGTGATTCGCGGACTTCGTGCTGGCACAGAGGAGACACTCCAAAAGGGAGCTGAGATTCACGATCATGAGTTGCAGTTCAGGGCCTCAACTATTTGTCGAGATACCTGTCGTAAACCCAGACGGAGAGTGGCTTATCCCTCTCCCATCCACTGAGTCTTCAAATATTTAAACATTTAAGACAAGGTGCCATTTGTTGGCCAGCCTGCCAAATGGTGATCACTTTTTCAGCACGGTAACTCCGTGAATGCGGTACTGGTGTTGCCACTTGAAGTCAGTTTGTAACCTGAATGCATACCTTGCGTTTTTGATACTGTGTTTTTTCTGTGAAATGATGTTTCTACGAATGGTTGAGTATGATGGATGAAGAATCAAAACTAGCATTTGCCATTTTACACTTCACGGGCGCAAATAGGCAAAATACTGTACATGGGTGCAGGAATATCTTTGCTGCGCCTGTTAATGTGCGATATGTATAACTTAAGCTGATTAGAATGGGAACCGAACTAAAAGACGAATGTGCCAAGATGGGTCTCAGCATGAATGCTAAAATCTGGAAAACAATCAAAGTTGTACCTATTCCCAAAGAGAATAGCTCGTGTGATATCACCAACTTTAGACCCATAGCCCTATTACCAATACCTGCGAAAATAATTGAATCAGTGATATGCAATCGTTTGACCTTCCAGTTAAAAAGTTATATTATCACTGAGCAACATGGCTTTTTAAGGGGGAAGTCAATTCAAACAAATCTACTAAACTTAATGAGTCACGTGAATACAGCAGTTGATCAGGGAAAGCAGGTGGATGTGGTTTACACTGACTTTCAAAAAACATTTGATCGAGTCAGCCATGTTATTTTATTGGGCAAGCTAATGAGTTTGGAGATTGATGACCAATTTGTGGGCTTTTGTAACTCGTATTTATCCGATCGAAAATATTATAAAGGAATGTGCTCAAAACATGGTGTCTACCAGTCCCAGATTGTTCCGAAATTCCGAAAATGTTCCGATTTTTAACGTTATGTTCCGAAGGGACTACAACAGTTATCATCAAAATTAATTGAATCCATTGAAATTATTACTTGATTTATTCAAATCATTGCGCGCTTAACCTTATTTACTTTTATTGTACACTAGTGTATTCTATTGGATTCCCCTCGCTTTAAATTCCATTTGTACTCTCTTTAGCTTCAGAATCTCTGTAAAACGATTCCCATATTGCTTCAGGTGAGTGAGGGGTGGTTTTAATTCAAAGTCCACCGAATGTCCCGAAAATGTCCCTTTTTTTAACTTTGCAATTCTGGTATACACCCTGTCAAAAGAGTTCAACTGCCCTTCTCGTGTGCCGCAAAGTTCAAACTTAGGCCCATTGTTTTTCTTAATATTTATATTAATGATATTACTCAAAAAATAAAACACTCTAATGTACTTCCCATATTAGCTCGGGATATAAACTTTAAACCATACCCTTTACCAGTGACCTGCCCTAATTAATCAGTGATATTTAATCTTTCCTCATAGTCATGGAATGTATTTGAAAATAAACTTAGCTTTAATGTCAAAACAGCAGTTGTGTGAAAATAACACTGCTCGAAAAAAATTGATATAATATATCAAGAAATGAGTTACCAATTGGGCTGTAGTAAGATGAAATTCAAAGGTGTAAACTTGTTAAGAGATGTTCGAAATTAAAATCCAAGTAGTCGAAAACTACATTCAGTCAGCAGCTCGAGAATGCTTATAAGAAAACTAAGAGAATGACAGTGTTTATATAGTAAGAAATAACAAACATTTAAAAAATTCCGACGGTTTAAAAATACTTTACTTTCCCTTGGTCAGACCGCACCTGTCGTTCGGTCATCTCTCCCAAAATATCACCAAAAAAATTCAGAAAATATCCAAAAGAAATTTCTACGGTAACTATGTTACAAAGATTTCCGTTATTACCCTATAGACCTATCATACAGCGAACTATTAGCTGGCTGCAATTTAATAACTTTGGAGAAACGCAGAGAAATTTATCTACTCACCTTCCTTTATGATCATCCATGGAAAAATATCTGATCCCACATTATTGGAAAATGTTAGAATTAATGTACCTGCCTATGGAAGGCAGACGCACATTTTCCCCGATAAATTCGAAAACAAATGCACTTCGAGATTCTCCTCTGAATATGATGCTGCGAATTTATAACACACGATCACAACAAAATAGAAACCTAGATATTTTTGATTCCTGCATCATATCTGAATTTCTTCGTGAACTATTTCGCACAAGTGAGGTGCCGCTTTAAGACATTACTGCCGCCATCTCGTCCTTTTCTCTTTCCTGGAGCCCCAACAAACTAAAAAATATGGTTTTCCTTGGCTGCCAATGTCCCCTCCTTCTTATCCCCACTCCCTGCGCTCACCCTTACGCACAGATGCGTATACTTCCTTATATAAACTTTTTTATTTTAATTTTTTTCTTCTATATCCGCATAAGGTATGAATACGAGTACAAAATTGTAGAATACCCCACTGTAAGATGGCCTTCAAGGCTGTAGGGGGGGGGGAGGTCACTTATTAAACAAATAAATGAATAGTTTTCCAGATCCTAACCACCTTTTTACTTTCATAGCATTTGTCGTTAGATATGCTGGAGCTTTTTCACCTGGGTTTCAGAATTTATTTTAATAGTTATTTTCCCTCGCCCTAGACCATTCAGCTCCTTGAAGGCTGGTTTTCCTCAAGTTCCAAATTCTTTACGAAATTCTAAAGTCAAATTTTTGGACAGGATAGTCAGCCTAGCTCTGAGTCGCTGATTTCGAATATCGCCTCAGGTTTATATCGCTTCCGATTTTTAGTCTAGACCAAATTTAAGCTTCTGTGGATTTTCAGTTGAAAAACTTTTAACGTTATTTTTTATTAGCAACACTTTGAATTAATAAAACTGTATTTTAACCCTATTCGGTGGCTTTAATTAGAAAGGGTGAATTCCGAGTCAACCGTTGCTTGCCCTTACGTTCTTGCTACCTCATTGGTCTCACCAGGAGAGACAGGATCCAAAAATTACCCCTAAAATCGAATTCAGCGACCTCGAAAACCTATAAACCAATTTCAGAATTTCATTTTCTCAGCACCCCTCCCCCCCTTCACGGTCGGCATTAAGTTGATAAAGAAAAAATCTATGAAGTCTTTAATTGACATTGCATCACGCTGCACCCTGTAGAGCGCGTTTTCATTTCCATCATTAAATGTTTACACCCCCTCTGCCACAGATTCATAAGGACACAGTAGTAAAAAAAAAGTTTGTGGAGTGACTTGACGATATTCGCCGTTCACGATGTTCGAAAAAATTTTGACCCCCCGTGTAATTTGTTTTTCAAGGGTCTTGTAAACTGGAAAAATTGGCCTGGAAAAGTCAGGGAAAGTCATTTCCGAACAAGGATGGACACCCTGCCATTGCCAGTTTTACGTCCAGGGTCTCATTTAGGATTTGTTTGAGGACCCCCACTGTTACAGTGTCCTGATTGTTGACCATTTTTGTAAATCACCGATACAGCTCTAAGCACATTCTCACTACACTAAACTGTAATTTACGCGAACACTTTGCCAGTTTTACGTCCAGGGTCTCATTTAGGATTTGTTTGAGGACCCCCACTTTTACAGTGTCCTGATTGTTGACCATTTTTGTAAATCACCGATACAGCTCTAAGCACATTCTCACTACACTAAACTGTAATTTACGCGAACACTTTTAATAATCTTGCACAATCGCGCTCCATTTTAATATAGGTTCAATAAAAATTGAAAAACGAGAAATGATGATAATAATAATAATAATAATAATAACTAGGGGGCTTTGCCCCCTGGCCGCTTCGCGGCCCAACCCCCCGGCCATCACCCTCCACCGTGAACCACCTCCTAGGGGTAGGCTACCCTTGAAGAAATGAGCAATTAGAGGGGCAGGGTAGAAAATCCGCAGTCTCTACTCTTTCCCCAATGGTGGCCTTAGTCTCTCTCTACAGCCTTCCCCTTCCGCGACTCCATCACGCTACGGCCTCCCTGCTCAACCACCTTGATGATCCCCTAGTCCTCCAATCAGGAGCTTTCATCACCACGACCACCCCTCCTCCACGAGAATTCTTCCCCTCAAGACCCCCTCCCCGGGACCAGAACCTTCCGCACCACTGCCTTCATTTGCCTTCCCGACCGCCTCTCTCACCAAGGACTTTTCTCCTCCACCAAGAACTCTACACATCCCCTCCCCCGAGACCGTTATCTCCTTCTACAGTCCTCGCCATCGCCGTGGTTTTCCTCCCCTTCAAAAGCTCCCTGCTCCGCCATGAGTACCTCTTACACCTCCGGCTTTTATCTACCAAAGTTGTACTGTCCCTCCAGGACCCTCATCCACCACTACTTCCTCCTTCCTCAATGGCCATCCTCTCCTACTGAGGATTTCCTTCGCCACCAGGACCCCTCATCCACCACTACCCCTTGGGCTTTATCTCCCTTCACAGCACTGTCCTCACTATGGTCCTTCAACCCCCTATCCACCCAGGAGCTCTCACAACCATGAATACCCCCTCTCGTGAGCCCTTCTTCCTCAGGACCCCACCCTACCACCAGCCTCTCCCGCACCACAGCCATTTCTCTTCCCGGTCCCTTCTCTCATCAAGGACTTTCTCCTTCACCAGGTTCTCTTACTCATCTTAACCCCCCGCCCCACTCAGAGCATCCATCTCTGTCTACAGCTCACGCCCCCACAGGGGCCCTCCTCCCCCTTCAGGAGCTTCCCCCTCAACCATGAGCCCCTCCTGAGGGTAGGTTATCCCTGGAAAATTGAGCAATTAAGGGCAGGGTAGGCAACCCGCAGCGACTTCAGATCTTGGAGATTGTGGGTAATTATGTCATTTTATGTCTTATTATGTCGGTTATGTCTTAAAACTTGGAGATCTTTTATTTCAGAGCAGATTATGTCCTTGAAAGTAGCTGATCTGCCCCTGCAATTTTTCTGATTTTTAGGTAGGCAACCCGCAGTGCGTTTGTTTTTTTTCCCGGTGGTGGTGGCAGCGGCGGATTATACTTTTTTAGTATACAGGGTGATGACCGAGAAGTCGCACCATAGGGAACACGTTTAGTACGCGCAACGTGTACAATGCAAGGGGAAAACGTTTTTCGTATGGACGCGGCGTAGTAACGCGCATGTGTGTAGCGGAAAATGTGTTTTCGTGTCGATGCGTGTAATGCGGGAACACGATGCTCTGAACGTAATGATGAACTAATACTTGTCACCTGGAAGTTTTTTTAATGCAAATTTTCTGAGTTGGTTCTGTTGTACTGTTTTCGAAACTCTGATCTCTGATTTCTGTAGCGTAACCTCATTAATTTTATGATTCTTCAACAAGAAAGGGGGAGGTAAAATTTCACGTTCTGAAGGGGACTTGAGTAGGGCCCGACGATTACTTTGATTTCCCAAGAATTTTATTGGAAATACTAAGAGAAAATTTCCGAACATTTTCAATAAATTTTATCAGATATCATTGGCAAAAATCTGATAATTTCAAGAGAATTTTTCCAACAATTTTTGGAAAAATCTGCAGTTTTTCCAGAGGATTTTTTTGGAAACCATTGAGAGCTCTCTGATGAGTTTTGAATGATTTTGTACAGAAAAAAGTATCGAAGACCTCCAAAGATTTTCATCAGAAATTTTTGGGATAAATTACCGATGATTTCAGAAGAATTTCATCAGACATACGCAGGGAAAATCTCCGATGATTTTTAAGGAATTTCATCGGAGATTTTGGGGAAAATATTTCGATAATTTCCGAAGAATCGCATTAGAAATCAATCTCCAATGATTTCCGAAGATAATTTCCTAGGAATTGTATCGGAAATATTATTAAGGAAAATTTTCTTATCGTTTTCGAAGAATCTCATCGGACATCATTGAGAATTATCTCCGATGATTTCAAAAGATTTTTTTTGGGAAATTTTAGGGGCAATCTCCAATGATTCTAAAGGATATTATCAGAAATCATTGAGAAACATCTCTGATGATTTTTACAGGATTTCTTAAGAAAACGGTTTGGATAATTTTCAGAGATTTTCATCGGAAATTTTTGGGATAAATTAGCGATGATTTCCAAGGAATTTCATCAGAAAACTTTGATGACAATCTTTGATTATTCCCGGTGAATTTCATTGGAAATCTTTTTTTTTTCTTTCTTTTTTTTTAATGTCCAGTGGTTTACACCGAATTTCCTCAAAAATCTTGAGGATAATTTTCTGATCATTTTTTAAAACGTGCATCGGAAATATCTGAGAAAAAACTCCGATGGTTTTTGAAGTGGTTTATCGTAAATTTTTGGAAAAATCTCTGATGATTTCCAAAGAACAATTTCATCGGAAATCTTCGAGAAGAATCTCCGAAGATGTTTAAAAAACTTCATAGCTGAAGTATGCGGGGAAAACCGTGATGGTTTTTCAAGAAGTTTATCAAAAATTTTCAGGAATAATGTTTGATGATTTCCGGAGAATTTCATTAGAAATCTTTGGGGAAAATCTCCAATAATTTTAAGGAATTTCATAGGAAGATTGAAAAAATTCCCGATTCTTCATGAATTATTAGAATGTTTTTCCATAAATTTCCGATAAAATTCCTAAAAACCATCGGAGATTTTCCCCGAAAATTTCCGAAGAAATTCTTCAGAGATCATCAAATATTTTTCCTGATGATTTTTGATGAAATTCTTCAAAAACTATCGGAATTTTCCCCCGAATATTTCGTATGAATCTCTTCAAAAATTATTCAACATTTTTTTTTCAAAGAATGTTGATGGAATTTTTTTGAAAAAATTTGAAATTTCAAAGATTTTTCATGAAATTCTTCAACGTTGGAGTTTCTTCCCAAATATTTCCGATGAAACTCATCAAAAATTATTGGAAAATTTTCTCGAGGATTTTTGAGGAAATTCTTTGGAAAACATTGGGAATTTTTTCTCCTGATTTCCACGGATAATTTCCCGGGAATCGATAAGAGATTGTTCTCGAAATTTTTCGACAAAATAATTTAGAAATCATCGGAAATTTCCTGAAAACATTTCTAATGAAATTCTTCGGAAACATTTCGGTAATTTAACTTAGAAATTTCTGGTGTAAATCTCTGGAAATAATCGAAACGTTCATCTGAAGAAATCCTTTAAAAATCATCAGAGATATTTCTCGATGATTTCGGCTAAAATCCTTTGTAATCACTGAAGATTTCCCCTAAAATTTCCGACAAAATTCTTCTCAAATCATCGGAGATTTTTTTTTTTTTTTTTAACGAGACACGTAACGCCTGTAGGCCATGATCTCGGTATCTACATCTTATTTGTTAAATTAGTTATAATAGATGAAGTGTGAGAGATTGTTGCGATTTATGAGGGTAATCAGATGAGATTTTTTTCAGTGATGTCCAATAATATTCTTTGAAAATGATCGGAAATTTTGCCTTAATATTTTCGATAAAATTCCCCCCTTTCAATTATCTTCGGAAATCAAAGCATCGTTTTCCCGCTATTACACGCGCCGACACGAAAACACATTCTCAACTACACGCATCACACTTTACGTACTAGCTGGGCGTACTATTGTTTCTCCTATGGTGCGACTTCTCGTCCATCACCCCAGGGTGATGAACGAGAAGTGGCACCTAGTAAATTTCCATGAAAATTTTATTTATTTTTATTAGGGTATGATTAGGAGAAGTAACGCTCAGAAAGTAACACTTCTTTCGTTAATGTGCTAAAGCTCTCGATCAGTAGTTTTTTTGCGTGGTGCTCCAAAGTAACGCTCAAAAATTAACGTTTTTTAAACAAAACATTATCTACTACAAAGTTTAATAAATTTCGTACGGTATTTGCGTTAGTCTAACATTGGAAATGATTTTTTTAAATAATCCGCTGAAGTTTGGGACCGCATTCTTCTTTTCGTTTGATCTTTCAGTAATTCTCATCAATTCTCTAACGTACATTAATTTGGGGCAATGCGCGGGCCGTTTTAACTTTATTAATTACGGATTTGTGCTCAAGATCACTGCCGTAGTAACACTTAAAGGAATTTTTAAATGCCCAATTTTTCAGCACTCTTCTTCAAATGTTCACGTAATTACGATACAGTGTCGCACTCCTTGGTTTTTTCAGTAAAACTAATTATTCACCCACCCCCGCAGCCGAAATGCAACCGCCTCAATGTTTAATCGCTTCCCTGTTTATCGTCGTATTCTCAACATTAAGTTCTACCGCTCCGTGATAACGCACACGCGCCGACATGAAAACACGTTCTTCGCTAAGCAACGCGTACACGTTGCGCGGTTGCGCGTTACTGTAATTCTATTCCCCTATGGTGCGACTTCTCGTTCATCACCCGGTATAGAGAGATAATAATAATGTAGTGTTGTCGAACACGCAACTTCGATCACTATGTGTCTTACAAACTCAATTTTCGCGCATATAGAAAGTTCGAAAAGAGTCCAATGAAAGTCTAATAAAAGTCCAATATTTTTAATTTTCAAATTTGTTAGACACACTGTTTGCCAAAAGAATTTCTTTCACTTTTGCTGAGATATGTACTAGTTACAGAAATATTCCTTTTTTTCATGAGAATTACCCCTAGATATTTAATCGAGCCTGTAAGATTAAATCTACCCCTGTAATTTACTGATGAAACATTTCACCACTGCGGATGAAACAGAAGTCGAGTAGAAAAACTTTTTCAAAAGATTTCTACGCTGCTGAGTAATGCTCAACAGGCAGTGGAAAGCATCACGTGTCTGACCGATCTCAATTTGGGTAATACATTTTGAAAGAAAGTTTCGTGGTGATTTATTCTTGTTTTGTCTTTCTGCGTTTTGTTTAGCTGATGTGTTGACCATTAATAAACTCGTGCATTTAGTTTTCCGGTTCTATCGCGGTTACGCCGTTGGGTACATGATGTTTGCTTTTTTTTTCTGTCTCCGTTTCTGCCCCATCTATGGCTTGGTCTTTTGGAGTTCCCGCCGCCATGATCAATGTGGAGAAGACTTTAAAACAGAGGGTTTCTGCGCCCGGTTTCAGATACATTTTATTTATGCCGGACTAAACCGAAATCCGATTTAGAGGACTGGAAGAAAACGTATATAACTGCGTGATAATATCGCGAGTACGCTCATATAATACGTACGTACATACGTGTCAGTGGCGTTTTGAAAAAGTTATAAAATCCGATTAAGCGTGAGATAAAAGTTTTTGTACTCGTTTTCGCGTTAAAGTCCTTTTAGTTGCGGCTTTTAAAGGTTCAGTGCGGCCGGAAACCAATCGGAAACAAGTGTTTTTCTTCAACTTGTAAGTTCGAAAACGTAAAGCTGGCGCTGTGCTGCGCCGGGGGGTAAAAGTTCGACGTTGTTATTAATACGCACGTACCACCCGTTATATAGACGGCAACTCGCGAGTAATCCGGAGAACATTATCTGCTCGCTTTTATAACTTTCAAGTGCCGGCGAAGCTCGCAGCCGAGGAGACGATGAAGACGAAAATGACGACGACGAATTTGATAGAGCACCCGGCTTAAGTGTCAGCGTAAACATTCGCGGATTTTTTGACCCAGTTGCGTGCAGCTGGCTCGCGGTTGTAATGGCCGGCTTACGAGCGGCTCAGACGACAGGTTGACCCCTCGAGTGATGTAATTCGGTGGCAGGTCAGAGGTGAACTGGTGAAGCCCTGGTGGCGGGTGCGAAGCAATACCTTTCGAATGTCGCGGCTTAACATTCTGCGGCGTGAACGAGAAAAATACGAGGTGTGTTTGAATAGCGTGAAACCGGAGCTGAGTAAAGCCGTATAAAAGGATTAGTGAGGATTATAATTTGAAGAATGCCGAATCCCTGTTGCACTGGTAACGTTATCGGCCACTCTGTGCACGTGGTCTTCATGTCTCCGGTGCGCTGGAACTTTTTCCTTTCGTTCCTCAATGAAGCTCGGGAAACTCTATCGCTAATGTATAAGCGTTCTCCTTTCTTGAAGGAACTCGCCCAACCTGACAAAGGCGCCGTCCTGTTTTCAAAATTATCCGGCAATCATCATCCCGAGAGACCCACTCAGCCTTTATTCTTTGCCCCCTCTCATAAATGTGATTTTTCAACTTTTATGCCTCTGTGTAATCTTTCCTGGATTTTGCAATCTCCCCCTTGCTTGCTCTCCACTCACCTACCTCAGAAATTCTGGACATCCGTCGGAAATTAGCCACATGTTCGACGCTACTGCAATCTGGCATAATGATGATAATAATAATCCAGTTAAATTTAATTTGTTTGTATTTTCCCTTTTCTTGACCAAGATGAAGCTACTTGCTTTTCACTCATACACCCCAGAAGTTCTCGGCATCCGCTGGAAACTGGCCCCATGTTAGACGCTACTGCAACTTGGTATAATGATGATAATTCAATTTGTATTTTCCTTTTTGTTGACCAAGATAAAGCTAAAAGAATAATATGGAGGTAAACCTATCTGCACTAAGCTCTATTCCAATAGTAAACACTCGCCTTTCTGATTGCGACTTGAAACGATGGTGTTGGCAACACTGTCATGACGTTCGATATTCTTGGTAGTCACTGTCATGACGTTCGATGTTCTTGGTAGTTTTGTTGTGACGTTCGATGATGTTGGCAACACTGTGATGTTCCGTTTCAAACCTTAATATTGGCAGTTGGAAAGACAAGTGTTTACTATTGGGATAGGGCTTAGTGGAGTGGTATTACGCCCTATGTGCCATTACTGGCTCTAATGGGCGGATTTTAATTATTAATCCTCGAAAATAAAGAATAATTATGGTAATGTCAATTCTGAAATATGAAGTAACAACGATAATAATGATATTTCCTCAATATGATTGTAATTTTGCCTAGGGAATATTAATTTGTTCCGTCTCTTGTGCTGAATACTCTGTAACCCCTCTACGGAGCAGTGAATTTGCTTGCGATTTGTAAGGTGGTCCCTCCCCGCCTTTGCACTTTCTCAGATAAGTCACTTCTTGGATTGGGGGCTTCTGGGAACAGAAGGGATCTTTAGCTGGAAGGTTATTGAACATTTCGTAGCCACTTAGTTTGAATTCGGGAGTGAGATTTTTCCAACCCATTATGTGGCTGGGGGTGCCCCTCAGTCTTGTTTTGCCTTCGAAACATCTTACATCAAATATTAGAGTTCTATAGATTTGTATAGCTTATGAAGCGGCCGGATGTTTAATTTGTCAAAATGGGCCTCTGTATTTGTGCCAGCTCGTAACCCATAGATGTTCAGCATTCTGCGCCACTCGCAAGGACCAGTATGACTGGACCCTCTTCACGAAGTTATCCCATAAGCAGGGTTGGGAAAGCTGAAACTTATGAACTTAGATTCGGATTCAGCTTAATTGCAAGATGGAAAAATCTTTCAGATTTGATTCTGGCTTCAGAAATGTCTATTTTGTACTTCCGATTTCGGATACAGCTTAACTGATATGATTACCTCAGCTTCAGTTTCGGATTCAGCTTCGAGTTTCGACTTCTCGTCATCTGGTCACCTCATTCTTTTCTAAATACCAATAATGTTCACCAATCACAACTGGATTGATCTGAGACGAGAGGTTCGATCTTTCGATCATTGAAAAGTGTTAGTACTTACTACTAGGTACTTTTCTCGGGACATTTTCAAGTGGATATACGTCGAAGTCCCATATCGCACGGATCACGACAGTATGACATTAAGCGGAAGCCGAAGCCTTTCAAATCTAATACATTACTGCTTCGTTTCAGCTTCAGTAAAATTCTATGATGAACTTCAGTTTCGGCTTTTCCCTCGCAGGGTGATTACACTTAGCTTCTGGATTCGGCTTCAGAGACAGCACAATTTCTTAAACTTCGAGATTCAGATTCAGTTTCAGATTGCCAACCCTACCCATAAGACATAATTGGTTCGTAGAGCGTAGTGCATAGATATTTGAGGTGAATTTTTATGAAAGACTTCCTTAGATAATAAAGTAAGTTAGTTAGTTCTCGTAGTTTCGCCAAAAGGTTCTCCAAGTGTTCATCCTACGTTCATTTTGAATCTAAAATCAGCTCGAGATACTTCATCTTATGTGAGGGGTATATACCTTATCAGTTGTATCCATACTCATAGTAAATTTTATATCTGGGTAAAAAATCAGGTTTACCATTAGTATTTTATCAGCATTCAGGTTGGGAGCATTTTCCCGAAACCAGAGAATAAGCAACTCCTATGGAGGGCTGTATTCTCATTCAGTTTGTGAGTAGAGGGAGATATACAGGGTGTTTCAAAAGTAATTTCACTGGGATATTCGACTCACGTGACAGATGATTATGTGTGTTGCAGGATGTTCGAAATAAAACAAAGGCAACACTGGTCGATATACTAAACACGTGTGGAGTACGAACTTTCGTGAGAGATGGCAACACTGCTCTCCATGCACTTTGTTTATATTCTAAGAAATAGGATATAGACGTCTTTCTGGATATCGATGATAGAGGGGCGTATGGCGATGCACGCCGGTCAAATTGGCCCCGGGACACCGCACCCCTTATCCCAGAAACGCCTCGAATGGGCCTGCGTCAGAATAGGGGGGGGGGAATTTAGTGTTCTTGAAAATTTATAAGTCCTTCTTTGGAATCTGTTTGCTTCCCCTCTTCTCTCTGATAAATGTTATTGCATGACTTCTCGAAGTCTCTAAAAATAATGTTCTTGTTGTTGAGGGCCGAGAAAAAGTGTTCAAGTTGAAAATCTTAATATTTCATGTACTTTCGTGCAGGTGGAAGGGTGTGCAGGAGTTTGCGGTACGGCTCCTCTGATCAAAACAAGGTTGGAAGTACGAGTCATTCGATTTTTGTCAAATCAGTATGTGTTTGAGTGTGTTAGTAATTTCTTCTTCTTCTTGATGCTCCTGCACTAAAAACAGTGCTCTTGCTGCTCACAGTTCGCGGTCTCTTGCTTTTCTGAATAAAACACGAATTTCTCAAATGTCACTTCAGCTCTTGAGATTTTGGATCCAGAATAGTGTTGTTCTGCCATTGGGTATCTTTCTTTCAATTTTGCCCTCCAGTATAAGTTGAAGTAATTCATATTTTTATTCTCTCACGATATGCCCCAAATACGCAGTTTTCTTCTACTTATTTTCTGCAGCATTCCCCTGGTAACTCTAGCTCTATGCAGTACTTCAGTGTTGCTTATATTATCAGTCAAAGATATTTCTCATTATTCTTCGGAGAAACCACATTTCTGTCGCTTCTAGTCTATTTATTGATATTTTCTTAATGAAACATGTCTCCACCGCATACAATAGTACTGGTATTGCGTAAAACTAAAAAACCTTTTTTCGTAGCGAGAGGGGTGTACCCTTGTGTATGCGAATGTTTTTTAATCTGCGGGAAGTATCATTGGCAATTCCACGTTTAATTTCAATTTCTTCATCACAGTCTAAATTTGAGTTTATCACAGACCCAAGATATCTGAATTTAGTAACTCTGTCAGTTTGTTTTTCACCAATGAACTAAAATGCCATTTTGTTTGGGGTTCTCTCCACAAGCATCCATTTTTGTTTTCTCAACGTGTATGCTTACACCAAAATCTTGTCTTGTTTGACTTTTTGTAGGATTTTCTGAATATCTATTCCACTGGGAGTTATTAACGCAGTATCATTAGTATGTCTTGTATTCCGTATTCTTTTGCTATTAAGTCTGATTCATAAATTATTGAAGTTTCTAATACAATGGAAGATCTTTTCCAGATAGATATTGAATAATAATGGTGACAGAATAAACCCTTGTCGTACCCCTTTCTCAATTTGATTAGCTTCTGTGATCTAGTGCTTATCTATACTTTTAACTCTGCAGTTTAATTCCAGTATAATCTCTGAGTAATCTGGATGTCTTTCCTGTCTAATTTCATTTCATTAAGAATTTAGATGAGTGGTTCATGGTTAACGATTTGAGGTTTCTTCGCGGATTCGAGAAGTAAAAACAGGCAAAATCTTTTGAACAGTCAAATTTGCCAAATGGAAGCCCACTTATTTTCCAACTGAAGTCCATTGTCAAACCTTTGAGAGCAGCCCGCTCCTTTCCGTACGCCCTTGGATAGGACAACTCATTATACAGTATCGAATGCTTTCTCATTGTTTTATAAAACACATGAACATATCTTGCTAATAGTCATAGTATTTTTGTAAGAGAATATTCATTTCAAAAAAAGTTTCTCGTGTTCCCATTCCTTTTTAAAACCAAACTATGTTGCTTCAGCATAGACTTCACATTTTGAGTGTATGGTGAATGACTAGTAGGAAGTTTTTTAACGCATGGCTATTTGGAGCTTGAATTCAGAGCATGTTTCGGCGTTTGACTTCTTTAGCAATGGTACAGAAGTAAATTTCAGCCAGTCCATTGGAATTTCTCCTGAGTCCTAGATTTTATTAAATAATACGGTTGAAATTTTTGGATTCACACATTTCAGTATTCCTACTGATAATTCATGTCCCCGCCTGGTGCTTTTCCATTCTTTGCCCATTTTAGAGCATATTCTACTTCTGATTGCAGTATTGATACTCATAGACCAGTATCAAGAACCTCTTTATTACTTGGCTTGGTTGACCCCTCAAGGTGTCTACAGGTTTGAAAAATTTGGAAAGTTTGGAAAAAGTCAGGAATTTGAAAAGTAGGTCAGGAAGTTTGTAAATAGTCAGGAAATTCTACAATATTTTTAGGAAGTTTGGAAAAGAACAAAGAATGAACTCACGAAACAATTTTTTCGTCGTTTAATTTTACTTCAACACTCCCTAGAGTCGTATTCTACTATCTGTGAACACTTTCCCAATACTTTTCACCCGAAAATCAACTTCAAATTTCAGTTCATTTTAACCATAGCGTCTATTACTATAAACATAAATATACCTATACTGTCTATGCCGTAAAAGTTTAAAGAAGAGAAAAAAATGTTTGGAAAAAGACAGGAAATTATATTTTTCCATTCTTGTAGACACCTTGCCCCTTTGATCGTGGAATAATTTTGTTGTATAATTTTCTCCCTATTTAATGTGCTATAGTTCCCTGAAGCCGCATATATTATTATTTAACGCCTAAAATTGATTTGAGATTATCTAAGTGGTTCTTCCTATCACGAGATGTATCCAGTGGTGTAAAAACAAACGAAAACAAGAAGAAAAACGGCATGTTCTCGTTCTCAGAACGAGAATGAGAATGAAAACATGATGGGATTGAGAACGAAAATAGGAAACGGAAATAGGACTAGGTTGGGAACGATAACGAGAACGGGAACGTTGGTAATTTTAAGTAAAGTGCATGAGGAACATGAACGAGAACCATGCAGTTAGAGAAGACCGAACAAGAACGGAAACGAGGTGATTTTTATGTTCTTCAAATACCTTTGCAGCTGGCGCGAAGGTAGGTGATTTTTATGTTCTTCAAATACCTTTGCAGCTGGCGCGAAGGTAAAATTTTGAAAACCTGAAACCAGTTACAATATATAGGTATTTTTTAAATGAAACAAGCAACTTCTGGCTTCTCAAAATTATCCTAAAACTGCAATTACTTCCGGCTTCTCCGCATCCCTGGTGTTGTTGCGCTAACTTCCTACGCTGGTATTGATAAAACAAAACCAAATCTGAAATGTTAAAGCTTTGAAGCTAATATTCAGACGCAGGACCAACATCTATGCGATAAAACAAATACGCCATAAAGCACGAACGCCAGAATGAGAATCTTTTATTTTCATCTTTCCAAGGTGCATTCGTAAATTGTAAGCGTAACGGACAGGATACATTCATAATAGTAAACCGACTTATCGATAGATGGCAGCAGTTGACGGAGAACGAAACTGAGCTAAAACTGAACTATGATCTGCAAACAATTCACTCTTATTTAATGAAGAAAATGAAAAAGCAATTGCAATAGGGTGCTAGCAGCGCTTTGCGCGGGTAAACACTATAAAAATCAAACTGCAGTACTGCACCAGTTTTGGGAGAACGAACGAGAACGAGAAAGGGAACAAGAATATGATGGGATTGAGAACGAGAACAGGAAGCGCGGGAACGGGAACAGAACCAAGGTGGGAACAAGAACGGTAATGGAAACAGGAACAATATGGAAATGGGAACGAGAATGGGAACGTTGGTAATTTTAAGGTTAGGAGAACGAAGAACATGAATGAGAACCATGAAGTTGGAGAAAAACAGGCGAGAACGGGAACAATGATTTTTGCATTCTCCCAACACTGGATATATCGCAGCTATTCTTCTGGTAATGAAATGCTTCGAGTCAAAACTGCTCCCCGCCAAGTTTTTGCAATAAATTCAACATGGGTTAGTACCATTAAGGGATAATGGGTCGAGATTATTTCAACGGTTCTTCCTATCACGAGATGTATCTCAACTGTTCTTCTCTGGTAATGAGATGCTTCAATTCAAAACTGTCCCTTTCCAAGTGTTTGCAAAAAATTCGCCATTGGTTTGTACCATTAAGGGATAATGGGATAGTCTCAAGCAGGCACCGCAAGACCGCAACTGATCTAGTTCACTTGAGAAAATGCATCTCGGTACTTCAGCCGTTCCGTAATTTCCGCGCCCTTTTTACATATACACAGCAAAATGCAAAAAGTCCTAATCGTATAAATTATGCATACGGTCGGTACAGTTTCATGTATTGCCGGCTAATGTAAATAATATGATATACTTGGTAAACCGAGAAATGCATTTATCGCATATTTTCATATACTTTTCTCTTAACGTACCCGTAGCCGGCGAATTTAAATACTGCAACAAAAGATTTTATTCTCCGGTACACATTAATTAGAGGTAACTAGAATTATCTATTGTATTATTGCGCTCGCTGGTTTGTTCGTAGGACATTAGCGGTATTTGCTGGTAATTTCTCGGCCAGTTGAATACCTACATGAAGAAAATGAAAAAAATAAAAAAAAACTGGCACTGGAGTGGGTGCACTGAACGTGTGTAGCGAAGAGAGAAAACAACGATCGGTTTTATTGTCCGAGTTCTGCTCGATATTTTTATATATTATGCCTTCGTGTAATCTCGCCGTCCAAGTGGAAAAACAATCAAAACATTTATCTCGGATACTTTACGTGTACAGTTTTCAATAAAACGTAATATCGATATGGTGAACTCCAGCTCTGGTGTAGTCCGTTCGTTCGTAGAGCTCGTGTAGACGGTTCAGTCGAAAAAAAAGAAAATCAAACCGAAAAAGTAAATTTATTACTGAGCTTTTAAAAGTTAATGGGAGGTTAACAGTTTCCTTATAGTACTTTAACCGAACTTGGTACTTTTTCAGTTTAATGCGAATGTCGATACGGGCTCGTGCTTCGACTGTTTTCATCATGGGTCTTTAATCTTTATCGGGGGTAACGAGAATAACAAATTTTGGAACACGAAGTTGAAGAGAACGTGTTTAACCTTGTAATCTATATAGATTTTGTGATCCAAATTAGTATACCTAACGAAGATACGAGTTCAAGAAGATTCTTAGTTGTACTTTTAACACTATGGGATTTGTAAATAGATTGTATAGACGTGGCAGCACTGCCTCGACAGATAAGATTTGTGTTGGCTTGCTCAGCGTTTGATTTAGAGGTATTCGGTTTTACAATAAATTTTGAAATAGGTTATCTACTTTACGTGGAGTACGATAACTTCTGATGTTACTGCCGATGCTGGTGACAAGGTTATAGCTGGGGACTAGAAGCAAGGTACAGAAAGCTCGATTCCAGGAACAGGGCAGCCACTTGATTACTTCTTCAACCTTTTGTTACTTTAACTCACCTTAGATCAACTTTTAAAAATTCTGTCACTAAAGTCACTTTTTATGGAAGAAGTCGCCTTTTTTCTTTGAAATTCTTCCGAAGAATTCTAAAAATGAAAACAATTAGAATCCAGCGTGTTGAACGTTTTCAAAAGATAATAAAATAAATTAGAAATTGGAATCGAAGTAGTACTGAGTAACTAAGTAGCGCTTTCAAAAACGGCCTACTTAATGATCAGTAGTAGAACAGTAGCGCAGCACGATATGTGCTGTACTAGGGCCCTATAGTTTCACATAGGTATGCTAGGCCGCCATTTTGGTTCAGGTTTTGTTGTTACCAATGCATTAAATTTTATTGAATAACGTCGCACAGTATCATTCGGTCTGAAAGTTTTCAAAAAGCTGAACCAAAATGGCGGCCTAGCGTACCCATGTAGAATTACTGAGCCTTCACTGTACTAACCACTAGGGTTCCAAAATATATTATTCTCTAAAAAACGGAAAATATGCGCATATGTCTTATTCTGTTGAAATTATGCCAAAAAATTCCCTAAAAAGTCGAAATATGCAAAAATATTTTACTCTTACACAACATGGGTATCGTTCTACAGGGAAAAATGAAAGGAAATGGATGGTATACCTGATAAATTAATAACTTGTAAAAATTCGTGAAAAATTTTTATCTTAATTAAAAAAAAAAAAATTTAAAAAAAGGGAAAAAAAAGAGTAAATGATGAGCGATATTCCAAAACGGTCTCTGTCCATTTTTTTGAAAAATCGTTTTATAGCGCCATCTGGTGAGGAATCTAGTAAAACATATTTTGGCCCGAACAAAATCAATACCTATATCGCGAATTTAACGCATGTAAGAAGCCAAAATAGACTCGCAAAGAGAAGAAAAAAGTTGTTCCAAAACGGCCTCTGTTCACATATTTTTATTACAATAGAGGAGTCGACATTATCCTGAGAATTTTATGAATAAGAATCTACTGAAAGAACCAGTATGTCTAATTTTGTGCCAAATCCAAACTAATAATTCAAAAATTTTGTTCCAAAACGGCCTCTATCCAGGAGATCCCCCATTTCGCGATTGTCATGCGCGTTTCCTATAGGACAAGGTACATTCAATATTTCAACGAAATAAATTCCTGTAAGTGTTCTACTAGGCAACCCGACTATCAACCGTGACATGTAGGCGTAATATAGGGATACACAAAGTTTTTTCTTCCCCGTGAAAATAATATAAAACTGGACAGAGGCCGTTTTGGAAAATCGCTCCTCAAATTATTAAATTTGAAAACAAAACCATTTATTCGAATTTCCTAAACTCAAAACAGAAAGATTCATTCGAAATTGTTAAATTCAAATAATCACAATTATACCTTTGAATTAGAATTAAAAGAAATGATTTGTTTTCTCAAGTTGGAAGATATGGAGGATCGATTTAAGAGGTGAGAGAAGAAGAAACCTACAGAAACTTCTGTGCATCACTTCTTTCCATACATGTTCCTACTACTGTATAATATACACTATTTTTAAAATGTTTTCGAAGAAAGTAGCATGTTGGTCGGGGGATTCCGAATCGAGTCCCGGGCTTGCGGGTTTACCTGACATGAAGTTCCGGATTGAGGCCCGGATTAGCGTGCCCTGTGTTCGGTTCCTTCGTACATTGCTTTAGAAATGCGATTTGACTGAGACCTTTCAAGACTATTCTATGCTTAATTGAATCTTGACTTTTCTAGACCTTTTCAATACCTTTTAAGATTCATCCAGATGTGTTTAATCAAACTTGTTTAAGATCTATTGCGACATGTTTCGCTTCAAGAGTAGTCTTTAAGATTGTAGTATGTCTGGATTAGTCAGAACTGAGTTTTCATAGAGCTTGAATGGCTTTGAACAAATATAAAAATGCTTCAAGAATAGTCTTAATTTAGAATGAAACAATTCTAAAGAGTATAAAACATGTCCGGAGGAGTCTTGTAGAAGTATTGAAGAGTCTCAAGTCAGTTTCTAAAGCAATAAAGTCGCAAAAGGTCTCAAACCTGTCTGAATATGTTCCGAAATAGTCGAAAAATTCTCAAATTGATCAGAAACCGCTTTAAGTATTCTATCGAGTCTGGAGTAACGGCTTGAAGAATCTTGATGAGTCTCGAATCAAGTTGGTTTTCTTTCCTGAATGCCAACAAGGGAGCTCGGTTCGCTAACTAGGGACTCAATTCGAAAATTCATTGCAGGCAAGCGTGTGCTAACCTGGGATTCAATACGGCAATATATTTCAGGGAGGCGTGCAAACTGGGGACTCGGTAAGAGTACTGATAACAAATAGGGGCGCAGCTGGGACCCAATCCGGTGACGCCCTGTTGGTCTGATAATGGTCACAAATTGAGTGGCCGCCCTGAAGGAACCATTGTGGGCCAGAAAGGCAACATTGTTTTTACGTTCAGACCCAGGATGGCAAGGTTCTCAAGCGCCATCCCGATCAGCTTATTCCAAGAGGTGACTCGGTAGTAACAAGTGAGGAGTGTGAGGAAACAACCAGAGAGTTCTGTGGCGAGTGAACCTGTAAAGCCTGAGGTTTCACCTTCTAAATCTAATGTTTGTGAATGTTGTTATCTGGAAAGAAAGTGTCGTCCTCCAAATCGTTATCAATGTACCTAATGTCATATTCTTTTCAAGCTTGCTTTTTCTTTTTCTTTTGAAGGAAACATGATCGTAACGTACAGGATGTTTTTTTTTTGCAATGACCCCCTTTCACCTGGTATGTAGGCAACTTACCCAGACAATATGTAGATATGTTTACATACGCTTACTTTTGAAGGGCTGAGTTATGGTCAAATTTTGAAATGTTTTGGATCTTTGAATTTTTTTTCTTCTTCTCACGACTGGAAATGGACCGAAAAATGATACCAGCAGGTAATAGTACAGGGCAGTTGTGATAACCACAGAAGAAAAATAGTCAGAATCGGCTCAACAGGGTCTTCATAAAATCTCTTTTAGTACAAATTATATCATAAAATTAATATTCACATTTTTTTAATTTCCCGTGAAAGTTGCCCTCCTATACTGCTGTTCTTTTATTTGCAATAGATTGTACATTAAATTCCCCATAACAAGGGTTATTAGCAACTTTCTTGTATCTGGATTAGAACTGCTCAAAATGGAGTTTCAAGATATCCCCGTTAAGAATTAGTACTTTTTAACACAGGTGCACAGACCTTATGAAGATAATAATCACTTCACGGAGTTATATATTTTATGGGGCTTATTCACCTCCCTCCTGTTATCTATTTACCCCATATTTGAAATTGAGGCCCGTGCAATAAGGAGAGATGGGGGAGGGGTTCTAGTAATTTGTAAAGTTTAATATGGGTATCCAGTAATTGTTTCCAACGGTCGCTAAATTCGGGTTTGGTAACATTTTGGCCATATTCCCCGAACTGTGGTCCGTGCCAATGGGAAGGAGGTGCAAGATGACAGCTGTGATAACTACACAGAAAGAAATTAAAGACCATGGAAAGTAGTTGAACATGATTTTCATGAAATATATTTCACATAGTATGGAAAATGTTTGTATCGTTTATATTTACTGTAACACTCTGTGGGGCGGGGGGGGGGGTATTAATTTAGTGATGAATGTTATTTATACAGATTAAAGAATCTAGGCCAACAAATTGCTGTTGACATGGATCCAAGAATGAGCTACAGCGATGAAATATCTCTCGTGCGGGATTCCCACCAACGGTAGACCTGAGGCAAGTCCAGTGCTTCTCATCTGCCACCTTATTCTTTCAAGAATGCGCCCATAGTAGAAGCGGAGTTGTTGTCGATTTAATCATATTAAATGACTCACTCATCCTTTCCGCCGCATAGGTAGGCATTTCAATAAAAGCCTAACTCCCTAACGAATTGAAACTTTCGGCTCGTATAATTATTTGAAATACTGTACTACGAACTATTGCGGACATAGAAAGTTCTTTGTCAGTTATTCGAATTCAAATACAGCAATGCTATGGAATGCAGAGGTATGCTGGTAAAATGATGATCGGTGGGTAGTGTGCGAGTATTTTCTCTATTAACGACTCGATTGTGGGCTCGTGTGTGTTTTCGAAATTCGCGTTTTGCAGCGAATGAGCAAACAAACGGCGATTGGTTGGCGAGGTTACGGCGTAAAACCGCGACGAGGTGCGTGCAGTTCAGCAAAGAGAGCGGCGTAAACCACCGAAGCCTCCTGAGGGTGCTGTGTAACCCGAATATGCTTGTCTAGGTTCTGGTTAAAAGAAATCAAAAGATATCGACTGGAATACAGAAATTGGCTGGACTCATAGTATCTACGCATTATTAGCTCATTCTGATGGGAAAGCTTACTGGAAAACGTACAACTGTAGAATAAGTAATACAAAGCCTCTGTTTCACAAAGGCATAACTATACCCCGATCTTTTCGTTGATGCACCTGGAATGAGTGAAAGCATGTATTAATCAGAGAACTTGAAATTTATGAAAGCTATTTATCGCAACTTTCATAATATTATGTATAATGATGAGTAATATACTTTAGATGTAAATAGTATAAATGAATCCCGATAGATGTAGCCGGATTGGATTACAACTGTTGCGTAGAAGTGAAGGATGCAGTGTTAGGCTGCTTTCCAATTTCCATATTGCCGTGTTCAGTTTTGATTCAGACCAGCGGTTTTCGATTCGCTTCCTGCTGGTTAGAAAAACTGCGTTCTTTGGTGCCTGCTTAATGTGTAGGACACCCGCATCAGTTAGACCAAATTTTTCGCTTTGCTGCATTAGTTCATCCACCATCCCCTTCATTTCATTAAAATATTTTGCTATCAGGACAATATCATCCGCAAATCTTGAATTTGTTAAATTTTTTCCAAAAATTTTGAGGCCCCCTGCCTCCCAGTCTAATCTTCTAAAAGTTTGTTCCAGGATACAGTTAAAAAGATTTGGAGATAGTGGATCGCCTTGTTTCACGCTTCTTTCAATGGAGAAGTGTTTGCCTTC
The DNA here is from genome assembly GCA_031841125.1 of Acanthococcus lagerstroemiae. Taxonomy (NCBI): domain Eukaryota; kingdom Metazoa; phylum Arthropoda; class Insecta; order Hemiptera; family Eriococcidae; genus Acanthococcus; species Acanthococcus lagerstroemiae. The sequence continues at coordinate 53,739,308 of CM063114.1, forward strand.
AATCTATGTCTTAATGTATGCTACTGAGTTATTATACGTGTATTCCAGGACAGCTATAATCTCCTCTTGTACTCCCTGTTTTGCCAGGAACTGCCAGAACTTATTATGGTATACGGAATCGAAGGCCTTGTTGAAATCCACAAATAATAGCTACACCTCGAAATTATATTCATTCGTCTTCTCAATGATTTGGCCGAGGGTCTGCATAATAGTCTATTGTTGTATAAGTATGCCTAAAGCCTCCCCTGTTCGACCGGTTGCTGTTGATCTAAAGTGTTAAATATGCGTTTTTATACACTTTCATCATAAGTTTTTCTAAATTTGAGGATAGGCTAATGGGTCGGTAGTTCCCTATTTCCGCCCTATCCCCCTTTTTATGTAGAAGAATCATTTCGGACTTATTCCACTGGGATGGGGTTTTAAACCCTTCTATTAGTACCTTATTAAATAAAATCGTTTGTGGTTTTAGTAGCGCTTCTGCAAATATTTTTAGTATTTCGTTGTCGATTGAATCGGGTCCCGGGGCCTTGTTTGGTTTCACTTCTTTTGTCGCTGTGGCTATTTCATCTTCTAAAAAAGGGGCACTGGGTTCCTGTCTATCACTTTCTCTCTCCTTAAAATCGGTGTCTCTTTATCTATTGTCCTCGTATAGCTTTTGTAAAATGCCGTGGCGAAAGTCTAGAAAAAATGGACATGGGAATCTCCCGATGGACAAACGAAAAATGAAATAGACCACGTTTTGGTAAATAAGATTAAACTGGTAAAAAATATGGAAGTAATAAATAATCTCAGCTATGTCTAGGACCACAGGGCAGAAAGGGGTTGCCCAAGAATTCCACAAAAACTGCAATATAAGAACAAACAAACAAAAAGTATAAAAAGAAAGACGGTCATACCAATCTATAAATATCAGAAGGCTAATGAGACTTTGGCACAGGAATTAAAAAAGAAAAATATTGAAAAAATAAATCAACTACAGAACATGTACGACGCACTGGAGGGGGCCATTCAATATATAATTAAAAAAGAGAGAGAACAGAAACAAAAATTGACGACAAACTTACGGAGGGAACAAAGAAGCTCCTCGAGCTCAAAAATGACCCAAATAGAAAGTCATATAAATCACCCATGGAAAGGCTCGAATTAAGTGAGATAAAAAAGCTTGTCAACAGGAAAATACATCAGGATATTAAAAACTTCGAAGAAAAAGAGATTGCGGAAATAATCGAAAAGAACAGTTCAACAAAACTAGCGAGAAAACGAAACCGAAGGGGAACCCCAAATTGAAAAACAATATGGAAATAACAAAATATGGGAGAGAAGAGATTTTAGGGTTTTTTCTTAAAAAGGAGGAAGCTAATTTCAGTTTGTTTTGCTCGGCCAGCTCTGCCAATTTGTAACTGTTATCATTTGATGTGCCTACAGTAATTGGCCGACACTTGCACTTTGTGAGCAGAGTCGTTACCCACTTTAGCGTTGAAATCTCCAATTAATACTGTGACCCATTCAGCCTCCTACTGTAGTATTTCGTTTAGCTGGCAATAAAATTTGTCTGTTTCTTCTTGTTCGGCTCCAATTGTGGGGGCGTATACTTAGATAATTGTAATCTTAGTTTTCTGGTTTATTTTGAGTTTCAACACGACGTACACTGGGCGAAATGCCGGTCTTACGCGGCCAAAACTCCATAAAATGAAGCGAGTAAAATTTACGTACACGGTGGAGATAATTATTCTTCAATATCAGATGACCTAGAAACAGCCCAACTTATCTCCCCAAAATTATTATTTGAATGCAGAGCTGGATATCAATTAGAACATTTTAAAATTTAAGTACACTGTTTTAAAAAATGATGGAATGAAGGGTAGTTTCAAATGACGATACTAAAGCCAGAACTTGACTAGAATTTTTTTCATGTTTTTATTTTTATTCTTTGATAAATACAGTTCAATCTGAATGAGTTCTTTGTAGAAGAAACGTCACGTTTCTAACCTCAAAATAAATATGAAGTTCAACATTACTGTCCATTGTGCCCTACCAAATACCTTCTCTTTAGGGACTGGAAAAACCCTAATCCAACTCAATCCGAAAATATACTAACTGAGTTCTATTTTTCGAACATTCACCCAACGATCCTACCATCATACAGCTGCGACCGTTTGTGACCTTCTGAGAAAAAGAGGAATTAATGACGAACTGTGTGGAACGCAGCAAGACCCTCTTTATTAAAATCCACCTAGTGTGTCAAAAAGTCAATTTTCCCTTTTTGGGTGTATGGGAATGTAGAAACCATGTTCTTTCATGTGGGACTTGTGCCATTCTATGAGAAATTATAGAGCACTGCGAAAACATATCTTCCTGGTGTGTCAAAAACTACTTACGTGCAGCGAACTATGATTTTTGTGTTCCAATTAAGCTGAATCTCAATTATTCGTGGCCAGTTCCGAGTGGATTGGGTAACGAGCACGAGAAAATTCAAGGAACCATGGCGTGGCAGGAGATACACCTTAATCACAATTCTAGAGAAAACCGCTCTTGACACACCTAGGTGGGTTTTAATATAGAGGGTCCGCGGTGTTATGCGCGTATCCAGTGTATTTTGCAGGGACGTACCGATGGGGGGGGGGTAACTTACCCCCTAGGCACTTTTTACTCGGCCGTTGGGAAAATTCACAGTTTTAGTCAGGCGGAGTTGGAAAAATCCAAAGAGTCAAAAGATGTTTTTTTTTTTGCTTCTTTATTTTGCTTAGATACTTGGGAATGGAGTTGAAGAGCTCTTTTCCAAAGTGAGCTAAGTCAGACAAAAGTGATTCGTCAAAAAAATGAAAAAAACTGTGTAGCTCCCAAAGTAATGGCGTAGTCAAAAAGGTAAAAGTTTCAAATTTTTTTCAGGGGTTTGTCTAAGAGTACTGAAGAAAGCGTTCGTGAAAAATTCGTATTTCATGTGCAATAAGCCCATCACAGTTGACAATTTCGTGACTTAAGTCACTTTGGAAGAACAAATTGGACTCGGAAATGCTGTAATGTGTTTTCTCTCGTATTTTAAATCAGATTTTCAACGTTGTAAGTCCCAGTATGCTGCTATCTGTTAAAAACCATAAAAAATTTTTGTAACCATTCGTAATGTTGGGAAAATAAAACAAAATTTTTCTGGGTGAAATCCTTGGAAAAAACTTTAATTTTCACTTCGCAGCTTGGATTTGCAGCTATATTGTGGATCGCGTAGAGTTGAACAGGTTATGCCATTTTGGAAACCAAACGTATCTCGACTTAGGTCATTTTAGAAGCTAGTCACGTTTTAATCGCTGGTAACACTGTAACAAAAGTAGGTTAGAAGATGCTGAAACCTGCTTTCGATAGCTTCCATTTCGTGCCAACAGATGGCGCATCAAACTAAGTTTTTATAAAAATTGATCTAGGTCACTTTGGAAACGAGCTCTTCGTTGAGAAGTTAGAAAAATCCAATAAGCCACGGATTTTTCTTTTGCTTCGATACTTGGGATTTTTGAGTTTAGGTAGTTGGGACTTTTACAATTTTTGCCCCCTCCCCCTCTCCCAAGGAAAACTCTTCGGTACGTCCCTGATATTGTGGTATCACTACTTGGGTTTCCTCTTATCAACTTGGCAAAACTGGGGTCTAGGTTCTCAGTTCTTGTTATGTGTGCTTATTTCACTTTTTGTGTTTGATTCTATTTATCTTGGAGTAGACGATTTGGGCGTTCTTTTCGATTAAATGTAAATAAGAAAAGTTCCTCTGAACTTGGTTTTTGATTCTTGTTTTGTTCTGATGTTCGTTAGAAGTTGATTGAACCCTAACAGTACCAGTTCCGCCCTTTGTTTCCCAAATAGAACGAAAGTAATATATTTTTTAGGGGTATTGGGGTAGCCTACTCAAAGTAATCAAGATGAAAAAATAATCTCTCTAACTATTGGAAAAATTATTATTTTTTTGGTGAATGATTACCTACTTAGTTTAAATTTTGAAACAATCTTTCAAATTTGTATAGCTATATTGAGATGTTGATCTCAAAAATTATGTTGCAAATTATAGTCCTGTTTGTATTTTATGGTCAAATTCTTGCTTTTTTTGCTGATTCATCCAACGCTACATTCCTGCTCAGGTTTTCAAGTATGCAAGTTGTTATTTACTCTAAAATGACCGTATCAAAGATATTTTTCCTCGTAGCTGAAATTTTGGAAATCTTTCGGTAAATCAATACTGATCACAGGGAAGTGAAGTTGTAGAGAAAAATAATCCATTTAAACGTGTCCCATCTAGATTTGTTGGATTTTTTATTCAAGTTGTGACACCCTGTATGATACTTATGAAGAGAACCTAGAGGACACCCTGTATACAGGGACTGGCTCCTGGAAGGAAAGGAAGTGGTTCTGCGTGCATGTTAATGTAAAATTTTAACTTGGAACCAAGCAAACATTGAAAAAGCCTTGTAGTTAGGTTTTGGCCGCCTAGAATCACATACCCTTGAGCTCGCACACTTTATCCTAAAGTTTCGTCAAAAAAGTGGAATATATTTCCGTTTTTTCGTTTTTGAAGATATTCGCCTTTTCGTTTCACCTCACTAAGACCTATTACATCGTATTTTATTTTGCTTAACGCCTTTTCCAAATCTACCAGCCTCTCCTCGCTGGCTAGTCCCTAGCAGTTGAAGAAGAGGGTGTTCAAGTTCCAACCTTTGTCTATGTTTATTTTTTTTTTACAGCATAGCGCGGGCTGGACGACGGATTGTTGTGGACAGTATGCCCCACGGTGTCCGCAAGCCGGGTTTTGGGGCATGCCTAACCCTTTAGTTTCCAAAATTCCAGCAATATCCCAATTTATTTTCTCTTGAGCTTTTTCGAACTCGTACAGCGTTCTTTCATTAGCCAAGCTCTGGCTGTTGAAGTATAGAATTTTTATTTTTTCAGGTTTTTGCCTTTTTCTGAGTGAGAACGATCTCCGCTTAGACTTGGACTATAGTTAATCGCGTGCGATGGTTTACTGCAGGCGTTGTCCCCCACGGAACCTGCTAACCAGATTGGGAGTTTCAAGTGTATATCACGCTATAATTTTCAACCAATCATCAGTAACAGTACTAGATTCTCATGCCTCTAGTTACGACTTTCCGATCGTCTTACTCGACTGTCTATATTTACATTAAAAAGCCGGGCTCTCGAGAACAGCACTCCTAGAAACACTCACTTCGAAAACGACTTACCGAGGACTACAAATCACGAGCACTTTAATCCACGGCACCTACATTCTGCAGCCAGTTTCATCGTCCTTATTCACCGGTCGTGAATAATAATTCGACTGACACAACAAACCTCCGCGCAATTCAGATCGTGAAAAATTCAATTTGACCGTTTCCAGCGCCGAGCTGGTCATCGGTTAATTTACGACGCCGTAAAGTACCATATTTAATTCGGATAATTATTTTGTTAAAAAATCATAAATTCCGATTTCGAGTACCCCGAGCATTGTTATGCACATTTCAGCCGTCGTAAAATCCGGTAACATTTTTTTTTTGTCCAGAACTAGCGGCGTGCTAGTTAATCCACGAAAATCGGATTAAAAAGCGAGAACGAGGATAGAATGACAGCTGGGGGAGGGTCGCAGCGACGCTACAGAAAATTCACTCGTATATCCGTTTCTGGATGTAAAAATCTCATTTAAATTCCTGTGAATTCGAATCATGATGTTTTTTTCTAATACGCCCGGTCAACGCAATTTCGAGTAATGATAAGGTATTATAGAGGAAAGCCACCGTATGCTCGATAAAGTGCGAAGACACCGGCGTGGTCGTGACCATACGCCCCCTCCCCTCGAAATGTCAACCGACTACGACTGATTACCGCGAGTGGATTCGCTCGGACAAGAAGAAAACTTATACATCTTTCTGGCGCGTCATTCCGGACGAGAACCGCACCGAGTGCGGATAATTTCAACTATTTACCGACTTCGGGCGAGCGTAAAAATTATTTACACGTAATAAATTACCATTTGATGAACACACTATCGGTGGGACGGTAAATAGTGAATTTAACAGGTGCAACATCGGTAATGACCACGAACGATCATTATGAAGAGAGAAAAAAAAACCTCCAAAAGATCTCAACGTTCACACCCACTGCTCGTTAAAAATAAATTGTTTACACTCGGAACCGGTTTGAAAAGCCAGAAAAATTACGAAGAATTACTCTCCATTATTCTTTTTTTTTCTCTCCTTTCTTCTTTTTTCGCCGTCATGATTGGAAAAGACGAACGATGGAATCGAGAAGGCGTTCGTTCGTGTGGTTTCGATAATTATTATTTATTTTTACTCGCTTCTCTCCCGCCGTATATGAAGTATGAAGTACGCCTAATCAAAAAGCACAGAAAAATAATTAAAAAACATGATAACTCGCGCTTCGTTCTGTAGCCGCGATAATTTACAACGCGAATAAAGTAATCTCGCGGCTGGTTAATTAGTTGGGAAGAATTGCTAGCCGGCGACCCCGATAGCCGTAAGATCGAAGATACCAATGACCAACAGTGGAGAAAAGTTTCGATCTCAGTCTTTGGCTGCCTCACGACCAAAATAGGTGACGCTACTTCATCATTGCAGTCTTCACTCAGCAGGCAAAGGTTTTCAAGATCACGTTGCAAAGGCCCCGGACGTAAGCGCTGAAGCACCGATCAGCATTTCTCAAGCTCACTCACTTCAACATTGAGAAAATTCGTGAACAAAACTCGCAACTGAGAATAATTCTCGCTTTAGTTCGACAAAGTGATCTCGTTCTCGTTTCAATTTCTACGAATCCGGGATAAATATGTACCAGCAAAGAACTAAAGGGGGAGTGAAGACATACGCCATGTTGGAATTGGATCCAACCGCACCCGTCGATATTGAATTGACTACGCGGTACGCTCCGCATAGTCGGACTCGGCATCCACGGGCATGTCTGGATCCAAAATGGCGTATGTCTTCACTTCCCCTTTAGTTCTCTGGTACCAGGGGCAGAGTGGGACCAAACAGGCCACCGGAGAAATCAGTTCTGCAGATCATCACCGTCACAATCGCAGGTCAATACCCACTCCCTCTCCTTTGCCATTCTTTATCTCGTTTCCCTTTCTAGTTTCTGACTTGCCCTACGCTTCAAAAAAGTTCAAAAAATAATATTTATCATTCTTTTAAACATTTTCTACAATTGAATCGGTTAGAACTAAAAGGGGTTAAGTCCACTTTTATCGTTTTTGCTTTTTTCACGGATTATGGGGCATTAAAGTATCGCGGATCTGCTGGTGTGGTCGAAATTTCGTGAAACAGCTGGGAAAGTGCTTTAAAATTGGTTGGAAGTGTCGATTCGGTACAAACATTTCTTATGCAAGCAAAAAAAAAAAAAAAAAAAAAAAAAGAATATATAGCGCTTATATGTTTTTCCAACTGATGCTCAGTTCAGAATTCCGTCGAAATGGCTGAAAATATGCCGAAAAATGCTCACTCAGTACAAAGAATTTTAATCCTTCTTGGAAAAAAAAAGCGATCAACAGTTTTCGTGTAGGTCCAACTGGTAGTCCGAACGGCCGACTAAATGGTCAGATTTGCCGGAAACGTCCGACTGTGAAGATTCGTTAAGGTGTCAGCTCTCCCCTTCACTACACCACTGGTTTTCTAACCATTAAATGCTGCACTCATTATTCCTCGGTGTAAATAAAACTGTAGTTAGTACTTTTTCTTATGTTTATTTTCTGTTTTTGTTTCAGGTAAGCGCTGCAAAACTATTGAATTTACATATCCGAATTTGAGTGCAAAAGTGAAAATCCATCTCACGTTATTGGTGAGTTACTAAATAAATAGTAAAATTCATGTATAAGAAAATGAAACCGAAATGGTGCCAAAAAATAAAAAAAACTTGTAACTCGTGTTTCAACCCCTTCTCGTTTCAAAAATAACATAAGACTACCCCCAGGATACGTGACTCACAACCTCAGCGTATAAAGCGTTAAAGAATTACAAAAAAATCCACACGAGCTATGGATAGAAACTCCCTCCTCCTCTAGAAAAATGAACCAATGAATTGTAACTGCAATAAATTAATGGGATAACATACGAGTATAAAATACGTAAGTCCTTGTACCTGGAGAACCGATGGTAACGAAGAGGAGGCCTCTGCTTCAAGTACTAGACTGTCACGCTCCCTCCCCCTTGTATGCATATGAAAAATATAACTCGATACCTCCACGCGCTCACACACCCACACTTGTGAACTCATCTAAATAGCCTGTAAATTTTCTCCCGTAAAATTTTTCCCAATGCAAAAACTGAAGTGGATAACAATTCCAGAACATCTATAGGAAACTACACGAACTCAGACTTATAAACTCTTCTGGCTGCAGCTTAGGGGAACTGGAGGACTGCAAAACCTTCTTCTCGATCACAGCTCTTCTCTTCGTGGGATAGCTGAGTCCACCTCTCTGGAGCCTATATGACGGCTGCGATTGAATCAAGCGGATAGTGGATGAAACACCTACCCTCCAGCATCCTTTGCTCCTGACGAAAGATGAAGTTGGGTCGGAGATTGGCGACGCAATGCCCATATATGGCTCAGGGCTCTTGAACCATTGTGATAGTTTTCGCCAGCCCAAATGCACAAATATACACGCTGCACGAAGCAGTGGGAAAAAACAGCCGAACTGTACTCGAATTCACTCAGTCACAACTAATCCGGACTTGCGAATTCACCCAGTCACAGTTAATGGGGACTTAAGACGTGAGAACAGACGATAAAATTTTCAACAAGCAAGACAAGCACTGTAAAAATTATATGCCTCCTCGAACGAACCAGTCGAGCCACCAAAATCTGATCAGTATCCGTTGCTTATTGCTAGGAAAGACAGACAAGTTTGTACGAGTCTCCACGCTACACGCTGATAGCCGCCCAGAAGTCTGTTTGGTAGTAATTTTGACAGCACTATTGTTCTGTTTTTTTTTTTTTTTGTGACTTTCAAAAAGACACATACTAAAGGCACTGTTTGGTAGTACCTAGTGATACAGCGCTATTGTACTGGTTTCTTTTGCTTTAATGGACTTTCAAGAGGAAACCTATTACGACTGACATTGTTTGGTTGTACAGCACTGTTGTACTGGTGTCTTTTAATTCCGTGGACTTTCAAAAAGAAACGTACTGTAGTTGGCACAGTTCGGTATTGATTTTGGCTGCGCTGTTGTACTGGTTCCTTCCATTTCAGTGGACTTTCAAGCAGAAACATGCTACAGCTGGCACTGTTTGATAGTGATGTTGACAGCGCTGTTGTATTGGTTTCTTTAGCCTCGGGGGCATACAAAAAAAACATACCCGGACATTGTTTGTTTGTAATCTTGGCAGTGTGCACGCCACTCTTGGTCAAATTCACTAAAATCGTGATAGGTAACCTTACCAGCACATATGTGCAGCAGTATCTCTGTGAACGTTGGGGCGCAAAACACTCGCTAATGATACGCTTTTAAACCGCCACAAATTGAATAGATATTCTCAATTCAGTGGTCTTAAAAAAATGTTTTGTATGTGCTTTTGAAGTATTGGGTTTCTGGGCATTTTTGGACATAATAGCCAAATTTGTAATCCATTATCGCATGACTTTTTTATGTTGTAAAGAGATTTATTTTGACCAGCAGTGTCATATAGTATTATAATTTCTGTCAAAATTAGATAAATATTGGAATTCAAAGGTTCCCAATTTAAAAAAAAATAAATAAATGTTTCTACATAGGCGAAGCAAAAAGTGAACAAATTTGCACAAGAAAAAACAAAAATGGTAGTGCGGTGCTCTCCACCGCAATCGACTTTTTTAAGGTTCGCGAATTCTTTTGTAAATAGTTTTTTATTGTATATTTGTTACCTGTCCTGCCAAGCCAGTTTTCCTACGAACACCTATGCCTTTTACCTGTGCAACATCTCTACACCGAATCGCTTCTTTATTTTTTTCTCCCAGGCATCTTTTCCTTGTTCGTTTCTTTTCCTCACGCTATTCTTCCACCTTCATTTTTTTAAACCTCGTGGTCCGGCTAGGCAGTGACTCGATGTTTGCGGATCAGTCACCTTTTGGAATCACTCTTGTACTCTCGCTCTTGCTAATTTTCAGTTCGATACATTTTCTCTGCTCGCTCTCTCGAAATTCAGTGTAAATATACTTTTGAACACGCCAACTAGAACTTCTTTTTTTTAAATAGTGATAACGCGCTCGTGTTGTAGCCCCAAATGAGTTACAGTAATACCAAACAGTGTCAACCACAGAACGTTCCATTCTGATAGTTCATTGAAGCAAAAGAAACCAGTACAACCGCGCTGTTAGTATTACTATCAAACAGTGTCAGCATACGTTTCCCTTTGGACATCCCGTGAGAGCAAAACAGACCTGTATAACAGCGCTATCACAATTACTACTGAACAATCCCATTCATATTCGGTTTCATCTTGAAAGTCCACTGAAGCAAAAGAAACTAGTTTAGTCCTGCAATGCCACACATATTTTGTTAGATAAATGCTACTCTCAGTGAAATTCACTAAAATGGTATTCTTAAGAATGGAGTGGATGGTATGTTAATAGATTCTCTCCCGAATTGTTAGCTACTAGGTATCTAATGCTTAGTATCTCTTTACTCTCTTTAGAATATAGGTATCATGTTCGTTGTTATTTCTCTAAAACAATTTATTGTTATGGACGTGCAACCGGCCTATAAAAAAGCTGAATTACGATTTTTTAAAAAGTTTTAATTAATTTTTGTTTCAAATCAATCGAATCAAAGAAATAAATAGAACCAATTTTTCTTTCTAGCGGTTATCAATGATCACCTGTAACCTAAGTTACCCAATGAATATTCTTATTGTTTAATGTTACCTATACCAAAAGCCAAATCAAACGTGATGTATTCTTGCTGCTTCGATGAGTCGTGCGAGAAAAGGAAAGGCTGAAAGAGACTTGTGTTTGTCGTTAGTATTACAAATTATGATACGACAGCGCTGCTGCGCTGGTTTCTTCTGCTTCAGTGGACTTTTTCATAACAAAATGTACAGTGGTTGGCATTGTTGAGTTTTAATGTTCACAGCGCTGCTGCGCTAGTTTCTTTCGTTTCAGTGGACTTTCAAACAGAAACATAGTACAACTGGCTTTGTTTGGTAGTGTGTTGATAGCACTGCTGTACTGTTTCTTTTGCTTCAGTGGACTTTCATAATGAAATGTACTGTTGTGGTTGGCTTTGTTCGGTTTTAATGTTCACAGCGCTGCTGCGCAGGTTTCTTTTATTTCTGTGGACTTTCAAGCAGAAATATAGTACGACTGGCACTGTTTGGTAGTGTGTTGACAGCACTGTAGTACGGGTTTCTTTTGCTTGAGTGGACTTTCATTAAGAAATGTGCAGTGGTTTGCACTATTCGGTGTTAGTGTTGACAGCGCTGCTGTACTGTGGTTCCTACCATTTCAGTGGACTTCCAAGTAGAAACATACTACGATTGGCAGTGTTCAGTATACGAGTAGTTGTGTTGACGACGCTGTTGTACTGGTTTCTTTTGCTTCGGTGGTCTTTGAGGTTCTGCAAACTCTTAATTCGATACGGAAATGAGACGCAATGTCGGTATCGGCATACCCGGAATATTTTACATGTGTTTTTCGCCGGTACCTTATTATTATTTCATCGCTCATTCACTTTATTTTCGTTCGCATTTCAGATTTCACTGACGGCTTCATTAGTGTTTAATATTTTTGAAAACTTGCCAGTATCATCATTATTCAATTTGACAGGCAGGAGTCGCGTTCGAAAACACGAAGCTCGTTCTGGACACGCATTCTTTTTTCCACGTTTGTTTGTACTGCCATTTTTTTGACATTTTCGCCCGGGCCGCTATATTTGTTCTTCCTCCGGCACCAGGCAGCGCAGTTGGGTATAGTCGGTCGAATATTCTCAACTTTTAATAAAACTCGTATACCTATATATAGCCTGAAAACGAGCGTTGTCGTAATTAGGGAAGTTTGCGCCGGCCCGAAAAAGGTTTAAGATGTTTTTGACTTTTAAAAGGAATCTCTATTTTCACCGCCTAAAGGGTATACGACCGCCGATTACGACTGCGTGTATGCGCTATCGTTGGAGATATTTCCATCTCGCCGTAGTGAAGTTATTCCAGTTGGGCAAATGCGTTCCACCCGACAACATTTTCATTTCGGAATTTCCATTTTTGTGCCAGAGTTTTCTTAATTCTTTTAATCTTGGTTAAGGCACGTTTTCTTATATCGTATAATTTCACTTTTCATTTTATATTCTGTTCTCCTACCGTTCTCCCGCATCCTTCGGGTGTGTTGGCCTTTTATTTTTTCGCTTGCTCTTAATAACGTACCGCGGAGGACGCAGGTTGGCTCAGTCTTGAAACGGCGTGAGTGCTGAAATGTAATTACCGGGGGGAATTAGCGTATTTTTAGATCCGTCCCGTAATGAGCTTTGCGAGGCGAATGCGCTTACAGGTAGGCCGACATTAATTATTTTGAGAGAACATTACGCGAGTCGAGTCGAGTGTACGAGATGTTTTCGAAAATTTACATCTCCGCCCGAGTGTTTTGTTTTACAGCAGAAATAAGCAAGGGTTGAAGGTACGGAGTGCCGGCTCGATGAGATGCGATGGCCGCACGTGTAATTTCATGACAAAGGACTGTCCTACCCTCAGCTCGAATGGAGTTTGTTAGTGACCGAGTGGACTCGAGTGTTACAATGCTTACATCGACTTGGAAGAGCGAACTTTCCGAGTGGAGAGAGACAATTTCGCCGGTTGACAACGGTAACTCCGTCGGAAGTCCGGAAGTCGAATCGTCTCGGACATGAGAGCTTTCTAAGCTAGTTCAACGCTGTTTCGAAGTTTATTTTATAATTAGTCGATTGATACGGAGGTAAGTGCATCGCTTCGGCTACTTAGTTCTGAAGGGAAGCACTCGGAAAATGGCGAGTGGTTGTGGGATCCTCTTCATCGCAACTTGGTTTGCCATTTAGTACTTTTCAGTCGCAAGGAAAAGACATTGCGCCTCATTGATGCCAAATGTAAGAATGGTGAACGTGATCAAAGAATCGTTTTTCATTGGGGAACTAAGGAACCTTGGATCGATTGCGATATTGAAGTTGTATGTTCTTATGCAATTATCAAAGTAGTGTAAATAAACTCTTGTATCCAGCGCCGGATTTACATACTTTGGTGCAGAGGCCATATTTCCGAGATACTCGGCTGAGTGGAGCACTTAAAAAAAGGAACTAAGAGAAAAATGAGGTGCTTTCCAATGACAAGAAAAAAATGGGGTACTTTCCAATGATTGGCACGGGTCTAACTTTGTTCGACCTTGGTTGTTTTTGATCCTTCATCAATTTTGGCTTCATTGAGTTTTTTGTGGACGAACTTAATCGTCGGAGGTAAAGCTTAGGTGAGATAAACTCATATTTATTCGTTCTCGGTCCTTTTTGTTATTTCTAGTCATTAGCGTAGAGAAAAATCCTCGAGAAATCTCGATTTTTTTTTTTTTTTTGAAACCTAAATAATGACACTAATTGATACGAACTCACGTCAGGATAAGTAGGCCAAAGTACTGGTTCAGTCGACAGGATCCAGAGTAGTTCGTTCAACTTGGTACACTGTAAAAACCAAAAGGTGAGCACTTTTGTCCTAGTTCTCCGTTTTTATTTGTCAGATCTGCGGAGGCGAATTTCCCTACACAATTTTTACCTTCATTATGTTTTGCTTATTTTTCATTAAAGTCTCCCATAATGAGAGAATACTCTTTTTCTGTCTCTAACGTGTTGTGCAATAAATTAAAAATTCTAAAAAGACGTCTTCAAATTTCTACTGCGCATTATCTATGGGGGCGCACTATACTTGGAGAAATACGGTATTTAAAATATGTTTGAAAAACCTCGTTCTATGAAGTTCAACACCTATATCTCAGGCCCTAATTATCGCACAATGCTGGTTAAGGTCTTAAAACACTCGGTGAATTAAGCTCCTTATGAATCTCTTTTGATCCCTCAAATCCGTTCAGTCTAAGGAGAGTTATGAGGTAACAACTAACTCAACCTCACTACTCACACGTATTGCTTCCACTCATTTATCCATTAATCACGAACTACTAGACCTACAAAGTTCATCTTAGTCCAAGAACACTGTTGCAATTCTGGCACCAAAGAATGATCATTGTCAGAAGATCAACGACAAGATTTTGGACTTGATTCCTGGAGAAGCCAAAACCTACACAAGCGTGAATAGACTGATCAGTGAAAATGATAGTGAAATCCTGCAATTCCCAGTAGAATTTCTGAAGAGTCTGGATTTGACGTTTCTTTTTACCAAATTTTCACCCTCCATTCGAACTTCAGAAAGACCTGCGATATCCCAATTCAGTTTGCCAAGTGCATTTTCCAGTTCATATACCCTACTTTCTCCGACCAGCCCTTGACAGTTGAAGTGCGTAATATTTAGAGTCAACATCCCGACCTTTTTAGATTACTATGAACAGAATTTACTTTACTCAATTTACATTTTCGAATTTTAGCCCTCCCCTTGCGTAGTCCATGAAACAGAGACGAATCACCCTCAGAAACTATTTTGTTATCAGAGATTAATTTATTACCAGAATTTTGCCCGTTTTCAAAGAATGAGAGAGGCGGCGGCGTTAAGCAGACTTCCTACCTCTGCAATCCGGATTGGGGGTCGAGCTTTTGGATAGTTTTTTTTGGGTTGTGACCTCTACTATTGTTGGTTTGACTGTAGCTTGGGCTGACTGCTTCTAGGGTCCGTTTTCGGGTCTGCTGTTTGTTGTCCGTGCCTTTTGCATCCTTGTTGTTAACTGCGAGCAGGTAATCTACCTCCTGTATGATCATTAGTTAAAATGGCTTACCGCCCTTTACTTTCATTCTGCACAGTATTTCTCCTTTTCTTCGGCCACACCTACTATTCGTTTTTCAGTTTTTTGGCGTAGGAAAGTACGTATTAGTTAATTTTTTGGAGTCAGATGCTCATTGCAAAATATTCTTACCGCTTCAAAAAAAGTCAGAGGAGATATAATAATCAAGTTGATGTGCAACGTGTTACCGAAAATACAGTTAGCGGACTGAAAGTGATATGGATAAATCAACGTATGCCAAAAAATATCTGGTTCCTTCTGTTTTTAATGAAAGAATTTTGAATCTTTTTCACTAGTCACTTCGTTTGCCTGTTACACAGGTAACCTAGTTACCTGTCTCGGTTGCTCGAATTATATAATTCGTGAATGCGGCGAATCGAGTTATAAACAGCTATCACGAATCTAAAGCCATGTTGAGACAAGATACAATAAGAAAATCTTAACCAGCTCGACGGATATGTAATAGTCGCGAAAATGACGCTGTCGCGAAACAAAAAATAGTACATATTTTTTCATAAAGGGAGGCGAAAAAGAGAAAAAAAAAAATTATAACGGCGAATCGCTTCCGCCGCGTACGAAAGCCCGAAAATCCCTGCAATTTAGTCCTCACTTTCTCCGAACTCGATTTACATTACAGCCCAAGTTCTTTTTCAACTAGTGAAGAGCAACAAGTTGCATTCCCACGCCTTAGCAACGAGACGTCGCGTTACACGTTAGACGGTCGACACGGCGCTGGCGAGGATAAGGCGGGGGTGGGGCGGGTGGACGGCATGCCGAAATCGAAATAAATCGCGAATAAGGATATAACTGCGAAATTTTATTACTCGACTAATCTAAAAGGCGAGATGAGATGAGGACGGGCGTAAAGCGCCCATTAATCCTCCATACGCGATTAATTACCCGCGTACGCAGCTTTCGTACCACTCTCGTGTTCGCACCGCCCGCACCCCGCCGTCGCGACATCTTCACTATTTTCCACTTCGCGCGAACTTTCGCCCAACACCTGCCGCCACTGGCCCGAAAGTTGCGCCAAGAAAACGTATTAAAAAGAACCATTGCGCGAGACGAGATGACGATACAGCGAATCCATTTACGAGGACCATTTGCATTTTTCACCGGCACGGCATCACTTTTTGAGCGTCGCTTTCGGAGACGCCATTGCCGCCGCCTCCTTCAAATTCGAGGTATTTATCTTAATAACTTATGAAAAATGTGGAATTAGCTCCGGTCTGGATACGTAAGCTCGGCGCGACTTGGTGAAGAGAAAAAAAGGCAAAAAAAGCAAAACGAACTAACACCTATCACGGCGCCAGTGGATAATGCTCGTAAAACAGATTTATTGGAAACCGTATTGGATAAGTTCGGTAACTTTTTAAGCGAAGTGTGGAAGTCGTTTACGTGTCAGAAGGCGAAATTTGTTTTCTTCGCGCGCGCCGCTGCGTTGAAAAAGTTGAAGATATGCGCCGGCGGAGCCGAGTACGTGGTGTGACCGGAGCGGGGGCCAGGGACATCGTCGGCGAAAACACGTTTTTCGCGGGACGCAAAACGAGCGTTTCGAAAAATTAGCGGCGCCGGTTTATGGTCACTGGAATGTGGACTTCAGTTTCGGGCTTCCAGCTGTATTGGTCCAGAACCCTGCACTGGGTGAACGAAACCATTCCTTCGGCACGAATGCTGAGAAGACACCTCTTTTCAATTTTGTGCGTAGCATATCGCGAAAATTCATGCTGGAGAGGAGGATTGGTTTTTCTCAAAAACTACGGACCCTGTCTCGAAAATAGTTCAGTAGAGAAAATATGCTTCTCGTGAAATTTCACATACGAAGCATTACGCTCCAACCCCGGTGGTAGCACCCTGTTGCCATAAAATGGTCCGCTTTTCTAGGTTTATTTCACTCAGAAAATGGTTTTTTAGTGCTGGAATAATCTACTATCACTGACGTCAGAGCCGGGGACACTAGCCTCACCATCGGAGTTTTCTCCCGAATATTTCCATAAAATTCTCCAAAAATCATCGGAAAATTTTCTCAAAGGATTTTAATGAAATTTTTTGGAAAACATTGGAAATTGTTCCAAGGATTTCCTATGAGATTCTTCAGAAATTATCGAAAATTTTTTCCAAAAGTTTCCTACGAAATTCCTGAAAAATTGTTAGAAATTTTCCCGAAGATTTTGATGAAATTCTTTGGAGATCATCAAATATTCCGCCTTCTGACGATTTTTCATGAAATTCTTCAAAAATTATCGTAAAATTCTCGCGGAGATTTTTAAAGAAATTCTTTGGAAAACATTGGACATTTTTCCTAAAGATGTTCGAAGAGATTCTTCGGAAATTATTAGAATTTTTTTCCCCCAAAAATTTAAGACAAAATTCCTAGTCATTCAAAAATTTTTCCCGAAGATTCTTCTCGATTTTCGACTAAATTCTTCGGAGAACAATTTACCTGAAGATTGTTGATACAATTCTTCAAAAACCTTCGGAGTTTTTCACCGAATATTTACTACGAAGTACGAAATTCTTCATGATAAAATTCAGCAAAACCGTCTGAGTTTTCCCCGAATATTTCAATTATATCGGTAGGTATTTGTTTCCAAAAATTTCCGATGACATTCGTTAGGAGTCATCGGAGAATTTTCCCAAAAATTTTCTCCGAAGATTTTCAATGAAATTCTTCGGAGAACATTTTACCTGAAGTTTGTTGATAAAATCCTTTAAAAACTGTCGTAGTTTTTTATTCATCGGAAATATTCGGGGAAAACTTCGATGGTTTTTAAAAATTTTGCGAAAAATTGTCAGAAAGAATGTTCGATGATCTCCGAAGAATTTCATCAAAAATATTCGGGAAATTTCCAATGATTTTTAAGGAATTTCATATCGTGTAGGTACGTACGTTCCTATTTTCTTATCTGCTGCGTGTTGATATGTACCATTATGACGTTTTTTACAGTGGTCCACATCAACGTGCGCTCTATGGGATTTTCCTATGTTGCGTGATGATCTGTACCACACTGTACATGGCATTTGTTGTTTTGAAAAAGCTTTTTGACAATGTTAAATGGGATAAAATGTTTGATATTCTAAAAGAGATAGAAATAAAGTCTAAAGAAAAACTAGTTATTTTAATCTTATATGAAGGATAGAAAGCCACATTAAGAATAGCATGAGAGAAAGGGGAGGCTAATATAGAGAAAGATGTAATGCAGTGGTGCTCCTTATCTCCAGTATTACTTAATATGTACATAGAGTGGGCCATAAAAGAAATAATGGGACATAATTTAAGGCACCCAGAGATATTATCACTGCTGCTAGAAGGAAGAGTGGAAGGAAAGGATTGGGTAGGTCGGCTAAGATTCCAGTATGTTGAGCAGATAATCAAGGATGTCAAATGTAGGTGTTATTACGAAATGGAAGTACTTGCACAAGATAGGGAGAAATAGAGAGCTGCATCAAACCGGTCGTAAGACTGATAACCTTATCATCATCAGTTATATTAGTTCGGAACCCTGTGCTGTACGAACAAAACGACTCCTTTGGCACAAATGCTCAGATGACGCCGCTCTTTAAAGCCGGACATCGGACATCGCGAAAATTTATGGCGGTGGTGGAGGGGGCCCGTATTGGAGTGGCTCTGTGGCGTAGCGGTAAGAACTCGGCTTCATAACCCGAAGGTTCGATTCCCAACGCCGGCATCGTTATCAGTAATGCAAGAAAGAATTCGTCACACATTCTAACACCGCATTCTGATAACGTACACAGAGTCACAACCACTTACAGCAGAGGCTTCCGAGAAGTGTGTAATCGGTCGCCAGTATCTGAAAGCTGTAAATGGGTAAGGTGTTACCTACCGGTGCTCGTTGAACTCACCGTCATACCACGGGACTAATGATACGGGTATTCGACAGGAAGATAGCGTAGTTGACCTAGGCTGATTCCCGACAAGAAGAGAAGAGGGCTAAGGCAGCCCTAAAAGGCTCCCTGATGTCCCTGAGGTAATGCTCGCAGGGGTGGTTCCAGGGCTCGGGTGAGAGCAAATGAAAAGAGAGGGGGCCCGTATTGGCTTTCTCAGTTTTTCACAAAAACTATGGACTCTGTCTCAAAAAAAGCTCAGTGCAGAAATGTGCCTCGTGAAATTTCACATAATATGAAGCTTTGCACTACAACCTCTCAACGGTAGCACTCTATTATCATAAAATGGTCCCCTTTTCTAGCTTTATTTCATTCAAAAAATGCTTTGTATTGCTAAACCCCTTGGCTATTAAACCCCTCAGTTTCTGGGCCCCTCGGTAGTGACCTTGGACCCTCTCCGCAGCCGATCCCATATGTCTGTTCCGGTGCCGGCCTCTCCCGCTCTATGGTTTAGTTTCAGTTTTTATTTTTTTTTCTGTTTATTTTTTGTTTTCATTTTCATTTTGTTATGTACGCGCGTATTCCGTCTACTTGAGCGAGTAAATACTTCAAGATTCAATCACTGCTAGAAGCGGAGTCGAGCGTTGCGTCACAAATCAGGGTTCCGCGTTTTGGCTATCGCGAGAATAGTTTCGTGCCGCGAGGGTGGTTTTTGCTACTCGCGCACGAAGTCGGTTGCTACTGTATACTTAACTACCCGGAGAAACTAAGGGTAGTCGAGCCAACTCGGGCAAGCTTATTGCGACAAGCTATTCCTGCCTCACCGCTTTTCTTGCTTTGCTCCGCTGTTCTTTCTGCTATTTTCGGTGTGTGCGAGCTAGAAACCAGTCCCTTCTGATTCCTTCCTGTGGTATGCGGGCTGGAAATCAGTTCCCCCATTTCCTTCATCAGTGTGTGGGCTGGAGGCCAGTCCCCCCGATTTCTTCCTGTGTTGTGCGAGCCGGAAACCAGTTCCCCCGGATCCTTCTCTCGGCGTGTGGGCTGGAAGCCAATTCCCCCGATTCCCTCTTCCCTCGACCCCTTGTCGCAATCGTCAATAGCAAGTAACCGCGTCTCGACTGGGCTTCGTTGTGTGTATGCGTTATTGCGTTATCAGGGAGCATTCGCCCCCCCCCCTCTTGTTTACATTTTCCGTTATTTACCTCTAACCCCGTCTTGTTGGCCCTCGCGATCCCGAAACGCGACAACCGCTATAGTTTGCTTTTAGTTTTAGTTATTATTTATATTTTATCATTCTACACTGTCTCTAACCATTATTGGGATCTTCGGGCATCTGTCGTGGGGAGGGGGGGACACAAGTATAATAATAATAATAATAAGATAGAATAGGGGAGAGAGAGAGGATATTTGGGACAGGGCCAGGTTTTGGACAGTTAGTTTTTTGACTATTTACAGTGACTCAAAATCGATAATTCTTGGATGGTATATTAGCAACACTGATAACTAAGTATTCGACTAAAAAAATTGATCAAAATTTCCAGAAAAATACTTGGCTTTGTGGTTTACAAAAGTAGGGATATCTTTTGACTGTGAAATTGCGCAAGTCTCTAAACTGGTCACTGGATAGAGCAAACGTTCCAGAATATAGCGCAAGTATGTTTAAAGTGGAATAAGTCTCCAATTATTTTTCGGCAGTTTTCAAGAAAAATAAAAAGGCATTCATAAACGGCTGTTAGACGTGTATGGTTTTTTCACATGTGAGGTGGCGCTGTGTGCACCGAGTGTTTGGACTTGTTGTCCACTGCACTTTTCCTCAGGTTGCTGTGAAGCTTAGTAGCCTCACTTCTATAGTCAAAATGAGAATTTGACTAAGTTCTATCCTTTTGACTTCACTGGGTACTGGATACACTTTAGTCTCAGTGTTTCGCGTCTTGTTCTAGCTATTGCTGGGCATTGACGTAATATAATGTGACTCAAGGTTTGTCAACGGAAAAACGGCAGCTAAATGACGGAAAATTAACGTTTTTGGAACTTTTTCAGCAAATAGAAACCGAATTACTGCTCGAGTTCCCGATTTGGACGACAATTTTTATCAGCAACACTTTACTTCGAAAAATTGTTCATGGCGAACGAAACGTTGTGGTGATAACAAAAAATAAAAATACAGTGTGTTTCTCTTCAGCAAAGTTCAAACAATATTTTCTGCGAGTTACCATTTGTGGTTCTCAAAAAGTAAAATAAAGAAACTTTTACAACGACCTCCTATAATGTACTTGGTTGTAATTTCGATTTTGACCCTAAGCAGCGGCCCATTACTCTCCCTTCTGGTGTCAGTAACAATATTGGTATCAGAGTTGCATTTACACTTCCTGGCTTCTCAAAATTTCTTCGAACTCAGTCATTCCATTTTACTCGTACCCCTTGTCCCCCAGTTTACTTACCAACTAATTCCACAGTCGGATTTTCTTATGATTTTAACGCGTTATTGGAACAACATACTCGTAGAATCAAAAAGGATCTTGAACGTTTAAGTGCTCGAGTCTAGTTTCATAAGAAGTCAAACGGCCAAAAAAAGGCCCATATCAACATGGAAATTTTAAAATCATATCTTTTGGGCTAACATTTTCCATTAAGGTCTCTAAAGTTTCAAGGAAATTGGGAATGGTTAAGAATTACTAATCGTGAGAATCTCAACTTTTTCGTTCAACCTCGGGTAAAAGAAGAATTTTGCTATTTCGATATTGCAAAATTTGAACCTTATTGAGTATTCAAGTTCAAAAAAGTTCAAACTTTACCCTGTAAACCCGATTATTTTAAATTTCGGAAATTTGAATACGTTTAAATATATACTTCGCAATAATCTGGAGAACCCGGGTGGTTTCGTTTAAACTTTCATGAGCAATTATTAAAATCCAAAATTTAAAAAACAAATTTTTTATTAAGATTTAAAATAAAACTTTAAAAAATAAAAATTAAATTAAACACCAAAACCCCCTTCTGGTTTTGAATTATTTCCCGATTGGATTTTGGACTTGCCAAAAACCCCCCCCCAAAAAGACATTTAAAAAATTCAAATCTTTAACCTTTCACGTGCTGAAAATTGTATCGAAATAAAAAACTGTAAAACCCCTTCTGCCCAATTTTAACCGTTTCCCCCCGTTGTTAAAAAAAGGCAATTTTGAAAATTAATGGAAAACCAAAATTTTGATACCTTTATTGGTATTTTAGAATGTCCTTACAAAAATTTGGGGAAAAATTTTAAAATTTTTTCGAGTTTTTGGGGAATGCTTTTTTTCTAAAGGGAATTCCTATTAAGATTCCAATTTTGGCAAGCCCAAAGGGGAAAATTTTTAAGGAAGGTAAAGGAAAATTTGTGGCCTCCAATTTTATTTTAAAAATTTTCGAGTGAATTCTGTTTCTTCTGGCTCGAGTCACATTTCTGAAATTTCTGTTGAAAACATTTTTCTGAATGTTCTGTTCTCTCTGGCTCATCACATTTCTGACATTCACTGTTGAAAACATTTTTGTGTAAGTTCTGTACAATCCTAGACCGAGTTCATATTTCTGTGTAAGTTTGTTTCTCCTGAATCGAGTTCACATTTTGTACATTCACTGTTGAAATTTTCTGAGCATTCGTGTTGAAGTACATTTTTGTAATTCGCTGAGAAATTTTCTGTTAGAGTTTTGTACAATCCGACATTCACGTTTTTGGTACATTTCGATGAAAACCATTTGTACATTCGCTGTTGAAAACACTTTGTGAGTCATTCTTTACAGTTCACATTTTTGAAGATTGTAAAAGAAGAAACGTTATAAGTCAAATTAATCAAATTTTTTTCATTTTTACAAAGTTCAAAAATATTTTCTGGGTTACCATTTGTTCTCAAAAAATAAATAAAAAAAAATTCAAACTGATTCATAACTAGTTAAATAAAAATATTCGAATTAACTAAAAAACATTAATCACTTAAATGTCGTAAACAATATGGTAAAAATAATTAAATACTACTTTAAAATTTATGATGAATAATCAATAACTTTAATTACGATGCCCCAGTTACTACAACTAATCTCACAATCATCTTAAATGATTTATAAAACTTTGGAACTAGATGTCTAATAAAAAAGGACTGGAAACGTTTAAGTCCCAGTCTGTTTCATGAATCAGGCCAAGAAAAGCTTAAAACTGGAAATTTCAATATATGAGAAAGAAATTAAGCCTATATTAAAAAAGTTCGTATTTTACCTAAATTTTTATTAAACTATCATCTTTTAGCTAAAAAAACAATATTTTACCTTATGAACGAATTGATAACCAAACAAATAAAGTTTTAAAAAAAATTGTGGAATGTTTAACGAATGAAATTAATACAGGGGGAAATCTAACTTTTTGTTCTCTCCATCACGGGGGTTTTAAAAAAAATTTTCTAATTTCGAAATTTTGAAAAATTTTACCTAAAAATAAGGGTCCAAAAATTTAAAGTTCATGAATAAAGTTCTGTAACCCCTGTATCCCCTGTAAAAAGTTTAAAAATTTTTTTTATAATTTCGGGAAAATATACGTGGTCAAATCATATACCTTTGTAAGAACTGGAGCAAAAATGCCTGGCGTTTCAACGGTAGGGGGGTAATTTGTAAAAACTTTAGCCCCACCGAGCTATTTTAGAAATGTTTCCAAACCCAATTTAAAAAACCTAGCTTAACCCCCCATTTTTTAAAAAAAAAAACATCGATTTAAAATTTTTTTTTTTATCATTTTAAATAACATATCTTTTTAAATAAACGCCATGATTATACGATTTTATTTTCCATTTTGAAAATTTTTTGGGATTCTCCGCCGGTAAAAGAAGAAAACAAGGGCCCGGGATGATTTAAAAAAAATCACAATTCCCCACCCCCAAAATATCCCCTCCCCCCCCGGATTTTGGGGATTTTCTAAAAAGACCTTACGGTGAATCAAAAAAATCAAAGAATATATGCAATTTTTTTTTTACCGGCAGGGGAAACCAAAAAGTTTTAAATGGCAAACAAATGGATTTTGCATAAAGGGAAAATTTTGAAAAATATTCGTTTTTAAATGAAAATTTAGTTTAAAAAATTGTTTAAAAAAATTAAAAACCCAAGGGTCAACCTAGGTTTCTTTCAAAATTTCTGGAAGCGGTTTTTTAATCAAAGAGCTCGGCATGTTTTCCCCAACTATAACCAAATTATTTCGCTCTGCGGTTTTTTCCGATAGTTTTGCGTTTGGGGGGCTTCAAATTTTGTCCAGTACCAAACGACGCCTTGTAAATAATAAATTATGAAAGGTTTTTATATTGTTTAAAATTTTACCTTTTGGGGAAACCTTTTTAGAATTCCCACGTTCCGTCGATTTTATAACATGATTTAGATCGGTCTGTTTCCCCCGCAATTATAGTTACTTTTAAAAAAGATTTAAAAATTTGAATTGTCCTTTGCCCCACAAAATAATGTTTAATTATTGTCAACTTATTTTTTCTCTCCTTTTCTAATTTTGGGGCTTGTTTTTTTTAAAAAAAAAAGGGGGGAAATCTATGAAAGAAATGCGAAAATTAAAAAGGGGAAAAGAAGAGGGAAAAAGGGGGAAATTTGAAAGATATGCAATGCAGTAGGGGGGGTAAATTTTTTTTCGAAAAATTTTAATTGGATTTTTGAGTTTATTTGAGACTTACTAGTGGCTTATCCTAAAATTCAATATTAAAAAATTTATTTAGAGAATGGGGGTGGGAAAGGGTAGCGGAAAGGGGGAATGCCCCGGGGAGGTTCCCAAAGATTTTAAAAAAACCCCCTTTAGTAGGGCACAAAACATCTGCCCGGGCCCCAAAACAATAACATAGCCAAAAATTTAAGGGCTATTTCATTCCCCCAGTTTGACTAGACCCAAATACCAGGGGGGGTTTATACCTGCCCCCCGAATGCCTTAGGACCTGGTAGTGCCGGCCTGAGGCTGTGCTGCAGTTCGGTATGCTGTCCGGAGACTCGACCGAATGCCCACAGCCGGATCCACATTATCGCCTGGGGAGGGTAACGTCTAAACCCTGCATAGTGGGAGCCTGGGGCGTCAACTACGCTCCCGCCGGCGAGAAAGTATTGCGAGCAATCGTAAATATAAAAGCCAGTTTAAAAAAACCCCAAAAACCAAATGTGTACTCAGTGAGCAAAACTCACCTCAAATTGATGTCTCTCACCAAGACCACAAAATACGCGACGACACTTTCAAAATACGGCTTACACACGAGTCAAATTTCCCGCAACAGACGTTAACTAAATGCCACGAGGCACGAGCCCGCGAACGCGAAGACCTTGGCACAAGGGATGCGTTCCTCGCCCTCCAGTAGGTTCTCCAGGCAAACCAGTCATGCATACAAGCGGGTGAAAGCGGAGAGAAACGAAGCGACAAGCGCGTAACATTCGACCCTATGCAGGGTGTATTTATTTAGACAGAAATTTACTCTTACATTCGTCAGGTGCGTATTTGGTGCCGGAGTTGGCGATTGCAGTCTCTGATGTGCGACTTCCCGGGGCAGTTGGGGTAGGTTGCCGTTGTTTTCCCCTACGGTTTTGTTGCGTTAGAATTTCCCTTCTCTGTGCCGAAGCGTGTGCAGTCGTAGTTCGCTTACTAGCCACGTGTTTTATGACGCTGAGCAAGTCCGCGACGTGCATACGCACAGTACCGCAATCTTTCTGATCTGGTGGTAATACGCCCTGTGATTGTAATGCCTTGTTCGTTCGAACTGACGGAGGTTACAGGCAATGACGAAAGAAACCTACATTATGATATCCATATACAGGGTGTTCCACGAAAGTCCCCCCCCCTGTTTTTTCACGAACCGATGGGCAGATCTTCCCGGGACGAAAATGATTTTCCAGTCGTAACATCTAGTTTCTCCTGAGCTTAAAAAATTTTCTCCCCCTTTCACGGGGGGCTGGAACCTACCACCAACTTCGTAATCTTAAATAGGAAGGTATGCCTTTATGCACCTCGTTGGAAAGGTCATTTACTCCAAAATACGAATCCGTAGATAAAATCAAAATTTATCAATTTTGGGGGCAAGGGGCCTAGAGATGACCAAAATTCACCCAGAATCAAAGTGCGGTGACCTATCAAACGAACTATCGAAAATGGGGTTTTCCAGGTCGCTGATTTCGAATACTGCCTTATTTTTCGATTTGACTAACCCAGGGGACAGAACATTCAAAAATTTGGGGCAGAAGGGGTTATTTTAAATGTTTTTTATTTTTCGCTGATACAATGTCTTTATGCACCTTGTTGGAAAGGCCTCTTTCCCCCAAAATTGAATTCGCGGAAAAGATTCCCAAATTTTATCAATTTTAGGAGGCCAGGGGGCCTAAAATTGGGGGAAATCCACCCAGAATCAAAGTGTGATGACCCATCGAACGAAATATCAAAAAAGGGGGTTTTCAGGTCGTGGATATCGAATATTGCGTTTATTTTCCAATTTGACCCATTCAGGGCAGAAAATTCAAAAATTGGGGGAGCAGGGATTCATTTTTTACGTTTTTATGTTCACTGACACCATGACTTCATGCACCTTGTTGAAAAAATCTCTTCCCCCAAAATTAAATCCGTGAAAAAATTCTGATTTATCAATTTTAGGGGGCCGTGGGCCTACAATTGGAGAAAATCCACCGAGAATATTGTAGTGTGAGACCCAGGATTTTTTGTTCAGAAGTGATTCGTTCGCTTTTTTTGTTTGCAAACTGTTGGAGAAAACTGCAATTATTTTTCTTTTCCCTTTTTGATGAACTTCCTTTGAAAATTATCCGGATTTTTCCTGTATTTTCTACCTTTGGACATTATTCAATTTTTTCCAGAATTTCTATGAAATTCCTTAAAGATTATCGAAGATTATTCTGCAGATTTTCGATGAATTTCTTGGAAAACATTTTTCCCGGAGGTTAGTTGTATCAAAATTACCGGAATTTGCTTCCGAAAAATTTTCCCGTGAAATTTCTTGAAAATCTCGGAGATTTCACCAAAAATCTTCGAGAATTTTTTTCGCGAACATTTTTTCTGAACATTGTTGATACTTCAAAAATCGTCGGAGTTTTCTCTTAATGAAATTCTACAAAAATTATCGAATATTTTCCCAAGAATTTTAAAAATTCTTGGGGAAATTGGAAATTTTTTCCAAAAATGTCCGATAAGATTCTTCAGTTCAGCATTAAGCTTGTTTAAAAATAAAAAAATTGAAAAAAAACCCCAAAGGATTTCTTTTTCAAAAATTTTTGATGTGTTCCATCAAAAGCACGGAAAATTTTCCAAAAAAATTCGATGAAATTTTTCTAAAATCCTGAACTTTTTCCTAAGATTTTTGATGAAAATCTTCAAAAACGATCGGAGCCTTTCCCAAAGTTTCCTAATGAAATTCTTCAGAAATTATCGAATGATTTTCCTAAAGATTAGAATTATTGCAATTTCTCCAAAAATTTCTGACAAAATTTCTCAAGAAAATTTTGATGGAATTCCCCGGAGATCATGCAAATTTCCTGAAATCATTGACAAAATTCTCCAAAACATTGTAGTTTTCCATCAACTTATTTCCTATGAGATTTTTTCCCCCAAAATTTTTAATGAAAATCATTGGAAAATTTTCCCAAAGATCTTCGATGAAATTCCCAAATTTCCAAAAATAAGGTTACAAAAATGGGTTTACATTTGTGGTATCGATTTTTGACCATTCTAAAGTAAGTTTTTTTGAATTTTCTCAGAACAATTAGAAATTCTAGGTCATCACACTTTGATTTGGATGGATTTCCCCAATTATAGGCCCTTGGCCCCTAAAATTGATAAATTTTGAAATTTTTTTCCGCCGATTCAATTTTGGGGCGGAGAGATCTTTGCAACAAGTGCATAAGAACATACCTCCCTTTAAGATTCAAAGTTAGTGTACTTTCCGCCCCCAAATAGGGGGAGAAAATTCTTGTGCCCGCAGGAAACTAGACCACGGTACCGAAAATTTGCATTTTGTTTGGGAGCAATCCGACATATTCGGAAAAAAAACAGGGGGGGAGGGTCATTCTCAAAATCACCTGCACCTCTTTTAGGTTTTTTATTTTGGATAGGTTTTGGCTGGCGTTACACCCCGTTTTCCCCGAGTTGATAATTTGAATTTTTCTTCACGAATTCATATTTTGGAGGAACTGTTCTGATCCAGCGTGTGCATGTGCCCCTTTGATAACTTGAGCTAAAAAGAAACTCAAAAATTTGTCAATTAGAACACTTTTGGGTCTAAAATTTTGTAAGGCTCTGAAACGTTGAATATCCGACTAGCACCAAAATACCCGGGTGTTCCCTAAACCAAGCCCGCACGAATGCCTATAGGTACCCTGGTAAGTGCCGGCCCTGAGGCCGGCTGCAGTTTGGGATGCGTCCGGAGACTCGAAACCCAAAAGCCCCCAGCCGGGCCACATTATTTGCCTTTTGGGAGGGGAACGTCTAAACCCTGCAAATGGAGAGCCTTTGGGGGGGCCCAAATACGGGTCCCGCCGGCGAGGGAAAATAAATTTCGAGCAATCGTAAATAAAAAGCCGTTTTAAAAAACCCTTTAAACCAAAAAGTTAACCTGAGCAAAACTCACCTCAAAAAATTTATGTCCTCAAACCCAAAACCCCAAAAAACGCGACGACACTTTAAAATACGGGTTACACACGAGGGCAAATTTCCCCCCCAGACCCTTAACTAAATGCCACGAGGCCGAGCCCGCCCAAAGCGAAGACCTTGGGACAAGGGATGCGTTCCTCGCCCTCCATAAGGTTCTTTCCCGGCAAACCAGTCAACAAACAAGCGGGTTGGGAAAACGGAGAGAAAAAAAGCGACCCAAACGCGTAACATTCGACCCTATGCCGGTTTATTTAAATTTTGACAAAATTTAATCTTACATTTGTCAGGTGCGTATTTGGTGCCGGAGTTGGCGATTGCGTCTCCCGATGTGCACCCTTTCCCCGGGGAGTTGGGGTAGGTTGCCGTTTTTTTTTCCCCCTAAATTTTTTTGCGTTAAAAAATTTTCCCCTTTTCTGTGCCGAAGCGGGGGCAGTGGGGATTCGCTTACTAGCCACGTGTTTTATGACGCTGAGCAAGGGCCGCGAAAGTGCATACCCACAGTACCCCCAATCTTTCTGATCTGGTGGTAATACCCCTGTTTAATTTGAAAAGCCTTGTTCGTTTTGAACTGAAAGGGGGTTACAGGCAAAAGACGAAAAAAAACCTACATTATGGGAAACCATATACAGGGTGTTTCCACGAAAATCCCCCCCCCCCCTTTTTTTTACCCAACCCATGGGGAGATCTTCCCCGGGGCGAAAATGAATTTTTCCCGTTTGAACACTAATTTTTTCCCCGAGCCCTTAAAAAAATTTTTCTCCCCCTTTCCGGGGGGGTGGAAAAACCTAACCCCCAACTTCGTAATCCCTTTTTTAGGAAGGTATGCCTTTTTTGCACCTCGTTTGGGAAAGGGCATTTACTCCAAAATAAAAATCCGAATAAAATCAAAATTTTTCAATTTTTGGGGGGGAAAAGGGGGCCCAGAGATTAACCCAAAATTTACCCAGAATCAAAGGGGGGTGACCCCTTTAAACGAACTATCGAAAAAAGGGGTTTTCCAGGTTTGCTGGATTTTTGAATTTCGGGCCCTTTTTTTTTTCGATTTTGACTAACCCAGGGGACAGAACCCTTTAAAAATTTGGGGCAGAAGGGGTTTTTTTAAAAGTTTTTTATTTTCGGGTGATACAAAGTCTTTTTGCCCCCTTGTTGGAAAAGGCCTCTTCCCCCCAAAAATTAATTCGCGGAAAAGATTTAAAAATTTTCCCAATTTTTTGGAGGCCAGGGGGCCCCAAAAAGGGGAAATCCACCCAGAAACAAAATGTGATGACCCAACGAACGAAATTCAAAAAAGGGGGGTTTTTAGGTCGTGGAAATCGAATATTGGGTTTTTTTTTTTCCCCAATTTTTACCCCTTTCAGGGGGAAAAATTCAAAAAATTTTGGGGGGGGGGATTTTAAATTTTTTTTCGTTTTTTTTGTTCACGACAAACCCGATTCATGCACCTTGTTGAAAAAATCTCTTTTTCCCCCCAAAATTAGAATCCGTGAAAAAAATTCTGATTTGATCAATTTTAAGGGGGCCAATGGGGGCCCCACAAATTGGGGAAAATCCACCGAGAAAATTTTAAATGTATAAACCCAGGGGTTTTTTTTTTCAGAAAGTGATTCGTTTGCTTTTTTTGTTTTAAACTGTTTGGGGAAAAAACTGCAATTATTTTTTCTTTTCCCTTTCTGATGAACTTCCTTTGAAAATTATCCGGGATTTTTTTCCCGGGAAATTTTTTTTAAACCCTTTTGGGCATTAAATTTCCCAATTTTTTTTCCCCAAAATTTTCATGAAAAATTTTCCCCTTTAAAAATTATCGAAGATTATTCTTGCAGATTTTTTGATTTAATTTCTTGGGAAAAAATTTTTCCTGGAGGGTTAGTTTTTATCAAAAATTACCGGAATTTTTCTTCCGAAAATTTCCAGTTAAATTTCTTTAAAAATTTTCGGGGATTTTCACCAAAAATTTTTCGATGAATTTCTTCGGCAAACATTTTTTCTGAAAATTTTTGATACTTCAAAAAACGCGGGGTTTTTCTCTTTAAAGAAATTTTTAAAAAAAAATTTTTCAGAATATTTTCCCCCAAGAATTTTTAAAAAAAATTTTCTGGGGAAAAAATTTGAAATTTTTTCCCGAAATGTCCGATAAGATTCTTCATTCAGCATTAAGCTTTTTTAATAAAAAAAAAATTGAAAAAACCCAAGGATTTTCTTTCCCCAAAAATTTTTGGAAATTTTGTTCCCCTCAAAAGCATCGGGAAAAAATTCCCCAAAAAAATTTTGATGAAATTTTTAAAAACCTCGAACCCAATTTTTTCCTTTAAGATTTTTTTATGAAAATCTTTTAAAAACGAACGGGGCCTTTTCCCCCCAAAGTTTCCTAATTAAAATTTTTCAGAAATTTTCGAATGATTTTCCTAAAGATTAAAAATTATTGCAATTTTTTCCCCCAAAAAATTTTTTACAAAATTTCTCAAGAAATTTTTGATTTGGGAAATTTCCCCGGGGATCATGCAACATTTTCCCTGAAAATCATTTAAAAAAAAAATTCTCCAAAAAACCCTTGTAGTTTTTCCCTCAACTTATTTCCTATGAGAAATTTTTTCCCCCAAAATTTTTAAAGAAAATCATTGAAAAATTTTCCCCAAAGAACTTTGATGAAATTCCCCCAAATTTTTCCAAAAATAAGGGTTTCAAAAACTGGAGTGACCCTTTTTTGGAAACGATTTTTGACCATTTTAACGTAAGTTTTTCTTTTGAATTTTCTCAGAACAATTTTGAAATTCCCAGGGCATCACACTTTATTCGGATGGGGTTTCCCCCAATTAAAAGGCCCCCCTTTGGGCCCCCCAAAATTGGGTTAAATTTTTAATTTTTTTCCCCCGATTCAAATTTTTGGGGCGGAAGGGTCTTTTTCAAAAAAGGTGCATAAGAAAAAATACCTCCCCATTTAAGATTCCCAAAATTATTTTACGTTTCCAGCCCCCCCAAAAAAGGGGAAAAATTCTTGTGCCCGCAGGGAAAATAGGGCCACGGTTTCAAAGAAAATCGCATTTTTTTTTGGGGGCAATCCGACAATTTTTCAGAAAAAAAAGGGGGGGAGGGGCATTCCAAAACTCACCCTGCACCTTTTTTAGGTTTTTTGATTTTGGATAGGGTTTTTTGGTTGGCGTTTTCAAACCCCCTTCCCCGAAGTTTTATGAATTTGCAATTTTTTTTTTCACGAATTCATAAATTTTGGAGGGAAATGTCTTGGGTCCAGGGGGGAAAGTGCATGATGCCACTTTTATAACTTGAGCTAAGAAAAAACTCAAAAAATTTTTCAATTTGAACCCCCTTTTGGGTCTAAAATTTTTTAAGGCTCTGAAACGCGTTGAATCCGACTAGCACAAACATTTCGGGGGGTTTATTTCCTAGCCGCACGAATGCCCTTTGGTAATGGTAGTGCCGGCCCCGAGGGTGTGCTGCAGTTTTGGGATGCTGTCCGGAGACTCGACCGAAAAGCCCCAGGGGGGATCCCAAATTTTTTCGCCTGGGGAGGGTAAAAAACTAAAACCCTGCATAGTGGAGAGCCTGGGGCGTCAATACGCTCCGCCCGGGGAGAAAGTATTGCGCGCAATTTGAAATAAAAAGCTTTAAAAAAACCCTAACCAAATGTGTTCTCCCGTGAGGGAAAATCACCTTTAAAATTTATGTTCTCACAAACCCCAAAATACGCGACGACCTTTAAAAAAACGGCTTACACACGAGTTTTAAAATTTTCCCCCAACAGGAACCCTTAAAATAAATTTCCACGGGCACGAGCCCGCGAACGCGAAAACCTTGGCACAAGGGATGCGTTCCTTTGGGCCCCCCAGTTGGTTTTCCAGGAAAACCCGGGCATGCATACAAGCGGGTGAAAAACGGAGAGAAAGAAGCGACCCAAACCGGGGTAACATTTTGGGCCCCATGTGGGGGTATTTATTTTTGGCAGAAATTTACTCTTTTCATTTGTAGGTGCGTATTTGGTGCCCGGGGTTTGGGGATTGGCCCGTTTTTCTGATGTGCCCACTTCCCGGGGGAGTTGGGGTAGGTTTTCCCTTGTTTTCCCCACGGTTTTTTTGCGTTTTGGAAATTTTCCCTTTCCCCTGTTGCCCAAGCGTTTTTTGCAGTCGTAGTTCGCTTTTCTAGCCACGTGTTTATGACGCTGAGCAAAATCCGCGACGTGTACGCCAGTACCGCAATCTTTCTGATCTTTGGGGGTTTAAAACGCCCCGTTTATTGTAATGCCTTGTTCGTTCGAAATTTACGGGGGGTTACAAGGGAAAAGGGCGAAGAACCTCATTATGATTTCCCTATGCAAGGGGTCCTAGAGATGACCAATTCACCAGAATCAAAGTGCGGTGACCTATCCAACGAACTATCGAAATGGGTTTTTCCAGGTCGCTGATTTCGAATATGCATTTTTTTTCGATTTGACTAACCCCTAGGGACAGAACATTCAAAAAGATTTGGGCAGAAGGGGTTATTTAATGTTTTTTATTTTCGCTGATACATGTCTTTATGCACCTTGTGGAAGGCCTCTTACCCCCAAAATGAGATTCGCGGAAAGTTCATAATTCTTCAATTTTAGGAGGCCAGGGGGCCTAAAATTGGGGGAAATACACCCTGATCATAAGTGTGATGACCTATCGATCGAAATATCAAAAAAGGGGTTTTCAGGTCGTGGATATCGGGATATTGCGTTATTTTTCCAATTTGACCCATCAAGTGGCAGAAAATTCAAATACTGTGGGGGAGCATGGGATTCATTTTTTTACGTTTTTTATGTCATTGACACCATGACCTTCATGCACCTTGTTGGAAAAATATCTCTTCCCCAATATTAGAATCGTGAAAATTTCTGATTTGATCAATTTAGGGGGCCAGTGGGCCTACAATTGGTGAAAATCCACCGAGAATATTGTAGTGTGATGACTAGGATTTTTGTTCAGAAAGTGATTTCGTTCGCTTTTTTTGTTTGCAAACCCCCACCCCTCCCAAGTTGGAGAATCTGCATTTATTTTCTTCCGTTTCTGATGAAACTTCCTTTGAAAATTATCCGGGATTTTTCCTGTATTTTTCTACCTTTGGACATTATTGCAATTTTTTCCAAGAATTTCTCTTGAATTCCTTAAGATTATCGAAGATTATTCTTGCAGATTTTCGATGAATTTCTGCGAAAACATTTTTCCTGGAGGTTAGTTGTATCAAAAATTACCGGAATTGCTTCCGGAAAAAAATTTCAGTGAAATTTTCTGAAAATTTCGGTGATTTTCACCAAAAATCTGCGTTGAATTTCGTTCGGCGAACAATTTTTTCTGAAACATTGTTGATACTTCAAAATTCGGTCGGAGTTTTTCTCTTAATGAAATTCTACAAAATTATCAGGAATATTTTCCCTAAGAATTTTTAAGAAATTATTGGGAATACATTGAAATTTTTTCCAGAAATGTCCGATAAGATTCTTCAGTTCAGCATTAAGCTTGTTAATTATAAAAAAAATTGAAAAACCAAAGGGATTTCTTTCTCAAAAATTTTGATGTAGGTTCCATCAAAAGCATCGGAAAATTTTTCCAAGAAATTCGGAAATTTTTCTAATATCTCGACATTTTTCCTGAGATTTTGATTGAAAATCTTCAAAAAACGAGCGGGGCCTTTCCCATGTTTCCTAATGAAATTCTTCAGTAATTATCGAATGATTTTCCTATAGATTAGATAGAATATTGCAATTTCTCCAAAATTCTGATCAAATATTTTCCAAGAAATTTTTGATGGAATTCCTCGGAGATCATGCAAACATTTTCCCTGAAGAATCATTGACAAAATTCTCACAAAACCATTGTAGGTTTCCATCAACTTATTTCTATGAGAGTTTTTCCTCCAAAATTTTTAATGAAATTTCATTGGAAAATTTCCAAAGATCTTCGCTGAGATTCCCAAAATTTCAAATGTAAGGTTACAAAAACTGGAGTGACATTTGTGGTATCGATTTTTGACCATTCTAAAAGTAAGTTTTTCTGTTGAATTTTCTCGACCAATTAGAAATTCCTAGTCTCACACTTTGATTCTGGATGGTTTTCCCCCAATTATAGGCCCTTGGCCCTAAAATTGATAATTTTTGTAATTTTTCCCGCGAATCTATTTTGGAGCGGGAGAGTCTTTGCAACTAGGTGCATAAGAAACATACTCCCCATTAAGATTCCAAGTTGTGGTACGTTCCAAGTCCCCCAAATATGGGGGAGAAAATTTTTTGTGCCCGCAGGAAAAAACTAGGCCTCGGTAACGAAGATCGCAATTTTGTTTGGGGAGCAATCCGACAATTATTCGGAGAAAATACAGGGGGGGAGGGTCATTCTCAAAACTCACCTTGCACCTCTTTAGTTTTGATTTTGGATAGGTTTTGGCTGCGTTACACACCGTTCCCCACGAAGTTGATGAATTTGCCAAATTTTTCTTCACGAATTCTATTTTGGAGGAAACTGTCTTTGATCAGCGATGTGCATGATGCCTCTTTGATAACTTGAGCTAAGAGAACTCAAAAATTTGGGTCAATTAGAACCACTTTTGGGTCTAAAATTTTTGTATGGCTCTGAAACGCGTTGATATCACCAACATACCAGGGGTTCATACCTAGCCCGCACGAATGCCTATAGGGACCCTGTAGTGCCGGCCCTGAGGCTGTGCCCGCAGTTCGGTATGCTGTCCGGAGACTCGACCGAATGCCCACAGCCGGATCCAAAATTATCGCCTGGGGAGGGGAACGTCTAAACCCTGCATAAATGGAGAGCCTGGGGCGTCAACTACGCTCCCCCGGCGAGAAAGTAAATTTCGAGCAATCGTAAAATAAAAAGCAGTTTAAAAAAGCCATAACCAAATGTGTACTCAGTGAGCAAAACTCACCTCAAATTGATGTCTCTCACCAAGACCACAAAAAAACGGCGACGACACTTTCAAAATACGGCTTACACACGAGTCAAATTTTCCCGCAACAGACGTTAACTAAATGCCACGAGGCACGAGCCCGCGAACGCGAAGACCTTTGGCACAAGGGATGCGTGCCTCGCCCTCCAGTAGGTTCTCCAGGCAAACCAGTCATGCATACAAGGGGGGTGAAAGCGGAGAGAAACGAAGCGACAAGCGCGTAACATTCGACCCTATGCAGGGTGTATTTATTTAGACAGAAATTTACTCTTACATTCGTCAGGTGCGTATTTGGTGCCGGAGTTGGCGATTGCAGTCTCTGATGTGCGACTTCCCGGGGCAGTTGGGGTAGGTTGCCGTTGTTTTCCCCTACGGTTTTGTTGCGTTAGAATTTCCTTCCCCTGTGCCGAAGCGTGTGCAGTCGTAGTTCGCTTACTAGCCACGTGTTTTATGACGCTGAGCAAGTCCGCGACGTGCATACGCACAGTACCGCAATCTTTCTGATCTGGTGGTAATACGCCCTGTGATTGTAATGCCTTGTTCGTTCGAACTGACGGAGGTTACAGGCAATGACGAAAGAAACCTACATTATGATATCCATATACAGGGTGTTCCACGAAAGTCCCCCCCCCCTGTTTTTTCACGAACCGATGGCAATCTTCCCGGGACGAAAATGATTTTCCAGTCGTAACATCTAGTTTCTCCTGAGCTTAAAAAATTTTTCTCCCCCTTTCACGGGGGGCTGGAACCTACCACCAACTTCGTAATCTTAAATAGGAAGGTATGCCTTTATGCACCTCGTTGGAAAGGTCATTTACTCCAAAATACGAATCCGTAAAATAAAATCAAAATTTATCAATTTTGGGGGGCAAGGGCCCCAGAGATGACCAAAATTCACCCAGAATCAAAGTGCGGTGACCTATCAAACGAACTATCGAAAATGGGGTTTTCCAGGTCGCTGATTTCGAATACTGCCTTATTTTTTTGATTTGACTAACCCAGGGGACAGAACATTCAAAAATTTGGGGGAGAAGGGGGTTTTTTTAAATGTTTTTATTTTCGCTGATACAATGTCTTTATGCACCTTGTTGGAAAGGCCTCTTCCCCCCAAAATTGAATTCGCGGAAAAAATTCAAAATCATCAATTTTAGGAGGCCAGGGGGCCTAAAATTGGGGGGAAAACCACCCAGAATCAAAGTGTGATGGGCCTATCGAACGAAATATCAAAAAAGGGGGTTTTTCAAGGTCGTGGATATCGAATATTTCGTTATTTTCCAATTTGACCCATTCAGGGCAGAAAATTCAAAATTTGGGGAGCAGGGATTCATTTTTTTTACGTTTTTTATGTTCACTGACAACCATGACTCAAAGCACCTTGTTGAAAAAAAACTCTTTCCCCAAAATTAGAATCCGTGAAAAAAATTCTGATTGATCAATTTTTGGGGGCCAGTGGGGCCTACAATTGGAGAAAACCACCGAGAATATTGTAGTGAGATGACCTAGATTTTTTGTTCAGAAAGTGATTCGTTCGCTTTTTTTGTTTGCAAACTGTTGGAGAAAATCTGCAATTTTTTTTCTTTCCGTTTCTGATGAACTTCCTTTGAAAATTATCCGGGATTTTTTTTCCTGTATTTTTCTAACCTTTTGGACATTATTGCAATTTTTTCCCCAAAAATTTCTCATGAAATTCCTTAAAGATTACGAAGATTATTCTTGCAGATTTTCGATGAATTTCTTTGGAAACATTTTTCCTGGAGGGTTTGTTGTTCAAAAATTACCGGAATTTGCTTCCGAAAATTTCCAGTTTAAATTTCTTGAAAATTCTCGAAGTTTTTCACCAAAATCTTCGATGAATTTCTTCGGCGAACATTTTTTCTGAACATTGTTGATACTTCAAAAAAACGTCGGAGTATTTCTCTTAAAGAAATTCTACAAAAATTATCAAATATTTTCCCTAAAGAATTTTAAAGAAATTCTCTGGGAAACATTGGAAATTTTTCCAGAAATGTCCGATAAGATTCTTCAGTTCAGCTTAAGCTTGTTAATAATAAAAAAAATTGAAAAAACCCAAGGATTTCTTTCTCAAAAATTTTTGATGTAGTTCCATCAAAAGCATCGGAAAATTTTCCCAAAGAAATTCGATGAAATTTTTCTAAAATCCTCGAACATTTTTCCTAAGATTTTTGATGAAAATCCTTCAAAAACGATCGGAGCCCTTTCCCCAAATGTTTCCTAATGAAATTCTTCAGAAATTATCGAATGATTTTCCTAAAGATTAGAATTATTGCAATTTCTCCCCAAAATTTCTGACAAAATTTCTCAAGAAATTTTTGATGGGAATTCCTCGGAGATCATGCAACATTTTCCCTGAAAATCATTGACAAAATTCTCCAAAACCATTGTAGTTTTCCATCAACTTAATTTCCTATGAGATTTTCCCCCAAAAATTTTTAATGAAAATCATTGGAAATTTCCCAAAGATCTTCGATGAAATTCCCAAATTTTCCAAAAGTAAGGTTACAAAAACTGGAGTGACATTTGTGGTATCGATTTTTGACCCCTTCTAAAAGTAAGTTTTTCTTTGAATTTTTTTCAGAACAATTAGAAATTCCTAGGTCATCACACTTTGATTCTGGATGGATTTCCCCCAATTAAAAGGCCCCTTGGCCCCCTAAAATTGATAAATTTTTTAATTTTTTCCGCCGATTCAATTTTTGGGGCGGAGAGATCTTTTCAACAAGGTGCATAAGACATACCTCCCCCTTTAAGATTCCAAAGTTTTGTGGAAAGTTCCAGTCCCCCAAAATATGGGGGAGAAAATTTCTTGTCCCGCAGGAAACTAGACCACGGTACCCCGAAGATCGCATTTTGTTTGGGAGCAATCCGACAATTATTCGAGAAAAAAACAGGGGGGAGGGTCATTCTCAAAACTCACCCTGCACCTCTTTTAGGTTTTTGATTTTGGATAGGTTTTGGCTGGCGTTACACCCCCGTTCCCCGAAAATTGATGAATTTGCAATTTTTCTTCACGAATTCATATTTTGGAGGAACTGTCTGATCCAGCGATGTGCATGATGCCACTTTGATAACTTGACTAAGAAGAAACTCAAAAATTTGTCAATTAGAACCACTTTTGGGGCTAAAATTTTGTAAGGCTCGAAACGCGTTGAAATAGCACCAATCATACCAGGGGTTCATACCTAGCCCCGCACGAATGCCTATAGGTACCCCAGGTAGTGCCGGCCCTGAGGCTGTGCTGCAGTTCGGTATGC
Source organism: Acanthococcus lagerstroemiae (assembly GCA_031841125.1). Taxonomy (NCBI): domain Eukaryota; kingdom Metazoa; phylum Arthropoda; class Insecta; order Hemiptera; family Eriococcidae; genus Acanthococcus; species Acanthococcus lagerstroemiae. The sequence goes on from CM063114.1 coordinate 53,777,901, forward strand.
TGTCCGGAGACTCGACCGAAATGCCACACAGCCGGATCCACATTATCGCCTGGGTAGGGTAACGTCCTAAACCCTGCAATAGTGGAGAGCCTGGGCGTCAACTACGCTCCCCGCCGGCGAGAAAGTATTGCGAAGCAATCGTAAATAAAAAGCATTTAAAAAAGCCATAACCAAAATGTGTACTCAGTGAGCAAAACTCACCCTCAAATTGATGTCTCTCACCAAGACCACAAAATACCGAAAAACGACACTTTCCAAAATACGGCTACACACGAGTCAAATTTCCCGCCAACAGACGTTAACTAAATGCCACGAGGCACGAGCCCGCTAACGCGAAGACCTTGGGCACAAGGGATGCCGTTTCCTCCGCCCCCATTGGTTCTCACAGGCAAACCAGTCATTCATACAAGCGGTGAAAGCGGAGAGAAACGAAGCGACAAGCGCGTAACATTCGACCCTATGCTGGTGTTTTATTAGACAGAAATTTACTCTAACATTCTCAGGTGCGTTATTTGGTGCCGGAGTTGGCGATTGCAGTCTCTGATCGTGCGACTTCCCGGGGCAGGTTGGGGTAGGTTTGCAGTTGTTTTCCCCCTACGGTTTGTTGCGTTAAGAATTTCCTTCTCTTGTGGCCGAAGCGTGTGCAGTCGTAGTTTCGCTTACTAGCCACGTGTTTATGACGCTGACAAGTCCCGACGTGCATACGCCACAGTACAGCAATCTTTCTGATTGTGGAAATACGCCCTGTGATTGTAATGCCTTGTTCGTTCGAACTTGACGGAGGTTACAGGCAATGACGAAAGAAACCTTACATTATGATAGTCCATATACAGGGTGTTCACCCGAAAGTCCCCCCCCCCCTGTTTTTCACGAACCGATGGGCAGAATCTTTCCCGGACGAAATGATTTTCCAGTCGTAACACTAGTTTTCTCCTGAGCTTAAAAAATTTTCGTCCCCCTTTCACGGGGGCTGGAACTACCAACCACTTCTAATCTTAAATAGGAAGGTCAGGCCTTTATGCACCTCGTTTAAAAGGTCTTTACTCCAAAATACGAATCCGAAGAAAACTCAAAATTATCATTTTGTGGGCAAGGGCCCTAGAGATGACAAAATTCAACGCCAGAATCAAATTGCGGGTGACCTATCAAACGAGAATCTATCCATATAAAAATGGGGGTTTCCAGTCGCTGATTTTCGAATACTGCTTATTTTTCGTTGACTAACCAGGGACAGAACATTCAAAATTTTGGGGCAGAAGGGGTTATTTTAAATGTTTTTTTATTTTCGCTGATACAATTCTTTATGCAAATCCTTGTTGGAAAGGCTCTTCCCCCCCAAAAATTTGAATTCGCTGAAAAGATTCAAATTCATCAATTTTTAGGAGTCCAGGGGCGCAACAATTGTTGGAAATCCACCCAGAATCAAAGTGTGATGACCATCGAACGGAAAATATCAAAAAAGGGGGTTTTTCAGGTCGTGGATATCGAATATTGCGTTATTTTTCCAATTGACGACCATTCAGGGGCAGAAAATCAAAAATTTGGGGGAGCAGGATTTCATTTTTTTACGTTTTTTATGTTTCCACTGACACCAATGAACTTCATGCACCATGTTGAAAAAAATCTCTTCCCCCAAAATTTGAATCCGTGAAAAAATTCTTGATTGATCAATTTTAGGGGGCCAGTGGGCCTACATTTGGAGAAAATCCACCGAGATATTTGTAGGTGATGACCTCAGGATTTTTTGTTCAGAAATGAATTCGTTCGCTTTTTTTGTTTGCAAACTGTTGGAGAAAATCTGCAATTAATTTTTTCTTTCCGTTTCCTGATGAACCTTCCTTTGAAAATTATCCGGGATTTTTCCTGTATTTATTTCCTACCTTTGAGGACATATGCAATTTTTTCCTCAAGAAATTATCTCATGAAATTCCTTAAAGATTATTCGAGATATTCTTGCAGATTTTTCGATGAATTTCTTCGGAACCATTTTCCTGAGGTTAGTTGTATCAAAAATATACCGAAATTTGTCTTCCGAAAATTTCCAGTGAAATTTCTTGAAAATTCCTCGAGAATTTCACCAAAAATCTCGATGAAATTACTTCGGCGAACATTTTTTCTGAACATCTGTTGATACTTCCAAAAATCGTCGGAGATTTTTCTCTAATGAAATTATATCTACAAATAATTATCAGAATATTTCCCTAAGATTTTAAAGAAATTCACTGGAAACATTGGAAATTTTTTTCCAGAATGTCCGATAAGATTCTTCAGTTCACAATTAAGCTTGTTAATAATAAAAAAATTGAAAAAAACCCAAGATTTCTTTCTCAAAAATTTTTGATGTAGTTCCATCAAAAGCATTCGGAAAATTTTTCCCAAGAATTCGATGAAATTTTTCTAAAATCCTCGAACATTTTACCTGACGATTTTTTGATGAAAATCTTCGATAAACGATCGGAGCCTTTCCCCAAATGTTTCCTAATGAAATTTTCAGAATATCGAATGATTTTCCTAAAGATTAGAATTATTGCAATTTCTCCCCAAAAATTTCTGACAAATATTTCTCAAGAAATTTTTGATGGAATTCCTCGGAGATCATGCTAACATTTTTCCCTGAAAATCATGACAAAAATTCCTCCAAAACCATTGTAGTTTCATACAAACTTATTTCCTAGGAGATTTTCCTCCAAAATTTTTAATTAAAATCATTGGAAAATTTTCCCAAAGATCTTCGAATGAAATTCCCAAATTCCAAAAGTAAGGTTACAAAAACTGGAGTGACATTTGTTGTACGATTTTTGAGGACCATTCTAACGTAAGTTTTTTCATTGAATTTATCTCAGAACAAATTATAAATATCCTAGGATCCATCACACATTGATTCTGGATGGATTCCCCCCAATTATAGGCCCCCTTGCCCCTAAAATTGATAAATTTTTGAATTTTGTTTCCGCCGATTCAATTTTGAGCGGAGAGACTCTTTGCAACAAGGTGGCAATAAAACATACCTCCCCATTAAGATTCCAAAGTTAGTGGTAACGTACCAGTCCCCCAAATATGGTGGAGAAAATTTCTTGTGCCCTGCAGTGAAACTAGACCAACGTACACGAAGAAATCGCATTATTGTTTGGGCAGCAATTCCGACAATTATTCGAGAAAAAAACAGGCGGGAGGGTCATTCTCTCAAAACTCACCCTGCAACCTCTTTTAGGTTTGTTGATTTTGAGATAGGTTTTGGCTGGCGTTAACACCCCGTTCCCCGAAGTTGATGAATTTGCAATTTTTCTTCACAATTCATATTTTGGAGGAACTGTCTGATCCAACCGATGTGCATGATGCCACTTTGATAACTTGAGCTAAGAAGAAACGCAAAAATTGTCAATTAGAACCACTTTTGGGTCTAAAATTTTGTAAGGCTCGGAACCGCGTTGAAATTTCCCGCAACAGACGTTAACTAAATCCACGAGGCACGACGCCCGCGAACGCGAAGACCTTGGCACAAGGGATGCGTTCCTCGCCCTCCAGTAGGTTCTCAGGCAAACCAGTCTGCATACAAGGGATGGTGAAAGCGGAGAGAACGATAGCGACAAGCGCCGCGTAACATTCGACCTATGCAGGGTGTATTTATTTAGGACAGGAAATTTATCTTACATTGTCAGGTGCGTATTTGGTGCCGGAGTTGGCGATTGCCGTCTCTGATGGTGCGACGCAAACTTCCCGGGCAGTTGGGGGTAGGTTTCCGTTGTTTACCCCTACGGTTTTGTTGCGTTTAAGAATGTTCCTTCTCTGTGCCCGAAGCGTGTGCTCATCGTAGTTCGCTTACTGCCACGTGTTTGTTTTATGGACGCTGGAGCAATGTTCCGCGACGTGCATACGACACAGTACCGCAATCTTTCTGATCTGGTGGTAATACGCCCTGTGATTGTAATGCCTTGTTCGTTCGAACTGACGGAGGTTCAGGCAGATGACGAAAGGAAAACTACATTATGATATCCATCATATACAGGGTGTTCCACGAAAGTCCCCCCCCTGTTTTTTCACGAACCGATGGGCAGATCTTCCGGACGAATAATGATATTGCCAGTCGTAACATTAGTTTCTTCCTGCATGAGCTTAAAAAATGTCTCCCCCTTTCCACGGGGGGCTGGAAAGTGCCTACCACCAACTTCGTAATCTTAAATAGGTAAGGTATGCCTTTATGCACCTCGTTGGAAAGGTCATTTACTCAAAATACGAATCCGTAGATAAAATCAAAATTTATCAATGTTGGGGGCAAGGGGCCTAGGCGATTGACCAAATTCACCAGAATCAATGTGCGGTGAACCTATCCCAAAACGGAACATCGAAAAATGGGGTTTTCCAGGTCGCTGTTTCGAAATATGCCTTATTTTTTCGATTTGACTAACCCAGGGGACAGAACATTCAAAAATTAATTTTGGGGCAGAAGGGGTTATTTTAAAATGTTTTTTTATTTTCGCTGATTACAATGTCTTTATGCACTTGTTTGGAAAGGCCTCTTCCCCCCAAAATTGAATTCGCGGAAAGATTAAAATTCACAATTTTAGGAGGGCCAGGGGGCCTAAAATTGGGGGGATATCCACCCAGAATCAAAGTGTGATGACTATCGAACGAAATATCAAAAAAGGGGGTTTTCAGGTCGTGGGATATCGAATATTGCGTTTTTTTCCCCTTTGACCCATTCCAGGGGCAGAAAAATTCAAAATTTGGGGGAGCATGGGATTCATTTTTTTACGTTTTTTTATGTTCATGACACCAGACTTCATGCCCCCTTGTTGAAAAAAAACTCTTCCCCCAAAAAATTTTTAAACCGTGAAAAAAAATTTTGATTTGATCAATTTTTGGGGGGGCCCGGGGCCCACAATTGGAGGGAAAAACCCCCGAGAAAAATTTTTTAGTGTGATGCCCGGGGATTTTTTGTTCAGAAAAAATGATTCGTTCGCTTTTTTTTTTTTTGCAAAATGTTGGAGAAAATTTTGCAAATTTTTTTTTCTTTTTCCCTTTTTTTTGAACTTCCTTTGAAAATTATCCCCCGGGGTTTTTCCTGTATTTTTTTACCTTTTTGGGCATTATTGGGAATTTTTTTCCCCAAAAATTTTCTCTGAAAATTTCCCTTTAAAATTATCGAAGATTATTCTTGGGGATTTTCGATGAAAATTTTTCGGGAAAAAAATTTTTCCTGGAGGTTAGGGGTTTTATCAAAAAAATTTCCCCGGGAAATTTTCTTTTCCCAAAATTTCCAGTGAAAAAATTTTTGAAAATTCTCGGAGAAATTTTTTCCAAAAATCTTCGATGAATTTCTTCGGCGAAATTTTTTTTGAACATTGTTTTTTTCTTCAAAAATGTCCCGGGTTTTTCCTTTTTAATTTAAAATTCTACAAAAAAAATTTTCAGAATATTTTTTCCCCAAGAATTTTAAAGAAATTCTCTGGGAAAATTGGGGAAATTTTTTTTCCGAAATGTCCGAAAAAGATTCTTTTAGTTCGCATTAAGCTTGTTAATTTAAAAAAAAAAAAAAAAAAACCCCCGGGTTTCTTTCTCAAAAATTTTTTTATGTAGTTCCATCAAAAGCATCGGAAAATTTTTCCCCAAAAAAATTCGATTTAAAAATTTTTTAAAATCCCCGAACATTTTTTCCCGAAGGGTTTTTGTGAAAAATCTTCAAAAACGATCGGAGCCTTTCCCCCAAAAGTTTCCCAAGAAAAATTTTTCAGAAAAATTTTCGAATGATTTTCCTAAAGATTTGAATTATTGCAATTTCTCCCCAAAAAAATTTTTGAAAAATTTCTCAAAAAAATTTTTGATGGAATTCCCCGGAAAATCATGCAAAATTTTCCCTGAAAAAACATTGAAAAAAATTCTCCAAAAAACCCTTGTATTTTTTCCCTCAAAATTATTTCCCTTTTGGGTTTTTTTCCCCCCAAAAAAAATTTTTTAATTTAAAACATTGGAAAAATTTTTCCCCAAAAATCTTTTGATGGAAAAATTCCCCAAAATTTTCCAAAAAATTAAGGTTAACAAAAAAATTTGGGGGCATTTGGGTATCGATTTTTTTTCCATTCTAAAGGGAAAATTTTTCTTTGAATTTTTTTCAGAAAAAATTAGAAATTTCCCAGGTCATCACACTTTTTTATTTGGATGGATTTCCCCCCAAAATTAAAAGGCCCCTTGGGCCCCTAAAATTGATAAAATTTTGGAAATTTTTTTTTGCCGAAATTTAAATTTTTGGGGCGGGAAAAGATTTTGCAAACAAAGGGGCATAAGGAAAAAACCTCCCCATTTTAAGATTCCAAAAATTAGGGGTACCGGGTTTTTTTTTTTTTTTTCCCGTCCCCCAAAAAATGGGGGAGGGAAAAAAATTTTTGTCCCCCAGGGAAAAATAGGGCCACGGTACACCCAAGAATTTGCATTTTGTTTGGGAGCAATCCGGGCAAATTTTTCGAGAAAAAAAAAGGGGGGGGGGTTTTATTCTCAAAAAATACCCTGCACCTCCCTTTTTGGTTTTTGATTTTTTGGGTAGGTTTTGGCTGGCGTTACACCCCCCTTCCCCCAAGTTGATGGGAAATTTTCAAAATTTTTTTTCACGAATTCTATTTTGGGGGGGGAATGTCTGATCCAGCGATGTGCATGATGCCAATTTGATAACTTGAGCTAAGAAGAAACTCAAAAATTTGTCAATTAGAACCACTTTTGGGTCTAAAATTTTGTAAGGCTCTGAAACGCGTTGAATCAGGGGAAAATGTGATATCCGGAATCAGCGACCTCGAAACTTTTTGCTAGGTCATAATACTTCAATTTTGGACGGATTTTGGTCATCTCTGGACCCCTTACCCCGAAAATTGATAAATTTTGAAATTTTTTTCACGAATTCATACTCTGGAGGAAGTTTTCTATTCAACGATGTGCATAAAGCGACTTTAATAATCTGCATTCAGAAAGTCAAAAATTTGTGAATAATGGAACCAATTTTAGGTTGAAAATTTGGATTTTAAAACTCTAAAACGGGTTAAATTGGAAAAATAAGGCAATTATTTGAAATCAGCGACCTAGAAAACCCCCTTTTTGGTAGTTCGTTTGATAGGTCATCACACTTTGATTCTGGGCGGATTTTGGTCACCTCTAGGCCACCTCGCCCCCCCCCCCCCAGAAATTGACGAATTTCAAAAAATTTTCACGGATTCTACTTTTGGGAGAAAGAGGCCTTTCCAACAAGGTGCATGAAGACATTGTATCAGCGAAAATAAAAAACATGTAAAATAACCCCTTCTGCCCCAAATTTTTGAATGTTCTGCCCCTGAGTTAGTCAAATCGAAAAAATAAGGCAATTTTCGAAATCAGCGACCTGGAAAACCCCATGTTCGGTAGTTCGTTTGATAGGTCACCACACTTTGATTCTGGGTGGATTTTAGTCATCTCTAGGTCCCTTACCCCCCCCCAAATTGATAAATTTTAATTTTTTCCCACGGATTCGTATTTTGGAGTAAATGGCCTTTCCAACAAGGTGCATAAAGGCATACCTTCCTATTTAAGATTCCGAAGTTGGTGGTAGGTTCCAGCCCCCCGTGAAAGGGGGAGAAAATTTTTTAAGCTCAAGAGAAACTAGACCTTACGACTAGGAAATCATTTTCGTCCCGGGAAGATCTGCCCATCGGTTCGTGAAAAAACAGGGGGGGACTTTCGTGGAACACCCTGTATATTGGGGCGCAGCAACCTTACACTATGAGTGGGGGCTCAGAGCATATGCCTATCGATGACTTGAGATAAAAAAAAGATGAATGTTTTTAAATTGAAACGTTATCCTTCGCTGAGGGTGCATAATAATTGAGTAGATGCCCTGGCATTCTTGGACCCTGCACCAAACGTACGCAGGTAGTAGGTCGGCGTATTTTGAATGTGAAACAAATATCGTTTTTACATCTCTTATTTAGTATTTTCAACTAACTCAGAAGATAGATCGGCAGACAATGACAGTCATTCCCACGTGTAATAAGGAATCATTATTGAACTTGGGAAGCCAGTTTGCCATTTAGAGGGAATCGAGCACTAGTGATTGAATACTTTGGATTTTCCTGTGCAAGTCGTTCGAGGTATTGAAAGTTCACTCGAGTAGAGTGATGGCAAGGGATTAGGTGTGCGTATTTTCTTCGTTTTTTTCTTCAAATTACGAAATTTCCGCGAGAACTAAAGCCCACCTACTCTCGCCGGGTTTCGCCCAGCGAGAAGAAGATCCGTTTAAGGTTTTCTTTCGTCAGTTAATACCGAGGCGTTTTTCTGTTGAACATGGTGGAAAAACTTTCAAGCCGCCCGAAATGATTTTAAAACAAAATTTCGCAGCGAATAAATCACCTTGCCTGTTACGAAACTTTCCAGCCGTTCTAATCCCCCTCACCTTGTTGAATTCCTTTAAAAAAAAAAAAAAAAAAAAAAAAGGCTGGAAAATCCACGTGAAATTGAACCGCACGTAATAATGGTATCGAGCTGCCTAAACTAATCCATTTTTTAAAACTATAAAAATTCGCGATATAAATTTTTAACGATCGACCCGTAGACTTCCCCTATATTATATTTTTCGTTTACCGATAGGCGAACGACATTAATACAAATTTATAGGGTATTAGAAAACTCGAGGGTGTCCGCTAACGACTTTTTTATTACTCGATAATGATAATGAGAACAGACGGTTTTTTTTTTTCATTCTTTGCTTTTCACCGCAGCAAAATTCGATGTTGAAGTATTGCATTCGGACATGAACGAGAAAGTTGGCATTTTAAGAAATACAAATTGGTGAGCGGGCACGTAATGTGCTTCGACTCGAAGGGAGAAATGGGAATTGAAATTGCATAGGATATTTGGACGCAGGGCAGAATGATTTGAATATTAGTCTGTTGCGGTTATCGGATTCTGATCTAGATTCTCTTGCTGATTGTTGGACGAATACCAGTACAAAATGGAACCAGTGGACGAAAAACTATATAGAAACTATGTGACCATATTTGAAGACTTGAAGTGACTCTCGATCGTGACTCGAACCTTCTCTAGTCTGTTATTAGCGAATGCAAACTGAACAAACATTTGGGTATAAACTAACCTAACTCGGCGAATATACCATTGAAAAATTTGAGATTTCTGCGTAATTTGTCCAACATTGTGGCTTTGGAGGTAGCCCTCAGAATATCCTGTCCAAGGGTTGTGTTTTTTCTGATAGTCCTTGACATTGCTTGAACGTAAACCATAATGTCGCAGCAGATAATTCATGGAAATATCGTTCCATTTTGGATAGTTTACTCTACCATAGTAAAAATTATAAGAAATCAAGGAATAACAGGAATAAATTTGAAGGTATTGCAAAACTGTATCAATGCAGTTCAACGCATGAGAATAAGTTCGAAATCATAAAATGATATTTACATTGCTGTATATGAAGAATTATGGATTGCAGCGGATCAGCAGTATGTCTCTCACAAAATCTAATTTCAAATTATACCGTAAATCACTGAGAACAAATTTCAAGTCAGGAAAATCGCGTTCAACGTTGACTGGAAATTATGACACCCCGAAAATTGCCTGAGCTACTCGGTGAAGCACTACCGGTTGTTTAATTGATTTGTCTTCCAAAACAACTTGATGCATCCGCTGAAATCAGTTTTTGGTGGAATTGATAGAAACCACCTCAACTCCTCTGTCAGCTGAATGGTAAGGGGATAAGGCTGTGTGTGTAAGCGGCGGCCGTGGTCTTCTGTAGTTCTTTCTCAAATCATTCTTTTCCGCCAACGCCTCTGTTACCTCCATAGGAAGAAACGCCAGGCGAGTCATCTACCTGAGAAATCTAAAAAATAGCCGGTATGGACCAGCTACCATCTCCTTTGAAATACTTTTCTTAACACGCAGCTACATAATCTTCATGCAAATCGCTGATAGTTTTGCTTCCATCCAGGGTCAGCAACTTCCAGTGCTACACATGGCAACACCGGGGAGATTATTGGTATAATTGGAGGTATGCATAAAGAGAAGAAGCTTCGGCTTTCAGTTCGCAAAAGGGAAGTGCAAGCTGCAGAGTGTATGCATAAAAAAGTGAAGAGGAAACTTGTGCCCAGGAGTGAGAGCGTTTGCTTCGAAAAAATTGCTTCCCTTCGAGTTGTATGCATAAAGAGGAGTGTTAACTTCAAATGTGAAGCTTTCGCTCATGAAAAATTGCATCTAGTCCTGAGTTGACTTCTTTTCGAAAAACACTTGCAGTTATCATTCATCTTTGAAAAGATTTCTTTGATTTCCGAAGATAATTTCCGAGGAATTTCATCGAAAATATTAAGGGAAAATTTCCGATAATTTTCGAAGAATTTCATCGGACATTGTTGAAGAAAATCTCCGATGATTTCAGGAGAATTTTGTTGAAAATTTTAAGGAAGATCTTCAACTATACCATATGATTTTATTGGAAATCATTGAGAAATAGCTCTGATGGTTTTTGAAGCTTTAGGTACTTCAGAAGAAAGGTTCAATGATTTCCAGAGATTTTCATCGGAAATTTTTGGGATAAATTACCGATGATTTCCCAAGAATTTCATCGGAAATGTTCGTGGAAAATCTCCGATGATTTTCAAGGAATTTTATCAGAAATCTTTGAGAACAATCTCTGGAATTTCCGGAGAATTTCAACGGAGATTTTCAGAGGAAATTTCCAATATTTTCCGAAGAATTTCTTTAAAAATCTCCCTTTAATTTTTAAAGAATTTTATTAAAAATATTTTGGAAAAAACCGATGGGTTTTGAAGAATCTTATCGGAAATCATCAGGAAACATCCCCGATGATTTCCAAAGAGTCATTTCATAAGAAATCTTCGAGAAGAATCTCCGATGATTTTAAACTAATTTCATCGGAAATCTTTGGGAAAAAGTTCAGAAAATTTCCGAAGAATCCCATTGGACATCCTTAGAAAGAATTTCCAATGTTTTCCAAAAAAAAAACTTTATTAAATTTCTTCGAGAAAATTTTCCAATAATTTTTGAATAAGGAACATTCGAGAAAAAACTCCGATAGTTTTTGTAGAATTCTATCGAAAATCTTCAGGAAAAATCTCCGAAGATTTCCAAAGAATAATTTCATTGGAAATCAAGAGGAATCTCCTATGATTTTTAAGGAATTTCATCGGAAATTTTTGGGACAACATTCCGGCAATAACGAAGAATCTCATCGAAAGTCTTTGGGAAAAATTATCAATGTTTTCCAAAAAATGTCATCAAAATTTATCGAGAAAATTTTCTGATAATTTTTGAAGAATTTTATAGGAAATATTCGGGGGGAAAACTTGGATGGCTTTTGAAGAATTTTATCAAAAATCTTTAGAAAAAATGATCGATGATCTCCGAAGAATTTCATCGAAAATCTTCGAGAAGAATCTCCGATGGTTTTAAGGAATTTCATCGGGAAAAATTCCGATTCCCGAAGACTTGAGACTATTTCCCACTCATGCGACGGGTTCAGAGATTTCCCCGAAGATTTTTCATAAAATTTTTCGGAAATTGTCGGAAATTTTTTCTGAAGAGATTTCCGATGAAATTCTCTGAAAATTAGTGGACATTATTTTCGAAGATTTCCAATGACATTTTTTTGAAATTATCGGTGATTTTTCTCAAATTATTTCCGATAAAATTCTTCGGAAATTGTGGGCTGATTTCCTAAGAATTTCATCAAAAATCTTCGTCATCGTGTGAATGGAAAATAGTCTCAATTCTTCGGAAATTATCGGATTTTTCCCCAAAAAGTTTCTGATGAAATTCCTTAAAAATCATCGGAGATTCTTTCTGAAGATTTTCGATAAAATTCTTCCAGAAACCATCGGAGTTTTTTCTGCAAATATTTCCGATAAAATTCTTCATAAATTATCTGAAAATTTTCGAAGGAAATCTTTGGAAAACATTGGAAATTTTTTCTCGAGATTTCCAATGAAATTCTCCAGAGAAGATTTCCGAAAAAATTCTCCTGAAATCATCGGATGCTTTCCTCAATGAAATGTCCGATGAAATTCTTCGAAAATGATCAGAAATTTTCCCCTAATATTTTTGATAAAATTCTTCGGAAATCGAAGGAATCTTCCCGATGATTTCTGATGAAATTCTTTGGAAATCATCAAAGATTTTCCCCGAAAATTATTTCATCGTTTTGTAAGTTTGGTGCGTTTTCCTCCTGTGCACCACCTTTGCTTCTTTGAATGATTTTTTATTTAGAAAAAGTTCCTTGGACACATACGTCGGCTGTTAACTTGAACAAACATTGTTATCTTTGAAGCACTCGCTTCATTTTGTGGATCGTTCGCTTTGAAGTGAAAAAGAAAGCTTATGCATACGGATTGAAGCAAAACCTTAAACTTCTATCTTTCCCTTTCTGGAGCGAGGGCTCTCACTCCGCACTTTTGGTTCGACGTTAAAGCTTAATTTTTAAAAGCATACGGCCTAAACGTTCTTGTGTAAAATCAACGTTGTTTTTTAAGCTACACATGGGATTATGAAAAGTTGCCGGCCCTGCTTCCATCAATATATTCGAATGATGATCAAGCCCGAATTTAATGGCTTTCAATTCTTGGAATTTTCTGTATAAATAGTTTTGATTCCCTCACGAATTGCAGGATCAACAGTCGAATGTTTATTATGACGCCCTCACTTATCTGGTTCCAACAAAACTTGCGCAACATTGTCAGTTCCTGCTAGAACTGTACGTATTATTCTAGAACTTACTATCTTAAGTGTTTTCAGAAAAACACTTTACAAACATGAATTTTCTTATCTTGCTTGGGCAAGAAGGAGGCATTACTTTTTCGCCTGGGAGGTCGAATTCAACCTACACGTACATATTGGTACGTAGGCTGTACTTCAAGCGTACAGTTTCAAAAAATGAATTGCCTTTGTAAATTGACGTCTCCCAGCTGCCAATAATTGGAAAATATTTTTAAACGTTCATTTTCTGTAAATTTTGATGCACATTTCAAATGACAGCCTTCTGTACAAGTGGGTTTCATACTTCTTTCAGATCTCACTTTTTTTTCTTTACCGTTCACTTCATATTCTTTTCCCAAGTTTCGAGCTTTCTTTAAAATGTTTCTTCTCCATGCATTTTCATTCCTCACCCTTTTCCTACCTTGCTTTGGGAGACGTTATGAATATACTACGCAATGCTGAAGATTCAGAAGTACTCACAATATACGACTTTCCTGAGTAGAGTTAACTGGGGGTAGTTTGCCATTGCTTTCCCCACGGCTTGTTGCGTTGGAGTTCCCCTGCTCTGTGCCGAAGAGTGTACAGACGCACAGTTCGCCTACTACCTATATGTGTTTCATAACGTTGAGTAAGTCCATGACGTACATACGCACAGTACTAATCTTTCTGACCTGGTGGTAACACGCCCTGCTCTCTCTGAAAATCTTGCCAAACGTACTCTCAGTTTTCCTCCCTGGTCGTCGGACTTGAAATTCTGCAGCTGGCACGGTTGTAATCCCCAGCTCCTAAGCCATTGCAATTACGCCCCCGATTTCACATATTAATATTTGTACACCACTAACGTCGTAATTCGTTTTGTTTTATTACAGGTTAGTTGCATGGAAATCTTTATGCTTGACGAATCGGTGAAGTTGAGAATTTGGTTACTTAATGCGGTAAAATTTGAAACAGGTAATACACGTTTCTATCAACACATTCAATATTCTAGATAATGCGCAAGATGTGCCAAAATGTCCACATTTTCGTTCAGGAAAGTCGTTTTCACATCAAGTTAATACACTAATGAACCAAATTGATATTTAATATTTACGAAATCCATGAGGCAGGGACATGTGTAAATGACCGGCTATAAGCCGCGAACTCTGTCGTCTGTATCGAGCAATGATACAGCGGATGTTTCGAGATTTGTACGAGAAGTATTTAGTCCGGACCGGAGCGAGGGCATTCGAAATCAAAAGTACAAGAGCGTGTGGAAAAAGCGCAGGCAATAATTGGCCAATAGAAAAATTAAGTCTAACTGAGAGTGCTAAACATGAAGTGTAACTAAACTAGTCGGATGTCTTGCTTGGCCGATCGAGGGAGAAAAAGGCGAATGCGTAAGAAGAAGAAAAACACGGTGGTTTAGACAAGATTACGCACAGGAGATGCAGTTATGCAGAAAACGAAAGACATGTCTGAGAGACGTTCGTATTATGCTACGCAGAAAGTAACCAGGCCGGACGACTTTCACGAAAATACGTATAATATGTTGGATAGAGGAGGTGGTCATTGCAATACCAAATTCATCGAGATTAACGCTGAAGACCCTTTTACAATCTATAATAATTTCGTTCGATGACCGATTAGAAAATGCTCATGGTGTAATTTTTCGGTAAGGGCACCCAGTTTATAATATTGGATAGCCCGTCTCTTCAATTTTATTGTTAGGTATGATTGAGAACTCCATAATACCAAGAAGAAATATTGCGATATGTTCCGTTTTAAAAACTGCATTGAGATCTTAGTCAAACCCGAATTTTGATGAAAATGTTCAAATAAGTCTAGGCAGCTACCATGTATGCTCTGAATGTAAATATGAAGTGGCTTCTGTAGGCGCCATATCCGATGTCGGACGTTGGAAATCAAACCATTTTATCCCACTTTTACATCACTACAGGTTTCAAAAATTCATGACTTTTGTATCTAACTTTATCATTTTCTAACGCGTTCTGTAACTTTGGCTCGAACACGCTTGTAGTTATCAGCAAATGCACCTTCAGGCTCCTTGAACGGAAGGCGCACCTGGAACTGCCCATTTGCAAGACAAGAGTAGTTCTGTTCAAAATGATTTGTTCCTCACTTTCCTTGGTCGTGGAAATCTAGGAACCTTCAGTCTCTCAGAACATTTTTAGCCTGTCATCGATTTCCTGTATTGCTGGGAAACAGGAACGGGTGGTTGACCGTAGGATTCGGATTAGTTCATTTGGCACAGATCCTAAAATGGTCCAACCGAACTGCGTGTTCTGGAGTGGGATATTTCTACATTTTCTGACATCTCTGATCAAATTTGCAGATTGGTACTCTGCATCGAGAAGTAAGTCGATGTTGGGTATGTTGACCACAGGTTGTAGAAATGCTGGGTCGGCACAT
The DNA here is from genome assembly GCA_031841125.1 of Acanthococcus lagerstroemiae. Classification (NCBI taxonomy): domain Eukaryota; kingdom Metazoa; phylum Arthropoda; class Insecta; order Hemiptera; family Eriococcidae; genus Acanthococcus; species Acanthococcus lagerstroemiae. The sequence continues at coordinate 53,793,039 of CM063114.1, forward strand.
CTGATGGAACGGATTTCCCCAGTAATTTCAGGCATGCTGACATTGGATATAGTATAGGATAGTGAGTTGCTCGATACTACTCGTGTTTCGATTTGGAGGGTGAAGTTATTGGTACGCGACAACTACTCCATACTGCACTGTTTCGTCGCTACGGTTCGAATACCACCAACGGCCAAAGAAATTGGATTACGGTATTGGCGAACGAAGGTGTCGGATATTAGGGTTACCTGAGAGTATGAATCAAGTAGTGCTCGGAGAGTGCCCTCAACGTGGTTGCAGCGGAACTTGGTTACAGCCGATGGTAGGATAACAACCTCGGAAGATGAGGAGGTTGCTTTCGAGCAAGTCGTATTAGATGACGCAGTAGAGTTCTCGGAAGACTGAACTAGTGGTCGTTCTGATGACGGCTTGCTTGAGGCCTCGGCCTTCGGTTTTGTAGTTGGATGACTTGGATCAAGATGCAGTTATGTATGATGCTTCTGTCGGCAGTTCTTGCAAACTTTTCTAAAGCGACATTCATACGCTGCATGGTCAGAATTAAAGCAGTTGGCACATAAACTCTCGTTTCGGATAAGATCGAGACGTTGCTTGGGAGTTTTGCTTAGGAACTTGGTGCACTCGATTTGGAGATGGCAGTGCTGATATACCATGCATGGTTTCATGGAGACAGCAAAAGCTTTTTTGAAATGGATACTTTACTATCTCGTTTGGATGACGAAACTTCGGATGAATGCTTGTATGCAGCTGCAGTAGTTCTTTAAAATGTTCGCATTTCCAGCCAAGCAGGATACCTTGAACGGTCTTTTAACGTCCCCCCCCCATTCAAGCAAATTATGCTCGTCTAATTCAGTGGAGACAAGATAAGCTATACGACTCCTGGCCAGCCGTTCGGGGTTTCTCCGCACAACTCCAAACCTTCTTAAAGCGGTATCAACATTATCGATAATATCTTGTATATCTTTGCCGGAATTAATACACCTAATCGAAAACAGTGAATTAAAATGAGATTCCGTCATTGATAATTCATCTTCGTAGCCCTCTTAAGATCGCTTCCCAGACGGTGGATAGTTCTAATCGGAAATCGGGATGTCTCGGATAAGTCTTTCTGCTCTTCCACTTAAGGCACCTTTTAAATAATATAGTTTATCGAGAGCCGATAAGGTTTCGTTTTTATCCGCCATTTTAGTAAAGTGATTCTTAAAAGCTAAAAATTTCTTCTCGTCACCATCAAAAGTAGATAACTTAGGCATTTTCGTTTGCAACAAGCTTGTATTCAAGCCCAACGAGGGTTGGTTAAAAAGATGGATTGGCGGTTTGGTTTTCTAATCGGATCGAAGCTGATTTGGGCTGCACGAATGTTCCCAATCAAATGCCATACCTTTATTGCCGTGGTATTGGTTTTATCGGCTGCTTCCGTAGCTTCGGAGTTAGCGTCATATTGGTCGCACAGTTCCGATGCCATGGATTATCTGGACTGACAGGTATCATTTGCTCGACTAACGCATCGAGAACAATCGGAGTGTCGTCCGTCTGGTATTCCCTCAGTATCTCTTCGAAATTCTCGATTAGGATTACCAACCGGCGATGGTACATACCGAATTCGCGCATGATTTGAGCTGCGGTTCTGTAGCTCGATGCGGACATGGTTTTTGGATGTTAAATCAGTAGTTGGGTGAAAAGATTGCGAAAAACAGTAACATCAACGCACTAAACTGCACATTACACACGACTTCCACTGTTAAATTCCGGACTGTACACGCTTTTAATGCATCCGGCCCGGAGGACCATGTTGGAGAATGGGTATCTACAGTGTATTAACGAGTTACAAACGAATAATGGGAAAACAATTTATGAACAAAACTAATAAATATATAGCAAACAACAATCGAATACGGTTAACTTATGAAGACTGCCGATACACAACTCGATAAGAACATCGTCTCGCTGCAACACGTAAAACTGCACAGACAGAGAACATAGTATCTGGTAAAAACCCTTATCGATATAATATGTTGGTGTCTTACACGCCAACAGAGTAAAAGGGAAAATGGATATTTGGAATTGTCTGAAGAGGAGAGATAAACTAATAGAGCATAATTTGAGGCATCCAGAAATAATATCACTGCTGCTAGAAGGAAGGGTGGAAGGAAAGAACTGGGTGGGTCGACAAAGATTCCTGTATGTTCAACAAATTATGGAAAATGTCAATGTCAGAGTTATTATTATTTTTTTTTTGTTTTGTTTTGTTTTGTTTGTTTTGATTATTATTTTTTTATTATTTCTTTTTTTCTCTCTCTCTCTTCTTAATTTTGTTTTAATTTTTCATGCTCTCCCCTTCCCTGTAACTGCACTGCTGTTGAAAGGGAGAAAAATAAAATTATTATATTATTATTATTATTTTGAAATGCAAGAACTCGCACAAGATACGGAGATACATGGGGAGCTAAATAACATGTACTACATGACTTAACATCGTTGCTGGGGTTTAGTTTCCCGATTATGCGACCAACTCCTACATGACCGGCACTTTCGACTCGAGCGTTAACCATCCGTGCGATTCCTCAGCACGGAACGTGATGACGTTGAGCGAGAGGATGACTAGAGGGGGGAGAGGGGGAGGGAGAGAAAGAGAGACCGAAAGAAAATAATGAAAACCCCAAAAATACGTTCGGTTCACTCCGTCCTATATTAGATTCAATTTACATTGTATACAGCTTGTTCACAAAATTATCAATGAGTATTAATCGCACTTCGCGACACTCCGGAGGAAACAAAAAACAATTTTGGGGGACAACATAAAGAAATTAAAAAGTGAACATTCAAACAAAATTGAACAAAATCTGGCAAAAAACAAACAAACAAAAAACATGTAAAAAGCAAATAAAAACAAAATATTCTCTGTGCGGTGCCTTTTGCCGTCTTGCCCTCGGGGGGCACGAAATGTTGGGGGCAGTGACTAAGCACTCAGCTCCCGCTCAAGTTGCTCTATCCGGGACTCAACTTCCCCTAAGCGCCTTTTCTTCCGGCGATATTGAGTATTCCTTTTCTTGGATGCCCGCCCGCGTCTGCGAACAAGAACGCGAAAGGCGTCGAATACTTTGGAACGTCCTCGGCCGTGGTGGGGGCCGGCGGGAGCTGCACCCTTTCTTCAGGTACGCTAACGTCCAGTGTTGGCGGCCTTTTGCGGTTCCATTTTCCGCATCTGTGTTAGACCACGGGTGGAGCAGCGTCCACTTTCCGTCCAGGGAGCTCAGGCTGAGCATCATGCATTGGCAGATCCACGTCTGGGGTGGGCGGCCGTTCATCTTTCTTCACTATCTTCAGCTGTAAGGAGCTTCTGGGTCTGAATAGTTGAGTTAATACCTCTTCGACCTCATGCCATTTCCATTCACGTTGACCCGTCCTATATTACATTCAATTTACATTACACATATACCTATACAGCGTGTTCACAAAATTATCAGTGAGTATCAATCGCACTTCGCGACAACATACAGCTGACTGATGCTGTTTGACGCAAGTTTAGTCTTGTTGAGCGGAATTGGGTGACCGAACTATGTTCGGTAGACTGTCTAACACAGCCACATACTTTGTGACTCCAATCTTAATTGTTCATGGCATGCGTGCATCGCCATAAGCTGTACCAAACATCCCCAATGATCACCACTTTGTACAGTATTCCGGACTATAGTATGCCGGTTATCTACCGAGCACCTCAGCCAATCCAAGCCTTTCTCGAGCCATTCAAGTTCTTAAAAAGCCGTATCCCTTGGATTGAACTAGCCGAGCAGCTGATCAAAGGCCGTCTCGTATCGGTGGGAAAGTCTATGGCTGTCCTGTATCGCTAGCAGTGGCGTGCGGTTAGTTTTTCTAGAAGGTAAGCGATAAGCTTAGACAGGGATGTACTGAAGTTTTTCCTAAGGAGGGGGGGGGGGAGTAAAAATTTTGAACGTCCCAACTGACTCAACTCACAATTCTCAAGTACATAATATATCAAAGCAAAAAAAAAAAAAGTTTTGACGTGTTGGGTTTTTTTAACCCACTCAACTCAAAATCCCCAAATATCGAAGCCAAAAAAAAAAAACCTTTGACTTATTGGATTTTCCCAACCTCTCAACTCAATTCCCAAGTATTGAAGCAAAAAAAAAAACAAAAAACTTTTTGACTTGTTGGATTTTCCCAACTCCACCTGACTGAAATGGTAAATTATTTTTGTAACTGAGAACATAATCACGTTTCACTATCAACTTCCATGTTCATGTGTAGCCAAGCCAAGGCAAGCCTGACTGAAAGCGCTTCCAGTACGCAACCAAACACACAGGTTTCGTCGCGTTGAAGATGCTAGTGTGTATTGTTTTGTTGGTGATGAACGCGGAGGCGGAGCGTAAGTCGTGCCGTACGTGCATTATGGAAAGAACGCGTTAGATCCGACGCACACCTCACTGACATATACGAATATACATATGCGAGGATTACCAAACACTGAATAGTATACAAATCCTTTTCAACTGTCTCCTCACTCCCATGAATTTATTATATATACTTAAGCGTGAGTTTTGTAAGCATCAATACAGTCGCTGTTTTGCCCAATGTTTCATTATCTTCTATTGGTTACAAGTCGAAGTTGATATTGTACGTCGAAATAAATGAAAATTCCCAATTTATTTAGTCAGAACACAGTACAGGATGCGCTCACCTTGCTTGCCTCGAATGCACTCCATCGTTAATGCTGTTCTGTCATTAGAAGACACAGAAGAATTCGTAATACCTGCCCTGCCTGAGTCTCCACGCTACAAATGAGTTCAGAAATTTGAAAAACAAACCCAGTCTCGCTGACGCCATTTTACAAATGATGTACTTTCTTCGAGGTAGGTAGTAGGCACTCTTCACTCAGTTCAGAAGGCGTTTGATGAGAATTGAAACCCAAACCCGAAAAAACGTTTCACTGTAGTCGGGTAGCAGGTTACGTACAGCTGTTCCATCGGCAATCGATCTTCATAAGTGCAAATAGCTGACCTAGAGTTGGGCTGGCAAGAACAAAATAATTTTATTTTTTTAAACATTTATTTCAACTACCCAGAGAGCATTAAGAAACATTTTTCAGGAGTAAAGAGCACAGGTATTAGTTCATGTCCAACAACATTAAATGAATACGATACTACATAAGGTAATATGAAAAAGTTTAACTTGAAAAAAAAGAAAGAAAAAATAAGATAAATAAATAAATAAATATAAGTAATATACTAGTTGGTGACTGCGGGTAACTAGAAGGTAAATCGAACGAGTGGAATCGTCTCAGTCTTCGGGCTATCTGACTATTGTCGAGTAACTCCAGTAGACGAACGTCATGTCTTCGGGCATATTGGGAGATAACCTCAGTAACACTGGCTATTCTCAGGTCGCGCCTGTGTCTAAATTTCTCTCAAATCGGTAGGCTTGAGTTATAGCTCATAAGGCAATATTCTGGCCACGTTTGATAAGTTCAACATTCGAGCTGCTGGTACAGCCCCATAATTGGTAGCCATAGGCCCAAATAGGTTTGATAAGAGTTACGTACACCAGTCTCTTGGAATTGAGGCTGAGAGAATGTTTGCCGAGCAGCCAATAGTATAGTGACCGCATTTTCTCTCGCATTTGCTGTCTTTTCATTTCACATGAACTTTCCAGTTCAGTCGACTGTCCAAATGCATCCCCAGATACTTTACTGAGTCACTTTAAGGGATGATTCTTCCCTTCAGTATGAGACGAACCGGTTCTGTCACCTTCAGTGCAAAATTAACGTGCACTGATTTGTCTGAATTGAGTCGAATTTTTTAGTCTTGTGTTTAGTTGGAAATAGTGTCGAGTGACTGTTGCAGTTTTTGCATATCTATTTCTTGGTTTTTATCTGCAGCTAGCACAGCTATATCATCAGCAAATAACTCTGTCATGGTGCCACAGGTTTGTGGTACATCATACGAGTAGATAAAATATAAAACTGGCCTTAGTACACTACCTTGAGGCACTCCAGCTTATGTAGGGTGTCAAGTAGTAGTTGCAGTTGAGTACCGAACGTAAAAGTACCGCTTGCTCAGATAAGACTGCAGTAAATTGAAGATTGCTTCTGGAAAATGGAGTCGAAGTTTGTGTAGAAGTCCTAACAGCTGTGAGTCGATGAACCTGCTCGATTGTACTGTTTCTCGAAACCGAATTGCTCGTCTGGGGGAGTAGGTGTTGTTGATTTAGAATTGGTTTAATTCTGTGGAGTAGTAGTTTTTCTCAAACAGTTTTGATAAGATTGGTTAGAAGGATATGGGTCGATACGACGCAGCAGTCTCTGCAGACTTTCCAGGTTTCTAGATCATAATTACTTCAGATTTTTTCTATGCTTTGGGTACATACCTGTAAGGGAAAAGCAGCATTGAAAATGTACGGAAGTATAATAATCCCTTTTCTTGATAGCTGTTTCAGAATGTTTGGTGAGATGCCGTCACAGCCAGGCGCTTTCTTGGTTTTTAGCTTCTCAGTTTCTCGAGCAATTTCCAAGGGCTTGATGAACTTAATAGGTGTTGCATACTCTTCATTGGTGGGATACTGGAAATGGGTACAATTGAGGTTTGATTGAATGGGATTAGGTTGAAAAACCTGTTCCAGATGTGTGGCAAATAACGTTGCTTTTTCATTATCACTGCGAGCCCGTGTTCTATCAGATTGTTGCAAGGGTGACGCTTGTTAAGTTGGACGTTTGAACCTTTTTGTAGCTTTCCAGAGGGAGTAAAATTGGTATCAGCTGTAGGCGTCAACGATAGTATGTCTGGAACGTTTTGAGTTATTGTAGTCTTGAATTTTTTCCGTCGAGTTTTCTGCAGAGTCTGTTGAAGGTTACCTTTCTAAAATTCTTTCATTCATATAATTTTTTTCGGGGAAGGGGGCGGGGTCAGAGGACCTATCTCCTTATGTGGGCTTGTGCCAACTCTCAACAGTTCGCAAAGGTAGGCCACGGATCACAGTGTCTGTCTTTGGCAGTCAGCGTTTTCTTCTTGTGTTTCCAGGGCGCGCCGTGCCGCATCCTGTGATCCGGCGAAACGGCCCCACTAGAAAAACAAATTCGACGGAATAATAATGGGAAACGACGAGGAAAATTATAATCGCGAACGAAATGATGTGAAATTTAACGTGATGCACTTCGGAAGTGTTCGCGCCGAAAATAAACGTTCGGGCTTTTCGGGCGCAGACGAGCTTTTTCTCGAGTCTGCTTTTTGTAAATACGCGTTCAAAGGGGCTGCCTGCGCGCAAACCAAATAAGCAGAGCTTCGTTGTAGTCGAATTAAATTTAGGGCAGACGATTCCTTTTTCAATTATCAATCCCCGGAAGTTTCAGACGGGGAAATGCGGGTTGCAAAGCACGCCACTTTGAAGTGGTGCTTTGAGATATCAGCGTTTATGAAGTTACTTAATGGACTTCGGGATTGAAGTTCGTTTAGTTTCCCGAGCAGTTTTATAAAATCGAGTAGCGGGGTTGCGGTTTTGTTTTTCGTTTTTATATCCATAGGCGAGACGATCGTCAACGATTGTTTATTTACTTTTTTTTTCTTTTCTCGACGCACCGATCCCGCGCTCCTTATTACTCCTGGGGGATGCATTAATTTTTATCGTTATTTGCTCGTCGTTTCAACACGCAATTAACTCAAGTCGGTGAGATTTGTACCGCCATCTATGAATTTGGTAATTCGAGATGAAATGTTGGAACATTTTTTTGACTCGCGTTCATCTGGAAATGCAATTAGGTGTCCAAATGTTTGCAGTGTATAGCCTGAAGCCGTAGAAAGTCTGAATAGACCCTTACCGACTCACAAAATGCTGATATGACTGAGAGTTAATGTTTTTTAAGCGGCTGGGAAGCCCTTCTCGAGGAGAGCTGACGGAGTCAGCTGAAAGGAGAGTACCTGATCGTCCCCGTGTTCTCACGTAGGGTGAATGAGAAAGAGGAGAAAACCTGTACACCGGAAAAGAACACTGACTCACGTTTTAGTTATGGTGATATTTGAAAATTTTTTGTATCGATCATATCGATATTTCTTATTTTAATATCAATATTGATTCGATATTTCGATATTTTATTGATCTTTTGCCATTACTGTTGCTCAATATCGATGTTGGTTCGATATTTCGGAGTGTCAGTATGTTGATATTTTGCCATTAGGTACTATTACTTCTTTGTTTTGCGATGGAGAGGGCTGGCATTCAAGGTTTTGCCTTGGCGTGGTTTAAAAGCTACCTAGAGGAAAAAGAAACCGTCGTCGAAATTGCAGGTGAATTAACTAAACCTCCGAGGGTCCTGAGTGCGGTTCCCCAAGATAGCTGTCTAGGACCTCTACTGTTCACAATTTGCATCAATGGGTTATGCAACCTAGACCTAAATGGTAAGATATTCTGCTTTGCCGCCGATGTCGCGCTTGTGTACCGAAAGGTGAAACAAGGTAACGTAATTAAGCACATTAGCCAGGACTTAGGAAGGGTAGTAGCTTGGTATCGTGAGAATGGGCTGGAGGTCAATTTTGCTAAGTCAATGTATGTAGTTTATGTTCACGAGAGGGACAGCCATAGATTTGAAAGAGGAATAGGGATAACAGGTCAAAGCGACAATAGAAATATATTAGAAAGAGTGAAGGAAGTAAAATATCTGAGAATAATATTTGATGAAAAATGAACTGGGGGGGGGCAGCTTGCAAAGTTGCTGAAGAAACTAAGGCAGCTAAATTATCTTTTGTATCATCTAGGAAAGTACTTTAACAGGCCACACCTCATAAAAATTTACAAAGCCCTGTACGAATCGATCCTTAGGTACGGGATAATACTGTGGGGGAAATGCTGTGATGTCCATATTGAACCAGTTGAAAGTACTGCAGCGGAGGGACTATGAGGTAGTGATGCTATCGGAAACGTGGGTGAAAGAGGATTTAGCGGGCTTGTTTAAAATTGAAGGTTACAAGATGCACGTTGAGGGACGGGGAGGAAACAAAAAGTCTGGTGGCGTTGTAACGTATGTAAAAGAGGGGATAAGTTTTAGGGCCAAAAAAGTTTCTAAGGAGGAGACATGTAATGCCTTGGTGGGCACTCTAACTAATTGTAAAAGGGCAAGCACTGAAATTAATTAATATAGGTATATAGATTTTGTAAAACACCAATATTGCAATTCTGTGACTACCTTAGTGAGCTGCTGGACCAAGGGGATGGAAATATAATAGTGCGTGGGGACATGAACATAGATACACTGAAACCTTGAAGTGCACCCTACGTTAATGAGTTGTACTCGAAAGGCTATAAGATGCTGAATGAAGAGTCGACAAGAGTGAATGAGCCAACGGCAAGTTGTATCGAGCCCTGCTGCTACAGAATAGGTGTAAACTAGGATCTGGAGATTGAATGCGACACATACGACCCTGGCAGATCCGACCACATGCCATTGCATTGTTATTGTAAAGGGATGGAGAACTGGAATAGAAGCATATGGAAAAAATGGCACCTACACCAGCTATGGAAGTATTGAACAACACATTGTAGGCTCCAACTAGGACGATATCGCTGGCCACTCTGACCATATAGCAACGCAACTTGTGGAATGCCTGAGAAACATTGTAAAACACGGTACAACTGAGAGAAGGAAGGGGGGAAGCAGGAATAAGAGAAAGAGGGCAGTGTGGGCATCAAACGAGCTGGTCCAGTTGAGCTCCAAAAATACAAGTTGGCCAAACTTAGAAAGCGGTATCCGCTCAGCACTGAGATTGGGAGACAATTTAGGGACATTGCAAAGGGCAGTAAACAAAACCAGCAGGCAGGATAAAAGAAGGTACTACTCGAAATTACTAAACGACAATGCATCAGACCCCAAGAAATACTGGAGTGTAATAAACGGTGTAGCTAATCGGAAAGTCGAGTCAATCAAGAGTATTGCTGTTGATGCTGATATTCTGAAGGTAGTTGGTAATAAAAAGATAATAGCCCATCATTTTTAATGAGTATTTTTCTGGAATCTCTGGAGTTGAGGGCACTGCTGAGTTAGCAAGGAGCCGAGGTCAGGAGGTCAGCACAGGATCATTTTGGTTCCATCCGGCATCAGCAGCCGAGGTCCACACCGTCATAAAAGAGCTGCCATGTAAGCTGAGCGCAGGGGTTGATGAGATATCTAGCAAGATAGTCAAGCTGGGCAACGAACACTTAGCTGCAATCATAGCCGGGTCCTTTAATACCTCGGTCACTGAGGGGACCTGTCCCAGAGTATTCAAGACTGCCAAAATAGTACCCGTTCACTAGTCCGGCGACAAGCACAGCATGGCAAACTACAGACCTATAGCGTGACTCTCACCTCTATCGAAATTATTTGAAAAGCTAATGTACAAACGGCTAATCCAATACTTGAAATCGAAACACTTTCTGTCCAACAATCAATTTGGATTTATTGAGGGAAGGGGGACAGCGGAAGCCATGGCAAATCACCTGAGGTATATCAATCAAGGAATCAACGGGAACATACACACTGTGGGAATATACATCGACATAAAGAAAGCCTTCGACACAATCGATCACAAAAAGCTTCTAGAAAAGATGGAAAGAGTAGGAATACGTAATTTTGTCTTAGCCTGGTTCAAGAGCTACTTGGAGGGAAGGGAAACGGTAGTCGAAATTTCAGGGAAATTGAGCATTCCACTGCAGGTGAAAAGGTGGGTACCACAAGGAAGCTGCCTGGGCCCGTTTCTCTTTACCATCTATGTTAATGAACTGTGTGACATAGGCCTTAAGGGCAAATTGATCTGCTTTGCCGACGATGCGGCCATAGTTTACCGGGGAACTGAGAGACAAAAACTGTGCAGCCAAATCAACTGTGATCTGGAAAAAGTAGCGAAGTGGTATTCAGAGAATGGTATGCAGGTTAACCTAGAAAAATCCAACTTTATCATGTATGGCCACAAAAAGGATAATGACAAATTTGATGGGAGAATAGTAATTCTGGACGATAATGGTCATGGAACAGCACTTAAAAGAGTTGCAGAGACAAAATACCTGGGCGTAATATTTGATTCAAAATTAACGTGGGGCCCCCAGCTGGCGAAAGCGCAGAAAAAGCTTGGACAATTGAATTACCTCCTGTATCATTTGGGAAACTACTTTGCGAGGCCACATTTAGTCAAAATTTACAAGGCCCTGTATGAGTCAGTACTAAGATACGGAATTATACTTCGGGGAAAGGCTGCCAGCCTACATCTCGAACCCGTCAGAGTTTTGGAAAGAAAAACAGTAAGGAACATCTTTGGACCGGAAGGGTTAAAGAAATTTAAAGAGCGGGGCATATACACAATCGATGAACTATACACATTGGTTGGGTGCACACATACATTGCAAACCATCCGGGACAGTTTTATTCCCACAAACGCTCAGGGAGGACGAGGGCGGGGTCAGAAGGATTTGCTGGCACAGCGGAACTACATTAAGGGAAGCTGCAGGAAACAATTCGACTATGAACTCCCCAAACAATTTAACGCTCTGCCCCTATCCATACGAAACCTCACATTGGAATTTCAGGATCTAGACCCCAGGGAGAAGATAAAAAAGCTCAAGAAATTCAAGAAGGAAGTGGGTGCCCTTCTCCAAGCGAAAATGCAATAGAGATAGGGTGGTGACTAGACTACAGCAGTGGGGACACTCTTCACTTAGTTATTTATGTGTTGCTGATTTTAATGATTTCAATCAGTTACCGTCGTATCTCTTCGTTTTGTATTGTTTTCCTTCGCGATCATTATTCATTCTTGTTTCCGTTACCAAGTGTATATCCTTATCGTGATTATATTAATTTCTCGCAAATTTAAATTATTATCTTATGCGTTCATTTTAAATCTTAAATTTTTTGTTTGTCCCCGTTGGCGGTGATCGCTGTAGTCTAAATTCACCAGTCACATCCTTCTTTATTTTAAATGCGTAGTGATGGGAATGCGTTGTTCAAAAGAAATCACATGCTATTCGTTAATATTCAGTAATTTAGATTTACATTTGATTTTCTTCAATTTTAAAACTTGCAGTAGTAGGTCAGTTCGTCGTCATCTTCAATGTTTAAAATTTTGATCAGTTACCGTCGTTTTTTTCATTAATTTGAACCTATACTATAGTAGTCAAAACCACTGATCCCTATTCGGGCCTCGCTCGGCCATTGAGGGGTCAGCTTGTTATAATATTCTGTGTAATTTCTATGAAATATATTATTATTATTATTATTGCTACTACTACTATACTACTACTACTGCTACTATACTACTTTCCAACAGTTTTTGGAAATTGAACACCCGATACTATTACGTTTCAATAAACTCACAGAAGTATGTTCCTGCCTCTGCAGGAACTAAATTAATTTCACGAATTAATCCTGAATGGGATTTGCAAATTATGGCTTTATTTGCATCTTCATGATAACATGGCAATATAAATTGCAATATTAACTGAATTGACTACTGATCAATAGTGACATTTTCCACTTGCAGATTTTTGTTATAGAGACCAAGCAGCTTATTTTTGACTTCGGAGGGCGACTTCTTGAACACACACATGTTTCAGATTATCAAATATTATTTGCAGTTTCAACTTTTTATTTATTTATTTATTTTTCATTATTCCTTGTCTTTTTGTTGAGAGTCAAGTGTGTGCTTCCTTGCCGATGACTCTCCTCGAGTAACGAGGTAATTTTGGTTCTACTTAATAGCTATACCTTATCATTGGAAAAAGTAAAAATTTTCGTACTTATCTATATTTCATAGAAAGAACATATGTTCTCACAAAAATTTTGGTCTTAATAAATTGGAAAAAGATAATACTTACTTATTTGGTTGGTGAAACTTGAACTTGCTGACAATATAACTTCGTAGACGAAGTTGGTTATCACATATAGATAAAAATAATAGTTTTGTTGACAAGCAGAATGTAAATATAAAACTGCTTTCGCTTCGCAAAAGCAGTACCAACTTTTCGGCCTTCGGCCGAAAAGCACTCGGAACTCACTTCGCTCGTTCCTCGCAGTATTTCAGATTATTCGGCCGAGATGTTTAAGGCTATTGACGTTTAAAAAAACGCAACTCTCGACAAGGAATTAATAGTATTATAAAAATAGAAAACTATCCGGCTATCTAAATTAGAGTTCGTATAAATTTGAAATCGCAACGTTTAAGGCGGAAACATTTGTATAATACAACAGAATTACGCGGCTGTCAAAATTAGATTTCGTATCAATTAAATTTCAGAAAAACATCTTGTACTTAAGTCGCCTCGCGCTTCTTATGCTGAACTTAAATTGAGGAAACTCATGAACGACTCGACCGATTGTCATCAAACTTTTACCTGCCCACTTTGGGTACTTCTCTATAATCTACCAAAATTTGGAATCAATTGATTCAATAGTTCCTGAGATTGTCGTGGCACAAATTTTGTCCTTAAATTGAGAAAAACTCACGAACGGCTCGACTGATTGCCTTCAAACTCTTCACTGCACTATTTCAAGTACTGCCCCATAATATATCAAAATTTGGAATCAGTTGATCCAATAGTTTTTGAGATTTTCGTGCCACAAAATTAGTGTGTACATATTATATATATTATATGTAAGTGTCGATGTGATTGAAATCTAATTTGCAGAAAATAATTCAACGCAAAGCTCAGTAAACAAACTGTATTCAAAAATTAAGTGTGATTATAACTGAAATTAGAAATTTCAGGTTAATATTTACGACTCGACACAAGATCTGATTCTATCTAAGCACGAACAACGAATGACGAAAATGAATTCGGTCTCTGCGACTAACAGTCTATAAATCAAGTAAGAATGGACAGTGTGAAAAGTAAACAGGAAGTACAAAGAAATGACGAAGTTGGTTGATGAGATATGAGTTTGCACACGCATGAAAAAAGAAGAAAGATATTGAATAACGGTAAGCAGGTTCGAAGTTGAAAGATAACATAAATGGCGGGTCAAGTGCAATGAAGGAAACCAAAGGAGTATGAAATACGAAAAATAGAAAACGCAGAAACAAACTTCTGTGAGTTTATTGAAACGTAATAGTATCGGGTGTTCAATTTTCAAAAACGGTTGGAAGGTAGTATAGTAGCAGTAGTAGTGGTAGTATAGTAGTAGTAGCAATAATAATAATATTATATTTTCATAGAAATTACACAGAATTATTTACATATATATATGCATGTATGTATGTATGTATGTAAGGAAACCTGAAATTCAGCCACTATTACAGTCGTGTTCTAAATACTCTAAAACGCAAAAAAAAAAAACATTTCCCCGACCCCATCTTCATAACTATGACGAGTGTAATACCTCCCATTTCTCCGAAAAGTCGATAAAAACGGAGCCACGGTACTAGCTTTTTCACAATATTTCTTGATTCATTATTGTAGAACACTATAGTTGTGACACAGATAAAAAATATTTGAGAATAGCATGGTTTTTCAACAACATGAACATGCTGATAATGTAACTTCGTATAGAAGGTTGGTTACTGCGTAGATAAAAATAATAGTTTTGTTAAAAAGCAGAGAGTACCTAAATACAAAAACGGAGCCACAGCCCTAGCTTTTCAAAATATTCTTGATTCGTTATTGTAGAACGCTAGTTGTCACACCTCATACAGGTTGTTGATTTTATAGTATTTTGAAAAACGTCCAGCTGTTGATTTCAGAATTATTTTGCTGTTTTTCCGAGATGAAAATCACACGGGTTACTTTTGCGATCATATTTATGCTTGGATTTATGCAAAACGTAATGATGAAACCGATCAATGTGCCCACGCCACCATTACCAACAGGTGAGTTACACAAGGAACTTCAAGCATTTGTCAGAAGAATTACCATGAAACAATCCTCAAGTTGGCAAAATTTAAAAGCGAAGACATTTCTTGAGAACTTTGAAATTTAATTTTCTCGGTTAACAATACATCTTGTATCAAAATATTCATAGGATTTATTTTCCTTCCTCCTTGTCCAATGTTCTATGGAGAGTTGACAGTCCGACAGGAAACTTTTCTTCTGAGAGGTAAAATTTGAGTGGGGCCCATTCCATGTCACTTCAACTAGCTTCTGTAGTCGACCTCTTAGATTTCAACACCGTCCCAAAAGTACGTCTTGCCCCTCTTAAAATTTAAATTCTTTTTTAAATTGTATTCTTAAAATACAAGACCGTATTTTTGCTGTATCTCAATAACGAATTGAGCGCGTACTCGAGCCCCTTTTATGAACGTTCAGGTGTGTAAAATCATAATATTATTCAATTATTGTTGAGAAAAAAATTAAAATTTTTGAAAAATTGAAAATACTTGATCATTTTTTTTTTTAAATAAATAGCTATAAATATCTATACATGCAGGGTTATTCAGTTTTCGTTGCAATATAGGAAAACCCGGCATGTTGCGTGGTAATATGAATAAGCGCCGGGTACATGATGGCAGTCTATTCAGATTTAAACGCAACATTACTGTGCTCTGTTGGTGCCGTTATGGACAACAGAAAATGCAACAATTCGGGGGGAAAACTTCGATGGTTTTTGAAGAATTTTATCAAAACTTGTCTGGAAAAATGTTCGATAATCTCTGGAGAATTTCTTCGGAAACTTCAAGGGAAATCTCGAATGTTTTTCAAGGAATTTCATCGGAATTGTTGGAAAAATTCCAATAATTTCCAACGAATTTCTTCGGAAACGTCGGGAAAAATCTCCTATAAATTTGACGAAATTTCACCGGAACTTGGGAAAAACTTCCTATAAGTTTTAAGGAATTTTCCCGGAAATGGTAGGAAAAATCTCCTATAGTTTTTAAGGAATTTTATCGGAACTCAGGAAAAATCTGCGATAAATTTTAAGGAATTTCATCGGAAATTATTGGAAAATTCTGCGATGATTTTTAGGGAATTTTATCGGAACTCGAGAAAAATCTCTGTTGATTTTTAAGGAATATCACCCGAATTTTGTTGGGGAAGAATTCCAAGAATTTCCAAAGAATTTTTTTGGAAACGTCGGGGAAAATATTGGATGATTTTAAAGGAATTTCATCGGAAACTGTTGGGAAAAAATTCCGATAATGTCCGAAGAATCTCATCGGAAATCTTCAGAAAAAACTTCCAATAATTTCCAAGAAATTTCATCAAAATTCTTCAAGAAAATTTTTCTGTTATTTTTATAGTATTTTTGGGAAATACTCGGGAAAAATCTCTGATAATTTCTAAAGAATTTCATCGGAACTCGGGAAGAATCTCCGATAAATTTTAAGGAATTTTATCGGAAATCGTTGGAAAAAATTCCAATAATTTTCAAAGAATTTCTTTGGGAATGTTGGAAAAAATCTCCGATAAATTTTAATGATTTTAATGGGAACTCGGGAAAAATCTCCGATAAATTTTAAAAAATTTTATCGGAAACTGTTGGAAACTAATTCCGATAATTTCCGAAGAATCTTATCGGAAATCATTAGGAAGAATTTCCAATGATTTAAAAAAAAATTTCATCAAGCTTTCTGAGAATATTTTTCGATAATTTTTGAATTATTAAACCGTTGGAGTATTCCCCCGAATATTTCCTATGACATGCTTCCTCAAAGAATTTTGATGAAACTTTTTGGAAATCATGGGAAATTTTTCGTAAAGTTTTCCGATGAGATTCTTCGGACATTATCGGAATTTTTCACAACAATTTCCGTTGAAATTCCTTAAAAACTATCGGAAATTTCTCCCGAGTTCCGATGAAATTCCTTAAACATCATCGGAGACTTTTCCAACAATTTCCGATAAAATTCCTTAAAATTTATCGGAGATTTTTCCCGAATTCCGAAGAAATTCCTTAAAAATTATCAGAGATTTTTCCAGACTATTTCTCAGAAATACTTTAAAAATTATTGAAAAATTTTCTCGAAGAATGGTGATGAAACTTTTCTGGAAATCATTGGAAATTTTCTAAAGATTTCCAACGAGATTCTACGGACATTATCGGAATATTTTCCAATGATTTCCGATGAAATTCCTTAATAATCAATTGATATTTTTCCCGTTTCTAAAGAAATTCTTTGGAACTTGTTGGAATTTTCCCCACAATTTCTGATAAAATTCTTTACAATTTATCGGAGATTTTACCGAGTTCCGATAAAATTTTGAAAAAATGATACGAGATTTTTCCCGAGTTCCGATGAATTTTTTTAAAAATTATAGGACATTTCCCTACCATTCCCGATGAAGTTCCGTAAAATTTGTCGGAGATTTTCCCTGACGTTTCCGAAGAAATTCTTTGGAAATTATTGGAATTTTTTTCCTAAAATTCCGATGAATCTGTGGGCAAATTCTTCCCTCAGTTTTTCCCATTTACTTCTTTCCCACGTTATTCTCTGGTATAATTTATACCTCAAAAGCTTATCATACGCATCCCTCCATATTACCGGCTGTTTCCTCCTTTCCTTCTGGTGTACTGTTTCCAAACTGTGTTACTTATGGGTCCATCTGCTGTCTATGAGCCTTTTGACATGACCCGCGCAGTTCCATTTCTGTCTTCTATATACAGTTATTATGTTTTCAATGTCAGGTGATCTGTTTTATATTGTTGTTAGAACATAGAGGGACTTCGTTTCGTAGTTTCAAATTCAGTATGGATCCTTTCGCTCTGTTTTGGGGTACAGTAAGTGGTTTTCGTTGTTGCGAATGTCCCTGACCCGTATGGTTATTCTTGGAGTAATATTTGTGTTGAATATTGCACTTTTGAGTTTGTTATTGCATTGTCCCTTAAAAATATGTTTTAGACTCCAATTTTGTTCCATCCTGTTATTATTTTCTTTACTTCTCCATCCATCTGTTTTCAAAGCTGATTAGCCAAAATGTTTAATATATTTTGGAAAATTCCTTAATTTTCTAGGGCCGAAATTAAAAATCTGTGGTTAATGAAATCACCGGCTTTGGTATAGTCGATCGAAAATAGATGTATGTTCGTTTGATATTCTTTGCATTTTTCTGCTAGTTGATTTCTAGCGTGTAAGTGATCTCTGATCTGTTGTAGAAAAGTGTTTTTTGAAGCCGACTTGCTCTCTTGGTTGATGTGAAGTATGTGTTTTTCTAATTATTCTCTGTTCTATTATGTTGGATAATATCGTTGTTACTGTTGGACTCAAACTTATTGGTCTGTAATAGTTTGTTTTATGTCTATTGGCTTTAATCTTCAAAAAAGGCTAAGAGATATGGGCTTGTACTGCCACAAAATTTTAAGTAATTCTGAATGGCATGCATTTATCGACACGCAAGAAAAAAGAAAAGTGCACGCAATATCGACAGTCACAATGAAAAAGACAAATGAACGCAATCGAAAAACAGGCCGAACACAGCTCTTTAGGAATGTAAGTACATCGATGACATTAAATTTTTCACTTTCAGAAGTTTCAGTTGAAAGTGTCATCTTATTCATTGTGTGTTTTAAAAGCATCATGCTCACTAAAAAAAATCAAAACTCGCAATCTGACATTTTAATCCGTACGCTTTCGTTTTTGTGTAGGTGAACGTGAAATGTGAAATTGAAAATGTCGAATAGATCCGAATTTTTTAGCTTCATTTTAATTGTTTGTCTTTTCCTACTTTAAAAACCAATGTTGTCAGAGAAAACGATTTTTTGTCATTTTGTCAGAGATGCATTTATCTTGTTTTGTTGTGCCATTAGTTTTGTCATCTTCAGAGTTTTGTCATTTTGTTTTTTGCATGGCTTTGTTATGTCTTGACAAAATTATTTTGTTATTTGTCTTCCTTTCGTCATCTCGCTTAGCATAGCTTACCGTTAATGGCTACGTCGCTCAGCATAATCTGTTATCCATTATTACGTCGTTTGATATGGTTTATTATTTATTCATTGATGAAATGTCCGAAAATAATATTTATTTGTCATTTTATTTTGTTATTGGATTCATTTTTTTGTAATGTCATCGATGAAATGGTTATGACAAAAAACAATTTAAGGTTTTGATGTATTATGACAAAATTTTTAGAACTCAATTGTCATTTCGTAATTTTTTCATTTTGTTTAGTTATGATTAACAACATTGTAAAAAACCGATAAATGAGTTTCATTTTCACCTTCACTTACTTCAGAAAAGTCGCATTTCCTTTTCTGCACTTCAAAGAGGCGTTTTGGTGCTCCCAGGGTTTGAATAGAAGTGTGTTTCCCCTGATGGACAACTCTTTCGTGTTCTTTTTTAAAATCGTTATTGAAAATTTTGTGACATGAGCAATATTGTATACTGTATACTATTTTCAACCACCGATCGTCCACGGCACATAAAAAAAAAAAACAACAGTGACCGTATTCATTTTCACATGTTCAAAATTATACAGAAAAGCGAATACTAACTTTGGAATGAATTACGCCCTAATGTTGGATCAAATTCATCGAAATTCGAAAGAAGGAAGGTGCAGATCGGAGTTGGCATCCCAAAGTTGAACATTAGCTGATTACAACCCGTTGACAGTGAAACTGTTATGTCTGTATACTCGTAGATAAAGCATTCGTCTTTGGTCTACTTTTGGTATTAAAAATAAATACGCTTATAGCGCCGAGGCTTATTCGAATTACCACTTTTGTTTTAACTGAATAAACAGGAAAAATGGTGAAGTCGTATAGTTGTGGTTTGTCCCATGAGGAAAAACTTTCAGATTCCAGTTATAAATAAGTTTTTCTTTTTGTTTTTCGTAAAAAATTGAAATTTCCTTCAAGTTACAATTTAAATTTTACAAGTTGAAATTTTGAGATGGGGAATTTCAGAAAACTTACATCTAAATCTTGGAAAATCATGAGTATCACTCTAAAGAGCATAAATGCATCATTTATGATAGTGATAAATTTAAAATTATAAAAACTCCCTGTTGACTTGTTGGACTTTCCCAACTTTAGATCCATACTCTGGCGGAGGCTTGGGCAGGTTGCCCCCATGCCCCTCCTTAGTTTCGTCTCGGGCCGTAGCCATTATAAATGTGACGGCGACTCCCCCATCATCTCTCGAAATGGTAAATTGACAATTTCCGGGCCCAGTTTGCAAACTTCTGCGTACTTCTGGGATGGTTTCCCATCTTTCTCACTAGTTGATCGAAATCAAAGAAGTCGACTGTACAGGCTGGTCGAAGGGACGCAGAATGACCCATATCTCAATACAGACATTCTCCTATATAACTGATGCGTGCATTCTGTACTTAGCAATTAGGATAATGCGAGGAGATTGAATTTAAAAAAACTAGTGCCTGCAGCCTATTAAGTAGAATATGCACCATTTATGTATTTTTAAATGCCATTCAGGATTTTAGGTAAGTCTGTAAACTTGTACTTATGCGTACGAAAATGTTAACGTATGCAATTTCATCTTTCAGCTGCACTTCGGTTACTTCCAGCAGCTTATGTGGATCAGAACGGACAGGTTAATGTGGACACTTCGAATACTCTACGTCCGATTCTGGCCCTAGTGGGACTGTCCAATCCAGTTCCACCGCTGACCTTGGGTTAAAGGTCACGTTCCCAGATTTCAGATCACCGTAATCACTACCGACACATTACACCCGGACATGATTACCAACAATATATAATTATACGTATTTAGACAAAAAGTGACTGTTTTATTTGCAACAATATTTCGAGGTCAGGCCGCAGCTTTGAAAGGTGGGAAGTGAAATCCAATCCAAAGATGAAAAATATATGTATATGATTTAGCGGATCTTGAAATGAACTATCATCTTTATCACATCGGGAGCTAGGATTGGGGTCAACTTTTCTCGACGTGACGTTTCATGACAAAAGAGAGCGAATGTCACTTCTGTTCAGTTCAGAACTGTATAGTTTCTTCTTCAGATCGGTCCATCATAATTTTTACGAATTTTTTCGGAATTTTTCCAAGCCCGTGAAACAATTCTACACGCGGGCGAGTAAAAAAGGAAACTATAGTCCCGGTACTATATTTCTGCGTTCGATCAAGATGGAGTCCGTAAACGTGAGATATATCATCGTTGAAAATCAAATGGACAGAAAATATCAGGAATGAGGAAGTTTTGAGGCGGATAGGAAGGAAAAGAGAAATTTGCAATGTGATCGTAACGAGGGGAGTTGAAAAGTCATAGATCGAGGAATATTGTTATTATTGCTAGAGAGAATGGTTGAGGGACAGAACCGAAAAGGAAGGCAAAGAATGAGTTATGAAGAGCTGATAATGAAGGATGCAGAGTGTAAGTCCTTTTCAGAAATTGTAAAGAGTAGCACAGGAGAGAGAAAAGTTCAATCTACTATTCGAGAGACTAAGGAATATAACAAGAGTACTCTGGGAAGACTTTTAGAGGAAAGGCGAATAGATGATAGTATCGACGCAAAGGGAATTTTAAATGTCACCATTTAGTGTCTGACCACAGGACCATTAAAGAAATGTTTCGTACTTATCTATATTTTACAAGAATAACTAGTTCTGGCGTTTTTGGTATCAGTAAATGAAAAAAGAAAAATACTTATTTGGTTGGTGAAACTCACACTTGCTGATAATGTAACTTCATAGAAAGTCAGTTACTCAGGCGTATATGAGAGTTTTGTTGAAAAACAGCCAGTAAATGTAAAAAACGGAGCCACAGCACTATAGTTTTTCATAAAAATTCTAGATTCTTTAGTGCCAAACACTAGCTGTGTTCTACTTCGGGGTACCCTGCCGTCGTGAGGAGACTTGAGCGTAAAAAATGAATAAATAAATAAAATACAAAGAAAGATAGACACTCTATGAGGTTATACATCGTTAAAATTGTGACAAAAAGCATCCAGGAGAAGGCAAACTCCGATAGATAAAGCCTGTTGAAAGCAATGAAAGACTACAGCAGTATCTCTTTCCAGGAAATGTAGTTTCTCCAGGTATTAATTACTGATGGCGTTCCAACAAGTATATAATTTTTCAACCCCGTAGAGAGAAAAAGAGGGCCTGGGGGAATTTCCACGGGCCCCTCTCCTTCCAGTTTATTCTGTTCTTTTGTCAGATAGGAAAAAATCATAAGCTACAGGATAAGAGGATTCATCTTTCATGGTGTAAGGAGTGATTTCTGATTTGATAAACAGTATGATGTAGTTGTAAGCGTTGAAATGCAGGCCTTTTAAAAATATTGCCCCCCCCTGAAAGTCCGGGCCCGGGGTAGTTCCCCCTTCCTCCTCCCTCTCGGCGGGGTTGTAATTTTTCCGGATGTAAAAAGCTTCCCATTCGAGATGTCCGAGAGGGAGCTACTTGGAGAGCATAACAGGAACTTGGAATGTGAGAAGTTTGAATCGAGTTCGAAGATTTAAGAATCTTAAGAAACAAATCAAGAGGCTTGGCCTAAGAAATAGTTGGAATAAGTGAAGAAAGGTAGAAATAGGAGAACGATTTTTTGTTTGAGATTTTAGAATAATAAATTCAAGGGGAATAACTCAATTTGGCACAAACTGCATACAAAACAACATGGATGCGCACCAAACCAAGCCGAAAAAGTGAACCGTTACGGAACATAGCTGAATTACCTACAGTGTTGCAAACTTTTTTTCGGATTAGACCGCCAAGTTGTACTTCGAAAATAGCCAATAGTAGCCAACCTAAATTCACTTCAAGTAGTCAAAAAAGTAGCTGCTAAAGGTACGTTTTCCTCGAAGCGACTATTACGATGATCATTCAAGAAGAATCGTTCAATCTACTTCTTTGTATTTCATATGAAGCAACACAAATTCATGTGAAATAGGAAGAAATAATACTCAACGATTACCGTTAATCGATTTTATGCAGTAACTCACTCCGTGACGTCACTGGAAAACGCGCTCCGACATGTCCACTGTGACTGTGGTTGTTGTGATGAGCGAACGTGACGTGTCACAAGAACAGAGAGAGTCCTTTGTGGGGTCGAGCTGTTCTAAGAAAAAGGCCCTTAGTTACAATACCAACTAAGGGCTCTTTTTTTGCGAGTTTGATGCAACTAAGGTCTCTTTTTTTGTGACAGGTCAACCATCGCCGTTCAAATCAGTGTCACCAGATATGGCTACTTTTTGACAAGAATTTTTACGATGATTCGCCAGGCGCCCGCCTAGCACTTTTGGCGACTTTCAAAGCTCTAGCAGTTTTGGCGTTTTTTGCGACTTTCCCCGCCTCGCACTTCCTTAAGCAAGTTTCAAAGATGAATGCAAAAAAAATCAGATCTTTTTTCCACGTACATTCGAGCCAGTGTTGCCAACTTTTGTTCAGATCAGACTGCCAAGTTGTACCTCGAAAATTGCCAGTAGTAGCCAGCCTAAATTCACTTCAAGTAGCTAAAATTACGTTTTCCTCGGAGCGACTATTACGATGATCATTCAAGAAAAATCGTTCAACGCTATTTCTCCGTATTTCATATGAAGCAATACAGCTTCATATGAAATAAGGCAGTGACAATGACATCACTAGAACGCTTGTTATCAATATTGGGCTGGGGTGATAAGCCGAAGCCGATGAACGGCTTAGCAGCAGCAGCCGTCTTTGATCGGCTTTTTAAGCTATAGCCGTTAGCCAGCTTTTCCGAAAGCAGTAAGCCAATCAAATGCGAGATATATTCGAAGCAGCAGCCAATGGAATTTTTTTTTCCTTCAACTCATGCAGCGAAAGTGCGAAAATTTCAGACAGCGAAAATTATCTTTATTCAAATTTAATGTTTCAGAGATGAGATTTTTGTGAATCAGTGTACTCTATGATGCAAAAGAGTGACGTTTTTGAACTCTGTTGTTCATTCTACACTGAATTGATATATAACTTGCCAGTTAAGCTGTTAGCCAATCATGAACGGCTAGTAGCAGCTGATAACATGAGGAAAAAGTCATTCGTAAGCTGATTCCCAACAGCCAATGGCTTATAAGCCGATGCGGTAGCTTGAGCCAATCAGTAATGGCTTATCACCCCTGATATTGGGGGAAAGAACCAAAATGAAATATATGTAGTCTAATGGGAAGTTAACAAATTTTTTCATTTATGTCGACATTTCTCAAAAGTAAGTTCAATTGCGTGAAAAATCATATGAAAATGGTATTGACATTCTTATAAAGCAGCTTCCCTATAATTTCGAACATTCTCTCGCGAATTATTACAATCTGAAAATTTAACTATACTAGTGAGTAGCTCAACATTTTGAATTATGTATTTCAGATTTACATTATTTTTCCAATTAAATTTAGTAATTACAGTCAACTTTCCCACCACCGATTGCCAAAAACTCGGTTTAACTTGAAAAAAATGCAAAAGTATTCAGTCATTTATATCAATTTTATTTTAACTTGGGGGCAAAATATGTAAACCAGGGATTGGGAGTGCATTATTTTTAAATACGATCCGATCCGATTAAATCTTCAAACTGTAATATATCTTGATAGGATCCGATTCTTTCTTTAGAATACGTGATGTAATACAATTCGTTTGCTCTCTCAATTCATTTTGTCGTCTTACAATTCATTTAATCGCTCTCATTTGCTCTCTAAGGCAGTGTGTATGCATTCAATCCGATCCCATTCACTCTCTTTCAGGAAACTAATTCAATTCAATCGCTCATTCGCTCCCTTTGGCTTTCCATGTTATTTAAAAATTCAGATTAAATCGTCCATATATTTTGAAGCAGATGCATTATCAACTTAATAAATAAATAAAAACTACTCAACTTGGGTGTGTTCCAAGTTTTTTGGCGTTTCAAGAGCTGATTTTCCATGCTCATAGCAATGAAATGGTCCCAAATATAAGGGAATAAAAGCGACATTGTGACTATGGTATTTTTTTTTTGTATATATCTTTTTAAAAGATTTTATCTGAATTAAGAATTCGCTCTTTGTTTTCAGAGATTTCATTAATTCATTCACTGATTCACTCCTGCTGAACGATGTTTCACCAAACTCCTCATTCGCTCTGTCCAATGTTTTCATTAGCTTGATTCATTCGCTCCTTGATTCCGTCTCGATAAACAAATTCCCTTTCATTTGCTCTCCATTCGCTCTTCAGTGCACGAAAAAAGGACCATCAACTCATCCCATGCGATCCTATCTGATCCGCTCCCAATCCCTGATGTAAAGGAAGCCAAGATGTCATTCCCCTATAGGAAGAAACTGTGCTTAACGATTACACTACTGAACAGCTATATTGCACAACGCATTTCGACAGGTGATTCTGAGGTACATTTTAACGCTGAACACGATACTGCGATCCATTCTTCTCTATTACGTCACAATTCGGAGTTCTGGACGACTGAAATTTGCTTCCATTCTGTTTTTGCAATGGAATAAGCGGTACCACTGACTGATATTATCAGTGTTATCAGACCGTTATAACAGAAAACAAACAGACGGAATACACACCACTACATACAACCTCAACACACAACAACACGAATCAGTATGACCACATTCAGTTCCTAAACCTCTTTTAGAACACATTTAGTTGAATTTTTTATAATTTTTGATCAGAAGAACTAGACGTGATAGAGAAAAACGGCCGACAGCACTGTATTCAGCGTTGAAAAGTACTCAAGAATCACCTCCTTAAATGTGCTGTGCAAACAAAAAATTTCATTTTGTTCAGTAGTGTTATCGTTAAACAATTTCATGCAGTAACTCACTCTGTGATGTCACTGCAAACGCGCCACTACACGCCCACTGTGACTGCGTTTATTGTGATAAGCGAACGGTGATCAACTGATCATTGTGACGTGTCACAAGAAAAGAGTCCTTAGTGGGATCGAACTGTTCCAAGAAAATGGCCCTTAGTTATGTACCACTAAGGGCTCTTTTTTGTGAGTTTGATGCAATTAAGGTCTCTTTTCTTGTGACAGATCAACCATCGCCGTTCGTATGTATGTGGAAAAAATATCTTCTTTTTTTTTTTTGCATTCATCCTCGAATCTCGCCTAATGAAGTGCCAGGCGGTGAAAGTTGCCAAAAAGCGCCAAATTTTCTTGAGCTTTGAAAGTCGCCAAAAGTGCTGGGCGGGCGTCTGGCAAATTGCCATAAAAATTATTGTCAAAAGTAGCCAATTTGGCATAAAGTAGCAACATCTGGTGACACTGGTTACATATGATAGCCTTGCCTCACGTCATCTAAAAGGATCTCGGCCGCTTTCACAATGATTATTCCCTTCTCCTTTCTTAGCTAATGATACATCGTTTCTTTGTAAAACAGTCGCATTCTGCCCAATTCCATGATCTTTGTTCACGTCACGTTTCTAGTACCCAGTACAGGAATGATGTGCAGTTTCGTATCGGACCTTCGACTTTTTTGTTGTGGGGAGGGGCGACCTTTTACGAGACAAGTGGAATCCACCGCCGAGTACACAGTTCGATTTACTCATAAAACTCTAAATTAAATTCGAAAAGACCAACCACTGTTACCAACCTGAAGATAAATCTTAAGATCTCAAGAATTTACATAAAACAGAGCGAATATGCATTGCTTCTTCAAATTTTTCTCTTCCAAAATTTAGAAATTGAAAATTTTATCGTAGTGTCCATGTTGGAGTGTGAGTGAACTTGGTAAATTCTATATTGGGGTGTGCCAATTCTCAATTTCTTCCTTCTGTAGTCCAAAGCGCTTTCGGCTGCTATGTCATCATCAGTGGGGTACCCTAATACTTTTCTCTTTGTCGTCCTGTATTTATAGTTGTGTGATACTATTTGGTAAAACCTATTTGGTGTGGTCTTATTGGTTATCTGTGGTTGTGTACGAGTATGTTATTAGTTGGAATAGGTTTTCGTTCTGGAAGTTTGTTGATGTGTTTATTAGGTTGTTTTGTTTTTCGCCTTTATTATCTTGAATTGTTCCTTTAATTTTCTGTTTCTTATGTTGTTTTCTATGCGTAGGATTTTATCTTTTTCTGTCAATTTGTGGTTGTTTTGTATCTGATCGTTACAGTGTTTTCCAAAGAGTGATATTATAAAAAAGGGGAATATTATGGGACGCGACGTGAAAAAAGGGTTGTCCGACAGGACTTTTGCATACTAAATAATGGTATATAACTACAACAACTATTTTCATTAGTAAGAACGACAAAAACTATTTTCGAACGACTTTTATTTTAAATGACAATTTATTACATCATTCCTCGCCAGTTATATTATGTCTTGGACTGCATCGACGATTCGTGTAATAATATCATGTCGTGACGGGCTCAGTACCAAAACTGAAACGCCAAAGATGACCTATCGAGTGTGGTTGAAGACTGCAGATTGTGACCCACACGTTAGCCTTCACTGGTGGTCCAGTTTCTCTCTGACTTTGGCCAGGTGGACCCGGCCCCACCACACAACTGCCGAATATGTGATTTTGAGGTATATTACACCGGTATATATCCAGTGCATCGTTCTGGGAGACAGTGCTCAGGTCCTGCGGACGAGGTTACAGCAAGCCCAAAGAGCCCTAACCCTTTTCTTGTAATTTCCGAGACGTAATCTCTCCAGGAAAGTTTATCGTCGAGGTATACTCCAAAGTACTCCCCATTTCTTGTAAGAGTTAACGGTCTTCCGTTGTATTCAGGGTGTCTACTGGATTTAGGAAACAAAATATCATTACTTTCATTACATTTTTCCATAACTGTCAAGTGGATATAAAAAGGAAGTGGAAGGGAGAGGCAAACTCGGCCCTTCGTGCCTCACCGGGGGCTCAATACAGAACGCGCTATACTTCCATAATAAATGTTCGCTCAACATTTTTTTTCTCATTAAATGAATAAAACTGATTTTTTTTTTTGGTAACGGAAATATTGTGAACTATGGCATGATGAAATATCATAACTTTCTTGAGTGTTGGTTAAAATATCATGACTTTTCATGACTTTCATGACTTTCATGACTATTTTTTGATATGATGACTGTTCATGACTTTTCGGGCCAGTATACCGGGTGATGAACGAGAAGTCGCACCATAGGCAAACACGTAGTAACGTGCAAGTGTACGTAATGCGTGTAGCGGAGATTGTGTTATCGTGTCGGCGCTGCTGCGCCTTATCACATGTTGGCCCTATGGTGCGACTTCTCGTTCATCACCCTGTATAGACACCCTGTGGTATTGCACCTTGATCAACTTCTTGCCGTTCCTTTTGTCAATAAAAATACTGATCTCAGTATTGTCCAGGTTTAATAACTCTTTTTTCGCACACCATTTTTTCTCACATCGGAGTCCCCACCTTGTCAGTTCCGATGTATTTCTTAATTAATTCATAGTTACCATTTGAAGTGACGTCTACACAAAAAGCCGCTTCTATAACATTTAATTGGTCGCTACCCAAGGTTACTGTGGTACTTAATTTTCTGCAGTGCCTTGTATATTACACTACAAAACAGCATAAAAAACAATGGAATGAGATCATATAACTTGGGCTACATTTTGAATGCTGAATACGATGGGATTAATCATTTTTCTCGAGGACCTCTAGTTTTCCATACTCAAAATTAAGATTTTATCAAATTTTTCTCGCAATTTTTTTATGTTTGTCGTCCACCGTCATCCAGATCTAGTAGTTGTTATTTCAGTAAACTTTGTTCCCGTTTTTTCGAAAAGGACACGTTTTCTTTTACCCAAAAGACATTACCACATGCGCGAGATACCGCTGATAAGAATAATAGAAAATCCACACATAAAAAATATTGGAGAATAGTATGGTTTTTCAACAACATGCACTTGCTGATAATGTAACTTGGTATAGAAGGTTAGTTACTGCGTAGATAGAAATAATAGTTTGGTTAAAAAGCAGAGAGTAAATGCAAAAGGAGCCACGGCACTAACTTTTCATAATATTCTTCATTCTTTATTGTAGAACCCTAGTTGTCACACCTCATACAGGTTGTTAATTTTATAGTATTTTGGGAAACTTCCAGCTGTTAATTTCAGAATTATTTTGCTATTTTTCCGTGATGAAAATCATACGGGTTATTTCTGCGATCATATTTCTGCTTGGATTTATACAGAACGTAATGATGAAACCGCTAGGAGTTGGAATAGGTGAGTTACACAATGGACTTCAAGTATTTGTCAGAAGAATTACCATGAAACAGTCCTCAAGTTGGCAAAATTCAAAAGCTAAGACATTTCTTGCGAACTTCGAATTTTAATTTTTTCGGTTAGCAACATCTTGTACCTAGTGGGATATAATTATAGGATTAATTCTCCTTCCTCCTCGTACGGCAACAAAGTTATTCTTAAATTTATACAGAACTACCCTTCAGCAAAAACATACATACAAGGATAATGGAATAATCAGTATTTGGATACTTCCGAGATTTTCTTATTTTATTTCCCAATGTAGATACTATCAACGCAAGTTCCAAACTATCATGACATCATGATACGTGACTCGGATAAACTTTGTGTAAAGATAATATCCACTTAATTTATAGGTACAATGTTCCATAAAGAATTGACAGGCCGACAGGAAACTTCTCTTCTGAGAGGCAAACTTAGAGTAGGGCCTATATTCCATGCCACTTCAATTAGCTTCTCAGTTTTTGTTGTTTTTTTTCCCTATAATGTTTACGTAGGTATTTGTAGATTAGAATGCTCGTTATTTTCCCCATTATCGAAAATTGGTTAGAATACCCCCACCTTGTTCCTCATCATGGGGTAGTAAAGTAATATAAAGTAGCCTTTATTGTACGAGTATAGTGTGGAATTATAAGGTGAAATACAAAATACAAATGACATAAGGATAAGATGTAGACATGTTGCACATTTTCCACGAAAGGATGACTCTTGCGGAAACAGAGGTACGCAAACCTCTATCACACCACACCCTGCCTGTGGGCAAAGACTTCCCTTTGGTCTTTCCTATGAACCTTTCTGTCCCACGTTATTCTGTGGTATAGTTTTATCTCTCAAAAACTTATATCAAACGCATCCCTCCAAATTACCGGCTGGCTTCCTCCTTTCCTTCTGGTTTATGGGTTCCAACCTATGTTACCCTTTAGGTCCATGTACTGTCTATGAGCCTTCTGACATGACCCGCCCAGTTCCATTTCTGTCTTCTATGTACAGTTATCAATGTCAGGTGATCCGTTTTATATTGTTGTTAGAGCTTCGAGGGACTTTGTTTCGTAGTTTCAAATTTAGTATGGATCTTTTTGCTTTGTTTTGGGTTACAGTAAGTTGTTTTTCTTGGTTGCCAATGTCGGTGAGCCGTATGATATTATTGAAGTAATATTTTCGTGTTGAATAATGCACTTTTGAGTTTATTATTGCATTGTCTCTTAAAAATATGTTTTAGACTCCAACACTTGTTCCATTCTGTTATTATTCTCATCACTTTTCTATCCATCTGTTTCCAAAGCTGATAGCCAAAATGTTTAATATATTTTGGAAAATTCCTTAATTTTCTAGGGCAGAAATTAAAAATCTGTGGTTAATGGAATCACAAGCTTTGGTATAGTCGATTGAAAATAGATGTATGTTCGTTTGATATTCTTTGCATTTTTCAATTAGTTGATTTGTAGCGTGTAGAAGTAATCTCTGATCTGTAGTAGAAAAGTGTTTCCTGAAGCCCCGGCTTGTTCTCTTAGTTGATGTTATGTGTTTTTCTAATTCTCTGTTTATTATTTTGGAAAATTTCATTGTTACTGTTACCGGTGAACACTGTAAAACATTTTAAAATTTATTTTCAACGCAGTGATAAATGACAAATAATATACCTAATTTACAAATGATTTAATTCTTCGATTTTTTAATGTCGCCCAAACTTTAATGATTTCCTGAAATTCGATTTGATCTGTCAAATATTTTTCAAAGTACAATAACATTAATTCATCCAATCTTTTATCTGCCATTATCTTTCGAAGATGATTTTTGATAATTTTTAAACCACTGAATTTTCGTTCATTTGAAGCTGTGGAATACTACGCTGTTACGTTTAGTTGAAAAAAAAAAAAACAAAAAAAAAACAACATAATGAGCAGTAGATTTTTTATTTTTTGGTAATTTTCAACCATTTCGATTACCGATGAGCATACAGCGCATGAATCA
This sequence comes from Acanthococcus lagerstroemiae, assembly GCA_031841125.1. Taxonomy (NCBI): domain Eukaryota; kingdom Metazoa; phylum Arthropoda; class Insecta; order Hemiptera; family Eriococcidae; genus Acanthococcus; species Acanthococcus lagerstroemiae. The sequence continues at coordinate 53,824,060 of CM063114.1, forward strand.
GTTTCGGTTTGAAGGGCGTAAATATCTGGTTTTGAGTTAGAATCAGGATAAAATTCAAGTCATTGTTTTAAATCCTCCACCGTCAAATTTTCTCGTTTCTAGGGAGTCTCCAGAAGTTTATGGAGAGAATTCAACGTTCACATACATTTTCGATTTTATTATTTCCTCTCCGAAGGCCAACTGTCTAAAGCCTTTTAAAATTCGGATCTATAGAACTGGTACACAATTATTTCTGTTTGATTATTAATGCAAGTCTTATATCTGTAGAGATGAAGCATTCGTGTAAACATTCGTCTATGGTCTACCTTTAGGATTAAAAATAAGTACACTTAGCGCCGAGGCTCATTCGATCTTCCACTTTTATTTAACTGAATAAACAGGAAAAAGAGTAAAGTCGTATAACTTACCTAATTGTGGTTTGTCCCACCGGGAAAAACGTTAATTCATTATTTTCAGATTTCAGTTGTTATAAATAAGTGTTTTTTGTTGTTTTTTTTCTTCTTGAAAAATTGAAATTTCCTTCAAGTTACAATTCAAATTATTAAAGTTTAAATTCTGATTTGCGAAATTTCAGAAAACTTACATCTAAAGTTTGGAAAATCATGAATATCACTGTAAAGAGAATAAATTCATTATTTATGATAGTAATGAATCTAAAATTATAAAAACTCCCTTTTCACTAGTGGGGCTTCCAAACTTTTGATCTATCTGCCAAAATTTCTCAACTACCGCCGAAGCTTGGATGGCAGGCTGTTCCCGTGCCCCCTCATTTCGTCTCTGGTCGTAGCCATTATGAACATGACCGCAACTCCCCCATCATCTCTCGAAGTGGTAACTTGACAATTCAGGGCTCAGTTTGCAAACTATCGCGAACTTTTGAGATGGTTTCCAATCTTTCTTCCCAGTTGATCGAAATCAAAGTAGGCGACTGCACAGACTGGTCGAAGGGACGCAGAATGACTCATAATTCAAGACAGGCATTCTCCAAGATATATGATGAGTGCATTTTGTACTCAGCAGTTAAGATAATGCGAGGAGAGTGAATCCGAAACAACTAATGCCTGCTGGCTATTAAGTAGAATAGGCACAATTTAGTTTTAAATGCCGTTCAGGATTTTAGGTAAGTCTGTAGATTCGTACTTATGCGTACGAAAATGTTTACGAGTGTAATGAAACGAAAAATTTCATCTTTCAGATCCTTTTACGGGACTGCCTGTTCAGAGTCCTGTAGGTGTTACGTTAGACACCTCGTCGATCACTGGTGGGATTACAGGCTTGATACCGCCGTCGTTTACTGATCCCGTTGTACGGTTTGTACAGGTGTTATCGGGTTAAAGGTCACGTTCCCAGATTTCAAATCACCGTAATTACTACCGATACATTGCACCCGGACATGATTACCAACAATACATAATTATACGTATTTAGACAAAAAGTGACTGTTTCATTTGCAACAATATTTCGAGGTCAGGCCGCAGCTTTGAAAGGTGGACAATGAAATCCATTCCAAAGATGGAAAATGTACATGTTTTGGCGGATCTTGAAATGAGCTATCACCTTTATCACATCGGGAGCTAGGATTGGGGTCAACATATATCAACGTTCCATGGCAAAAGAGAGCGAATGGCACTTATGTTCAGTTCAGAACTGTTCAGATCCGGCCAGTGTTGTCAAGATTTTTAGGAATATTTTCTTAAAATTTCCGAGCCCATGAAACAATTATATTCCTGCGGGCGGGCAAAAAAGGAAACTATAGCCGCAGTGCTATTTGTCTGCGTTCGATCGAGATGGAGTCCGTAAACGAGAGATATATCATCGTTGAAAATCAAATGGACAGAATATATCAGGAATGAGGAAGTATTGAGGCGGGTAGGAAGGAAAAGAGAAATTTGAAATACACTCGTAACGAGGAGAGTTAAAAGGTCATAGATCGAGGGATATTTAATTATTGCTAGAGAGAATGGTCGAGGGCTAGAACTGAAGAGGAAGGCACAGAATGAGTTATGAAGAGCAGATAATGAAGGATGCAGAGTGTAAGTCCTTCTCAGAAATGTGAAGAGCAGCACAGGAGAGAAAAAAGTGGAGAGACACAATCTACTAGTCGAGAGACTAAAGAACATAACAAGAATACTCTGGGAAGACTTTTAGATGAAAGGCGAATAGATGATAGTATCTACGCAATTGAGGGAATTTTAATTGTCACATTTTAGTGTCAAACCACAAGACCATTTATGGTGAAACCAAACTGAAGCAAGCGATTGCCTAATGTTGAAATTTTGTCATGTATTGCTGTCGCAGCATGAACAAAAAGTAAATCTTTCGTACTTATCTATATTTTACGAGGATAACTAGTTTTGGCGTTTTTGGTATCAGTAAATGAAAAAAGAAAAATACTTATTTGGTTGGTGAAACTCACACTTGCTGATAATTTAACTTTGTAGAAAGTCAGTTCCTCACAAGTGTATAGGGAAGTTTTGTTGAAAAACAGCCAGTAAATGTAAAAAACGGAGCCACAGCACTATAGCTTTTCATAATATTCTATATTCTTTAGTGTAAAACACTAGCCGTTGAATACTTTGGGGAATACCTTGCTCTAGTGAGGAGACTTAGGTGTAAAAAATGAATAAATAAATAAAATACAAAGAAAGAAAGACTCTTTATGATGCTATACATTGTTAATAGTGTGACAAAAAGCATCCAGGAAAAGGCAAACTACACATCCAGGACATGTAGCTTTTCCAGATATAATTACCGATGCCGTTCTAACAAGTATATAATTTTTCCGGATGTAAAAAGCTCCCTATTCGAGATGTCCGGGAGGGAGCTACTTGGGGGAGCATCATAATCGGGAAGTTTTAAAAAGAAAGGCGCAATTAAAACGGGAACTGGGCATGTGAGAAGTGTGGATTGAGTTCGAAGATTTGCGAATCTGAAGGAAGAAATGAAGGGATAGACCTAGGAAATAGTTGGAATAAGTGAAGAGAGGGGGACAGAGGAGAACGATTTTTGGTTGAGATTTTAGAATAATAAATACAAATGGAGTCGCTCAATTTGGCACAACCTACGTACAAAATACAACACAGATGCGCACCAAACCAATCGGAAATGTGAACGGTATTTGCCAGTGTCTCAAGCCTTACAATCAGGTAGCCATATAGACTCATAAGAGTACACACGCGTCCTCAAAATATATTATTGTTCCCTGCTCAATTCCATGACCATTGTTCACGTCACGTTTCGAGTACCCAGTGCAGGGATGATACGATGCAGTTTCGTATCTGACCTTCAACTTTTTCTTGGTGTGGGTAGAGGGGGACCTTTTACGAGGCTAGTGGATTCCACCGGTGAGTACAGCACGATATACAATAGAACTCTAAATTAGATTCGAAAAGACCAACCAGTGCTACCAACCGAAAGATAAATTTTAAGATCTCAAGATTTTCAAGAAAATCTCAAGAGTTTTCAAGAATTTACTGAACGCTGAGCAAACATGCATTGCTTCTTCAAATTCTTCGGTTTCAAAATTTGGAAATGGAAAATTTATCTTAGTGTCCATATCATAGTTTCTTCCTTCTGTAGTCCAGCGCGCTTTCGGCTGCTATGCCATCATCAGTGGAGTTCCCTAACACTTCTCTCTTTGTCGTCCTGTATCTATAGTGGTGTGTAGTACCGTATGATAAAACCTGTTTTGTGTGTTCCTATTGGTTGTCTGTGGTTGTGTGGTCTGTCCTATCAGTGAGTGTTATGTTATTAGTTGGAATAGGTTCTCGCTGTGTTTATTAGGTTGTTTTGTTTTGTTTTTTAGCCTTTTTTATCTCAAGTTGTTCTTTTAATTTTCTTTTTCTTGTGTTGTTTCCTTTGTGTAATATTTTGTATTTTTTTGTCAACTTGTGGTTGTCCTGTCCCTGGTCGTTGCAGTGTTTCGCAAAGAATGAAATTATAAAAAGGGGAATATTATGCGACACAACAAGGAAAAAGCGTTGCCCGACAGGACTTTTGCATACTATGAATAATGGTATATAACTACAGCCTTGACAATAACTAATATTTCATTAGTAAGAACAACAAGAAATATTTTCGAACGACTTTCATTTTAAACGACAATTCATTACATTCTTCGCCAGTTGTATTTTTTCTTGACTGCATCCACGATCCGTATAATATCATGTCTTGACGGGATCAGTACCAAAACTGAAACGCCAAAGACGATTTATCGAGTGTCGTTGAAGAAAGCTGATTGTGACTAACATGTTAGCCTTTGCTGGTGGTTCAGTTTCTCTCTGACTTTGGCCAGATGGACCCGGCCCCGCCACACAACTGCCGCATATGTGATTTTGAGGCAACTTACATTGGTATATATCCAGTGTATCATTTTGGGAGACAGTCCTCAGGTCCTGGCGACGAAGGTTCGACAAGCCCAAAGAGTCCTAATCCCTTTTCTTGTAATTTCTGAGACGTAATCTGCCCAGGAAAGTTTTTCGTCGAGGTATGCTCCTAAGTACTCTCCAAGAGTTAACGGTCTTCCTTCGTATTCAGGGTGTCTGTTGGATTTGGGAAACAGAATGTCATTACTTTTCATGACATTTTTTCATAAACTTCAGCGGGATATAAAAAAGAAGTGGAAGGGGGAGGCAAACTCGGCGCTTTGTGCCTCACCGGGGGCTCAATACAGAGCGCGCTAAACCTCCGACCTAGAAGTAATCACAGACTGGGCCAACACTCCAGCGAGTGCGGCTTCAAATTTGGACATGCGGCTGATTGATAAATTAATAATACAAATAATAATTATGTGGCTGTGTGTAAGTTTATAAAATGAGATCGAGTGGTTTCCGTCTACGTAGCTTTCTCGTGAGGTTAGAGTCGTCCAGTGGTAAGACAGCTTCGGTGTTCGAGTGATTGTGGAGACGTTGTTGATGATTCTCCGCGTAACGTCAATGGTGCCGACTTGCAGTTCACCGTGAAGGTCGGCGTTGGTGGGGTACCATGGCGCTTTTGCGATCATACGCAGAGCCCTGTTTTGCGCACGTTAAATGATGAGGCGATTGGACATACCTGCGGTTCCCCACAGCTGGATGCCGTAGGTCCAGATTTAATTATCACGTTATAAATGTGGCATTTATTCTCCAAACTGAGATGGGAGTAGTACCCTATTAGCTAATAAAGTTGACGGACCTGAGCTTTAATTTGGTCGCGTTTCCTCTGTAAGTGAACTTGCCAGGTTCGTCTGCTATCTAGATGGATCCCCAAGTACCTGATTGAACTGGCGTGTGGGATGATATGGTCATCCAAGCTGACAGGTTTATACTTATATGTGGTTGAAGAGCAAAGTCAACGCGCGTTGATTTAGTTTCGTTCGCTTTGATTTTCCACAGTTTGGACCACGTTGCGACTTCATCTACGGCAGTTTGAAGCTGCAAGACCGCTGAGTTGTAGTCTTTGTGACTTGTCAGAATAGCCGTATCGTCTGCGAACATGGCTACCATAGCATTGACGGGTTTGGGAATATGTGCTATAAAGATATGGCCGTATGGCACTCCCCTGCGAGACGTCTGCTCTTATTGGTCGTGTGCTAGAAGTTGCTGACCCGTAGGTGACGGCAAAATCACGATTTTCCCGATATGACTGGATGATGGCGCATTATGGTCCTGAGAGCATAGATTTGAGCTTGTGGAGCAGTTCCTCAGGCCAGACTCTGTTAAACGCCTGGCTGACATCCAGGAATACGGCGGTGCGGAACTCATTTTCTTCCAGGGCTTGATCTATGACTGACACCACTCGATGTACTTGGTGTATTGTCGAATGCTGTTTCCTGAAATCGAGCTGATGGTCCGGGATCAGTTTCTTGCTCTCTGCTATTGTCAGCAACCTTCTGAGCAAAATTTTTCAAACACTTTAGAGATGATAGGCAGGAGCGAAATCGGTCTGTAGGACAAAGGAGACTCCAGTGGTTTCTCAAGCTTACGTATCATGATGATATTCGCAGTTTTCCATCTCCTGGCGATGTAGTGGAGTCTTAACACGGTGTTGAATAGGCTCCTTAGGAAGACAATACCTTTTTTTGGTAGCTCTTTTAGTACTTGTGGAGGTATCGAGTCGTAAAACCAGCTGCTTTTTTCTAGTTTAGATGATCCAGCTCATATGCAATGTGTCGAGGCGTGAAGGGTTTAATGCGTTCCGTCATATCAAACGTGAGTTCCGGTTGAATAGTGGATGTTATACTATGAGTTGAGAAGGCGCCAGTGAGTTGTTCGGCAAAGAGGTCAGCTCTGTCCTTGTCTGATCTGGCCTACTCGCCGGTTGTCGTCTTTAAGGGAGGTATACCAGTGGCAGGTGGCTTCAGCCGTTTGGTCGCTTTCCACAGGGAGTAACCAGTATCCTTGTTAGGCGACAGGTTGGCAAGGTAATTCTCCAAGGATTTCACGTTGACACTTTGGATAAGAGCAGTAACCCTCTCTGCACAACCGATTGAACTGCTGTTTATCGGCTGGGAGGCAAGTATGCTGCCATTTCCCCCTCGCCTTTTGTCTGAGTTTCACCAGTTGTCGGATTTCCTCTGGGTAAAGCAGCTCCTTGTTGACGACTGCAGGCCTGCAAGGGGTAGCTAGGGTAGCTGCGTGTTTCAGTACGTGGATGAAGTCTTCGTTGGCTAGATCGACGTCAGTTTTTGACTTCAGTCTGACCCTGAGATTGGTTTTCTCGGTTACGACCGCTCGAAACAGGTCCCAGTCAGTGTTTTTACTTATCCGTTTGGTGGATTCGTCTCTTCTCAGTACTGTCGAGCTGACTGTGAGCAGAACTGGGGAATGGTCAGAGAAAAGGTCAGTTACATTCTGGACTTTGATGTAGTTGCTGGACACATTCTTCAAAATGAAGAAGTTTAGTAGGTCGGGAACTTTCTTCGTGTCCGTGGACCAATAGGTAGGCTTTGTGCCAGTCAGATTGGAACAACTGGCTGCTTTATTGGCCTTAATTCACGGCCTCTTGGACTGATGGTCCAAGCGCCCCATACAACGTGTTTGGCGTTGAAATTGCCCCCTATTAGCCAGCGGTTGCCCAGATGTAGAAAGAAGTCCAAGAAGAAATTGCAGTCGATGACGTGTCCAGGTGGACAGTAGACCGCCGGTATGTTCACGGCCACTCCCTGCAGCTGGACTGTTACTCCGGAAGCCTGAATTAGCTCGGATTGAAAGTGCGCAGATTCGTGACTGCTGATTTTCGAACTGGCGTTGACAGCCGCTCCCCCTCTGGCTCTGCCACAAGCGTACAGATGGTAGTCGCGTAGACGTTTAACCCTTTTGTGCGCAGTGGGAAGTATGCTTCCCAGCACCTAGAACTGGCACCTCTTGCACTGGGGGGCATCATTGATTTTGTTCGGAAGCTCGACTTTTACTTTACGGTACAGAACGTGAGTAATTTCGAGAATATCCCGGTTGTTGGGACGAGGTTCGAGCTCGACGCGAAATAACGGCTCGTTACTGATATCGCCGACAGAAGTCGTCACGTGCAGATTACATAGCATGACTTTTTCGAGTTTTGGTTAAAATATCAAGACTTTTCATGACTAGTAGACACCATGGCATTGCACCTTGATCAACTCCTTGCCCTTTGGTCAATGAAAATATTAACCTCGGTATTGCCCAGGTTTAATATCCTTTTTTTCCGCACACCATTTTTTCTTACATCGGAGTCCCCACTGCGTCAGTTCCGATGTATTTCTTAATTAATTCATAGTTACCATTTGAAGTGACGTCCACACAAAAAGCCGCTTCTATAACATTTAATTGGTCGCCACCCAAGGTTACTGTGGTACTTAATTTTCAGCAGTGCATTGTATATTACACTACTGAACAGCATAAAAAACAATGGGATGAGATTGTATGATTTTAGCTACATTTTGAATGCGGAATACGATGGCGTCAATCGTTTTTCCGGAGAACCTGTCGTTTTCCATACTCAAAATTAAGATTTTATCAAATTTTTCTGGCAATTATTCCTTTTTGTCGTCCACCGTCATCCAAATCTAGTGCTCGTTGTTTAAGTAAATTTTATTCCTGTTTGTTCGAAAAGGAGTTATTTATTGCGTAGATAAAAATCATCGTTCAGTTGAAAATATTTGAGAATAGTATGGTTTTTCAATTACATGAACTTGCTGATAATATAACTTGGTATAGAAGGTTAGTTACTGCGTAGATAAAAAGAATAGTTTTGTTATAAAGCAGAGAGTAAATGCAAAAACGGAGCCACGGCACTAGCTTTTCATAATATTCTTGATTCTTTATTGTAACACACTAGTTGCCTCTCCTCATACAGGTTGTTGATTTTGTAGTATTTTGAGAAACGTCCAGCTGTTAATTTCAGAATTATTTTTCTATTTTTCCGTGATGAAAGTCATACGGGTTATTTCTACGATCATATTTCTGCTTGGATTTATACAAATTGTAATGATGAAGCCGATAAGAATACTATCTCTGGTACGACGAACAGGATCACGAGTTGGTGAGTTACACAATGAACTTCAAGTATTGGCCAGAAGAATTACCATGAAACAATCTTCGAGTTGGCAAAATTTAAGAGCGAAGACCATTTCTGGAGAACTTTGAAATTTAATTTTTTCGGTTAACAACATCTAGTAGTAGAGTAATTATAGGATTTATTCTCCTTCCTCCTCGTCGAATAACCAGTACTTCTATACTGCCGAGATTTTCTTATTTTATTTACCAATGTAGGTACTACCAACGCAAGTTCCAAACTATCATGACATCATGATATGTGACTCGGATAAACTTTGTGTAAAGATGATATTCACTTAATTTATCGGTACAATGTTCTATAAAGAGTTGACAGGAAACAGGAGACTGTTCATCTGACAAGCAAAATTTGAGTAGGGCCCATTCTATGCCCCTTCAGCTAGCTTCTGTAGTCGACCTCTTAGATTTAAACACCATCCGAAAAGTACGTCTGGCCCCTCTTGAAATTTAAATTATTTTTCAAATTAAATTCTTGAAATACAATACCATATTTTTTCTGTATCTAATAACGAATTGAGCATAGTGAACGTTCAGGTGTGTAAAATCATATTCAATTATTGTTGGGGAAAAAATGTTAATTTTTGAAAAATTAAAAATACTTCATCCTTTTATTTTTAAATAAATAGCTATAAATATCTAGACATTTAGTTACCAGAATTTTTCATACGCTATAGCTAAAGGCTTCGTCAACATACTTTCAAAATGTGGTGGTACTACTCGTAGTACTTCTTAAAGTGAAAATAAGGATTGTCAAGATACGTTTCTTTTGGGTAAAAATTGATAACTGGTGCGGCTGTCCGAATGTTCATGCTTATCGTCATACTACAAATTCTCATCGATCTGAGCAGTGTAGTGCCCCCTTCGAAATGATTGGAAAGTGTGTAAAAGTGATATCATCATGTTGCTAGTATCGAGTATTAATTTTTTTTACCATAAGGCTTACATAGATATTTGCAGATTATAATGCCTATTATTTTTCCACATTATCGAAAATTGGTTAGAATACCCCCACCTTGTTCCTCATCATGGGGTAGTAAAGTAATATAAAGTAGCCTTTATTGCACGAGTATAGTATGGAATTATAAGGTGAAATACAAAATACAAATGACAGAAGGATAAGATGTAGACATGTCACACATTTTCCACTAAAGGATGACTTTTTCTCGTAGAAACGATCTCCCTCCGTTTTTACCATTCTTTTCTTTTCCACGTTACTCTATGGTATGATTTATTTCTCAAAAGCTTATCACACGCTTCCCTCCATATTACCAGCTGGCTTTCTCCTTTCCTTCTGGTGTATGTGTTCCCAACTGTGTGTTACCCTTTGGGTCCATCTGCTATCTATTAGCCTTCTGACATGACCCACCCAGTTCCATTTCTGTCATCTATGCACTGTTATTATCCCTTTAATGTCATATAATCTGTTTTATATTGTTGTTAGAGCTTAGAGGGACTTTGTTTCGTGGTTTCAAATTTAGTATGGATCCTTTCACTTTGTTTTGGGTTATAGTAGGATGTTTTTCTTGGTTTTTCGTTGTTGCCAATTTCCGTGAGCCAGATATGAGGAGTTATCTGTCAAAAGAGCCCCTATCAGCAATAATGATTTTGAGAATAACCACTTCAAAGTTTTCAAGTTGACATTACTGCTTTCAGACTGACTTGACTGAAAAATGTGTTATTATAAAAAGTGTTCACTGTGAATCCATTAATAGAAATGACTGATTAATTGTTTAGTTCGTTCAGAAACAATCGCCGACGAATTAAGAAAGAAGGAGAATGACAGAGGCTCTTTTTAGAGCGATGGAAAAATTAGCGTGGTGGGGCCGTGTCGTGGTTTATCAGTATCTGATTTCCCATGATAATATTGGTGAATTTTATGCCTTCATACTCTTCTATTTTGCTTGTTTCCATACATTAATACTACTTATGAAACAATAATAGAATTCCTAACTTGCTGTATGATGAGTTATTGTCAATTCTCGTGATTGAAGCTAATGCAATTGCGTAGATGTTTCTCGCTGCTCATAACGCAACCAAAATGTGTAATTTCTGAGGTGTATTATCGTGGATAGAGTTACTCACTTTTCACTCTATGAAATGTATGCTTGGTTTCATTGACTATAGGTATATGACGAGTTTGTACGCATTTCAGCATAGAATCGATGTTAGTACAATGCGTTTGTAATCATTTATTGGCGCTAATTTCGCTGAATATCATATGTTGGTACATAGAGCAGGGGTTTTCTAATAAAGTAGGACACTGAGAATTCTAAAATCAGCATCTCCGCAAAAAGGACTCCCGCTCGACAGGTGCCCTTCTGACAGATAACTCCTCGTATGTTATTTTTTGAGTAATATTTGTGTTGAATATTGCACTTTTGTGTGTGTTATTTAGCATAGTCCCTTAAAAATACGTTTTAGACTCCAACATTTGCTCCGTCCTATTGTTATAATTCTCTTTACTTCTCCAGCCATCTGTTTCCAAAGCTGATTGGCCAAAATGTTTAATATATTTTGAGAAATTCCTTGATTTTCTATGGCCGAAATTAGAAATTTGTGGTTAATGGTATAGTCGATTGAAAATAGATGTGTGTTTGTTTGATATTCTTTGCATTTTTCTATTAGTTGATTTTTAGGGTGTAAGTGGGAGGTCTGGCTGGCCGAGTGGATAGCGCGCTGGACTCGGATTCTGGAGGTGCCGGGTTCGAGCCCACGTAGCAACTCGCTACATTTCGACCTAGGCCGATTTTTCGGCAAGATGCCCTATTGACCATTTTCACATTTAAATTCCGCAAGATTCCGCAGCGTCTCAAAATTTCTGCAAAATGAGACACTTTTTTCTCGCTACTGAAACGGAAAATAAATTCCGCAACTTCAGTCGCGAAGAAACTGAATCCGTTTCCGCAATCCTGTACGGTATTCCTACCACGCAACGTTCAGCTGCGGAATTCTATTCCTCTACTGACGCAGAAAAAATCATATTTCCGCATTGTTCCGCCTCGAACAAAATCTATTTCCGCATAGTTCTGCTTCGAACAAAATCTATTTTCCGCAGCGTTCCACTACGTTTCATCAATTATATTCTGCCACATAATTATTTCTCTGGAGCGTCTCGGAGCGGACTATATTGGAAGCAGAACTGCGCAGAAAATTTTATTCAGCAGCGTTCAGGAGCGACTATTATTTCACTGCTGTACAAAGCAGAATATTCTTCAATGCATACTACGGCGACTTTCATTAATTTCTGATGCTAGTATGAAAGAAAACAATTTTTATTTGAAAATAAACGAACAATTTATGCAAGTTTTTCAGATAAATTTCGCGTCGCATTCGCGTGCTGGGTGGCTGCATTTCTGGAATCTGAAAATTAAATTTTCAGCATGAGAGCAGATTATTGAAAAGTGAAATGTATACAGAATGAGTGGCAAGAAGTGACCTTTGTAGAAAAAAGTGACTAAATGGACGCCCTGCTAACCCCATATAATACGGCCAAGACGTCAGGAAAAAATATTAGCGTCTGTTGAAACAAAATAGGTCTGTTTGGGCAGCATACACAAACTACCAAAATTGACAAAATGTACAGAAAGTGCGTTTGGGCAACTTTTCTGCACTTTCTGTAACTGCAGAGAGAATGTTCAAGCACTGACTTTCTGGAGTTTCTGTAACTTTTTTGTGAACAGTTGGAACGGAAAAAAACTTTGGTTATTCCTTATAAAAAATTTGCTAACAATTAAATAATTTCATAAGAGAACGTTGAAGGTGATTTGCAATTGTTCAATTTTATTTTATGTGGAGATTTATACATGAAAATAAACGTTAATCGGAAATTTCAACAGAAAGTGCAGAAAAAGTGTTTGAGCATACGCTAAAACAATTACACAACAGCACTACAGAAACTTACAGAAACGAACAGAGACGTTTGTACAGAACTTACAGAAAAAATCATCAAGATTAATTTCTGTACGCTGCCTGAACAGACCTAATAATCACCATATTGATTCCCTCTATGAAAATGTACTCGCAGCCAAAGAAATACTCTGAACCAGGAACTTTAAGATCAGATTGATTTTCACAATGTCGAATTTGGAATTCACCCTTTCTAACGCTACTGTACGGGAAATTTCACATGAAGGGAAAAACACCCGCCCACTGACTTCAGAAACCGCAATGAGTTCAACAAAATCCTATCAACAACAAACTATTCGCGCTACCAATGATAAATACTAGAGGTTCGTTCATTCAGCCACCGACTTCATTTATATCAGTTTCACATTATTTGATTCGCGACGTTAGAGTTCTGATATTTTCGGATTTATTTCGTTTCCAAAAAGAAATATGAACACAAAGTCTGCGATAGCAATCGTCCATGAACTAGTCAATTGTACCATGTACCACATTTCAGAACTTGAGACTGGCTTCAGTTTTTTTGTTAATCAAAACCGATGCCGAAATGAGAATCTAATTTGAATTTGACAAAACGGTACGCTGCATCTTGCAATAGCGACCTCTCATTTCTGAATACCGGTGAATACGTTCATACGTTCAGAATGAACGTATTCAACGGTACTGTACATTGATTAAATGCGGATACGTTAAGGAAATTTGTTGCGTGACATTCGTTAGTGCACGCTCGTCATACGAGTGCAATTTTGCCAAAATAGTCGTCAAGCAGAAAGTTCCTGCACCATGCTCGAGCCTTTGAACGTGCATATTGAAACATGAATACTGTACTTACGAGTGAACTGACGACTTGGATCGCTGAATAGTGGACAATGGGCACGTTGGAACTGCGATTACATTCGTCATAAATCTGTGTTCATGCAAATACACAAATGTCAGTGCAATATGAAACCGATGTCAGATCTACCAGCTACTGGTAATGTAAATACTTACCAAGTTCATCAAATAAATTGATCACTTGTTCCTCTCTTCATTAGCGAATAACCGATATTAGGAAACGACCTTGTGAAAAAATCTTCCCATGAACGACAGTAATTGCAACAATTTTAACGCTTTAATTTCATAAGTTTAATTGCACGAAACTTTCGTTTATCGTTATTTCGAAACTGACAGCGGGACAGCGGCCGACACATCACACGACGACTTAGCCTTCGGCGACGCTAAGTGACCGGCAGCTACGCAGCCTGCAGTATTGGAAAATAGTAAAGAAAGAAAGGCATATAACGTCCCTATGTTAAGGGCCTTTCTCTAAGTTCAAAAAATTTCTGTTCGATCTGGTCACACCGGGTTTGACATACACTTTCAATTCCGACATTAATTTTTGTCAACATTTTCGATTTTCATAATGGCTTATTGTATCGGTCTTGGATGACTTTTTCCGTTCAGTTATCGAATATTTGATAATTTGACAACACCTCACTGCCATAAGTAAAATAAAGTGAATTGCGAACGGTCGTTTGACAGTTATTTCGTTCCAATTTATACGCATTCAAATTATCAAATGGGTTACGGGTGCTCGAGTTAATGAAAATAGGTATTTATACTCAGGTTTTCAAATTTTTAATGTCCACTCTTGACAGCAGGGTGCCTCGGACAAATATATCTACTTTTAGGGACGGACTAGGGGGAAGAGGACACAGATGGAAAATTACATGAAATGCTAGGAAAATTTTTTGCTATACTGTTACCTACTATTTTTTCTGTCTGTCATCAACTTATGGGGCTGCGGAATTCTCCCCCCTATAACTGCATTATTCATACGGGGACTACATAGGGAAACCAAATCATCGCGCACTGCGCTACATTTACATTCGTACATGAAAGGTGAAACTGGTGAAACGTGGTCTGTCAAAAAATCGATTTTCCATTATTTTTGTGGTTTTGGGTAGTTTAATATAATATCTCCTCTTTCGCAACTTCAAGGCAACCACAATGAAACTGTTCATCGGGATATTCGTCGTATTATTGGAAAGGCTCCGAAAATGCAGGGATGTACTGTTTTTCCTAGAGGCAACTTACGCGAATTACCTATACGTGGTCAATCATTTCGAGCGCTGCGTCAATAATAAAGAACGTGTACACAGAACAACGTCATTATAATGATCAGAGACCATAAAAATGATCCGAGCGTCAATAGAAATTCAAAACGATTTGAATTTTTTGAGACACAAGAAAAAAATTTGTTCTACAGATATGTTTTCTTGGTGACAATGAGGATGGAAGGGAGGTTTAGGGAGGTTTAAAGGGAGGATTATTACTACAGATCCTTTATTGTTTATTATTGAATTTTGCGGTACCTTTAGCCTATATTAAGAAAAATTCTGTGCAGCAGATTGGATACACAGTCACAATGGAGCACTTCCAATATTGAAGTCCGCATCAGCCACTGCTTTGTATTTGCAGCTTCTAAACGCTACTGGCCAAAAAATTCTGGATCAGCAGCAGTTATTAGGATCGCAGTAGAACGTGTCGACTTTCATATTTCGCACTAATCGTTACTGCCGCGGAATGTGGAATAGTCGCGGTAGAACGCCTCAACTTTTATTCTGCGTCAGTCACTTCTGATGCGGAACAAATAAAGTCGCCGCAGAACATTTTATTCTGCGTCAGCCACTATTGATGCGGAACAGATAAAGTCGCGGCAGAACAGAAATTCCACAATGTCCGCTACTGAGGCACGTTCATTATTCGCAGCTGAACGCCTCAATATTTAAATTACGCATCAGTTGCGGCTTCATTTTAAGCTGCTGAATGCAGCGTAATTGTAAAATCCGCGCCCGCCGCGGGTTAGATAATCGCAGCGTAACGCAACGTAATGGACAGGAATTCTGGAGACGCTGCAGATACTGCAGCGGAAAAATCAGAAAAATCGCTACGTTCTGCTCCCGAATTCTGCATCTGCCTCGAATTTTTTGCGGAAATTTGAAATTTCCGCAACTGAGTAAGCGAAATTTCAGTAGATTTGGTCAATAGGGTGAGAAGAGGGCTAAGACAGCCCTAACAGTCTCCCCGACGTCTCTGAAGTAATGTTCGAAAGGGCGGATTCCAGGGCTCGGGTTGAGAGTAAAATTATAAAAAGAAGGGTGTAAGTTTCGAATTTCCACTTTTGTTTTAATTGAATAAACAGGAAAAATGGTAAGGTCGTGTACCTAATTGTGGTTTGTCCCATTGGGAAAAACATTAATTCTTAATTTTCAGATTCCAGCTATAGATAAGTTTTTCTTTCTTTTTAATCTTGAAAAATTGAAATTTCGTTCAAGTTACAATTCAAATTTTACAAGTTTAAGTTCTGAGTTGGGAAATTTCAGAAAACTTATATCTAAGGTTTGGAAAATCATGAATATCACTCTAAAGAGCATAAATGCATTACTTATGATAGTAATGAATCTAAAATTATAAAAACTCCTGTTTGACTTTTTGAACTGTCCCTACTTTTGATCCATCTGCTACTTTTCCAACTCCGACAGAGGCTTGGGTGACAGACTGTCCCCGTGCCCCCTCTCAGTTCCGTCGCTGGTCGTAGCCATTATTAACATGACTGCAACTCCCCCCTCTTCTCTTGAAGTGGTAAATTGACAATTCAGGGCTCAGTTTGCAAACTATCGCGTACTTCTGAGATGGTTTCCAATCTTTCTTACCAGTTGATCGAAATCAAAGTAGGCGACTGCACAGGCTGGTCGAAGGGACGCAGAATGACTCATATTTCAATACAGGCATTCTCCAAGATACCTGATGCGTGCATTTTGTATGTAACAATTAGGATAATGCGAGGTGGTTGAGTCTAAAACATCTAATATCTGCAGGCTATTAAGTAAAATATGCACCATATATTTTTAAATGCCGTTCAGGATTTTAAGTATATATGTAAACTTCGTACTTGAATCGGTTTATGTAGAAACAGGTCAAGTCACACTGTTATGATTTTTCAGGAAAGCCAAAAAAAAACTGTTTTAGGGTATGTGGCAACATTGACGCTTCGTTATTTTCATGTTGTTATACGATATTTGGGCTGAGAAAACCAATGCCACTATTCATTTTTATCAAGCTAACCAGAAAAGCGTGGAATTTGAATTCAAAATGTGACTTAACCTGTTTCTCTACAAAATTGGGTTGTAATAACACATAAAATTGTTCAGTAATTCACTCCTTTACGTTTCACATACACCGACATACCATGCAATTAATTGCTGATGCGCTTGCTTCATAATAATAAAACTCTCAATGATGATAAGGAGGACTTGACCTGTTTTGCTTCAAAATATGTGACTTATCCTGTTTCTCCCGTTCATTGAAATATTCAAATCTCTTTTTCGGCTTTCAGTATTGACGAATCGAGCTGATTTTTTGCCAGCTGACGCGGCTTGGTCTTACAGTGTTGCCCATGTAAAAAATGCATTATGGTCAAAATGGGGGACTTGACCTGTTTCTGCACAAACCGATTTACTTATGCGTACGAAAATGTTTACGAATGTAATAATACGAAAAATTTTATCTTTCAGATGCTACTTTAGATCCTTTCATTAGTGTGCTGGACTCTTCGTCGATCACCGGTCCTGTTACACGGGGAATACCGCAGCGGCTCATTGATTCCCTTAACCAAGAGATATCGGGTTAAAGGTCACGTTCCCTGATTTCAGATCACTGTAATTACTACGGATGATTACCAACAATACATAATAATTATACATATTTAGAGAAAAAGTGACCGTTTTATATGCAATAATATTTCGAGGTCAGGCCGCAGCTTTGAAAGGTGGACAATGAAATCCATTCCAAAGACGGAAAGATGTACGTGTTTTGGTGGATCTTAAAATGAGCTATCACTTATGTTCAGTTCAGAAATGTATAGTGTCTTCTTCAGATCGGTCTAGTATAGTTGTCAATATGAGCTCGTGAAACAGTTATCCATGCGAGCGTTGTAGAAAAGGACAGAACTGAGAAGGAAGACACAGAATGAGTTATGACGAGCAGATAATGAAGGATGCAGAGTGTAAGTCCTTCTCAGAAATGTCAAGAGTAGCAAAGGATAGAAAGAAGTGGAGAAACAGAATCTATTAGTCGAGAGATTAAGGAATATAACAAGAATACTCTGGGAAGACTTTTAGATGAAAGGCGAATTGATGATATAGTATATTTTAAATGTCACCTTTCAGTGTCAGACCAAAGGACCATGAAACCAAACTGCTACAAAAGTATCACACTAAAATATATGGGAGGGGGTTCGTTGATAATACGTGAATTTTTGAAGCAGAGTAGCGCCTACCAAAATTACATGTTAAAGTCCATAAGCCTAATATCGCCGACCTAAAAAATCGAAAAAATTGAAATTTTCACGTCACTTATAATTTAAACGAAGGCGATTTCGGATTTATCCATTCAAGCACTGTGTAAAAATGTATTTTTTCTTGTTCCCGACTTCACCAAAGACAGCGTCAATATTAAGGAAAACGGTACTCACTTCCTTTGACGCCATACTGCGCTTATTTCTTTATAAATCCTCCAACTTCTTATTGGAAATTACAATTTGAACGTTTCTAATGAGAAAAATATTCGATTCGACATCTTGCCTGTACGATTTCACATCCTGCCTGCATCCTATCGCTTACAAGCGCCATCCAAAGACTACACTAAAAAAGTTTTCAAGTCCTTCATTTCTTCTCCCAGCTGTCACTCTTTGGTTTTTGGCTTCCGGACCCCAATTTTATACATGTACTACTACTGTTTTGCAATACCAAACATAAAATAGTATATTACACACCAAGAGTCAAAAGTGAGTGTTTACATGGCAAGGGGAAGTTTGCGAACGAACATAGCGAGTGAGCAATTCCCGAGTCATGTAAACTCACTTCTGGCTCTTGTTGTGGAAGATATTTTTAATACTACTTGATTAGAAGCGGCAATGTTTTTCACTGGCATGGTCTGTACTTTTTTAATCTATTTATTTATTTAAATTATAGACAGGTGATTTTTGTGTGCGTAATTAATTCAAAAATTCAGTTTTCTCAGTTAATTACTACGAAGTACAGTATCACAGTTTCGTCTTCAGTTTGTTCACGTGCACAAACAGCATACACAAGTAGTGGTCAACAAAAATGTAACAATGGTTAACAACAAACGGTAACAGCTGTACTACGTCGTGAATACTTAAATGCGTTCTTAATTCGCTATTTTGTAATTCGCTCCATGGCCGAGTGGTTGTAGAATGTAGACGATCGCTGCATTTCAGTCAAATGTTTTGATGAACGCGGGTTCGATTCCCCGATACAAAATTACTGGTCAGCAATTTTTTCATGTAAAAACACTTTACATTGAGGGACGTTTACCTTACATGCAAGTATCGTTAGCACTCGATGCCTGAATGATAGATGCTCCTTGTCGTCCGTAAAACACCAACGTAAACATTGCCTTTCTGATCAAGTAGTATAAAAAATAATTTTCCGCCGGATCGCGCTACTACAAGGCGAAATATGCTAGTGGGCGATATTAGGTAACCTCTTACCTAGAGATATTTGATTATCAAGATGTATGAGTCCCTAATGGGGCATCCTTTTTAGCGGTCTGAAAGACTGTTTCCCTCTAACAAGAGTACAATCTTTTCTGCCTGTATGTCGATTTTTTTCCGAGTCAATCTTCGATAGAATTGCTAGTCAGAAAGCAATTTTTTTTCAAATTTTATAATCCAGATTATAACTGATCGAGTTCTTGAAAATCATTTCTTGGCGTACTTCCCCTTTCTTCTTGAAAAAGTCATCCATATTTTAAAATACATGAGAGCTGTAGTGGTATCTACACTCCATATCTTACAGACATGTTTTTCCTATCAAAAATTCTGAAATAAATGATGCCGATCTACAATCTAAGGAAAGGCATCCAAGTGATATGCCTTGAGGCCTTTAATTTTCTCAGTTCTCTATTTATTATTAACAGATATTTAGTATAGAGAGATAAGAAAACCGGAAGTTCAGTCACTACATCATTTGCAATCTGCGCACTCTGAAACGTAAGAAAAAACATCGCCGCCCACTCCCATCTCGACAACTGTGACGAATAAAATACCTCCCTTTTCTTCGAAAAATCGGTAAAAGAAGTCATATCATGTACGTTGTGGCGGATACAAAACGTGTACTTCGGAATAGCTCTAAAGTTTAAACCACCCATCAAAAACATAATTTTTCAATTCTCTACATATACTGAACCACACCATGACACACTTGTGAGGCTTCACTTCACTGATTAGAGGGCAAAAACTATAGATTTTGATTTAATGATTTATGCCTACGTCATGCAACTAAATCGGTGATCTCTGGTTTTCATGAGCTATATGCACGATTAGTACATCTGTGATTCCTAATTGATGGAAAATTGATACGTCCATTTTATTTCCTGTATGTAGAATACCGGTGTTGTAACCTGGGACAAAAAGTTTGTGAACTAAAAGTTCATTTCAAACCTGTGCATTTAAATTACAGAACGCAAATTTTGAGATGTTTTGAACAGGATGCGTAGCAATTCACTTCTAACCTTTGCATTCAAGTTATAGAACGCGAATTTTGACTTGTTTTGAACAGGATGTGTAGCAAGGGCTTAGGTAGGGGGGTTCTGGAGGCCTGGACCCCCTTATTAGCTAAATAATAGGGTCTTTTCAGGAGTTACGTGAGGCAAGTCATGAAGGAGGGTGTAAAGGGTCAGGCAGGACTGAGAAAAAACTTTTTATCCCCTTACAATGGAGCTGTCTACACCCATGATTTGTAGTATCCGCTGCGTTTCAACCGAGTAGACTCGAAATTTCGTCTAAATGCCTTATTCCAGTGGAATGTGTCCCGAGGTACAACATTCTCACCTACGGTGATCAATAATTTGAAACTTAAACATAACAAAACGTCACAACCATCGTACTGTCTGCTACTGTTTCGTCATGCCTGGAATAATTCACGAAATGTCTTGGAGTACTCGGCATAGCCGTGGGTACCTAGGCATGGGTAGGTGCTCAGTGTGGGTACAGATGCAATCCATTCGTTTTTTTCTTCGAGCCTAAGCCGGTCTTCGATCTTCTCATTATCACCCGGCGCGATACGAATCGATATCACGTACACATTTCCTCGGCAATGAAAAGTTATATATGAAATTACTTCCATGAGATAGAGAAGATTCTCGCGGTTAACGGGAACAGTTACACGTTATTATCGCCGCTGCATGTCAAGGGAAATGGTATATAGACGTCAACCGTCACTGAGCTCCTTCGCTACCACTTGGTCAAAGCGAGACCAAATGAATCTTCTTCTGAACACTAACTCCATTAAAAACGTCTAAACGAGTGATTATTAACGGTCCTCACACGAACACCCATACACACGTATCGATCTATCGTGAAATGTCTGGCTGAATGAGATTGGGACTGTACAGAGACAGAAGAGGAACCGAATTCTCGCAGAATCACGATGTGAGAACGTAATCACTCCAGTCGGTGAGAAATGGTGACATATTGGCTGCTGCGAATTCTTTTTCATGATGTAATTATCGGCCGAGTGCGCAGTCTGTCCAGTTTTTTTCCCTCAGAAAATTTTGAGTTGTTGGACACAATTTCATGAAAAGATTCATTTTCACACACTTCTTCGATCTGGCTGACTTCCTGCCAAGAGAGTCAAGTCTTCGGTGATCCCTCAAGTCATTCACTCCCGGAGAGTTGATCTATCAAAGGAATGACTTTTCTCCGAAATTCTGAGAGCTATGAACTGTGTGGGAAAACTGTTTACTCTAAAATGTTCCTCGATAAATTTTGCATAGAAAATATCACTTTTTTTTATGTAACTACCACATGTATGTCGCAAATAGGAGAGGCGGTCAAAGTAACCCCACTGCCGTAGTGGTGTGGTGGTGGTACGTATGATGATGGTCTGGTGGTACGTATGACGATGGTGTGGTGGGACATATGGCGATGCACGCGTACCAAAGTGGCCCCTATGACACCGGACCCATGGCCCCACAAACTACTTTTTCGAGTATCGCAAATTTTTGGTACCAACAAATTGATACTTCTCATTTTAATGTCAATTTTAGTTCGATATTTCCAAGTATCGATATTTTGATATTTTATTGGTATTTTGCTATTTCCATTGCCTCTAATGGTGGCAATATTTGAAAATTCTTAATATCGATTATAATCGATAATATCAATATTTCTCATTTTGATACCGATGTTGGGCCAATAGTTTTCAATATCCATATTTCGATATTTTGTCGATATGCTGCCATCAATACGTGGCAAACGTTATAATATGTAACCTGTTTGGGGAAAAGCAAGTCGAAGTTGGTAATGCAAATCGGAGAACTCGAGTTGCGTCCATTTTCACAATTTTCAATCGAGTTCCGTCCCGAGTAATTCATGGGGTTGCGTCCCATGGTACCGAATTCCGTCCCTCCCGCTTCTCGCCCGCATACTTGCGAATTGCGGCCCGTGTACTTCCGATTTCCGTCCAGTAGTGCTGTAACCTGCTGCAACATGTAACGTACATATCGAATGTATGATGTTTATTTGAAATATATTCATTTGACTTCAACATAAAAAATATAAAAATTTTAAATACACTTTAATTATATATGTAGGTATACAACTGGAAAAATGCAATATAAAGTATGAGGCGTGTAGAAATAGACTGAAATTCAAAATACAAAAAGGGTTAGGTGAGAGGATGTAAAAATTTAAAAGAAACTTTTCTCAAATATTCTAAACGTGTAAGTTCACCCGTCTCCCTACGAGTCATAAGAACGCCTACTTCAAATAAGTACGTTACCATCCTTCAGTTCAGAGTGAGTAATTTTACTTGGTCTTTCGCATAAGTCCTGTACGGCTTTCCGTTTCACCGCATTATTCAAACGTTGCTTCTGGATCGAATTTGCATCAGGTACGACGTGATTATGGTTCATATGAGATTCAAAAATTTCTTCTCGGACATTCATTTTGAAATGTGCTTTGCAAATTTTCTCGCAGCAAACCCACCTTCGAACACCATTCGCGAGACGCTTGTGGAAGCGAAATTTGAAACCGTCAATAATTTTTAGTTCTTCTCCCTTTTCACTAAACATGTCAAGATCGATATGAGACGTCATGATTTTCCGAAATGCAACACTCGACAGGGTTATTCCAACCCGATTACTAACTTTATTTGCTGAAACGTACTGCTCATGCATATACAGACACCTGCAACTGACAAGATGATACATGCGAGTCTGAGATACTTGCGTTTGCTGGATAAGTAGGCTATACACCTTTTTTAAGGGGGCGGAATTCGCAATGCTTCCGGACGGAATTCAAAATTTTTAGCGGACGGAATTCCAAATTTTTCGCGGACGGAATTCGTCGCTTACTGTCGGACGGAACTCAGTTGTACTACCCCCTTCATTTCCCACTTCGGACGGAACTCGAGTGCAACCATGCAAATTTCACAAAAGAGCAAAAAGACAAAAAAATGAAGAGAAAAAACGAAAGGAAAATAGAATTTATGTGACTTTGGTTTCTATTATAAAATACTTTCTTCATGGTTCTAGGATGTATGAAACGAGATAATAGTTTGAAAAGTTTTAATTACAGTGTAAAATTAAAATGACTTTTCCCAAGAGTACTTCTGTGTTGACTTGCTTCGCTGCATCAGTGAAACCAAAAGTTTGAAAGCGATTTTCTCGAAAAGTTGATTTTACCTGTTGAATTTTGAACCTCCGTATCTTCGTGGTTCTTCGAGCTAGGAAGCTCCAATTGGTATTGAAATGTTTTGTTTTTCATCATCTATGCAGAAAAGTCCAAAAAATCCAATTTTCCCGAATTAGGCTCGCTTTGCCCGGGACGGGTCACAGTATGTTGGTTGCGGGAAACCGGTACGAAGTACTTCGTGAAAAAGCAGTTGTGTCCAATTTTCACTGTTTTTCGCTGTTATGAATGGATTTAGAATTTCACGAATTGGTACTCGAATGGGCCGGTGCTCTTCACGTCCTTTCCCACGCTAACCAATATTTTCGGTCGTGCGTGTAAACGCAGATACTTTTCTGGATAAAAACGATCGAATACATTCAAATTCGCCGCTTTATTGTGCGCCCCTATCCACCGTCGTGTGTTTCTTTTCGGTCTAGGAATTCGATCGTCAACCCTTTTCGCTGTGTATTTTTTTTTCTTCCAAAAAACGTGGTTATATTTGTTCAATATGGTAACTCTATTCAATGAATATAAATCCGCTATTTATACGACACGAAGGAGGAGAAAAAACCGAAGGTACCTAGACTTTCGTAGCTAGGTTAGTTCGTTTTTCTTTCATTTCGTTTTTCATAAAAAATTTCTTGCAAAGAAAACAGTTTACCTCGCCTAGGTCCCATCTCTATTTATGTGCAGATTTTCGTCTATAGCGACTTTTATTAAACGAATACGTTAGAATATTTTGCGGCGGCGAGGAACGCGTGTATGTGGTGAATTTCCATCGTGAACTTTTCGAAACCCGATACATTTGGCTGCATTTATTGAGGGTTTCGAATATTTCGGTAATTTTATTTATGTAAAAAGGTGCTTTTATTCCGGATATCGCCTTATTACTTTTCGTTGTTCTGGTTCGTCTCAGCATTTTTGCTCTTTTTTCTCGTTTTCTTTTTCTTTTTTTTTTCCCAACGATAATCTTTTACGTTTGGTAAAACATTACACGCAATGTTCGCTGAATTGTATACGCTCGCTTTACTTCTTCTTCTTTTTTTTTCGATTTCCGCAGCCAATATCGCGGCAGCGTGCAAATCCGGAATTTGTATTCTTTTTCCATTTCCGACCAAGTGTAATTCCGACACGAGCGATCGTAAAAATAACAAATATTCCGCGCGATACGATTTGAAAATTAACGGAATCGATTTAAGGCCGGGGCTACAAGCGCCCAAGTTGATCAGATCAACTCTGTTTTCGTTCTGAACAGCTTTGGTTCTTGTCCTCTCATTTGCCTTCGTCTTCCATCGTATGTGCCGTATATTTCAGGGTACTGATGAACATCGTAGTATGGGGTACCGTATTGGTCTCGAAGTTTCAAGGTTCCAGTCGGAAATGTGTCTGATCGTCGTTACTTCCTGATAGATTATCAAAAAAGTTGTTATTTTCTTTTCTTGGGACGGAAATAGCTATTTCCCTGTCTGCCAAGTATCATTCAGATATAGTTGGAAGAGCGTCAATGTTTGTGTATATTTCTGTATGTGTCGAGAAAGTAATATCCGCCTCCGCCTTCTCCATGGGGAAAACGCCTAGCGAGTTGCTTACTGAAAAATTCCAAAAAATTGTAGGGCAGACTAGCTATTTTCTCTTTCACTACTGATCAGACATAGACCCTAAAGACAGACATGACATTAGGGATGAGATTCTACGCTAGAATATAACCTGTACCAGTCACATTTATGTCGTGATTGGATTTTCAGGCTGTCGTCAAGTCTTATCAATTGGAAAGAAGAGAGTACAAGAAGCTATAAGTAATAAATGTATCGGATATGTCAAGTTTCATGTGTAATTCATATCTGATTCTTATGACTTATCAACAGCATATATATAAATAATGAGGTTTATGTAAACCATCTTAACATCTTGTCAGTAGGAAAGGAGGAGATACCCATTAGTAATGTTTATATTGGGTAAGCTCTAAGTTTCGTGTCTTACATATGTCTCTATGATGATATGTCTCATCAGCTGTAGGTAGATTACGTTCATATCTGTCTTCATAGCGTATCAATAATGTACAATTTTCTACATACAATTTCTTACGTACAATGTTCTGCGCATAATTTCCTGCAGCTTCCTACTATTTCCTATTCGCAATTGCCTACTGTTATGTTCTCTTTCGCGAAAAACCAAATTGCACCAAATGTAACCCACAAACGATGTGATCAATCGTATTCGTTCGACTGACTTGATCCATCGGTTCATCAAGCACCTTCTAGAATTATGCTGTGCCTAGGCTGATAACTCCGATGTTGCCAGCAGGTTTCTAGAGGATCGCTGTTGTGCACATCCTAACACCTACAGTTTTCTACACACAATTGCCGATGATTGCCTACCCCCAATTTCTTACAATTTCCTACAAACAGTTCCCTACAAAATCTTACATACAATTTTCTTAGGTACACTTTCTTAAAATTTCCTACACGTCAAATGTCCTACAATTTCCTACACACACTTTCCTACAATTTTCTACGTACACTTTTCTACAAGTTCCTGTGTACAATTTCCTGCATACAATTTCTGGCCGTTTCCTACGTACAATTTCCTACAATTTCTTACAATCAATTTCCCACAATTATTTAAACAAAAATTTCCTACAATTTCCTGTATCTAATTTCCCCCACACGCGAAATTTCCTACAATTTCTTATATACAATTTCCTACCCACAGTGTCTTACAATTTCCTATATACCTTTCCTACAATTTCCTGATACAATTTCCCACACATACCAAATTTCCTACGTACAATTTCCTGTAATTTCCTTCTCCCAGTTTCTTACAACATTCTGCACAAAATTTTCTACAGTTCCCTACTGTTTTGTACACAAAATTTCCTAAGATTTTCTACACATAAAATTTCCTACAATTTCCTATGTACAGTTTCCTGCACACAATTTCATGTACCTAATTTCCCACATGTGCGGAATGTCCTACAATTTTTTACATGCAATTTCCTACACACAATGTCTCACAATTTCCTATACACATTTCCTACAATTTCCTGTATGCAATTTCCCACACACTCGAAATTTCCTACAATTTCCTACGTACAATTTTATCCAATTTCCTACACGATAAATTTCCTGTAATTTCCTACTCACAGTTTCTTAGAACTTCCTGCACAAAATTTTCTACAGTTCCCTGCTACTTCATGCACAAAATTTCATACAATTTCTTACACACAAAATTTTCTACAGTTTCCTAAACATAAAATAAACTACAATTTAATACACAAAATTTCCTGCAATTTCCCATGTACACTTTCCTACAATTTCCTGCACACAATTTCCTACAATTTTTTACAATAATTATTCATTCACAAAAATTCCTACAATTTCTTGAACCTAATTTCCCACACATGCAAAATGTCCTACAGTTTTTTACATGCAATTTCCTACACACAATGTCTTAATATTTCCTATATACACTTCCTACAATTTTCGACGTACAATTTCATACAATTTCCTACCCGATAAATTTCCTGTAATTTCCGACTCATAGTTTCTTACAACTTCATGCACAAAATTTCATACAGTTCCCTACTGTTTCGCATACAGATATTTTCTACAATTCCCTACATACGTACAATTTCCCGCATACGCGAAATTTCCTACATATAGTTTCATATAGTTTTCTACACAGAAAATTTCTTGCAATTTCCTATACACAGTTCTCTCTAACTTTCTGCGCAAAATTTCCTAGTATTTCCTATACACAGTTTTCTACGCACAATTTCCTGCAAGTTCCTATGTACACGTTCCTACAAATTCCTACACATAAAATTTCGTACAATTTCCTACAGTTTCTTACACACAGTGTAGGAAATTTTGTGTGCATGGAAAATTGTGTACAAGAAATTGTAGGAAATTTTGTGCAGGAAATTGTAGGAAATTGTATTAAAGTATGTGTAGGAAATTGCAGAAAATTGTGTGTAAGGAATCGTAGGAAATTGTGCATAAGAAATTGTAGGAAATTGTGGGAAATTTTGTTGGTGGGATATTGAGGGAAATTTTGTGTGTAGGAAATTGTAGGATATTTCGCGTTTGCGGGAAATTGTAGGAAATAATTGTGCAGCGCACACAAGTGAAATGAATCAGTGATTTCAGTGTTGCTTCTGGTACACGTCCTTACTTTAGTCTTGTAGCTGTGTCTAGCTAGTGAGTTTTACACTCGAAGAACTGCTGCTAGTTATCCGTTGACGAAAAGTAACCATACCCAGAAACATTTCGGTTAGCTCCCATTCACTTTGAATTGGCC
Organism: Acanthococcus lagerstroemiae; assembly: GCA_031841125.1. Classification (NCBI taxonomy): domain Eukaryota; kingdom Metazoa; phylum Arthropoda; class Insecta; order Hemiptera; family Eriococcidae; genus Acanthococcus; species Acanthococcus lagerstroemiae. The sequence goes on from CM063114.1 coordinate 53,851,531, forward strand.
CACTTCACAGTACATCGATAGTCTCCTTGGCAGTTCACCGATACGTATTTTCGCCTACACTTTTTTTTTTCTTTCTTCACATTCAATATCCTTTCCTTAACGACGAAAATGCGGTATCCATCCATTGTGATATGCATATTTCTTCGATTTGCAACTGATAACAACGTTTCAGTGTGGCATTTTCGCCACAGGGAATCTACGTCCTCCTCCTCAAAACTATAAGGTTGCTCAAACCCCCTGGCACAAGTCAGCTTTGTACGTACCGTCGTGCTTACACCGAAGGTCCCATTTCGATGTAATGACAGATTCATTTTCCGGTCGTCAATTGAAATCCCACACTTTCTTATGTTTTAGCATCATCCGCAATTGCATGCCTCCCACTTTTTCCGTTTTTTTGCATTGCTGAGCTACACTACGTTTCAAAATCACCAGAGAATTTTCGACAAGATTATTCCTTCGATCTTGATTTGGGTCCGGGTCATTCTACGTACGCACACCGTCCATATAATTCGCCTTCGTCAAAGTTCAATCTAACGTGAGCATTTCAATTTCTCAGGATACCATACACGAAACCTACGTTTAAGTAGCCGACAAGATAGCCAATCTTTGATTTTCCATCCAGCTTATCACGGTTCTGATTAGGAGTGAACATATACTTTACATCCAAAATACGTACATGTTTAAGATTAGCTTCTCACCGAACCATATCTCCCCAGTGTTTGGTCGAAAGCGTTCTGTGGCATTACGATGAAAAGTAAGCGCCGATATTCATTGCTTCAGGCCACAATTCTTCGTAAACGAGAATCGATTAATAGAGCTCTGGTACTTTTCCAACAATGTTCTGTTGTACCGTTCAGCTTTACCATTTAGCTCTGGCGTATACGGAATCGAATATCCAACTGGATTCCCTTTTCTGCACAAAATTGTCTAAAATGATTCGATATAAATTCACCGCCGTTATCGAGACGACACACAGCAATTTTTCTTTCAACATGACGTAACCATTGCTTCGTATGATTTAAATGATTCGAAAGCCTGATCTTTCGAAGTCAGCGGAAAACACATACCAAAAATGCGAATAATCATCCAGTACAGTAAGTACGAACCTTTCATCGTGAATACCGACTTGTTTTATTGGACCGACGATATCCATATGAACAATACCAAGAATTCGATCACTCTTATTTCGTACTTTGTTGTGAGGGAGCTTGTGCTGTTTGGCCTTTATGCAGCAATCACATTTCTTTGTCACACTTTGAAAATTCTTGATATTCATGTTCTGGACCATATCATTTCTGACCATTTTCTTCAACACATCAAATGAAGGGTGACCTAATCTACGATGCCATAAATCAACATTAGAATTAGAATCATTACACACAGATAAATTGTGACTCTCAGTCACCGCACAACATTCATCTACCGGACGAACATTACGTAGCTGATAAAGACTTCCTACACTATTACCGACAAATACAGTCTTATTACCGAACTTAACGAACGCACAACCGTCCTTGAAAGCGATATCTGCACCACATTATCTAATCGACTCACCGATATTAGGTTTTTACGCAACTTAGGCACGAACAACGATTCTTTGAGATCACACATTATGTTTTCACCATCGATTTCACTAACAACTCGCACTAAACCAGTCCTCGGTCGCGAAAAGTTCATTACTTTCACCAGCTTGTTCAATTTTTAACTGGGGTTTCCAACTCGCGAAACGAAACGAAAAATTCTTTATCTTTGAACATATGTTTACTTGCACCCGAATCTAAGAACGGATTTCCGTTGTCTGCTCGATCAGACAATTCACAAGCAGTCATGAATGAAAACTCGACTTGAGCTAAATTTGATGTTTCTTTACCTTTGCTGTTGCTGACGTTGTTGTTGTCTTTGCGATTCGTTTTGGGTTACCATTATTCTGCTGCTGTACAGTTGAAAACCTTGATTTGACTGATTCCGATTACCATAGTATGGCTGACGATTTCGATTTTGATAAGGTTTCTGGTTCGTTTGATTCTGATTCCCGTTACCATCGTTTTGTTGTTGATTCGAATTTTGATTAGTTTGATTCTGAGGAAGCCTTCTACATTCCGATCTTTTGTGACCAACTTTACCGCAGTGATGACAAGCGTATGGGAACGACTTATTTGATGCAGTTGACGCTATAAAAGCATTAGGAACATCTTTCGGTTTGTCACTGTCACGTCTTTGTGCCTTCAGTTTGATTTTCTTGATCAAGTAGACGCGTTTTCACAAAATCCAACGTTAAACTTTTTCCTCAGCTAGAGTGAGCGTTTCCAAGGACGTAACGACGTTATCGTAACCACTGGGCAATGTTATGAATAGATGAACGATAGTATCGAGCTCGTCCATTCTTCCGCCCGGGCCCTCCGAATTTGGCCAACAATTTCCTCGAATGCAGCGAAATGTACCATAAGATCTGTGTTTTCCTTACACTTCATGTTGATTAGCTTTTTTCGGAGGAAAATCTGGGACACATACTTTTGCGTTGGAACGTTGAAACCAGCGTTTCCCAGATTTCTTGCCGTTTTCTTTTCAGCGAAAATAGGATAAGTGACTGTCGGCCACATGTTGAATTATAATAGATTTGGCTTACTGTTCCTTTTCTTCCAGTCGTTAATCTCAGAGGTATCACGAGATTTTCCTCTGCTGCCAGTTCCAGAGTAATTTTCCTCAAGAAGAACTTCCGCTAATCCATTTTCTTCCAGGAGTGCGTGAACTCGTAATCGCCACTGGGCAAAGTTACTTCCATCAAATGGTTTGATGTTATTTTGATACGGTCTAATTTCCTTTGCCATTCTTACTTCAAATTCATCGCACGAAACGATCGAAAAAACCGACGCACTGCTAACATGATATAAAATGAGGAAATAAAACTGATAATTCAAAACATTATATTCTACATATTACATTTTAGAGGAATCTACAAGAACGAGAAAAATTGGAACACAAGTACTCTTGCCTATGATAAACAAAACGTGTTGCCAACCTCATAAAAGAGAATAGAAAAATCGTAAACATTATTACCATACAATAACAATAACTCCGATGTTGCCAGCAGGTTTCTAGAGGATCGCTGTTGTGCACATCCTAACACCTACAGTTTTCTACACACAATTGCCGATGATTGCCTACCCCCAATTTCTTACAATTTCCTACAAACAGTTCCCTACAAAATCTTACATACAATTTTCTTAGGTACACTTTCTTAAAATTTCCTACACGTCAAATGTCCTACAATTTCCTACACACACTTTCCTACAATTTTCTACGTACACTTTTCTACAAGTTCCTGTGTACAATTTCCTGCATACAATTTCTGGCCGTTTCCTACGTACAATTTCCTACAATTTCTTACAATCAATTTCCCACAATTATTTAAACAAAAATTTCCTACAATTTCCTGTATCTAATTTCCCCCACAAAGCGAAATTTCCTACAATTTCTTATATACAATTTCCTACCCACAGTGTCTTTACAATTTCCTATATACCTTTCCTACAATTTCCTGATACAATTTCCCACACATACCAAATTTCCTACGTACAATTTCTTGTAATTTCCTTCTCCCAGTTTCTTACAACATTCTGCACAAAATTTTCTACAGTTCCCTACTGTTTTGTACACAAAATTTCCTAAGATTTCTACACATAAAATTTCCTACAATTTCCTATGTACAGTTTCCTGCACACAATTTCATGTACCTAATTTCCCACATGTGCGGAATGTCCTACAATTTTTTACATGCAATTTCCTACACACAATGTCTCACAATTTCCTATACACATTTCCTACAATTTCCTGTATGCAATTTCCCACACACTCGAAATTTCCTACAATTTCCTACGTACAATTTTATCCAATTTCCTACACGATAAATTTCCTGTAATTTCCTACTCACAGTTTCTTAGAACTTCCTGCACAAAATTTTCTACAGTTCCCTGCTACTTCATGCACAAAATTTCATACAATTTCTTACACACAAAATTTCCTACAGTTTCCTAAACATAAAATAAACTACAATTTAATACACAAAATTTCCTGCAATTTCCCATGTACACTTTCCTACAATTTCCTGCACACAATTTCCTACAATTTTTTACAATAATTATTCATTCACAAAAATTCCTACAATTTCTTGAACCTAATTTCCCACACATGCAAAATGTCCTACAGTTTTTTACATGCAATTTCCTACACACAATGTCTTACTATTTCCTATATACACTTCCTACAATTTTCGACGTACAATTTCATACAATTTCCTACCCGATAAATTTCCTGTAATTTCCGACTCATAGTTTCTTACAACTTCATGCACAAAATTTCATACAGTTCCCTACTGTTTCGCATACAGATATTTTCTACAATTCCCTACATACGTACAATTTCCCGCATACGCGAAATTTCCTACATATAGTTTCATATAGTTTTCTACACAGAAAATTTCTTGCAATTTCCTATACACAGTTCTCTCTAACTTTCTGCGCAAAATTTCCTAGTATTTCCTATACACAGTTTTCTACGCACAATTTCCTGCAAGTTCCTATGTACACGTTCCTACAAATTCCTACACATAAAATTTCGTACAATTTCCTACAGTTTCTTACACACAGTGTAGGAAATTTTGTGTGCATGGAAAATTGTGTACAAGAAATTGTAGGAAATTTTGTGCAGGAAATTGTAGGAAATTGTATTAAAGTATGTGTAGGAAATTGCAGAAAATTGTGTGTAAGGAATCGTAGGAAATTGTGCATAAGAAATTGTAGGAAATTGTGGGAAATTTTGTTGGTGGGATATTGAGGGAAATTTTGTGTGTAGGAAATTGTAGGATATTTCGCGTTTGCGGGAAATTGTAGGAAATAATTGTGCAGCGCACACAAGTGAAATGAATCAGTGATTTCAGTGTTGCTTCTGGTACACGTCCTTACTTTAGTCTTGTAGCTGTGTCCAGCTAGTGAGTTTTACACTCGAAGAACTGCTGCTAGTTATCCGTTGACGAAAAGTAACCATACCCAGAAACATTTCGGTTAGCTCCCATTCACCCATTCACTTTGAATTGGCCCACTTCACAGTACATCGATAGTCTCCTTGGCAGTTCACCGATACGTATTTTCGCCTACACTTTTTTTTTTCTTTCTTCACATTCAGTTCCAACTCGTTTCATCTAGTTCAATTGTTTAACTCGTCTTCTTTTCATCTTCAGTCCCATTCTCCATTCTCGTTAGCCAGCGACATTTAAAAATTTTCACACATCATTCGATCTCAAATAAAAAATCAATTACGTACGAAATAAAAATAAAACTAACGATACTGATCAACTGGAACGGTCATTAACTGGTGTAGGTAGTGAAATCCAATACCGTCGTAATTTACGACACGAACACGAATGGGCCCTTTTGTGATTCTTATTACGAATCTTTTACACGTGCTCGGTAAGGACGGCAAGAAGGTCGTTCTGTGGCTCGTATTTCTGTATTAATATCTAGTTGGTGCGGACTAGAATTGCTGGAAGAACGAACTGGCAGACTCAGATGGAGATGAAATTTTCTCACGTGTAAAACTTATCGACGTTGAACTTAGCTGCCGTCCAAATGGAAAGTGACTCGATGCTATGGAAAATGTCCTGGGAACAGGACCGGAAGAGATGACTTCTACGGCTTTCTTTTCCTGGACAGCTCAAGATGGATGTGCAGGGTGTTTCGGTGTTATCTCAAGCGCAGGCTTAAGGACAGAGCCCTGGGAAACGCCTGCTTGAATTTCCTTCATAGAGGATGCGGCTGAGCCATGGGAGACAAAGAATTGCCTGAAGCGCAGATACGCTTGAATCAGTGGCTTCATTTTTTGGAGAAATCCTGAGTGCCAGACTCTATCAAAGCCTGGGCTTACATCAGGAAAAACGGTCGGTGCAAATTATTTTTCCTCAAGTTGGTGATTGTGAATCTACTCTATTGTTGAATGTTTTTCACGAAAACCAAACTGGATGTCTGGGAGGAGAGTTTTCTTGGCAATTACTCGCTGAATTCGGCGACGTATAATTTTCTCAAAGACTTTGGATGGTAATGAAAGCAAGGATATGGGGCGTTATCAGCTGGTGTGCTAGGTTTCAGAATGACAATCATCTTGGCAATTTTCCAGGAGGACGGAACATGCTTTAGTCGAATGCAGGCATTTATGATTGAAGTAAGGAGAACCATCCCTTTCTTATGAAGTTCCCGTAGCATGATTGGAGAGATCTGGTCATGGCCGCAGATTTGCGGAGACGGAGGCCATCAATAACACAAGCAACCTCTATGGGGAAGGTATTCTTACTTTTACCATTGTCGGTGTCCACGCCGCTCGGTTCAATGGGGCTGTTGTTACCGCGGAATACTTGCCAGAAGTGGTCTGCGAAGAGTTCAGCCTTTTCCACATCGGAGCGAGCCCATTCTGACGCGTTTTCTCATTGGCGGATTCAGTGGGGAGGACGACGAATTCTCTTGGCAGCAGTCCAGAGTGAGTAGTTTGACGCCGGTGTGGCATCCAGGGATGTTACATGTAAAAGATGCACTGCGCTATTTCTAGATGGCACACGTGGTCATCTGTGACATCCTGTTGAATGTTTGCTTGTTGACAGAGGTGCGGTTTCGCTGCCATTTTCGTCGAGCTCGTCTGCGTTGTTGTACCAGCTGTCGGATTGATGGAAGATACATAACAGTGTCCGTAATTTTCTCTGTGTAGCGAGTACATGAACGGATATAGTCTTGCAGCATTACAGAGAAGTTGGCGGCAACAGCGTCTAGGTCGGCCGTGTTCAGAAACTAGGTCTCGACATTTATCTCAGTTGGAGGGTTTATTTGCCAAGGGAGGTTCGAATGGAACTGGCGGCGGAGTCCCTAGGAAGTTCAACAATACTGGTACGTGGTCCGAGCTGAGGTCGTTGATACAATGGCTTCAAAATTCGGAAGTTGGTAGGCTTTTGGTGATGAAAAAGTCGATAATGTCGGGGCGTTTACTGGTATCCGATAGCCAGTAGATAGGTTTGCCCGGAGTAACCGGGTGGCAGTTATGGCGAAGAGAGATGTTGCGTAGGAGGCGACCTCGTGGTGAGGGAGTATGCGAGACCCGCGCTATATGCTTGTCATTAAAGTCTCCTCCGATTATCCAGAAATCTCCGAGCCGCCGGAACATATCGTCGAATTCAGATTCCTTAGGTGGATAGCGAGGAGGGCAGTAAATACTAGCGATGTTAACAATGTGATTGTTCAGCTGCGCGGCAACCACTGAGGACTAAATGCTTGCTATTTGGAGTAGGTACCTACATCATGATGCTGTAGGGATCGGATGGGACGAATGACCGCGGAAAATGGAATATACAACTGCATCAAGGTGATCCTGTTCATTACGGAGCCGTTCTTGCGGAACATTTCCTGCGAAATTTTTCTTTTTTGCATGGCGAGCCATTAGACATATATCTATCTACATTTTTAAAAAAATCACAAATTTAAAAATTCTTTCTGGAGCTTTCAGTAGATTTAGAGGACTGAGTTTCCCAAGCGCCCTCCATTTACGCCTATGTAGCAAGAGTAGAGGTGGCGAGATTCCCAAGTATGGTTAGGTAGAGGTGTAGGGTTACGGGCCCTATAGTGATTAGCACCTCTTCGGTGGTGTATCTTTCAATACCGTCTGCTGGGGTAATATCGGACACCGGTGGTAATATCGGCCACTCATTACTTGTTTACTAATAACGATGCTAGCGTTCCTACAAGTGATGAGTAGCCAATTCTACCGCCGGGGTCTGATATTACCCCAGTTGACCTAACTGATAACGATACTAGCGCCCCTACAGGAAGTCATGAGTGGCCGATATTACCACCAGTGTTTGATATTGCCCCAGTTGACAGTACTAATAGATAAACTCTGTAGCAAATATTTTTGTATGTCGCATCGACAAAGTATCCTGCTACCGCTAACATAGGTATGTTAGCCGCCTTTGTGTTTGTCGGATATCGTGGTACCTTACTCCTCCGCTCTCGCCTTAGCCCCGTTCCTGCTGACTAGTCACTTGGGACTGAAGAGGCCGGCGCGCATGGAACCCGGTTGGTAGCTTCGGCGAGTTGTCGTTTTGTCTGCTACTCAACCGGCCGGCGGATCTGAGTAAAGGGTGAGAGCCACAGGTGGGGGAAGGTCCCTACATTGGTGACCGATCGCCAGGTCCTACAGAGATGACCTCGACGGTCCCACCCCTTTTATCCTCCATTACTCAGTGCCATTGAAAATACATATATGAAAATTCAACGTTTCCTTCCATCCGGCCTGTGTTAATGTATAGCGATGAAAAGGGTGATTTTGAACACCTTACTCGTAATAGCAAAGCTTGAGCTCTGTTAGGCTAGTTACAGGCGCAACTCCAACTTTCAGCCCCTTTTTACCGCAACTATCAAGACAGGAAGTCGATCGTGGTACCTTCATTCTTAGAATTGATCCTCATTCTTCCAGAAGCTCGCGTACTAAATCTCATGCTTTAATGAAAATGTGCGCGTTTTCCACCCATCAGAGGTGTACTAGGCGGACAGGTCGGTTCGCGTGAGACCGAACCGAGGCTGCGGTCGAGACTGGCGAGCACGTCGACAGAAAGTCGCGCCGATCTTCCTTTGCAAAAGCGGCCGGGTATTTTCCAATGTCTGGGACGAAGAGGCGGGGGTCAGTTTCTGACACCGAGTTCTACGTAACCAGTGTTTTTCCGCGCTAGAAATACGGAGCTCGAATCCGGACCCGTCATTCGCAGGCCTACGGATAGTCCCGATGAAAAAAACCGACAGGGTGAAGTAATATTTGCCGAGAAGGACTACGCCGTGTTTAGGGTATCCGCACCCTTCCGCGATCGGCTAACAAGTTCATTATTAGTGAATGTTTAGTTGTGTCTTCTCCTTCGCAAGTCGGGGTTGTGGCATGCCCGAACTCGCCCCCTTGAGTGTAACACTAACAGTAGACACACGAGCACTCGGACCGAGCCCGTCGATCGGTGCCACCCGCCCGAGCTGCCATTCAGCAGCTCGAACAGGGGGGCCGTGTCTCAGCCGATACGACCCCGATATTCGGCTAAATGGCGCGCGAGAACGAAGCGAGCAAAGTTTTGTGCTGCTCAAATATTTACAACACGTTGGCGAACGAGCTTCTGAAATGTCGCCCTTTAGAGGCGGAAGAATTTTTAATTATAACGCTCGAAAGGAGGCGAGCTTTTTCGTACGGCTAGCGAAGCTTATTTCTGTGTACCTGGTCGGGGCGGGGGAACAAAGCTAACTGAGAGCGACCGGCCTGCGTGTACGGTTTAATTCGTCCGTGTGAAAGCGATTTATACGTACGTGAGGGCGCTGCGAAGGTTGTGACGAATGGCACATTGAGAGTGGACCGTGTACTAATGATACACAAAGACGAAGCACCGGCCGGATCTCATACGCGGGCGCGACCACACAGTATGAAAAATAATCGCGACAATTATTCGTGTACCGATGATCATAACTGGAGTGAGAAAACCAGAAAACGATAGAGAATGGAATGAGAATTGGAAAGACAATATGTCTGGCGGCTGTTAATTAACAGTGTAGAGGTTTGTTGTATTCTCGAGGGACTACTGCGTACGGATGACTGGCCGAATGGGCACGAACAACCAGAAGCAATCAGTGATAGTAGGCCTATCTGCATGTGGAAATCATCCAGTATCTAGGGACGTACAAATGGATGGAGGAGCTCCCACCCCCGTCCCCTCACAAAAAAATATTGCCAGTTGGCAAAATCACGACAGTTGCACATCCGTTGGCAGCTGTGTAGCCAGGGAAATTTGTATCCCCCTGTGCGAATTTTTCAAATAGTGGTTTTTCTTATTTTAACACTCCCCTCCCTCCTATTAGAGGCACACAGTGGTGAAATTCACCACTTCTATTGTTATATTAATAATATTTCAGAACACACGACGCGATCTTTTAAAATAGTGAAGCGAAAAGTCCTTCATCCTGACCGGGAACTGGTAAACACAGACCGCATGCGCTACTTACGTGTGTGAGTGTTGCGTATTCAGAGCAGTTTAGGCGATGTAGTGATTCCCCTACAGAGGTGGGTAAGTTCACAAACTTTAAAAATCGTTCACGTTCACCTAAAAGTTTGCTTGTTCACGTTCAGTTCACGTTCACCTACAAATATAGTAGTTCACATTCACGTTCTTTTGCTGTTTGTGAACGAGTGAACGGCGTTCACGCGAGTAAAACAGCCTGTTCTTGTATCCAGCTATATTCACATTGTTTGCATGATTACCGATCTGCCGATTGCCTGTGTCTGACCTTTTTTAATGATACCTCCTCTCCAGGCCGTGTCGTAGGCTCTCTCAGTGTCGAAGAAGATTGATATATGAGGTATTGTTTCTTTTGGAATTTTGTTTGGATGTTTTGATGGAAGTCGGACAAGTGGGTCAGCGTGCTGCGGTGTTGCATGAGTCCACATTGGTGAGTGGATAAGGCTTCACGTTTCCTCAGTGTCCATAATAGTTGCAACCAAAACAACTTTAAACAAATAAATTTAACAACTTCAAATATTTCATCCCTGTCATCACACAAAACTTCATTCAGTGACTTGGAAGACGTCATTTCCGTTATTATAAAATGTAACATAATTCATAATACGAGGTTAGAGACCTCCGTGGCATCTTTAGGATAGGGGTTACAGCTAAACTAACTTCATAAATACATTCAGCAACTCAGAAAACCCCATTCGTAGTATTATGAATGCAGGCGTATGCCACTTTGAAATTTTATGAGGTGAGTGCTCTCTGTAGCACCTTTTGTAAAGGTAAATCAACAAAAATAAGTTCAAATATCAATTCAGCATTCATGCAAACTACAAATATTATTTTGAAACATAACTTATATAAACTTTGACATTTTTCAAACAGGTGGTGAAGTTCACGACTGCGTGCCTACAAATGAAATGAATGAAGGAAAAAGTATACATCTATCTTAAGGGTTGAACAACCCTCCAATTGTTGGTCAAGACCAGACTGCCTTTCCTCGAACACTAGACTGGCTGGGCCACTGTTAATTGGCCAGGTGCTAATTTTTTGAACTTTGAACAGAAACCGAATAAAAGCATTAAAAATCGTCTACTTCGCTGTCAGAAAGGCTGATCCATTTGTGAGATTTTTCGGTACCAACTCCCATTTTGAAGGTTTTACTGAAGGGTCAGAATCTAGAAGTTACAGATAATACCGTATCGATAGGGTTTTGGAGTCATTTGAATTCAGTTCCTCGCCTTAACTCGCTCCTCCATAAGTGTTGGTACGGATGAATGGAATTGAGGGAGAGGGGGAAGTAATCCACGAAATTTGAAGAAAATGTTAGTTCTTGGCTCATATCAAAGGTAAATCGTGTAAGACTAGACAGCGTTTCTCACCCACTCGGGTCCAACTTTTCTGTCTGATCTCGATAAGTTCATGTATACAAATATCACGGACAACCACACGATCTGCTGGAATAAAGTAGAAATCGAACAATGTGTTATTAAAATAGTAATAATATTTAATATTTAATAAATATCTACTATATAAAAGTGAATGTATGTCTGTGTGTCTGTTTGTTTGTTAGTTTGTTCAAGGTTGGCGGCTAAACCATAAGAGCTGGGGGGTTCGTACTTTCTGGATGTGTTCGTATGCACCAGGAATAGGTTTTAGGCTATAAAAAATTTCGGTACCCTATTTAGGAGGGGGCCCATAAAATTTTATCCCATCTGGCCCCCCTAATTATGTTTTCAACTTGAACTTTTTAGAATCGTTTTACATCGACCTTCTTCACATTCTGTTGAAATTTGGTGGCCGTAACTGTCTCCCTTCAGAAATTATTGGGGGTTGAAAATCTGAAATTTCCAAAACTAGCTCAAAATGCTTCATTATTGCACGCACATCTAATTTAAAACAACCATAATATTTGGATATTGTTTCGTACCCATTTCTGTACCACACTCAGTTTTTGAAAACTATCTTCAGCATTCCTTCTAATTATCCGACTGAATAGGCTAATGCGCCTATTCTTCTACGTGTTTTTTTTTCTTCTCCCCCCCCCCTCCCGCAGCAACTATTAGTACGTTCAAACTGCATATAAAAATGTGTAGCGTCTCATAATCAAAATCTCTCTCCCTTAATATGTATAAAAGTGTTAGCTTATCTGTGGGTGGGTGTGCATGTTTGTTCGTGGTTGGCGGGTGAATCATAAGAGCTGAGGGCAGATGCGGATACCGGGGAAGAGGGTGGGGGTCCGGACCTCCTCCCCCCAAAAGATCGAAATACCTATATGCGGTATCAGTTCTAGCGATGGAGATCCCGATAGGCACATTAGGCAAGTCCCTAGGTTGGCAGATTTCAAGGGGCGGCAAACTTTTGTACAAAAACCGCGGGAAAAAGGAAGGAAAATTCGGGAAAAGAGAAAAAGAAGAAGAGGCAGACAGAAAAAAGGAAACAGTTGCCGAAAACATGACTGAAAAATAATTATCAATTTTTGACCTGTAGCTCATTAGGAGGATATGAAGCGGGTGAGGGAGACATTTTGTTGAGTGCCTGTAGCAGCTTGGCTTTTAAATCCGCAGCTGGTTATAAAGAACGTGAGCAAAAAGTTGAGTCCATAATACATTAAAAAAGAAGAAGAAGTGAAGTGACCGCCCGCTTATCAGTCACGTTACCAGCTGATGCCTGCAGTGCGGGAAGGGTGGAGGGAGGAAAACTGCAAGTTTTCAGGCAGGAAAAGATCACGGATGTGGATCACAGGGAATCGTTGGAAGTACGGGAGGGAAGATGGGAAAGTTGTTAGCTGTGAAGGGAAGAGGAAGGGACTAACTCAGTTAACCCAACACACTTTAGCAACCCACCTTAGCCAACTCACCTTAGCCAACTCACTTTAGCCCACGGTCTAGATGACCCGCGAAGCGGGTCAGCTATCATTTAAAAAAAACAAGAAAACATTATGTATAAGTTTACAACAGACGGTATCAGCGAGTATTAACAGCCAACATTGGCTTGAACAGGTCTAGAGTAGGGCGATTTGATATGATGTGGCCCTTACATTTTCCTCTTCGTCGACCTTTTTCATTTTTATTTTCTGTTCACCCTGGGCAACTGTATCCACTCCAGTGGCGTAGCCGGGGGTGCAGGAGTCTTGATACTCTCTTTTCGAGTTTGTCAAGTAGTGGTTTTTCTAATTTTCTAAATTTTTAACACCCCACTCTCAAAGTTTTGCTTAACAGGTTTAAAGTAGAGCGATTTGATATGATGTAGCTCTTACGTTTTTCTCTCCGTCGACCTTTTTCATTCTTATTTTATGTTCAGATTTTTCCGCCCTAGGCAACTGTATCCACTCCAGTGGCGTAGCCGGGAGAGGAGGAGTCTGGATACTCCCTTTGCGATTTTGTCAAGTAGTGGTTTTTCTAATTTTCTGAATTTCTAACTCCCCTCTCTCGAAGTTTTGGTTAAGACCAGACATCCTTTCCCCCTCATCGAAGACTAGGCTGGCGACGCCATTGGGGTATAAACCTGTACTGGAGTGCGCTGCAAAATCATCTGTGCGGGTGTTAGCTGGGGAAACAGGCTGGGTGATCGAAATCGATATTTCCCATCCTTTAACACGGGGAGCAAAGATCGGTCTAGTCTTATACAGGTTCCGTCTGTTAGTTGGTTTCGATAACTGTTTCAGTTCATGGTCAATGTTAGAGAACAATGATTTCAATAAGCATTTGCCCTCAAATAACTCTAAATTTTTCAAAATTCAAAATATCGAATCATCATCGTCTGTACATTTCTTATGGGAGCGAATTATTTGATCACCTCAAGCAGAAGGATTCTGAACTCTGCCGCCAGATGTTAGCTACTTTGAGTTTGAATTCCAGTTGTGTTACTCTGCCGTGAAATTAACACCCCTTCCTCCGAAGTTTTGGTAAAGACCAGATACCCCCCCCCCCAATTGAAAACTTGGCTGGTGACGCTGTTGTTCTACTCTGCTGAGAAATGCTTCGCTATCCTCTTCATTCGACTTAAATATTATCGGTTTTAGTCGATTCGACGTGAAATTCCTGTACGTTGCTCGATGGCAACAAGCTAACAAGGTCTCTCTCACTCCTTTTCTCACCGCTGCTGCCTCTTTTCGTATCTCAGAGAGAAGTACATACAAGTGTATATCAATTGAAACGTTAACTTCTCGACACCGGTGTTCGCACGTGACCGAACACCATATTTCTACAATCCGGCCGTAATCGTTACAATCGCCGAGCACGTTCGAAAACCACTCTATCACCTCGTGAAATAACGTTACATTAGTGTGCTTTCGAACCGGCGAACCATCGGGTACTGTGGTGCCCCCCTCGCGTCTCCAGGCCACTTTTCAGGTTTCTCGATTTTCGAAAATCGAATGCCCATTCGCCGAATTCGTAACGCGCCTACATTTCGCGGCTGCTGTACTAATCTCGCAGATATTAATCTGTACGAAAAGCAATATTGAAACTCCAATAAATCCAAAATCTTCTTCGTACCTACCGGCCCCTCGAGCGTGTATCGCGCTCAAAGATTAAGGTCCCCGTTGGGTCGAATAATTCCGGTTACTGTTCGGCGAGCGGAGGGTAGCGGCCCGGCCCTCCCTCCGGAGTACCGGCTTCGTTATTACGCTTTATCGGGAATTTATTAACGATAAGTTCTCTCTACTGATGCCATCCCTCTCTTTATATTCGGATTGCCGATATTCCGGAATATAAATGAAAACAGGGTGCCTTCCGAGAGCGCTCTACTGAAAAGTATACCTGAGTAACTTGTTGCCGCGAGAGAGGTGGGTAGCGCGACGAGCCGAAATCCATTCCGTTCGGAGGGCTGAAAGTCGCAGTCCTATCTCAATTTGCCACGATCTTCATTTAGCAAAGTTTGAAGTATTCTTAATGAAATTTCATTGGCGACATTTTCCAGTTTTGCGTGGGTATATTGTGATACGCGTTTTGTTCAGCTTTACTACCTGGTGGTCTGGTTTGGAAAAGAAAACTTCATTTTCGCAAAACTGGTGTATGTCGGTTGAGTTTGATTTTCGGGACATCGTATTGAGGGCGAGTAGAAATAGACGAACACCGCAAAAACAGGCTGGCTTTGTCCGAGGTAGAGGCCCAAGAGAACAGATTCTAAGCATAGGCAACTTACTGAAGAGAACCCAAAAGTTGGTCGTCCACTGATACCCTGTTTTTGTTAACTATATAACAAGGCGTTTGATTGCGTCAAATGAGAAGAGCTATGGATAGTCCTGGATTCCATAAAAGGTCTCCCTCACCTAACAGATTTGTGGGGTACCTATATAAATCACCACCGCTGTCTTTATAGTACCGCCTTCTGCTATCCTTTGAAGCAGGATACCAAGAATTTATCGCGAAAAGAAATTTAATTTCCAGTATTCGAAAGATTCTATGAGGAATTAGGAAATTTGAATCCCGAAATTAGAGTGAAGTTTCGACCACCTAAATTTTAACGTGGCATCCCCTTTTATATTCGAATTTTAAGAAACAGCATTTCTAGTCCTGTTGCATCTTGGCGAGATACAGCCGCACAGCTTCTGATACCAGTACCGGGGTAGCTCCCTCCAGGCCGTTGATTTCTTTATCTGTGATGGACTAAGTTTTTGTGTTCGTAATTTTTGACCATAGACACGGTGTCACAATTATTCAGCTTGAAAAGTCCTGCATTTTGATACCCATATTGCGTTACTGAATATTTTGAGCATATTTTACACGTGAAGAAATATTTTGACATTTTGGCCTTTTTTGTGGAATATTATATGCGCATATTTCACTGTTTTTAGGACATAAAATAATTTTCCCTGAATATGACGAAACGCGAACCAATCCCTATACATTTCTCCCAATATCAGCTGTTTCGTGTTTCGTGTTTTCATCTCATCCTGTTCGCGAGAATTTGAAAATCGGTGCGAAAAAACGTGAAAATGAAAAAATATTCGGTCCAGCTTCTTTCCCCAGTGTAAAGATTTTTTTTGAGAAATTCGTAATGAAACGAAAAGTTGAAAACCAATGAATTCACGTTCTGGGACATCCTGCCATCGGGTTTTGCTTCGGTTCCCCTCTCCTTCGCAAATGTAGATAAGTGTGAATGAAAGGGACTTCCGAGATTTTGGGGGGAAGAGCGGTGGCCAGCTAGGATTTTCGAGGGAGGAGGGGGGAATAAGATTTTCACAGGAAAAAAAGTTGAGAACTGAGGTATTTTCAAAAAATCGCCAATATTAGAGAACTATGTAAAAATATTAGGGGGCACGTGCCCCCCCCCCCGACGATACGTCACTGGAGAAGAGTAATTAATCCACAAAATTTGAAAAATCTAAAGACTGCATAATAATTCTTATTATCGCGTTACAAAAGAGTCCATTGTTTTCAAATGTATGACCTTTTTATTGTATCTGTCGATACTCTTAAATTGAAGCCTCTTCCGCCTCCCCTCCTAACCACCTTTTTATTTTCATAGCATTTGTCGTTAGATATGCTGCAGCTTTTTCACCTGGGTTCCAGAAATCATTTTAATAGTTATGTTCCCTCCCCCTAAACCATTCAGTCTCCACGAGGGAGGGGCTGCTTCCGGTTACTCTTGTTTTCCTCAAGTTCCAAATTCTTTACGAGATTCTAAAGTCAATTTTTTGGACAGGATAGCCAACCAAGCTCTGAATTGCTGATTTCGAATATTGCTTTAGATTTTTATCCGACCCCTTCCAAAGCACTGTCGTAATACGAATTCAGCTTCTCTGGCCAGGGTTGCCACTTTCTGGAAAACCGGGAAAAGTCAGGGAATTTGGTCAGTCAGGGAAAAGTCAGGGAATTTTCATTTAAGTCAGGGAAATTTTCTGAAAATAAGAAACGAGTTCGTATTTTATCAGAGTAAACTTTTTTTATTTGTATTGTAAAAAATTTCTGTGACTCTCCTCCCTGTGGGCTTTCTCGGAATCCAGTAAAAAAGGTCAGGGAAAATTAGAAAAGTTGGCCTGGAAAACCGGGAAAAGTCAGGGAAAACCAATCCTGAAAAAAAGTGGCAACCCTGCTGGCGAAAAATTGCACGAAGCATCGAAATAGTGATGATGTTGTGTCGCTGATTTCGAATATCACCGCCGATTTTTAATCTGGACCAAATTTAAGCTCCCGTGCTTTTTCAGTTGAGAAATTTTTACGACGTTATTTTCTATTAACAACACTTTGAATAAATAAAACTGTATTTTTACCCTATTCGGTGGCTTCAATGAGAAATGGTGGATTCCGAGTCAACCATTGCTTGCCCTACGCTCTTGCTACCTCATTGGTCGCACCAGAAGGGACAGGATCCAAAAATTATCCCTAAAATCGAATACAGCGGCCTCTAAAACCTATAAATCAATTTCAGAATTTTATTCTTTCAGCCCCCCCCCCCTCCTTCACAGTCGGCATGAAGTTACACAAAGAAAAAAAATCTATGAAGTCTTTAATTGACATTGCACCACGCTGCACCCTGTAGAGCGCGTTTTCATTTCCATCATTAAATGTGTACATCCCCTCTGCCACAGATTCATAAGCACAGGGTAGTAAAAGAGAAGTTTGTGGAGTGATTGACGATATTCGCCGCTCACGATATTCGAAAAAATTTTGACCCCCCGTGTAATTTGTATTTGAAGGGTCTGGAAAACTGGAAAAATTGGCCTGGAAAACCTGGAAAAGTCAGGGAAAATTATTTCCGAACAAGAATGGACGCCATGCACAACGACTTATTGGTAGGGCTGTCAAAAGTATGCTTTGCATATTTCTTCTCTGTGAAGCAAGTTGAGCATTTTCAAGATATCTTTGCGAAACATAAAATTCTGAATAAAATAAGCTCTATTCAAAATTGCATATTTTTTGCATATTTCGACATAATTGCACATATTTAGTGGTGCTGCTTTTTTTTTTTTTTTCTTCTTCTTCTTCTTCTTTCATTTTTGGAGACTATTTCGATCAGATTTTCTAAATTTTTGCGCATATCTTCAAATGTTCTCTACTTTTTCTTTACTTTACTGCACTGCATAAGTGGTAATTGGTAAATGTTAGAGAAAATGAAAGTTAACGGTTATGGCAACATTGTTTGCTGATGACAGCTCTGTTCGGTTTAGTTCTTTTGAGTTACTTTTTACACTCAGTCTACACTTCCTTCAGTGGTCTGGAGTAAAAAGTGTATACACCGATGTAGAAAGTGTAAAAAGTAATCCTAAACGAACAGTCCAGTTTCCCTAGTATGGAAAACTCGTTGAAACAATGTTGCCGTTGTAATCTGCTCACTTTCCTCTCTAAAGTGATACCCATATATCCATATTAGAGCAGCATATTTTAGCAAATTTCGACTTTTTAGGGAATACTTTTTGCATATTTAGCGACAAAAAAAGCATAAAATATGCGCATATTTCACCTGTTTTTAATGCATATTTTTGGCAGCCCTACTTACTGGTATTGTTGGATTCGTCTCTGACGGACGCGTCGAATAAATGTGGTAGGCTAGAGGACGCTATAAAACACCTCCTTATGTGCATGGGTTTCTAAACCTGGCTCCAAATACCTCGTATGTGTAAGTGATGAGTAAAAGTAATTTTGCACATACTAGGTGTCAAACGCGCCACCGACGATAAGTAGGTACCCAATGGAGTAAATCTAGAATAATTAGTCATTTAATATTATTGTTTTTAGAATACTTCTTGCCATTTCGTATGCATTAAGAACTACACCACTGTTATGTTCCTACCTTCCTGAATACAGACTTTTCAATGGGGTAGCAAGAGCCAAGAGAAGTCAATATTCAGTGTTTTAACTACTTGTGAAGAAGAGCAGAAAATTGGTAATTTACTTACTGTGAAGCGAATTGAAAATTTGGATTATTTATGCGAAGGACTTCTCTTTGTGTAGTTGATAGACGATGGTTATAATCAAATATTACCCATAATTACACCTCGTCAAAGTAGCTGCATAAAAATTACTTGCCGATTCCCCCCCTGAAAGTATCTCGGCTGGTGTACCAAAATTTCTTATGTCCATCTTTGCCCGATTTTAGCCCGCCTTCCCTGAAAAAGTAGTCACGCTACGGGCGTGGTGTGTATCCAACTTAATTTTTCCTTTAAAATGATACCCATATCGTATTTGCATTTTAGCGCATTCGTAGCAAATTGGAGCGGAAGGGAGAAGGTCATTTGAAAGTCATTTATTTTCAAAATTCGATTTTGTTGCACACCCTGGTAGACGAAAATGAAATCATAGTATGAGCGCATATTCCGCTCTTTTGCAGAGCATATTTTGGACGTCCTACTTATTATCTTCCAAAAAGATAATTAAACTCGAACTAGATGTTCGCTATATTTTCAAACTTTGAAGACTTGTAGCCCCTGCAATTTCGAGTATAGGCTATACTGGTTCATAACGTTGTTTGCTCCCCTCTCGCTCAGTACTATCATTTCCTACCAGCTCGGCGTGCTAAGTTGAAACACCTTGTGTAAATAAGGATCATCCTATTCGGCATGTCTACAGCATCATCGTGCTTACTACATTTTCCTCTCCGCATCTCGGAACATCACCTACATATTTTCCGCTCAATTCTCTCAATTCTCGACAGTATTCTTTGTAAAAACGATGAGTCCTGGTGGAAATTACATAAACAGATTAATTCGCTGTTATTATACTACCTAATTTTCGCTGACACAGAGAGAGCAATTGACTCACCTACCCAAGAAACTCTAATTCCGTTTTCTCTCTCTCTCTCCATCTCTCGTTTTTTTCTTCTTTCTTTTACTTTCTTCCTTCTTCATGAACAGCGTTAATCCAATTAAAGGAATGAAGTCGTTAACTTTTACGACAATTATTTTAGTAAAATAGAAAGGGGGGAAAAAAAAAGGAAAAGAACGAAACCGGCGCTCGTAAATCTCCGGCGATAATTTTAATTTTCTCCCGAATTTCGGATCATTTATCCGAAATTCGAGTTAATTTTTAAAACAAACGTATTAAAGCGAAGGACGGCGGAGAAGTAGCGAAGAAAAAAAAATTCTATTCCGAAAAGGAATTAATATGCTATTTTGCCGGCACCGTTTTTCTCGCTCCCACCCCTCGCCACCGCGCGAATCTCCGCTACAATAGACCAGAATTTACGGACCAAGTTTGAAAAAAAAAAATGTCGGACGCGGCGCGGGCGTCGGCGTAATTTCGCGGTTTAAAAGTTTTACTAAAAGTTGTTATTAAAAAACTTATAATACGAGGAGGCTGCCTGAGAGTTTAAGGTAAGGGTCGTTTGATATTCAGATATATACTTATTCGGTATTTATAGAAAATACGGCGTTCCTCATTTTCCATATTTGAAAATTCCCGGCCCCCGATGTTTATACTGAACTTGGAAGCGAAAACGCGGCGGAATTAAATTTGTTACCTACCGACTTTTATCAGCGCCGCGGCCTCCTAACACGGGGAATTAATTTCGTGTTTTGATGAAAACTTACAATTAAAGGAAATTACACTCCGCCTGCACTCGAGTGTGTACTTGGCTCGAAACAGCGCGCCAGCGTCTGTGCGAAAACCCGACGAGAAAGAAAAACTTTTTCGCACTTCGTACCATGGCTCACGTGTAACGAACTTTTCGCCGTGAAAAAGCTTTTCGCGATTTATTTATTGCATGTGCGGCGAAAGCTCGTACATGTAAACGGTTTGAGTGGCGGACGTTGATTTCCTCTCACGGATATAATTCAATTATATTCGAGTGCGAGAGATATATATTTATTTCTGCAGCACTCGGTAGACTTCTCCTTGGCTCCTCACATCTGTAAGGTTTCTCTCTTCTCTCGCCGAAACCTATTTCTTATGTAATATTTTAACGAGTATCAGAAATTAATTACATCGTCGAAATGAGAGAGAGCATAGGTGTACTCGTCTTCGGCGTACGATTAATTGTACAACTTCTTCGTTAATTAATATTAATATTGTTGTCGTCTCTCTGCCACGTGTGGTTGGCTGAAACGACGGAATCGATACACCCTTAGTGTTCTAGTTCTTGGTGGAAAAACCCACTTCACCTCAGCTCGTCAAGCTCCGAGTTGCACCCTGCTCGTTGATTTATTAGTTTCGAAAGGTCGTTAATTATACTCGACGAGGATATAGAATGCATTTTTTCACCGTTTTTAATTCGGGAAACCCGATAGTACCGAGTTCGCCTCTGTCGTGATTTTTGAACCCTGTAACCTTTCTAACCTCCGTTTACCCATTGAGTCGATAGAATTCCGTCTGTGGTTGGTCTGATGGACGAATGTCGATATTAATAGCCGAGTAGATTTGCCGAGTCGAATCGAACAACAGGTGGCATTTCGATATTTTTCTCTTCAGTCGAAGATGTGAAACGTCGGGGTGCATCGCATTCGAGTCGAAGAGTTGAATAGCTTTGGGTGTCACCGGTGCCATTCGCCCGCGTGATGTCTGCGCACTGAGCATCATCTAAGCTCGCAGTGTATAAATCAAACACCCTATTAAATTGGTGGATTTTTAACCCTTGCCTTCGTTATTGTACTCGGTAACCTATAAATCTCCGACCTTCTGAAGCGTTCGAAAGGTTCGATATTTTGACATGATAGATTGATATTCGGATAACGATTTGTACTAATTTTCTCGGTGATCACTGTCCGATTGTAAAGCGGTACTCGTGTTCGTTTGACTGAGAAAATTCGTTCTCCGTTCATGTGTTTTTTTGTAAACATCGAGCACCAGGGGAATGAAACCAGGCCCGGCGCTAGGCACGGGCAAAGAAAGCCCTTGCCCGGGGCACCCAATTTGTAGGGGCGTCATTACATCAGTCACCATGGTATTATGGCCCATTCAAAAAAAAAAAAAAAAAAAGTAAATGTAAATAGTCTCGTATCTTATGCACTGTTCAACAAGAACGAAAGAATGGCGAATGGGCGTACCGCGAAGGTGTGATTGGTGCCTCGTTTCTTTTACCAGGGGCGGCAAATGGTCCCCATTTCCGGGGGCGACAAAATCTCTAGTACCGGGCCTGAAAATGAAACACAAATGGTGGAAACCACAGTGAGTGTTTTTGGCTCTGGGATTTTGGACTTCGGGTCTGGAATACATGTGTGACAGTATGAGTTCTCTTGATAAGACGTAATTTTGGGTAATTCTGATAACGCTCAAGAAGGGGAGTTACCAGTGTTCCCACAGGCGAGATGCGATCTTGAAATACATGGTCATTATTTCTGGTCAAGTTAAAAACGTCTGCTGAACAATTATAAAAGAAATGGTAAATTTTAGGTCCCTAATTTTGGGGTGCATGGCTTCGTTATGTTGGGAAACACTGCAGACAGTATTCGCTACAGCGATTAAGTCATTTCTCTGGCTCGTGCCTCAATCTCACGGGCAGGTAATTCACCCTCGTCTCCCAACAGTTGATGCAATAATAGATTCTAGCCACCATCTACACATATTAGCTATGTCTTTCCCGCCATGCAGACAGGATCTTGTAGGGATGACCCTGGACGCTTGGCAGTGGCACATTCGTCGTTAGGCTACCCTCGCGAGAATCATTTGCAGGGTTGCCAGATGTGGTCCTTTTTACATTTTTATGTCTTTACTTTGGCACACAAACCGGAAGAACGTTACTTTCACGCGCCACGTTAATAATAACCAGGGGGCTTCGGCCCCTGGTCGCTTTGCGGCCCAACCCCCGCCGTCACTCGCTTCGCTCGTACCAGCCTGCAGTATTTCGCAAGCTGGAAAAGTATAACTACTATTTAAAAAAGAAAATTTCAGCCAGTTCCTAGGCTCACCACGAGGTGGTAACTGCCATAAGCCTGCAAGAAGAGGGTAGCCTCTCTTAATGCCTGTCTGATAGAGAAGATTCAGACTTGTAATGTTAATTGTTTACATGAATACTAGGATAAGGTACTGTTGTAAAATACTACACCCTGTAAAACACCATCTTACAGTTCTAACGAATATTTTTATTTAATAACAGGTTTTCTCTCAGTTATACTCACTATCAGTGTATGACGTCATCAGGATCGGATTTAATATGCTCGCGCCTCTAGGCAAAATAAAAATTAGCGCTTCCTTAAATTTTTGTTCACCCCATCATAAATTTTTGTTCATAAGAGTTGTCCCCAAAATCTAGCGCCCCCCATAATCTAGCGCCCTATGCACGTGCCTAATGTTGCCTATATTATGTAAATACGGCCCTGGACGTCATAGTAACATAAGTGTATCTTACCCTACATAAAAAAATGTCCATGGAAATTACATGGAAACGACACGGCGCTACACCATCCAAAAGCTCTCTCCTCCACCAAGGACCCCCTCCCCGGCGTGGGCTACCCTCTCCCATTCCCCACCACAGCTGTCCTCCATCACAGTCACTTTCCATCCTCGCCCACCGCGACGCCCTTCCTCACTGTGGCCGTCCTCCCTCTCCAGGAGTGCGCACCTCCACGGAGAAGCCCTCCCTGGGGGTAGGGTACCTCTGGTGAAACGAGAGATTAAAGTATAGAGAGAAGGCCACCAGGAATTTATCCTCACGGAAGGGAAAGAGGAGGTGGCTATTACTGTTTAGTGTATAGAGAGCCCTCTCACGCCACAACTCCTCCTCGTCCTTCACCGCGACCCTCCTTTCCCCAAGCTCCCTCCTCCACCATGAACCCCATCCCAATAGTAGGCTACCCCTGGACAAATGAGAAATTCAGGGGCAGGGTAGGCAACCGCAGTGGATTTTTTTTCTCCCGGAGGCGGTGGCAGCGGAAGATTTTACTTGCTTCACTGCGACCTTCCTCCCTCAATTTCCCACTTCCACCATAAACCCCCTCTCAAGAGTAGGCTACCCTTGGACAATGAGCAATTAAGGGGCAGGGTAGGCAACCCGAAGTGAGTTTTTACTCGTGAACAACTGTGTTAGTCATATGCATGAATACTTGTCTATGTTATAGTTTGAAGGCGCAATTTTTCCAAATGTTTTTTCGATGGTACTGGTATTTTAAAATAGTGTTGGTAAATGCATCAGACACGCGTTCTATTCCCCCGCCGTTTCCCTATCTCTTTTCCATCCCTTGCAATTCGTATGTTTACGAACGTTTAATATTATCCTCTCCATAATTGATTCATGACAAAAAAAAAATACATTTTGAGATTTTCCCTACCCTGCTGAGAACATGCTCTTCTATCGAAAGTACATTTTTGTATAAATCATCTAATTGTTATGCCTGGTCAGTTTCTGCGTAGCACAATACAAGCGTCTCACAAATGTCTTTTGTCTCCTGCATTCCTATACGTCAGGTACGACCTTTTAAAAACCACATTCTTCTTCCTATACTCATGACTCACTCTCCTTCCTCTTCCTTAGTCGACCAGATAGGACATCGAAGGACATCGATCAGATATAATTTAGAGTTACTATTGAGCACCAGTTTATAGGTATTTAGCACTCACAAGATTTGTTTCTTCTAACGATTGTTTTTACACGCTTTTCTGTTTTCTCGACTTCGTATGTTCTCATTCAGCTCTGGACTCCACGGTTTTCTCTCGTACAAACTGCTGAAAAATCTGCACTGTCATAATAAGAGAACTCTGCGAGAGAAGTGCCAGGGGCACGGAAGGCGGTTACCCCGATCACATGTTGAATATTCTATAGTTCCGGGGACCTGAAACGAGAACATCTCAAATAGAAAACTAAGCCATCTCTCTGTACGCCTATGGTCCCTTAGGTTCCCTCTTACAAATAGTTACTTCCGCCATTAGGCGCGGTCTCTACGTGGTACCATGCACAGGAAAACACATTCTATTTTTTTCTAATTTGCGCTCCACCCGAGTCCTGGAATCCGCCCTTTCGAGCATTACTTCGGAGACGTCGGAGATGCTGTTAGGGCTGTCTTGGCCCTCTTCCCTTCTGGCCGAAAAACTGGCCTAGGTCGAAAATTTTGCGAGTTGCTACGTGCGCTCGAACCCCCGGGCCCTTCGGATTCCAAGACCAACGCGCTATCCACTCGGCCAACCAGCAGAACGAAACTAAAAATAACTCATTTATTTGACGGGAAAAAGAAGAAGATGCGGTAGCGGTCGCGCAGACTTCGACGGCACACCGAAGGGTTGCGCGCAAGGAAAATTTCGTGAACACGCGGTTGGTTCACGGTCGCAATTTGCCCAGATTTGCGAAACTCGTCAGGTCGTGGATACATTGAATTAAGAACTGCACTGCCGCTTGCAGTGAGATGGGTGGGAAAAGGTCCACACCATGAACTTTCACGAGAAACTTTAGATCCAAAAAAAAAAAAAAAGAAAAGGAAAAAGAAAAACTAGTACAAGAAAAAACAAGAAAAAGGAAAAATATAGCTATCAAAGCGTAAGCAAAAAGTAACGAGAGAAGAAAAAGTAAATTCACAAGTGAAGTGACCACCGGCTCATCGGCCGCATTAGCAGCCGATGTTGGCAGTGCGGGAGGGGGTAGAGGGAGGAAAACTAGAGTTTTCATGCAAGAAGAGGTCATCGTTGTCTGAGGAGCGCAGGGGATGGTTGGAAGGAAGGAGAGGGGAGATGGAAAAGTGGAAAAAATGGTTCGCGGTAACGGTAACGAGGAGAGGACATACGAATGCTTGCGGAGCTCTGGGAAGTTGAATTTTGATACGTATTCGTGTGTTTTCACGCCATACTATTTCGATTACTCAGTTTTAGGATAAAGGAGAAAGGTGCGAGTAAACCTTTGAAAACTGACCACTCTTGGTAGAATCTTGAAACTTCATCATCAAGAAAGGAAGGCATATATTGCATTACATGCAGCAGTGTAACCAAGAGGTGGAAGGGCCCAGCGGTCTGGACCCTTCCCGAATTCGTCAAATAGTGTTTATCTACTTTAGCATTCTCTCTAACACCTTCTTTCCCTTTGGTCAAGACCAGATCCCCTTTGAACGCTAGGCTAGTTACGCTATACGATTTCAAATGTGAAACTCATTTTATTCATTTGCTATGGTCTTTTGAAAAATGCTTCAATTTACTCATCATTCTTTCCTGAAAGGCCGGGTCGTCTACAAAAATGCGCAATATTGCTTTTTCTGTTCTCTGAATTTGATTTCGTTGTCATGTCGCAACATTCTAGCATAAAAATTTCATTCATCCCATATAAAGGTGCTAGAATTGGTACTTGCGACTTTATGGTTTAGATATGACGAGTCCAATCCTGGAGGTACTTTTTTTGGGACTCCCCAATCACACGCTACAGTTCATCGCCTTGCTTACAAACCTCTTAACTTACAATACTTACTACATATTGACAGAACTCAGTACTTATTGCTTGTAGTTTAAGTACTGAACCTTAAACTTATTTTCTAACTAAAGATTGACGTTCCATACTTTTATTTAACCCAACTCAACTTGACTTTTGCTGTGTTTAACTTGTTACATTTGAACTAATAACTAAGGATAACCTCTTTTAACTAAAATACATCTTCTATCTGATGATGAAAACCAACTTAAATGTCTTTCTCCATCCGGTGTCCTCTGGTCGTGATCGGGATTTGGATCATTGGATGTCACGTCCGGTGGTTGATTGGCAAGACAAGCTTCTTTGCACTGGCCTGGCCCGTGTGTCTATAGGTATTATGTGCCGCTTGACAGACCCGATCTCAGTACTTTCTGGCTCCTGCCGCTTTCGGATTCATTATTGCGCAGCCTTGCTGACGCGTTGGGCTGACACGTGCCAATGCTTCGTTAGCGAAGACAGGAAATGGCTTGCCTCCCCGACCCAGAAGTTTGGGCAGGGGACAAGGCCATTCTTCCAACATTAGGGTGTTCCTAAGCCGATCCCGGGCAGTTTCATGCTTAGGACAACCCCACACAATATGTAGAGTGTCTTCAGTCTCCCCGGTGTCGCACCTCAGACAGACTGGACTCTCCCTTTTCTTGATTCTCTTCAAGTATATCCCTATATCTCCGTGCTCAATCAAAACCTGAGTCACGCACTTGTTTACGTCGATTTTCCAGTCTTTCCCTATTGTTAGGTACGAATCTTCTGGTCTTCTCAGCTACTGACTGCTCCCATGCTGCCTGCTACTGGTCTAGGGCTTGTTCCTTCAGCCTTCTCTTCTTCTGTTCTAGGCTGCCGGTAATTCGGCGGGCAGCAGAGCATACTGTCTCGAACAGTTTATGTCCAGCTTTACTGGCAGTACCCCCGCGATGACATGGCACGAGTCGTGACTCGCTCCGCTGTACGCGCAAGGGTACTGTCACATGCCACTTCCCCCGTCCTCCTATTAAGCTAAACCAAGCAACTTACTACTTCGAGGCAATCCCATTATCACCATCATATTCCCATTGACTCACCCGATGACATATTGCAGTCGACGATGTTCGGACACCCTATAGACGCGGTAATAGCACCGGCTCTGACATTCGAGATATACATCGCATCGGAAGTGTAATTTATCGCCCGACTTAACGAAAGTCAATAAATACCCGCGCTTTATTACGTCTGTGTGGCGCTGTGTACAAATGGCGAAATGGCCCTTCGTCCTTTCATCGCATTTTTTTACATCCCTCGCCTGGTGCCGCGGCGGGCAAGCGACAAAGTCCTAAAAATTCGTTTTACCCGTTTCTGTACGATCAGTTTCAAATTGGTACACGAGAATTGAGTCGAGTCGAGTGGAATCGAATCGAATCGAATAGAATCGAGTCGAGTCGGGCCGAAGGAAACGGTCTTTATGAAGGGGATTATCGCTCTTATTACTTACCGTCCCCGAAATGACGATTTCAGACAGGAAGTTATTTTCGAAATGAGTATTCCGGAAACGATTCGCCCTATTTCATCCGCTGTTTAGTCAGGCAGGAGCTCGGTCGACGTCCCTTTTTGCTTTCTCTTTTTTCGCTCGAAATGGAATACAACAGACAGTGTATCAGCTATTGCTGTACAACGTCGGATTATTTACACAGCAGAACAAAACAGAAATGAAATGAATGATAGGTGATGAAATTAGACGTACGACTTAAATGACGCTTGTACTGAGTACATTATGCGTGCTACTGATACGAGTGCATAAAACCGAATGATTACCTCTGAAAAACTGGAGGCGAGCCATTTTCTAAGTTCGTTCGCAACAGCGACCATGGCTCTGCAGTATTGTAGAGCGAAACCCCACGAACGACTTTGCCGGCTTTGGAGCAGGGGCGAACTAACCACGGAGTGATGTTCGCCTCATCCAATAACGCAGAGCCGAGGATATTCAATTCAGCTCGCTCCAACGTGCTCTCGAAACTATTTCTGTTGTCAATCGAAGAGAAGAGAATCGAATTTCTCTCCAACACGTGTTCCTCTGCTGTCTGCTAAAAAAATGCTTCAACTATTCAACCAATTTGTGCATATTTTTTCTCAAAGGCTTAAAACATTGTCTGCGAAACGATTTTCAATTGAATACTTTTGTCGACAGACCGAAGAGACATTTTTCTCGCAGCCTTGACGACTCGACAACGGCATCAGTTACTTTTTCTAATCCTTTGTGGGAAGAAATTCCTTTCGAAGCACCTATTATCATTGGAATACAAAAAATTCAGCACGATACTTTCCGATGGAGAACACATTCATAATGTTTTGTAATCTGGAAAATTCTTTATGACCGACTTTTTCATCGTCGAAAATGGAGAACGCTTCTTCAGGAGCGTCAACTTTTTGTTCTCGTTTTCGTGTAAATGAATAATTCAACTTTACGTATTTCGAATACGCGTTCGCAGGTTTTTAATTACTTTCGAATAGAGAAACATGGAGTTGTGTATAAATATTTGTTACGAAGAGACGGTTTAGCTGCAGATGAGATGACTGTTCACTCAATTTTTCAAATATATAGCGGTAATACTTGATGGGGTGATTCAAATTTTAAACTCCAGTCGTAAGTTGTCAACCGAGAAATTATTGGCCTGGTCCACACAGAGGGCTACTGAAGTCCATAAATCGGAATACATCTGAAATTTTCCTTCTTCGGTATCGATTTCTAAGGGAACAGTCAAGGATAAAGCACAAACATTTTTCGGAGATTCATTCAAATTCGTGCAATTATATGCAACATAGGTTCCCGATGCACTTGAATATTCAAGATATAGCTCAGTTTTCAGAACTGACACGGAATTCGACACACTCTGATCCAAAATCAACCATCAACCAATCAGTGACCTTTCTTAGCGGTTGTACACTACAGGGCCAGTAACTACTATATAGCGGGTGTAGGGAATGCTACACGTGGTAGCACCAGGGAAATTATTGGTACGAGTATATAATTGAAGGTATGCATAAAGTGAAGCTTCAGCTTTCAGTTCTCATAAGTGAAGTGCAAACTGCAGAGTGTATGCATAAAAAAGTGAAGAGGAAGCTTGTGCTCAGGAGTGAGAGCGTTTGCTTCGGGAAAAAGGTTTCTTTTTGAGTTGTATGCTTAAAGAGGAGTGTTAACTTCAAAAGTGAAGCTTTCGCTCGCGAAAAAATGCATCTAGTCCCGAGTAGACTTCTTTTCGAAAAACACATGCAGTTATCATTCATCTTCGAGAAGATTCCTTTGATTTCCGAAGATAATTTCCGAGGAAGTTCATCAAAAATATTAAGGTAAAATTTCCGATAATTTTCAAAGAATTTCATCGGACATCATCGAGAAAAATCACCTATAATTTCAGAACATTTTTTTTTGATAATTTTAAGGAAAATCACCAACGATACCACAGGAGTTTATTGGAAATCATCGAGAAATATCTCTGATGATTCTTAAAACATTTCTTCGGAAGAAAGGTTCGATGATTTCCTGAGATTTTCATCGGGAATTTTTGGGATAAATTACCTATGATTTCCGAAGAATTTCATCAGAAATGTTCGGGGAAAACTCCGATGATTTCCGAGGAATTTTATCCCAAATCTTTGAGAACAATCTCTGAGAATTTCCGGAGAATTTCATCGGAAATCCTTAAAGAAAATTTCCAGTGTTTTTCGAAGAATTTATTCAAAAATCTTTCGATAATTTTTACAGAATTTTATCAAAAATATTTTGGAAATATCCGATGGTTTTTGAAGAATTTTATCGGAAATCATCAGCAAAAATTTCTGATGATTTTCAAAGAATAATTACGTTGGAAATCTTGGGGAAGAATCTCCGATGATTTTAAACGAATTTCATCGAAAATTTTTGGGGAAAAAATTCTGAAAATTTCCGAAGAATCATATTGGAAATCTTTCCAAAGAATTTCCAATGTGTTCCAAAAAAGTGTATTATAATTCTTCGAGAAAATTTCCCAATAATTTTTGAATAGGAAACATTCCGGAAACTTTTGAAAAATTTTATCGAAAATCTTTGGGAAAAATCTCCAACGATTTTTAGGGAATTTCATCGGAAACTTTTGGAAAAAAATTTCGGTAATTAACGAAGAATCCCATCGGAAGTCTGTAGAAAAAATTCTTAATGTCTTCCAAAAAATTTCATCAACATTCGTCGAGAAAATTTTCTGATATTTTTTGAAGAATTTTATAGGAAATATTCGAGGGGAAAACTCCGATGGTTTCTGAAGAATTTTATCAAAAAATCTTCAGAAAAAATGTTCGATGATCTTGTAAGAAAAAAATTCCGATTCCCGAAGAATTGAGACTATTTCCCACTCGTGCGATAGAATCAGCGGTTTTCCCCGAAGATTTTTCATAAAATTTTTCGGAAATCGTTGGAAATTTTTCTGAAGATATTCTCCGAAAATTAGTGGAGAATATTTTCGAAGTTTTCCAGTGACATTTTTTTGAAATTATCGGAAATTTTCTCAAATCATTTTCGATAAAATTCTTCGAAATTTTGGACTGATTTCCGAAGAATTTCATCAGAAATCTTCGGGAAACATCTATGATTCCATCGCTTGAGTGGAAAATAGTCTCAATTCTTCGGAAATTATTGGAAATTTTTTCCCAAAAATTTCCGATGAAGTCCTTTAAAAATAATTGGAGATTCTTCTCGAAGATTTTCGATAAAATTCTTCCAAAAACCATCGGAGTTTTCCCCCAAATATTTCCGATGAAATTCTTCATAAATTATCGAAAATTTTTTTTGAAGATTTTTGAAGAAATTCTTTGGAAAACATTGGACATTTTTCCTGAAGATTTCCAATCAAATTCTCCGGAAAAGATTTCCGAAAGAATTCTCCTGAAATCATCGGAGATTTTCCTAAGTGATTTCCGATGAAATTCTGCGGAAATTATCGGAGATTTTCCCCGAAAATTATTTCATTGTTTTGTATGTTTGGTGCGTTTCCACCTGTACAGCACCGCCATCTTTATCTCCGCTTTTTTGAATGATTTTCGATTTAGAAGTTCCTTGGACTTATACGTCGGCTGGTAACAACTTGAACAAACGTTGTTATCTTTGAAGCACTCGCTTCTTTTTGTGGAGTGTTCGCTTTGAAGAGAAAGAGAAAGCTTATGCATACAGATTGTAGCAAAACCTTAAACTTCTATCTTTCCCTTCGGAGCGACAGCTTTCACTCCGCTCTTTTTCTTCGACGTTAAAGCTTAATTTTTATGCATACGGCTGAATGATACGATAAAAAATCGTTATTGTATAAAATCAGCGAAGTTTTTTCGCTACACATGGGATTATGAAAAGTGGCCGGCCCTGGTACACTAGTACACCCATAGTTAACTATGTATTTACTAACTACAATAAACTTAATTGCTCCGCTAGACCCAAAACTGGACGAAGGTCCCCTGCAGCCTCCCCCATTGGTTCCTGTCTTAAGAGATTCGATGGAAAAATTTGTGTCCCAGAAAATTGTCGAGATCATCCGTCCAAGCCTTTTGCCTTCCCTTTTTTCTAGTCCTGTGCGTTAGATACCCAAAGGTTATTTTGTATGTCCATCTATTATCTGTCATCCTACTCACGTGTCCCGCCCATTTCCATTTGTTTCTCCTGATCCAGTGTACACAATGGAGGTTGTGCTTAATCTAGATTTTATCATTTTTATTCGAATTCTATCTGATTTTTTGATATTCAGCATCGAACTTTCTAAAGAATTTTGTGTGGTTTCCTATTTTTTCACTTTCTTTTGGTCATGGTCCAGGTTTGAGATTCGTAGGTTAGCGTGTGTAGGACACATAAGTTGAACATTTGACTTTTGCGATAGTTTTGGAAAGGTGCTTTGAATATGTTTTTGAGCGTCCAGTATTTTTTACATGTGAGTGTAATACGCCTGTTAACCTCTTATTCAGTACTGTCGTCGAAGGAAATCAACTGACCGAGAGAAATTATTGTTTCTGATGTTTTTTCTGTTGTTTGATTCTCAATTTTACTTCTTTTTTGTATCCCTTGTTGAAATTTTTGTTTTTGTTGTGTTTATTCATTTGTAATCCCGTTTAAGAAATTGGAATCTAAATTATTCTCCAATACTGAAAAATAGAATTTTTCTGTTGTTTGATTCTGAATTTTATTTCTTTTTTGTATCCCTTGTTGAAATTTTTGTTTTTGTCGTGTTTATTCATTTGTAATCCCGTTTTGAGAAGCGTTTAAGAAATTGGAATCTAAATTATTCTCTAATACTGGAAAATAGAATAGTTATCTTCCTTTGAACTCATAAAATATAATGGAAGCCCAAATTCCCTAATCGTGTCCCATGTTCGACCTCGTATTCGCCCGTGCTGACCTGGAGGAACACTGAACATTAACTGCGGAATGGGCGTAGTTTAATCCAAGGTATCCAAAATATTGGACTGTTTTAGGAAAGTGGAGGAAAAAGATTCTCCTGATCTATTCTGTTCCTCAAGTGTTTACTATCATTATCTTCTTTTTATACTAATGCAACATTATTGTTTGTTTCTAGGTGAGTACTCTTTGTTGTCTATATGCAAATTTTGGAAGAAACTCTGGATTTGGCGGACATACGTGATATCTGGCTGCTTCTTGTATACTTTATCAGCTCATTCGGATTGTATTGCGGAGCACAACTAATCCTGCAGACTGGGATTTGCGGTTGAGGTATCGTTGAGCGTTATATCAAAATGTAAAGTTTCATATTAACCATATCTAACCAGACACCTCTGCAGTATCTTGCGGCGTCAATTTCAATTTTCTGTGCGTGTTAGTAAGACTCGAGTTACTGTTGAACCGACATAGAGGGATGAGTACAGTCTCTCACTTCAGTTCGTAATTCGAACAAAAATTTTCAGCAATCCGGCCGCGTTTCCGTTCACAGAATGCGGATGAAACCCTGTGGGAAACTTACGTGGATGCATTTAGGATATGCACAGCTTTGCTACAATCAAACAAAATAGAATGCGAGTACGAATGTTGCTATACGTACACCTACATTTTATACGTACAGTCTACGGTAATCAACATCGAGATTTATTCACTCAAATGCTCCACACGCGTATAAATGCGCGCTAATAAAAGTGCGCCAACTTTGCCCGCAGTCGTCGCGCACAAAGGTGAAAATATGAGCTTCGGCAGTTCAGCTCCCCAGCTTTAAATCCGAACCAAATGCTTATCAGATTACCGAGCGCATCGCGAATTTAATTTACTCCCCCAGGATTTTAACGCGCAGGGGATCTCAAACTTTGGTTTCGTGTTGAAGGTGTGTATAGATTTACTAACGACTAAACCTGACGCTGGCAGGATAGCAAAGTCATATTTTCTTGTTTTTGGTTCTAGTCTACCAAAGTCCGATGTCCGGGTGTTAAACAGCAGAGGTAGTGTCCCTCATATCACGGAGTAAACGTTATTAGTTGTTCACACGTGCATTTCTGAACACCAGTTGAACCTTGAGCTGTGCACCCTGTTCAGGTAGAACTTTTCTGGATTCAATTATCCAAGATTGCTCACTCAAGGTCTCATGTATATACTATACAGCTCGCCTGACACTCTTGCGTATATGTATAAGCAAGATCATTCAAAATGAACTTATCGATTGCTGTCGTATCGAAATACTTGATAGAATGCTAGGTAAAGTTTCTGCGGCAAAATTTTATTCCGTTATGTACGACGAATCTACAGACTTCCCAATACACAATCACTTACCCTAGTTACCCGCAGAAAAGTTACCCATTTGCAACCCTCACGTTACCCTCAGACTACCCAGAAACCCGTCAATGACCCTTGGTTCCCTTTTGATTGCTTGGGTAACTGGCGGGATTTAGTTACCCGCTAGTTGCCTGCGGAAAAGTTACCCATTTGCAACCCTCGGTTACCCTCAAATTATCCAGAAACCTGTCAGTAACCCTTGGTTTTCCTCTAGTTACCTGGGTAACTGGCGGGGTTTTGCGCATCGTTTTTTTTTGTTTTTTTTTTTAGTAAATCTCAACTGTTTCTTAGCCTTCGTTATGTCGACCTATATTGCAGAAATAATCTGTTACATATTAGATAAGACTTTGTTACATTTGTAGATGCGTTTGGTGAGTTAAGAACGGAGAGGAATTTGAAAAGAAAATTGGGACAACTGTTCAGAGTCTGGAAGAGAAAGTAAAGGCAGCAAAGAAGAGAAGCAATCTGAAGAATTGTCGCTGACTGAAGATGCAATTGGCGAACTCGTTCTTAAAGAGATAAAAGGAATGAAACTTGTATTAGAAAATTGTGTTGGCTTGGCACAGATGGATGTTCTGTCATGACTGGAAATAATTCGGGCCCAGTGAAGAAGTAATCAGAAGCTGTAAATGCACTCATGAAGCCCTATTTTTCACATGAATTAGACATTAGTATTTCTCAGTCTTCCAGCATACCTGTAATTAAAAAAGTTGTTGACGTGATAAATGGAGTGACATACTATTTTCAAGCCAGAAAAGCAAAACACTCCAGTTTTCTGGTAAAAAATTAGTAACTCTCTGCGAAACTCGATTGACAGAGAGGCATGATGCTGTACTTCAATTTACAGCAGATCTACCAGAAATCATTGAAGTGTTGGAAGAAGTGAGCGAATGGGAAGGAAACTGTGTTTAAGGCATCTTGTCTTGTTGCTGCGCTCTCCCCTCCTGAGTTTCTTATTGTACTATTCTGTCTCGGGGACATTCTTGCCTGGATCCTGGATGCAGTCGCTGAGTGTGCTTCTACAGAGTAAGACTCTTGATTTGGTCAAAGCATCTGAGCTAACAAAATCACTCACTATGGCTTTGGATATTCGACGGGAAGAAGTGTTTACCCACTTTCATGAAATATTCAATAAAGCAAAGGAAATCGCAGATAAGATTGGACTAGATATTAAAAAACCGAATCTGTCCTCAACAGACCCTTCGAGAAAACCATGCAATAGACGATTGTGAAAGTTATTATAGAGTTTCAGTGTATATCCCTCTTCTGGATTCCATATCACGGTTTTCAGAAGTGCTTGAAGCTTTTCAAAAAGGATATCATACATTTAAAGCAAGTTCATCTTTCGCAATACACGGACTGTCTCCTGAAAAGTTTTGAACACTTACAGCGTTACAGCAGATAGCATGTGAACAATGATAAATATAACTATTAGAAGAAGAGCTGACTCATTGGCAGCAGAAGTGGATATTGCAAAAGAATGAACATTCTGATCTTCCAGATACTGCCATTGATATTCTGAATAAAGGTTACTCTACTATTTATCCTGGGATTTAAGTCCTCTTGAAAATTCTAGCGACTCGCCAAGTAACTATATAATGCCTCAGTCAAACGTTTTTTTGCATCTCTTTGACGACTAGTTACATGGTTCTTTGTATGTTGTACAGAGTTCAGTAACAATTTTCATGTTCAGTGGCATAGCTGGCCTAGTATTTGTGAGAGGAGGATCTGACTGTGACCAAAGAGGGATGATGTTGGAAGGGAGCTAAAATTAGAAAAACCACTATTTAGCGAAGTCGCAAAGGGTGCAGGAGGGTCCAGAGTACCTGAACCCCCTTCTGGCAACACCACTGTTCATGTTAGTCCCGATTCTTATGAAAGTATTGTGGCGAAGAACACTCCCGAACATTTGAGATAAGTGAAGAAAGATCGACACGCTTCGAGCAGCAGAATAGAAATTCGATAACAAGAGCAATAAGGAGGCCGGGGTATATAAAGGCCGCTGGCCGACGCCGTATGGTCTAGTTTTGTATGCGATAAATTGTGCGTATTCAAGCAATTTAGCTACTGTTTTATGTGCTGTATTAGTGTGTTTAATTAAAAGATCTTTTTACGTGTTTTCGTGCGTTTTTTGGTGCGAATAACATTACATTGGTGTCAGATGGGGGATTTGACAGTACACATCATGAAGATCTCATTCGGACATTCGTTTGGACGTTTGTGTTCTATGGATTCGGCGTTTTGCGTTGAAGAAGTGAGCGTCATCAAAACTTTCCATCCATGATGGCTCCAAAAAAGTTGTTCGAACTTTCGCAGAAAGAGCTTCGGGAGGAATTGAAGAACCGTGACCTATCGCCATTGGATTTGAAAGCGGAACTGGTCCGGCGGCTGGAAACCTTCCTGAGAGGTGAAGGTCAGGACCCAGAAACTTTTGTTTTCAATGTGGAACCATTGTAACCAGAAGACAAAGGGTCGACAACGGCTGCTGCTCTCCAGTACATTATGAACATGCTGAGCGACCACTGCATCAGCTAACAGAGGATTGCAGGGAATTTGTCTGGACAGATAAGTGCACAGAAGCCCTTGAGAAGTTGAAGAAGCTGTTGTGTACAGCTCCAGTCTTGGCTATCCCAAAGCCAGAGCAGCCGTTTATTGTGGACACCCAGCGATACAGACATTGGAGGTATACTTGCCCAGCTGGGAATGAGCGCGTTATTGTTTACTACAGCAAGGCTCTTTCACGGCCTGAGTGGAACTACTGTGTTACTAGGAGAGAGCTCCTTGCTATGGTCAAGACTTTGCACCAGTTCCATAAATATCTGTATGGCCAGAAATTTACTCTGTGGACTGACCATTCGGCATTACAGTGGCTCCTGTTTTTCAAATGCTCGGAGGGATAGATCGCGAGGTGGCTTCAGCAGCTGCAAGAGTATTCCTGCGAAATACAGTTCCGGAAAGGCAAAAGCCATGGAAATGCGGATGGACTGTCAAGGCGACCATGCCCTGCAGACTGCCGGTTTTATCAGCGATTGGAAAAGACGGAACTCACGTCTGTTAAGCGAGTATTGCTGCAGTCTAGTGATGCTCTGAAGAAAGATCAGCTGGAGGATGAAGTCAATGGTCGTATTCTACAAGCAGGCAAAAGACCACCATGGCAGGAAATTTCTGATCAGTAACAAGAGTTAAAAGCTCTGTGGGCTCGGTGGGACTTGCTGCGCATTAGTGACGGCCTTCTGGTGCATGCTTGGGAGTTGGAAGGTGGCACAACAGTGCGAATTCAGACCATTGTTCCGCGGACGAAGTTTCTGGAAACCCTACATGGTGTACATTACCGAGTGTCTGGAGGGCATCTGAGCACCACAAAAAATCTAGCATAGATTCGAGAGTGCTTCTACTAGCCGATGTACAAGGAAGATGTGGAAGACTGGTGCCGCCGCTGCACCACTTGTGCGGCAGTGAAAGGGCCGCAGACTTGGTCTCGTGGGAGGATGCAGAAGTACAACGTTGGATATCGCAGGACCATTCCCGCTCTCAGATGCTGGAAACCAGTATGTGTTGTGTGTGGG
The DNA here is from genome assembly GCA_031841125.1 of Acanthococcus lagerstroemiae. Classification (NCBI taxonomy): domain Eukaryota; kingdom Metazoa; phylum Arthropoda; class Insecta; order Hemiptera; family Eriococcidae; genus Acanthococcus; species Acanthococcus lagerstroemiae. Next base: position 53,889,179 of record CM063114.1, read on the forward strand.
CAATAACTTCAGTAAATGGCCTGAAGTATACCCGATGTCAACACAAAACGCTGAGGTAGTGGCCAGAACGCTGACGGATAATTGGAGCACACTTTATGGTGTTCCACTGGAGCTACATACAGACCAGGGAAGAAACTTCGAATCCAAGTTTTCTCGGAATTCGAAAGATGAGAACTAATCCGCTGCATCCGCAATACAATGGTATGGTTGAGCGATTCAACCAGATGCTCAAGGAATATCTGGCCGAAGTCCTTGCCAAGCACCAAAGAGACTGGGACCAACACATCCCGTTGTTTCTGTTGGCCTACAGATCAGCCATCCATGAAAGTACACAGCACACTCCCAGAAAGGTCGTCTTTGGCCGGGGGTTACGATTACCGTGCAATCTGGAGTTTGGAACTCCACCTCAACAGCCGCAACTGGTGGACGAGTTTGTTAGCCAACTGAGAGAAAAGCTCAACTCTACTTATTGCATGGTCCAAAATCAATTGCGAATTGCCAGTGACCAAATGAAGACGACATCAAAGCCAACAAGGTCGGCTTCCTGACTGGGGACTGTGTCCGGTTATATAATCTGCAACAAAAGAGAGGACGGAACCCGAAGTTCCCGAGTCATTGGGAAGGACCGTACATCCTACTCAAGCGGATCAACAATGTTGTATACCAGATTCGGAAGCTTGGTGGTAGACAAGCCAAAGTTGTGCACCTTGATCGTTTGGTAGTCTGACATGGTGACCATGAAGAAGATCTGGAGCCTGGCCGGGACGTCCATGCTTAAGGAGGGGGCAGCGTGGCGAAGAATGCTCCCGAACATTCGAGATAAGCAAAGAAAGATCGACACGTTTCGAGCAGCAGAATAGAAATTCGATAATGAGAGCGATAAGGAGTTTCGCCGATAACGCTGCGGTATATAAAGGCCGCTTGCCGACGCCGTATGATTTAGTTTTGTATGCGATAAATTGTGCGTTTTCAAGTGATTTAGCTACTGTTTTGTGCGCTGTACTAATGTGTTGAACTAAAAGTTCTTTTTACGTGTTTTCATGCGTTTTTCAGTGTGAATTACGTTACAGTATCAATCAGCAGTCCCTCCATTCAACACGAAGCTATGATCTCGCCAGCAAAATGACGCTAGTGGTTCAAAATTTTTCAGCCAAAGGTGGTAATCGACTGCTTGCACCTATCTGTCAGGAAACTTTTCAGTGTTAAGGTTCGTTCGTTCAGGTTGCAGGCTCATCAACTGTCTCTTTTCGGTGGCAAACGATTTCATTCTCAACCCAACGAATCGTAGAATCGCCCTTTTCACCTTTCATAAGTGTGGAAACAGCGAGCAATATACCGATTTGGGAAAGCGTTTAGAGAATCGTCAGTGTTGAATTTTTCGACTGTTTCGACTATCGAGGGACGCATTAACGTTAAAATTCATTGAAAAACGTCGGGCTATTATACTGACGGCGGAAATGGCTGAGACGCGATGCGACGCTTCCATTGAAAACGACAAACAACGACGAATTACCATTCGGTGCGACGGTATCAATTCGTGTACTTTAATCGCGACCCAGGGACATGGCGGTAATTTCGATTTAATTATTCGAGAAAAGGAAGATGACGTCGATGCTGAAAGCCAACTGGTGGCACGACATCGTCGAAAAGTCGACGGAGGAATAAAATCGAAAAATTGTAACTTCGGGTCTGTATATTATGCGCTTTATCCACGGCCGCGCTCCTGTCGACCGAGAGAGTATAACTGTAATACAGCTCGTAGAATTATCCAGAGACATTGGGAATTACTTTTATCCGGAATAATGGACCGAATGGAAATAATTCTAGCGTCTGAAAAGTACTAGTATAGCCGGAAAATAAATTTCGAACGCGTCCGCGTCTCTTGACTCTGCACAAGTGTACAGCTGGAAACGAATGTACCTCATTAGCACGTTATTTCAAATGTGATATATTTGAAAAAGTTTTCATTGATACGCATTTCTTTTTGTCGCTTTGTCTTTTAGAAGGGTTTCGAAAAATGTAATCGCGCTTCGGCGAGCATTTCTAGCTTATTGTGTGTCCCGATGCATATAGTTTCCCCTGTAGTCTCAGTTTTGCAACCAGGGTTGTACCTTTACGACAGGATTTTGGCTATGATAGAAGTGGAGAACATGTAGAATAGATGGACCATGTGATTTATACAAAACAAAAGTAGAATATGCAGATAATTTATAAAAATGAAAAAAAACTAGGCGGGTCAAGTATGAAACAAAAATGTGTCGATTAGTATCGATTAGGTTTTCAAAAGTATCCATAAGTATCGATACTATCGATACTATCGATACCTTCACCTTGCCAGGCTGAGTGCTGAAACAGAATTGGTTATTCAAAGTCAACAAATAAATAAAAAAAAATTAAAAAAAAAACTACTATCTATTTTTTACTACATAGAATTTAAATTTTTGGTTCAAAACCGTTAAGTAAAATTAATGGTAAAGATTATTATTAACTAAAAACTAGAATACGCGAAGGAACTAACGAGAACGAATCAAGAAATCAAGGACGCAACCAAGGAGGAGGCTAGGGGGCTATAGTTCCCCGAATTCTTCGAAATTTTTTCAAAATCAGTTTTGAAAGGAAAAATTGATGGCGATGGCCTGATGCGGTTACGTTGCGTCGTAGATTCGTACTCGTACAAATTTACAGCTTACAAAAATAGGTAAGTACCAAATCGAGCTTTCACTCCTGTTTTTTTTTTTTTTTTTTTTGACATATTTATGTCTTTGCTTTGGCACATAAACGAAAAAAAAAACGAAAAAAAAAAAAAAAAAAACGTTACTTCTTGTGCGTTACTTGGAACAGCGTTGCTTTGGAGCATCACGTAAAAAAAACAGCTGATCGAGAGCTTTGGCACATCAACGAAAAAAGTGTTTCTTTTTGAGAATTACTTCTGCGGCGAAAACCGAAATCAAGGCCCTTCATGGTGACAATTCAGTTCAGTGGTTGACATTTCCATGAAAATTTCTATTAACAACATGGCTGCAGACTGTAGTCGCGTCGATATTAAAATTGAGACGTAAAAATGCTCTCCCGTGGTTGCAGATCCGTCTGCGACATGTTTTCTAGGTGCTACTGATTTTGATTATTTTTGGTTCGACTTAGTGGTTTTCGGTCATCTTGGTTATCTTTGTACAGATATAGATAGTTTTTCTTTAAGTAAGATTCTAGTTGTTTTCGATTATTTTTAGTCAACTTCCTTCCAATTTTTCTTTGTATTTTTTGAGCCCCCCCCCCCCCCGACAAATTATATGGTTATGGGTGGTTGTCGCTTTCATTTGATCTGGTCTCAGTTTACGGATTCGATTTCGAACTATTTCTGAATTATTTCAATAATTTTTATCAGAGATGAACAAAAATTGTCAATGTAGATGGGAGTAGTCTCCTTCCGTTTTCATTCTCCTCCTAATGGACCTTACCGTAAGTTTTATTTAATTTTGAAATTTCAGATTTTTATGTTTTGTTACGCGCGCAGAATCCTGTTCTTTTAACAGGATAACAAAGTTCAAAATACTCGACTTAAGAAGACTGTTTCTCAAAATAATTTCGTATCAAAAATGAAAACTTGGGGAAATTTTTATGACTTTTTCAGCCAAGTGTCGTAATTTTTCCTAATATAACAGGGCCTAATAATAATTTTCTTTTCACATTTTGAAAAGGAGTAGATCTTCTCCTTTCCTCCCTTTTCCGCCTTCTATGGTTTTTATGCTATGTTTTGTGGTTGATGATATAAATCGGTTCAGACCTATTTTTGTGGGGTGGGAGAAAGGCAGGGGCGAAACTATAGGGGGATTGGGAACCCCCCCCCCCCCAATAATTTGGCAGTCGGCAAATTTAGAAACTGTTCATTTGAATTTTTCATTTTCTATGAATGTCTGTTTGTTTTTGTTTTTTTGAATTAAAAAAATATTTCGATTAAAAAATAGGCAAATTTATAATTTTTTGAAAATTTTGTCAGCGAATTTTTAGTTGAGAAAAAATATTTGTCTGCAAATTTTTCTTTTCCACCTCCCCAAACTGAAAGTCAAATTTCGTTTCTGAAAATGCAGTACCTTGGGCTCCTGTCAGAGACTAGTCAGTCAAATGCCGAAGGTAGGTTTCAAGTTAAGTATCGAACGTTATCTGAACGGTTGAAACAAAGCTGAAATATGGAAGACATTTCGAAAATCTGAAAGTCGGTAGCAAACGTTGAATTTCGAATTTTAATGACTATTCTGTTTTTACTAGATTCTCTGTTTGACCTAGAGCCTAAAATTTGAGAAAGTTGAACATTTTATTAAATTCTAAAAGTTGAAAGCAAAAGACTTATTTTCCAGTGTCACAAGCTGAATCCGATAGCAAATGTTCTATTGTTCAATTTACGTGCTTTGGTCCTGGTGAATATAGGAGAGAAATTTAGTCTGAAACAAAAGTCAAAACTCCATGTGTTTTTCCCATAAGAACAAAAGGGAGCTTGTGGCATGGATTCCTCTCATCTGATTAACCTGAAACTTTGTAGGGTTCTTTTATTTTTTATTTTTTTTTATTTATTGATTCTATTGGAACCAACTTAGGAGACGAATCAGAGGAAAGTCAGAAAAAAATATCACCAAGAGTAAATAACGATCATCTTAATGTGTAAAGGAAGTTGTGTGTTCCTCTCTAGTATTTCTAACATCCTCCCAGCTTACCCTCCTAGATTAGGGTATGCTCATGTGAACAAATGTAAGTCCTGGGGGGATGAAAAATTGAAAATGAATAAAGTGGGATTTATTTTACGTATATTTTTGGGGGTGGTAAAAAAATTAGCTCATAGCGGCCAGTCAGGTAAATCCGGCCTCGTTAGTGAATAAAAACACTAACCGTTAATTTTTATACAAACTGTAAAATGATAATTTTCACACCCGTTTTTATTCCAAAGCCCGATCGACGTGGGACAAACTGGGGTATTAGTGCTTTTCCATTTCAATTAATAGGGTTTCTTAAGCTTGAATTGGATTTAAAATTTAGCGCATGTTCGAATTCAACTACCCTTAAGGTCAGCAATTAATGTCGATAATCTATCCACTTTGTAATCTCATTCTGAGTTCTGGAGAGTCCCGGGTCGTACCGAAGAGTTTTTCTTGATGGAAAGGTGGTGGGGAGGGTAAAAATTGTGAAAGTCCCAACTGACTCAACTCAAAATTCCGAAGTATCAATGCAGAAGAAGAAAAACCTTTTGACTTGTTTTAAGTTGCCCCTTGTCCCCTTATCGGTACATCATCCCTGCCTTCAATAGTTTGGCAGTTGGCAAATTTTGAAACTGTTCATCTGAATTTTTCATTTTCTAAAAGAGAACGTTTGTTCGTTTGTTTGTTTGTTTGTTTATTTATTTATTTATTTATTTTTTCAATTAAAAAATCGGCAAATTTCAAATGATTTCGTCGGCGAATTTTTAGTTGAAAAAAAATTTGTCCGCAAATTTTCCTTCTCCACCCCCCCCCCCCTCAACTGAAAATCAAGTTGTCTCTGGAGAAAAGGATTCTCCTTGGTTACCAGCGTAGGAATGGCCCTCAACACTGTCAAAAAGAGCATTTCAGACTATATTTTAGCGCCATAATTACAGAAATAAGAGTGAACAACAAAAACAAAAACCAAGACTGAGATCCTATTCTGATATTGATGGTCAGATCATCTTGATGGATTTTCTCGATAGATTGTCTCGTTGGTAGTGAGGTCATCTTAGTATAGTTTATCTCAGTAGATCATCTTGTTACATGTCGTTTCAGTAGATCGTGAGATGAACAAGATACCATATTGGTAGATTATGCGATGATCCCGATAAATCAAGAAATCTCATTGGATCATTCTAGTGCTTCATGACGCGCAGATTCTCTCGACTAGTTACAGCCCTAGCTTATTGTTTGAAGTGCATCATGTAATTTCTGAATATTTTGCTTGCTCCATCCCTAATCCTACAATTTGGAATTCTTAAGTGAGAAAAGTGTAAATAAGTAAATGATTTTTAATTACCTACTTGATGTTCATAACGTGGTGGACAAAGAGTTTGTTTTTTGCTGATTTTACAGTTTGAACTTGAAATTGAAATAACATAAAATCTGAATATGTAATATCCAGTTGGGGGAAGGGGACGAAAACATAACCATCGATAGGTTGTTACGGGCATGAGGAATTCGCCTGGTGATAGTTAGCAGTTATTCTGTTACAGAATGTGTTCCCCTTGAAAAAATGACAGGCGCTTCTAAGACAGCTGTTTCTTTATGACAGTGTGTATGGTTATTTGGATTTCCTATCTACGGCGTTTCTAGGGCAGTTGAACAAAATTGGGAGAATTTACATTTGTGTATGAGACGTGTTCCATATTCGGCTAGCTACAGTCTAAGCTCTGATTTCAACCCCCACCGAGCTCTGGCAACAATATCTTAATCTTGGATTTGATCCGTAGGTCTTTCTGAGCTCGCCTACCAAATTTCATGGGTTGACCGCCTCTCTTTGCTGCGCCAAGTATGATGCTCGTTCCTTAGCCCATGTGCATTTCAAGAATGTAATGTCGGTCGGTGTTTCCCAACAAATTTGCAAAGCCACATGGAAACCGTTGTGACCCGTTCTTCTGGCACACTCAACTGGGTCCGACGGCGACCGAATTCTCACGCACATCGTGAACAGCGCGCGAAAGACTCGTCCGAATGTTTCCCAACTTTCGGCGGCGGCTTTCGTACTTCGGTTTTTGTGTTTCTAAACTTTCGCATCGGCAAGTTTAGCTTGAGGAGCGGGCAGGACAGCCAGTGAAAAAGCGCGTCAAAGGCGCCATCCTACCGCACTGTTTCCGGAAACACGCGCCGATCCTTATCGAGGAGAGGTTCCCGAATTTTTTGTCTTCCACCGCTGGATGTGCGCAAAAATGCGATACGAGAGAAATGCGGAGGAGAGCTGACAAAAAGAAGAAAAAAAATATCTGCAACTCGAGGATTTGTAAAGAGTTTCAGCTATGACTGTTGTGCCGCGCGTGTCTGTGTGCGAAACAGCGCCGAATGTTTTGTCCTTCTCTGCTCTTCTCGATTTTTTTTTCCTGCTCGAATTTCCGCGTAGCCCCGTCGAAAGCGAGAATACAAACGTCCTGATTTCGCCCCGATTTATGCGTCAATTTGTTTTTACTAACCGGAGGTTGGCATAATTTTTTCACGAGCGCGGTAACGATGCCATTTCACACGTCATAAATTCCAGTTAACCGATACACCAGAACACTCTATTGACATTTGAAACTGACGCGACGCGTCGCGACGACATATCGCTCGGGCCCGAGTGGATGTACCCTATCGCCGTGCCTCGCCACCCTCCCCCCCCCCGTATCGGGGGTATAAAAATAAACACGCTGTAGGTGCATAACCTTTATCTGCGACGACGAAATTTTCTTTTCCGCTATCCGTTTTTCACGAATTAATGATAAGAAAAGGGTGGAACGAACTAGATGGGACCATTTCCACGGCCAGAGTAATCGTCGCTGGCGGGCCGTTGTGTAGGGGTCCGGGGCGCGGGGAGACGCTATCCCATTTTAATATCGTTATACGGTATTACCTTTCCACCGGAGAACGACCGGCCACCCTTGTATCGTGTCGAGATCCGGCTAAAAACAAAAGAATTTATACGCTTCTTGTACCAGCCAGCTGCTCCACCCGGCGATGTAGTGTTATGCGATTTTAAACGCGAATTCTTGCTTTCCTCCTCGAGGAGTCTCGAGCCATTAGTTGAATAAATCAAAACGTAAACACCGAGTCTGTTTACTCGCAGTGTGATCCGCGCGATACGGTGTAAAACCAATTACTCTATTACGAGCAGCCAGATTCCATAAGAATCGTGCATTTTGTCACATAAACATGAAATTTGGTGTGTTGATGCTAACAGACACGAGAATCAGTTTAACATTTCGAGTTCACCCGTTAGAGCTCCTGTCGGTTCACAGTTGTGAAAAAATTTGGTTCAGTAGCAGATTTTAGCCTAGTATTAGCCCAGTGTGGTCTGAAACGTAAACTGATTAATGCAAAAATTGAAGATCTTTATTTCTACGCGAAAAAGATCCCTTGTAATTGTTTCGTATGTCATCTTAATATTTTCAGTTTCTGGAGAATGGCTCAAAGCTTTTAAACTCTCCCACACTGATTTTAGACTAGGTAAAACTGTTCATAATGCATGTATGGCTCTTCTAAACTTGCTTAAGGATCTTCGAGGCATATACTTATGACTTTAAATCAATCTACTACCACTATTCAGGCCTACCGCAACAAAAAAACCAAAAAAAATATCACATTCGTATTATTCGACTTTTTCGTTATCCGACAGTCTCCATTCCCCAATTGTGTTGGATAATCGAGTGTCTACTGTATTAAAGACTCTGTAGAACTAATACGAGACGCCAAGACTGATTACAATAAGCTACACTTCTTCATAACTCCGTATTATACGTGTAAGACTCACATACAGTCAAACTCCTCTCCATCTACTTCTTCACCGTTTCCTTCTTGTGTCTGATCTCTGTTGGTCTTGACTAGTTGAGAATTTCGTCATCTGTGGGATACTCAGCTACTACTACATCATCGTCCACACCTCCACACGCAGGAGCTTTTCAAGTGTCACGTTCTGTATTTCCCCAGTCAATTTCAGTTCATTCCGCAGACCTTGTGTACCGAGGTTCAAATCTTCATCGCTTGTTTTATCAGATGAGTCCTCAAATCTCTCATTAGAGGAATTCTTTTGAAAGCCACATTTTGCAAAACAATTCTGTATTGTCGATGCCCGGACTTCATTTTCCCATATTCTGGCAATTACTCCAACAGCTGATCGTAAATCGACGACTTGCTCAAGAGATTGACTATTTTCAGTCAGCGAGAGCATTTTTCTGAGAACACTTCCTCAGACATAAACACATTTTCTCTTCGACATGGTTGGAAAAATTCGTAAGAGTGGACGATAACACGAGAAATAATGAACTGGAGATTAAGCACTTTTTGTACATACAATGGTGGGCAAGAGCTCACTAAAAATAGGGTGGGTCATTCAGCATTTAAAAGACATGACAAGGTTTTCAGTGAGACTACTTTTTGAGCAAAAAATAGTTCGTTAAAAGAAATTCTTTTCGTTGGTATACATTAGCAACATTTTCTCATGTAAATTTCAAGGGACCAGGAAAAAATCCGTTGTGTAGAGACTAGAGACTAGGGTGGATCGTCATTACCATAGGCTAAAAAAAAATCAAATTTTTGAGCGCGACCTAATTAAAAAGCTGACTTTAGTGAAGAAAAAAATAGTTGAAATGTTTTTTATATTTGTAAACTTTTGCTAAAGGATTTGTCCTTGAAGTTATATACTATTGGGATTTAAACCTGCACTAGAGTGCGCTGCAAAACTATCTGCGCCGGTGTTAGCGGGTGAAAATGAGTGTGATCATGTGTACTTTCAAATAGAAACACTGCTATCTTCAGTAGGGTAAAAACCTGAGGAAAAATTATTCTACCAGTAGAACTGATTATAATTTAATTTTCTGGCGATGATGCAGTCGAATTTAGGATTTTCTTTGAAAGTGAATTTCTAATCGACTTAATGATAGTTGAAGTTTGCTACATGCTTATGGTAAATCATACGTGGTCACTCACACATATCGCAGGGCCGCCAACACTTGAAACTCTTAAGTTTAAATCCCAGTAGAGCTGAAAATGGAATGTTAGGCAGCGCCTTAAAAATGCAGACTATGCAAAATTTTTACGTAACCTTTTTATTAATATTCATTGCGAACTTTAAATTAGTTCGTATACAAATTTTGCCTATCTGTAAAATTAAAGGTGCTAAAGCACATACAATACATTGGCACTTTATAGAGCCTCCCGTATGGCAAATTGGCAAAATTCACATTCAACCTTAACAGCAGTAATGATTGAGATGTACAAAATAATGTATGTACAGATTTTGCTAATTTTGCCTATCTGCAGTATTGAGGGCGTTATACGGCGGCAAAATATTGTAAATGCTTTGGCTTTGAATATGACGTTTTTTGTTACTCTTAATTAGTGAAACTAAATAGGTTATGTGCAACTTTGGTCCATCTCGCATATTGAAGTCGATAGGCCAATGAATAAAAGTACTGGTAAAATTCAAAACTTCGAAGGAAAAGAGATATGGGGTGAACAAGTATATAACATATGAACATCAGTAAAATATTAAACTAGTTTTATTTTAAATTTGAAAAGAGAAACAACATCAAATAATATGGCTACACAAAAAACTTTTTTTTAACTTGAATTCTAACGATTTTTCCTATTAAATCAGTGAAATTAAACATGATTTATTTTAAATTTAAAAAAAAGAAAAAAGCGAAATTATTCGAAGAAATTTTTTTTTCGACTTGCATTCTGGAAGATTTTTCCTTTTTTCTAAAGGAGCATATCGAATCTGCCTTTCCACTGATTGGATATGGCATGCGAGGGGAAACGGGGAAAACACAGATAGGTTGGAGTATCGCCGAAGCAAAAATAATTAAATTCTGTTGTGTGGCCGTTGAAATGATACAAAAATACTGCGTAGTATAGTTTATGGTGCTATGTATAGTTGACTTTATCAAATACGGCGCCAAATGTAACTTTTTCAAGGTCTAGTATAGTAAGCAGAATGCGTCGTATGAAATACATCTTTCATCAGAAAGCGGAGAAATAAGGATGAGTCAGTATAACTCCACCAAAGGGAGTGAGCGAATATTGTATAAGAATTCTTTGCATGGCCTGTATATGAGACAAAGATTTTTTTCAAATATTTTTCCCGACATTGGGCTTAATTTTGTTCTATTTCGTCCGAAAATAAACATATATCAATATTTTCTCGTAAGAATAATCTTAACCCATACCGCTTCTTCTTTCGGAGTTTTGAATTTTACCAGTATTTTTATTCAGTGGTTTACCGCCTTCAGTATGCAATATGGACCAAAATTACACATAACCTTGTTAAAAATATTAATTGCGAACTTTAATTTAGTTGCCTATCTGTGAAATTGAAGGCACTATGAAGCAACAAAGTATTGTAAATGCTTTAGCGCCTTCAATATGGCAGCTAGGCAAAATTTGTGCATTACTCATTTTGTAGATTTCAATCATTACTACTGTTAAGGTTATACGTGAATTTTGCCCATCTGCCATACTGAAAGCTCTATGAAGCCACAAAGTATTGTAAGTGCTTTAGCGCCTTCAATTTCTTGAGTTGGCAAAATTTGTATATGAACTAATTTAAAGATCGCGATGAATACTGTTAAAAATGTTGTGTTAAAATTTGAAAAAACCTGCATTTTGAGGCGCTGCGTAACATTCCGTTGTCAGCCCTGTACTTCATAAATTCAAGGACATAATCCTTTGGGAAGAATTGACAAATTAAAAAGAAAATTCTAAGTATTTTTCCTCCAAAGGCAACTTTTTACCCGGGTCGTGTTAGAAATTTCGAAAAAAAATTGATAATCCACCCTAATAGAAACTTTTGTTAAAAAGAAGTTCGTTGTATGGTTGTTTCAGATTCCGTGCGATACTTCAACTAGACTCAGTCAATCAATAAACCTTTACTAGGTAATCATCTCGTTGCGACCTTAGCCATCGAGTGAGCTCCCGGCCCATGTTGAGCGAAGTTGTTCCTCGGCTTATTCCATTCTATTCTGTTTCTGGGCTGTTAGAATTGTTTCTTGATTTTGTTGCGCTTTGCAAATGAAGTTATATTCCAACAAATCAAAAGCCTTAATGTAATCAATAAAAGACAGGTTTACCACTGTTTTAAATTCGTGAGATTTTTCGATGATTTGACTAATAGTCTGCAGGTGATCTAAGGTTGAGAAATTGTTCGTAATGACAGCTAGTTCTGGTAGTCGATGAAAGTCCAAACTACTTCTTAGTATGTTTTCTTTGAGTTTTGAAAAGATTTTTGATATTGTCGAGAAGAGGCTTATTGGTCTGTAGTTGCCAATCTGGTGCCTATTTCGTTTTTTTGAAAAATAAAATGATGTCCGAGTTTTTCCAATTTTTTGGTATTTTGCCTAGAGTTGAAATTTTGTTGAACAGGTATCCTAGAATTTTGATAGTCTCCTCTCCCCCGGAAATTAGGTGTTCGTTTCTTATACCATCACTTACTAGGGCTTTGTATTTTTTTTCTTCAAATTTTTTTAAATATATTTTATCTCGAAAAGTGGGAATGGTGGTTTAACTTAACTCTGAGTTTGCCAAGCGGGTCTGGTTCGTTGCACAGTTTGTTTGAAGAATGGGGTTATGAATAAAATATTATGGCTATGTTATTTTTATTTGGTTCCTATCGTATATTTTCCTGCCTTTTGTGTCCTCCAAGTATGAGCCTAAAGAGAGATTTTTTCAGTTTTTCCATATTCTTTGAGCCATATAAGGTTTCCATCATCATGATCTGATTTTTAAAATATTCTCTTTCACTTGATAAACTCCTAATTTTTGAAATCTTTAAGTCTACTTTGGCACACAAACCGGAAAAACGTTACTTTCACGCGGGACGTTTCACGCGCCATGTTAATAATAGGTAATCATAAAACTACTGACTGGACTGACTAACTGGATTGTTTCCTTTGTATCTTTATCAGCCATATACATACGGACAAGTTTTATGTTTGTCTTTATGTCTTATCAGTAGGAAATGAGACTGCTGTAATATCAGTGGTGAAGGAGAAGGTGGTTGTCAGATTTATATCGGGTAGACTTTCCATGCCTATCGTATATATTTCTCTGTCATTATGTCTCTTATCAGCCATAGACTGACAGTCTCATGTCTGTCTTCAGGTCTTATCTCAGTAATGAAGTAGAAGGTGACTGATCTGTCCCTGCAATTCTTCGGATTTGTTCTTTATGTCTTATCGACGAGTCTTGTGTCTGTCATTATGTCTTATCAGTAATGAAGGAGACGGTAGCTTGTCAGTTTTTCTTTTGTCTTATCAAAAATATATAGACAAGTCTCATATCTGCTTTTATGTTTAGGAAAGGAGATTGCCTTAATACCTTTGTCAGTAGGGAAGGAGAAGGTAACTGTTAGTGATATTTATATCGCATACACTGTAAGTCTCATGCCTATCTTATATCTTTCTCTGTGTCGTTATGTCTTATTAGCCATAGACTGACAGTATCATGTCTGTCTTTAGGTCTTATCAGTCATGAAGGAGAAGGTAACTGATCTGTCTCTGTAATTTTTAGTTTTTATGTTTTTACTTTGGCACACAATGGAGAAAAGCGTTACAGAAGGAGCGTTACGAAAAAATAATAATAAATGACTGACTGACTGACACGATGACATTCTCATTAGCGTGACGAAACTGGACCGACTGGACATACTGACTGGACCGGACCGGACTGGACTAGACTGCACTGACTGACTGATTTGACTTGACTAGACTGGACTGGACTGACTAAGCCTTCGAGTACTACGCTCCGCTTGTGCGTCTGTTTTTAGACGCGTCTGCAAACTGATGCACTAGCGGAGCGTGGTACTCAAAGGCTCAGTCAGTCCAGTCTAGTCAGTCAGTCCATTCAGCCAATCAGTCAGTTAGTCCAGTCCAGTCCAGTCAATATTTCGAAAAATTTTCGCTCGAGCAGAGATTTCACCTTCATTTTCATAAAATAGTCCTCTAATAACGGCGATTTTAATTTTAGATTTGATTATTAGTTCTTTTCTGTCCGAGGTTTGTTCCTTTTTTTCCCCGTAAATTTTTTCCTCAGTTCCCAAAATTTGTTATTTCGATTTTGTAAGTATTCGTTTCATCAGATTGGTTATAGTATTTTTGGTTTTCGTATTTTCCCAGGATTTCCAAATGAAGTTACAGAGGGATTTGTCCAGCTTGTCAAGATTTTGCAAATCATTTTCAAACGACTTCCTCCGGCTTCTGAACTTTTGATTTGACGAGTATATTTTTCTGTATTAGTAACGTTTGGGTTGGTAAATTCAGTTTTTTCCCTTGTGTATTGATTTTTTAATCCCGAGGACAAAGTACGATATATTAGTCTGTGATCTGACAAACTTGAATTAGTTGGATACTTCAAAATATATCTTGATTTTTCGTAGGTGCCAGGATGAAATTGATCTACGTTTTACTTTCCTGATTGGGACTGACCAAAATAATCACCTCAATTTTTTGGAAAAATCCGTTTTATAACCTTCAGATTCCAATTCGTTGCAAAATCGGATAAGCCTTAACGCTGGACTTGTAATTCCAGAGTTTGAGACTTGGACCACCTTGGGAAAAAGCTCTTCAGTGTATTAATGAGCTCGATGTTCGCTATGTCAACCCCGGAGAAATGCGAAAACATGAAAACATGGTATAGTTGGCTCTTTTTTGGTGATGAAATTGAAGGCTAGGTACCTGGTTTTTCTCGAAGGGCTAATTAGGGAACGAATTCCAACGATAATTTGTTGTAAACCCTTTTGAAGCGAAACTTCTTTGCGCAGAGGTTCAGGATCGGCAGTTAATATATAGAACGTGAAACGAACGCTAAAGCATGCAAAGGAAGTGACGTACTAACGATCCACCCATATTTAGTGAGATAGAGAGCGAAAGAGCTAGAGGGCGTATGCGAAACTAGATTGCCTCCCCTCCACACCTCTGTTACAGTTTTCTGTCAGATAACATTCAGTACACGCACCTACCAACTGATGTAGCAATTCGCACAGTGCGAAAGAAGCTTCATCGGGTGTTCCCGGCACCTCGCGCATGTTGTTATTGTACATAATTGTTTTCGCAAGGGTTTATGCGTTGGTTGTATGACAGATTGTACGAAGCGCCATTGCGAACCGTTGGAAGACTACGCTGAACAGTGTCAATGAACGGTGTTACTTAGCATAGTCTTTCAGCGTTTCTCAGCGGCGCGTAACACAGTCTGTCATGCAACCGAGGAATGGTGGATGTTTCCGATTCAGACCGCTCGAATCTTCTTCACAATTTCCTTTACATTTTGAAGAAAGGACGGACGTCGGCTTTCGCGCTACAAACCGCCGTTATTTGCACAAGCTGGGTGGGGTGTTGCGATGGGGATGGTGAAACCGTCTCGTCTGATACAGTCATCCAGGACGTGTGTACGTGTGCCAGTGAAAAATGACTGATTTCTCCAGGTTAACCCTCTCTTCGAGACATTCGGTCTCACGTGGCGTCTTCTGGAGCCTGTCTGTTTATCCAAGAAGGGAACGAGCGAGTGTTTCTGCGAACGGTCGCGATAAAAGCCCGTTTTTTCTTTCCTTTTTCTTTTCTTTATTCTGTTTATGTTTGCCGTGTACTACGAGAGTATATATTTATCTGGCGTACGTGTGCAGGGTCAAAGGGCTGAGGGAGAGAGGCAGAAACGACGAGCTGGAAGAATAGTCGGCAATTGCTCGACGCATTGCATTACAAAAGAAACGCAACGCGCCCTGCTCTGTTTCTGGTATTTATGCGTTAACAAGCTGCAACAAAGTGCCTCTTTACGCTGGGGAGTCGGCGACAGCGTCCACTTACGGCAGTGTCGCTTATCAAGTGGGCGTCTGCGGCGTCGTTCTCGGTTACGTTGGAACAACAACGCCCGTGGAAGCTGTTTCGTGTTCTGTATACAATTCCTCTGACGAGCTATTCTCTGTAGCTGAAATGCTTTTAAGCATTCACCTGCGCCCCCGTATCATTAGCAAAGATGCTGAAATGTGTATCGCAGGTCTGCGGACATTTTCCGTCCCTGTACCGTAACCCATCGGTGTTTTGTCCTGTGATAAAAATATGGGGAGTAGAATCGTCTGAAAGCTGCACCCCCTGAAGAAAATTGAAAAATTATTTGAGGGAAAGAATCTTAAGCATTAATGCGAGAGCCCCATGAGCCCTTTCTCTCCCTGGTTGGCTGTTTGCGCTTATGGTTTTGTCCTAATAACGTGATCGTTGTATTAGAATTGAGGAAATGGAAAATTCGAACGAATACGGTGGCAAGACACGTCCATACTCCATCTCAACAGTTTAAAAATGGAAAATGTGCCGGAAATGTCCATCGACGTAGATGTCCCCACCCTTAACGTTGATGTTCTTTCATCACATTGAGTAATTTGTGGTAGAATTATGGGAAATAGTAAACCAGTCGAATTTTAGCTCGTATTAGATAAACATTTTTGGATACCGAAACGTTTTTCCATTTACGTACATCCCACTAAATCGCAAAGAAAGTCCCCGGGCCTCTCTCTGCCGGAAGTCTCCGAAATTCGAACCTACCCCTACCTTCGTTGTCTGACCATAGCTAGTGAACCATTGCTCCTATCAAAGAAATATTTTCATCAAAATGGTTTTATACCAAATTTCCCGCACGAAAGAATATTTTCAGTTTTTGTTTTTTTCGTACTTGCATTAGAACTGCCGAGAAGGGGTTCGGAATCACCCCTTAGTAACTACCATTAAACGCAGACGTTATCCAGAAAAAAAAGTTTTTTCAACCATTTTGCCATTTTACTACGCTGTGAAATCAAAGCAGGATCCAAATGTCTTGGGAACAGATTTTGTAGCGTCGTACCCTCCTCGTCCCTGAAAATTTTTCTGTCTTATCTGATGCTACACTTTTGAAAATTGTGTTTTTCGTACATCATTGATTTTCGGCCGGATTAGAACATGTTGATACTTCACGAACTTCTGTGTCACAGTTTACAAACATTGTTGACCTCCCCTCCCCTCCCCTCCTGTTCTATCATTTCTACCTAAGTCCCTAATTTTGAAAGTTAGGCTGAGAATTATATCAAAAGTGAGTTCAGTGTCTTCCATAACATAACAAACGACACCCACATTGCATTTTTCGGATTTTTGAGATTGCAACCCCCGGCTCCTCATCTTTTGTTGGTGCTATACTTTGAAACATACGACGGGAGTACATGAGAATATCGGAAACGAATTCAGCAATCTATGGAGCCCTAAATTCGATGTCCATTTGGTATTGAACAAAAAAAAACCACCCCCTCCCCTCCTGTTGTCTTTAGGATCCAGGTTTCTTAGTTTTGATGTAAGGCTGAAATTGAAAAAGAAAATGATTTCCACAACCTGTGAAACCCAACAAGAGATACCCACATTGCATTGTTCATTATTCAAAATCAACCTTTTCCTGTCTGTTCCCTCCTGTTCGTTGCTGTCTTATTTTTCAACTTTTTAGAAAACTGATATCAAACACGAAATTGGTGGACCAGATAACCCTGAGATGATATGTGACCTGGAATCATGAAATGTGCCTCTCGTGCGAAAACAGGTTTCCGAGACAAACGAGTGTAAAGATGGGATGGTGCTAGTGCTGCGCACAAATGTACATAGCGTGTACGTGTCTGTGGTGATGTACTTACGCGTTGCTATGACAACCGCGTTTCGAATTCTTGTTCTTTGTCATTCCCGTTGGCCCGTTTCACACGACGCACACTGGGTTAAATGTTGGCTTTAGGCGGCCAAAACCACGGCCGCCTCTAGTTTAAGGCCGAATACGCTAATGTGGCAACGTTGCACTGGTTATGAATAGTAGGTCGGCAGTAGAACATAGCGTAATACGAAAAAGTTTTCCACGATTGTGTTCCTCTCATTCTCTCCCTCATTTCATAAATTGCCTCCCGCAGGTATCATTAATAACTTGTGACATAACTACTGGGGACTGAATTCTGAACATTTCTGAAGAATGATAATAATAATTATTATAATGTATATATTTGCGACCCTCTCTACAGCCTAAAGTGGCCAATTACAGAGGGGGTCAGGGGAAAAATATACGCAAATGTTTACGATAAAAACAAAAAACAAAACCAAAAACAAAAGAAGAAAAAAAACCTTAAGTAAGAAAGGAAGATGAGTGTGGAAGAGAGAAGAAAATTATGGGAAGCCATCTATATTGAGATGTTGATCTAGAAATTATGTTTTAAATATAGTCCTTTGTAATTTTTGATCAAATTCTTGTTTATTTTTACTGATTCATCCAACTCTATATTCCTGCTCAGATTTTAAAGTATGCAAGTTGCTGTTTAGTCTATAATGACCGTATCGAATATATTTTTCCTTGTAGCTAAAATTTTGGCAATCATTTGATAAATTAAGTAATACTGACCACAAGGAAGCGAAGCTGTAGAAAAAAATTATCAATTTGAACGAGTTCCACCTAAATTTGTTGGATGACTGTTGAGTAGGTCGAACAAATTTGGTTTCATATACTCTTCTAGCCATGCCAGCTCGCTGAGCCTTCCATCATGGAAATCGTTTTCTGCGACGACAAAGGGCATTATAAATCTGGACTCGTAGACCGACCTTCAAATGAGTTTGCGGTGACCCTTTCCTCTCTAATATACATTATCATGTAAATCGTCCTACCTGGCTACTTTCTTCTTAGCACGATGCGAGCGTCTAACAAATATCTTTTGTCTCCTGCATTTCTGTGCTCCCGGTACTCGATCTTTTCAAAATCAATTTCTTCTTATTATTATTTTTATACTCACTCTCCTTTTTCTCCCTGGATCGGCCAGGCAAGATATCAAATTAGTTTAAACACAGTTACAATTCATGTTTTGTAACACTATCGGGTACATCTACTTTAACTTGCCTTAATCTATACACGTGACTTCTCTGTTCTTTTCTCGTTTTTTATTTTATTTCGAATGTCTTCGCTACACATCTCTCGTACAGTCACCGAAAACCCCGCAATTTATACCAGAAAGAAAGAAAAAGGGGTTCGCGGTTGCCGAAGATGTCACTCACCGGTATTCTTACGCGTAAATAAATTTGTAGCTCGTGTGATACGGCATCGGTGGCGAATTAGAGCTATCCGGACACGCCGCCCACTAAAATGCCATTCCTTAGGGTACCCATCGGTATGTACGACTCCTCGCACTTTTCTGTCCGGGGCTTTAAAATGCCGCAGGGCCGCGTCACCGTTCCCGAGTGCGGTCCTTCTCTCGTGCCACCTTACCGGACGAGTGGCTGCCGTCGTCGTTTTTCAATCGGCCGAAAGAATAGGCCGCAAATTGCGAATCAAATCTCTCCGGGCCTGCTCCGGCTCTCGGCATTTATGCGGACGAGTGAGAGGAAGAGACTTTGAGAGAAAGAGAGAGAGAGAGAGAGAGAGAGAGAGAGAGACAGACAGAGAGAGAGAGAGAGAGAGAGAGAGAGACGCACGTGAAATACGGATCTGCCGTCTATCGAACAGGCGGTTTTTGTTGGCCGGTAATCGGATATGCAGGCTGGCGAACCTTCACGGTGAAAAGCTGCCGGTAAGCATAAAGGGATTTACCCTAGAGCCGGGAAATACAGTCGCTCGAAACTGACGGTAAAATTAAAAAAAGAAATCCTATTTTCTCCCTTTTCGTAGCGTTAACAATTTGCACGGGCGGGCCGTAATGCGTGTGTCACATATGAGAAATCATACTTAACGAGTCTTTTCCATCTCGAAGCGATTTTTCATATTTCGAAATTTGATTTCGCTGCGTATAAAAGAACACTTGACTTACGATTCGGTAATCCCCCCGAGATCGTATTATGTAGACGACGAGAGAGAGAGAGAGAGAGATAGAGAGAAAACGACTGTCCTATACAACCCCGGTACAGGAGACTTTTTTCCTTTCTTCTTCTTCTTCACATTTAGTAATAAAATTGTGCGCGAACTTCTTCTCTTCTCCAGTTCCATTTTAATATTCCCAGTAAATTCCGGGCCTGGTAAGTGAAATTCATAATGAGCTGCGCCATGTTCGGTGACATACAATGAAGTCGAAATTGGCGAGGACTGAAGACGAAATCGAAATTCGTACCCAGAGACCTGTAATGTTATTGCGACAGGTCTGCCGTGGGAAAAAGAAATCGGCTACGAAATAAAAAGCAACTTAGTGTCCATTTTTGCGAGAACCAAGCAGAAGGATCGCCAGCACGTATGGGTAAAGGACGATACGAGGAGGAAGCGGGGGACAGAACCCGAGGAGCTTAACTCAGCACCGGTTGAGACCGTAACAGAGGCTCAGTCTTAGTCTGTCAGAGTGTAGGGGTAGGAGGAGAAAACCAGTGTACAGGTGTACACAGTTGCGGTTGGGCGCTAAAATTATTACCGGGCATTTGGAGTGGTGCGGCGCCGTAAGAGTTTGTCCCCCCTCCCCTCAATACACACCTATAAATTAAATTGACTTTCTTAATAAAGTGTATTTATAACTGAGAACAACCAGAAAAATGTTTAAAAAAATGATAAGTAATAATGAAAATTATTTAAAAAACGTGTCGGAAGTTAGAAAATGTGGGGAAAGACAGGCAGAAAGTAGAAGAGGCAGCTGTCTATACTACTTTGGTTCCACAAATGGTTACAGGGGGTGGGTTTTTATATTAACAAAAATATCAAAAATAATGTTGTGAAAATTAGAATAATATCTGAAAGTATACGCCTACTAAAACTGAAAATAGATGAGAAGACAAAAATGCTAATCTTGCAAGTGTATGCACCTATAGCCGGAGCAGAGAAGGCAGAAGCAGATAAATTTTATGATGAGCTGGAGGCAACAATCAAAAAGAGAAGGAATACTATCAGGTAATAATGGGGGACTTCAACGCAAATGTAGGAGGGGAGGCTAATTCAAAACACTGCGGCCCATTTGGTGTGAGGGAGAGAAACAACAGGGGTGGAAGATCAGTAGAAATTGCCCAAAAATTTAACTTATGTACAGCAAACACTTTTTACAAGAAAAACAAGTCAAAAGGAAATGGACATGGATATTTCCAGGTGGGAAAACTAAAAATGAGACTGACCACCTACTAATAAATGACCTGTCAGCAGTTAGAGATGTAACAACACTGTCAAAATTTGGCTTCTCATCAGACTACCGCATATCACTCTGTAAATTGAGCATCCCGCAGAGAGTCCAGTATAAAAATCACAGGAAGGGTAATAAAGGGAGAGGAAGGCCGATCATCCCAGTCAGAAAGAAAGAGGATGCTCGCCAGAAACTAAAATCAGTGCTAGAGGAAATGAAAGTCGAGGAAAATTTCTACGACAGTATGGTACAGGCTTTAAAAACAAGGTTGAAGAGTTGGGAGTGACGAGGGCTAAAGAGATAACCAGGGATAAGCTTTCAAAACAGACTCTCGAGTCAGGAAGAATAACTTTTGGAAAAATAGAAATAAACCACCATTGGACAAAACTGAGCTAACTAAAATACAAAACTGGTGAAGAAAAATGTTAGAGATGATATTTAAAAATATGATTAGGAAAAAATTCAAGATATTTTGGAAGAAAGTTGGTCCACTAAGAAAGTTAGGCTCGAACTCAGTGAAGAGACGTGTTATGCTGAAGCTAAAAGATCAGACAGGAAAAGTGACTCAACATAAAGAAGAAATTGTAGAGGCAGCAACAAGTTTTTGCGAGGACTTTCACCACGAGCGAAACGAGCTATCAAAAATAGCAAAAACTTGAGGGTGGAAGGGGGAAGGAATCCCAGAAATAATGGAGAGAGAAGTGGAATACGTACTAAATAGACTGAAAAATGACATAGCCCCAGGACCGGATGGAATTACGAACGAAATGCTGGAAAGGTTTGGCGATTAGAGAGTGCCACACCTGGTTAAAATATTTAACAAAATTCTAATTATGAAAATATGTCCAAAACAGTGGAACTTGGTCGAAATAATATTATTATACAAAAAAGGGGGAAGAAACTCATTGAAAATTACGGCCAATATGCTTAACATCGAACATCTGTAAAGTATTTATGGCAGTCCTAAAAAGACGTATGTATGTATAACCATTTGGATTCAAATCATCTGGGAAATGAACAGGCGGGATTCAGAAAAGGCTTCTCAACTGTAAAGAATATTTTCGTTGTGAACCAAATTATTGAAAAAACGCATGAATATGATGTGGAAATTGAAATGCTTTGCATAGGCTTTCATAAGGCATTTGATTCAGTGGATCATAAATATATGTTAAAAGCACTGGAAAATAAGGGAATTAAAAGTGGGTTTTCCAAAGTCATACAGAATTGCTATGCAAATTCGAGTGCAAGAGCCAGCCTTAAAAGCAAAGGGAGGGAATTCAAAATTGGGAGGGGTTTCGACAAGGGGATACCTTGTGGCCATACCTCTTCAACTGCATTCTGGAAGAAGTATTTCGTAATCTGAAGTGGAAAAGAAGGGGACTAAAAAAAAATTGAGAATTTCTAAGAAATTTAAGGTACGCAAACGATATTATCTTATTTGCAGAAAATAGTAAGGAGTTGAAAAAAATGACAGAAGAGCTATTGAGGGAATGCAAAAAACCTGCCCTCAAGCTGAATGGTAGCAAATCAAAAATAATCGGAAGAGGGGAAAGGAAGAATCTGATAATCGATGGGCAAGAGATTGAAGAGGCAAAAGAAATCGAATATCTGTGGGACAGATTATTAGTTTTGAAGAAAGAGATAATAAAGAAATTATGAGGCGTATTAAAAAGGGGTGGAACAACTTCTGGGCATTAAAATGTTTTTTTTGTCGGAATTTCAACACCCCCTCAAATTGGAAATACTAAATAGCTCAACGGTAACAGCCTTCAAGTATGGAGCGCAAACCTGGTCCCTTATAGGAAAGCAAATGGTGAAGCTACAAATTACATTCAGATCTATGTTGAGGAAACTTCTAGGACTCCGATGGATTGACAAAATCTCAAATACAAAACTATACGAAATGGTTGGAAGGTGGGGATATAGGATATAATGTCAAACAATCAAAGTGGAAAAATGTGGGGCATCTGACGAGGGCGGATAGCAACAGATGGGGAGTAAAAGTACTCAACTGGATACGCTGCAAAGGAAAAGAATGATAGGTAGGTCAGTAACTAGAGAGAAAGTTGAACTCGTCCGAGACCTGGGGCCCCGGGTGGCAAAGATTAGCGCAGGATGGCAGGATAAAAGAAAATGGAAAAACTACGTAGAGGTGTATGCCCAAAAATGGGCGGAGGTACTCACACACACACACGTGTGGTCGATAATCGGCGCAAAATGTGCCTGCCCATTTAAATTTTTCAATCACTTTATTTCTCTTTAAATTGATCAGCACCGCCGCACGTTTTTCGACTGTCATTATTTTATTTTTGTAAGTATTTTATAAACGCATACTTTCTTTTCTTCAACGTACCGGCGCCGCAGCGTCAAAATGGCGTCGGCGCACCGGGCATTGCCCGAATTGTCCTATGGCCTATCCGCCCCTGAGCCTGATCTTTAAAAAGGGCTACAAGAGAGTTTCCCGGGACAGCGCACCATCCGGATCTCCCATAAGACTGATGAATTCGTGGAAAATGAGGAGGGTAGAGGAGCTTCGCTCCGTGTAACCAAAACAATGGATCAGGTGTTTTGATCAATGTACAAATGGACCAATGTTGGTCCTTTCAGACCAAGTCTGGCAACTCTGTGTGTTGGGTAACACGTTCTGCGATTGTAATGCTTGGTTCGTGTGAACTGGTGGAGGTTACAGGACGCACTATCTTTCCACCTGGCTTGATACTGTAGTCGCTGTGTTCGCTAGAATGTTAGAGTGGGGCTATTCAAATGTCACTAGCTTTTTAGCGTTGGTGAGACTCAGGGGCGAAACAAAGGGGGGTGTAGGGTGTCCCCCCAGGGCCGTCGGTGCAGTTGGAAAATTCGGGAAATTCCCAGTTGGCGAACGATAATTGTAATGAAGTTTACTGGCCACTTGGCAAAATATTCATTTTCAATTCATTTTATTCGGCAAATTTTCAATTGTTACCCCCCTAGAAAAAACAGCTAGTTTCGCTACTGGTGAGACTCGAACTGAGACACAAGGATTTCGAAGCGGGCTTGTTACCACTTTGCCTCACAGCGACCGTGAATATAGTCTAAATATATACTCCAGCAGACAGAAACAGAGCCTCTCCATCCTCCTATACATTATTATATTATGCATAACTTCTCACTCTTGACCTCTTCAAAACTGATACCGTGGTCAGTTTTTCCCATCATGGTGGTAAACGGCAGAATTCAGAACAGTACCGCGACTTCTTCAAAGCTCTGTACAGTCTCACTCACAACCGTTCATAGCACATTACTCGGCTGAGAGAGGGGTGGAGAGAAAGGAAGAGAAGAAGCCGAGTCACGCCGGAGGCAGTAATAACGTCATAACGTCGAGCTGAAATTTGTTTCTCGCTTACAAGGTCTTCCTCCGTACCGGCTTAAGTCAAGAAAAAAAGAAAAAAGCCCTTACGATGGAACATAAAAGATAACGTTCGTCAACTTTCGCGGCACAAACGCGGTCTGATACATTATTTAAACGGTTGCTAGGTTTATAAATACCTCGCCATCTTACGTCGTGTGCTTTTATCCTCATTCCATTTCCTCGGCCTACTTAGCTCGTTCTCGTATCTGCTTCGCACAAATTATTATGTAACTACTCCGGCAAGGCTGTAATAGCTAACAGGGCTCGAGAGAGAATTCGACCGAACCCGGAAGGGCTCCTTATTACTTCCTGTTGCCATTTCACTAGGCTGGTTTTGTGACTCGGTGTGTCTGCGGATCGTTTTCGGAAAAATCGATCTTGATTTCCGCCCGTATCTCCCGGCGCAAAAAGTGGGAGAGTGGGTATTGCCCCTATCCTTTGAAAAAAATGTTTGCTCTCTCTCTCCTTTGAAAAACAGAAAGAGATGGACCGCTGCATGGAAGGACATTGTTATATTGATATGTCATCCAAGCGACCACGTTGACGTGCATATCCACCATTCCAACGCCTTTTCTAGTCGTCCATTCTCGACGTCACTCGGCATCTTCCGTGTCGGCTGCCTTTTGAAATGTGGTGGAACGAATGATCGCATAAAGAGGAATATGCAACTACATCATGAGGGTAACGTTTTTCTGCGGAACGTTTTCTGCGACATTTTTCGCGTGACAAGCCTTTGTATGTATATCCGTTCAAGATTTTCCCACTAAAAAGATAAAAATGTAATTCGGCTGCCTACGCGTACTAGAGTGATATCTGTGCAGTATAATAAATGAAATATGTGGCCATGAATACAAACATACTAATGTTAGTACACTTTATCAATAGATCACTGGTAAGCCCGATGCGCAAAAACCCGCCAGTTACCCGCCGAAAAGTTACCCTTTTGTAACTCTTCGGTTACCCGGGTAACTGAAGAGTTTCCGAGGATAACTGACGGTAACTATACAGGGCTACATGGGTAACTAGAGAGTTACCAGTTACCCACCATGTAAACGGAGCGTTCTGATTGTGAAGGTAATCTGAGGGTAACCGGGGGTTTCAAAAGGGTAATTTTTCCAGGGTAAACTTGAGGGGAAATGATTGCGCATCGGGTAAAGCACGCAGGTATATACCTAATATTTTGAAATGTGAAATATTTTGTTACCCTCCCACATCAAAACCATTTTTTTTTTCTTGAAGGAATTATATTGATTCCCATCGATCAGATCTGTCAATATCGTCCCCCTCAAGTTCAGATACAGTATCGTTCGAGACTTCAATCACTTGATGAGAATCTTCAGCGTTGTTGACATTGGACACATTTGCAAGTTGGGCTCGTCTTTAGCGCCAAGCTCGTCTTCGACACTTATGAGCTCGTCTTCTACGATGCCAATTTCTTCTCGTTCTGTTTTATCAGATACCTCAGAAACTGATCTCGCAGTTGAGGGTGTGCGTTTAAGTCTGAACAAGAACGTACGAAATCAGTTCACAGGTTGTAACATACATACTCTTATTTCTTCTCTGCCGACAAATGGACGATGTTAAGTGAGGCAGAACCAAGCGTCAAAATCTGTTTTTTGAGAACACGTGATTCGAAGTTCAAGAGCCATGTAGAAACTATATGACATAGCGTCTACTGGTAAGCTTTTTTCAACGTGAGTACACATTTTTGAATCTGCCCAGTTTCGAAAAATTCTACTTTTTGCGCTCTTTCCAACGATACTAATAACTCATTTCGTCAACAAATGTCGCTCGGTTCTGTCTCAAATATTTTCTCGATTTTCCCTGCATTTTTCAAACTTGAAGGGATTTTTGCCGTCGTCGAGTTCTCATATAAAGAAAAGTGTTCAAAAAAGCCCCAAGCTGAGGTAACTTTGAACAGATTCTTTATACTGAACTGTACACTTTCACGAGCAAGTTGTAAGATGTTTCAAAACATAAACTGATACAGGAAACTGAATCTAAGATAAGATCACGGTTTGAACCAGAGGCGAAACTTGACTTTCAGTTTGGGGGGGGGGGGGTGGAGAATGACAATTTGCCGACAAATATTTTCTTTTAACTAAAAATTTGCCAACAAAATTTTCTAAAAATTTGAAAATTCGCCGATTTTTAAATCAAAATATTTTTTAATTGAAAAAATAATAATAATAATAATAATTATAATTATGCTGGAAATAAATGCCAAGAAAACTAAATTACTCTCTTATGCTCAAAAAGAGCCGGCGTTCATTGCCAACGAGGAGATAGAATGGGAGTGTGAAACGAAATACCTTGGCCAAATAATATCCTTCAGTAACTCGAGGGAAAAGGAAGTCTCAAACATAATTGAAATTCGCTGGAGTAGTTTTTGGAAACTGAAAGACATTTTCAAAAGTAAAGTTCCAATAACAACTAAGGCGGGAGGTCTGGAAGAGTTGCATCCAACCAACAATCACATATGGGGCACAGCCTTGGACTCTCACCAAAACTAATTTAAACAGATTTCGAACGGCACTAAACTCCATGTCTCGTAGCATGTTGAAGAGACAAGATACAAATGCCGGAAATTAAGGCAAAAACAAGACTACGAGATATTGGAGAAGTAATTAAGCGCCTGAAGTGGAGCTAGGCCATATTTGGAGGAGAGAACACGACAGATGGGGAAAAAAGGCGGAAGGATGGACCCCAAGAAATTACAGGAGTGGAAAGGGGAGGCCCATAACATGTTGGAGGGACGAAATAGAAAAATTTCAGGGTATAAAATGGAGAAGAAGCACTCATGAAAGAGAAACATGGAGGGAAAAAGGGGAGGCTTTTGCCCAACACTAGGCGGTGTGTAGCTAGTTGGGAGAGGATGGAAAAGGAGAGACGTACTGATCGGGGTGGAAGAGACCTGATTAAGGAGGAATAAGTGTAAACCAACCGCTTAAGTTTATTTTAGTTTAATCTGTAATCCAAACTTCCAATCGTGGAAGGGAATATATGTAACAAGTAATGAACACACATCAAAGCTGTTGAAAAAAATAAAAATAAATAAAGGCGGAAGGATGTTAGGCATGCTTGAGAGGAACACACAACTTCCTTTACACATTGAGGTGGTCGTTGTTTAGTCTTGATGATATTTTTTTCTGAATTTCCTCTGATTCTTCTCCTAAATTGATTCCAATAAATCACATCACATCAAATCAAATCAAGAAATCAAAAATAAAATAAAAATCTACAAAGTTTCCTGTCGATCAGATTATAGGGAATCCGTGCCAGAAGTTTCCTTTTGTTCTTATGGGAAAATACATGGAGTTTTGACTTTTGTTCCAGACTAAATTTCCTTCCTATTCGGGCCGTACAGCGCTAGTATCGACTACTCTTATCAGCGACTAAAAGGTGAAGTTTTTGACACATGTAGCAAAATTTTGGAATCTAGGTATAAAAATAGTCTTAATCGAAAGAAAATTCGTTGTTCGAAAAATTCGTTTCTCTTTAAATACTTCAAAAACGTCATAATTTTCGAGATATTTCAACTTTAATGAGTATGTACAATAAATGGGAAATATGTATAGATTTACCTTTTGCTACTTAGCTCTTCGACTCGATAGCGACGCGCTCTGACGGATGTACGGCCCGAAATTCACCAGGACTAAAGCGCGTAAATTAAACAATAGAACATTTGCTATCGGATTCAGCTTCTGACACTGGAAGATAAGTCTTTTGCTTTCAACTTTCAAATTTTAATAAAATGTTAAACTTTCTCAAATTCCAGGCTCTAGGTCAAACAGAGAATTTGTAGTCGTTTACGAATGAGTGAGTGAGTGAATTACTAAATCATTGGGTGAGTGACTAAGTGACTGAGCGAATCACTGAGTCACTGCGTAAGTGATTGAGTAACTGTGTGAATAACTGAATAAGTAAGTGAGTGACAGAGTGAATCACTAGATAAGTAAACAAATGACTGACTGACTGACTGAGTGAGTGAGTGAGTGAGTGAATCACTGACTTAGAAGTCGCTATATAATATGCAATTTTCTCAGTTTCACCTGACGGATTCACAAGAGGGGAAAATGGACGCGTCATGGGTCGATTGAGACATATCATATCCTTGTACTGAGTACTAGAGACGTGATGTGAACAATGTTCATAAAATTATGGACAGGGTGAAACCGTTTCACAAAAAAAAAAAACGCCGCATTAGCTAAAAAAGACGAAGGGAAATGTGAAAGCGGTCGAGTTCAACTTTCTCAGAGAATCTAATACCAACAGATTTCGGGCTGCTCAAAGCGGTGGCGCGCTGTAGTCGTTTACCTTGTAACCCTGATCGAGGAGAATATATTTCATTTCCAGGCCTATGAAGAAATCTCAAAATATTATGAAAACGAAAGCGTTTATCGAAAAAATGATTAGCACAAACTTTATAGTACATAAAATTTTCCTTCCATTGAGACCATTTTCATTTCAATCTGATGAATTTTTTTAAAATATGTAGGGTTTCAATAATTCCTTTTTTTCACGTGTCTAAAATTATAGAGGGCGACACTTTCGCGCTGGTAGTCCGAATAGTTATAAAATTTAAAAAATAATAATAATAATAAAATTAAATATATTAAATTCAAAAACTTTGAATTCATTAATTCTAAAATTAACACTAAAATGAATATATTATAATTTAATATAAAAAAATTCAATATTAAATTTATATAATTTAATAACCTATTAATTAAAATTATCATTGAAATTTGAAATTCAACGTTTGCTACCGACTATCAGATTTTCGAAATGTCTTCCACATTTCAGCTTTGTTTCAACCTTTCAAATAACGTTTGATACTCAGCTTGAAACCTTTTGCTTTTAACTGACTAGTCTCTAACAGGAGTCCAGGGTACTCCATTTTCGGAAACGAAATTTGACTTTCGGTTTGAAAAGGCGGAGAAGAAAAATTTGCCGACAAATATTTTTTGAAGACTAAAAATTTGCTGATAAAATGTTTAAAAATTAAAAATTCGCCAATTTTTTAGTTGAAATATTTTTTAATCGTAAAAGAAAATAAACAAACAAACAAACATAAAAATGAAAATTCAAATGAACAGTTTCAAAATTTGCCGACTGTCAATTTATGGGGGAGGTGGTCAAATAAACAGTTGAAATTGGCCGACTGCTAAATTATGGGGGGGGGGGTCCAACCCCCCACGCCCCGCTATAGTTTCGCCCCCGGCTTGAACTCTCTTTTATTACAGTCAGTGTAACCACACTAACAAAGCAAAACATAGCCAAATACGGCGGAAAACGTTCACAGTAACCCCGCTTTACGGTAGGTGGTAGGAGAAAATGCCCATTAACCAATACTTTTCATCGAGGAGAGTTGGCTGACAACTCGGACCCCCGCTCTTTTAGTGAGTTAACTCCTGAATCGCGTGTTCAAAGTCCATGCTCTGGAGCAAATATTGTCCATTCGAAAGTCAGAGTCTGAGTTCGAAGAATGATTGACGGCGATGCGTCTTCTCGGTGTTCAGCGCATCCGGAGTCTGTATCTATGTATCCGTATAAGCCACACACTTGTATCCCAGTGGATGCCGCAGGGCGTTAGCATGCTCAGGTGCGGACTTATTTGCTCGGCATTTTAATCCTACATCGCACGTTCTTAAGCGCGCAGACTTCATTAAATGCAAATTCCATTTCGCGCACATGAGAAGTACGCGAATTCTAATTAGCGAAAAGCGCATCGCGTCGCGCTGACTTTTCACAACGCGGCGCGGTTACTCCGTCATTTCGCAGCTCAACTTTGACGGATTCATTATCGTACCGAAAGCCATTTTCGCGCCGAGCAAATTGACGCCCGATTAAGTGGCATGAGGGGGGTGGCGTAGGGGCGAGCATAGCCGGGGCGAGAGTAAGCTACACTCGCGTTGCCGAGCGTCGCACGAACACCCGCGTGTTTGAAAGTTCGCCTATACTTTTCTCTCGGCGCGACTTTTCTTATATTCTGGCGCGGGGGCCAGCAGGAAGCCGCACTTCGCGCTACGGTCGCGGGCCACGCTGCGTGGCGCGGGGAGTCTCCCTTGTCGCGGGAAATTACCGGCGGCAACACGTACGCCGCTCCGGATAATTAACGCGCGCTGCACGCTTCTATCTGCGTGAATACGTACATCGCGATAATGCTAATTTAACGGCGTTACGTTGCTTTCTGTAATGTCTAAATTTTCGTTCGCGATTTTTTCGCCGCATCGAATGAGGGAAAACGATGGCGAGCGGAGGAGGCGGGTCCATTTCCTTATACGAGCGTGCGAAGTAGCGGGAGAATGTGCACGCGAACGCGGTAACGAAGAGTCGAGTCCGCGGCAACGGCGCGGATGCCCGACAAATTGTGCCCGCGAAAAGGCACTCGCGAATTTTGCACGCATTAGCAGAGTAATCGTGTAATCCGTCTTTGGATACAGTTATATGTAGTCCGGATACTAGTCTAGTGAGGGTACGGACTGGACATACGGGAAACCGGGAAGTTCCCGAGACAGTAAAATGTTCGGAAGTCTCAGAGTGGCAAAATTTGAGTGGAATAAAGATAAGCGTACCCTCCGGTGCTTCACTAAACATTTTTTTTCTTTTCGAAATTTTATATGTCCAGGGTTAAATGTATTCTAGTTGATGTAAATTCTTCTTCAGGCCCCGTATCCGACGCCGAACGTTGGCGTCGCGGTTTTTTATGCGCAGCTTTCTGACAGGTTAGTCGGAGTAGTTGGCCGTTGCTTTCCCGACGATTTGTCGCGTTAGAGTTTTCCCTCTCTGTGCCGAAGTGTGTGGAGTCGCACCTCGGTTGTTAGCCACGTGTTCCATAACGTTGGGAAAGCTGTCCACATAGTGCACTCGCACAGTACCAATCTTTCTCATCTGGTGGTAACACGCCCTGCGATTGTAATGCCTTGTACAGGACGCGCTATATTTCTACCTCAATTGATACTGCAGTCGCCACATTTTCACAATTAATCAATTGATAGAGGAAAGGAAAGAATACAGATTGAATTTAAGTTCATTATTCGTAGACTTTCAATAACTTTTGATTCAATTAATCAGGCATACAAGTTGGAAGTATATTAAGAAAGCAAGGAATAGAAGAAGGGTGGGTAAAAATAATCCAAAATTCATACGTAAGCTCTGAAGCGTACTTTTGTATGGATAAGATAGGGGGAAAATTCAAAATCAGTGGCGTCGTGTGGTGCTCTTTCCCAGGTGTTCAACTGGTGGGTTTGCGCCCTCCCTCTCCCCTTCCCTCCACAAAAAATCAATAGTATTAAAAACTTATGATCAGTATCAGTATGTATAAATAATGAGTGTTAATGAAGAATAAAGTTCCATCCACCAACTCACCACATAGCATGCGCTTTCGGAACGTTAATTTTTGCTGATGAACACCCTGCCATTTAAATTAACAAAGTCTCCGCTTCACTCTTCCTGGTCTTTGTTGCAAACGCCACTGCATTAAGACCAACGAGAGTGTGCAATGTTGCTAGTGAACATCCTACGCGATTCCCATGGTATGTGACAAAGATAACGCCACTGCGACAAGACCAACGAGAGTGTTCAGTGTTGCTAGTAAACATCCTACGCAATTTCCATAGTATGTGACAAAGATAACGCCACTGCAACAAGACTGATGAGAGTGTGCAGTGTTGCTAGTAAACATCCTACGCAATTCTCATAGTAAGTGTGACAAAGATAATACTACTGTATTAAGACCGACAAGAGTGTGCAATGTTACTAGTGAACATCCTATGCAATTCCTATGATGTAACAAAGATAACGCCACTGCGACAACGCCGACAAGAGTGTGCAATGTTGCTAGTGAACATCCTATGTGATTATCCAAAAGTATGTGACAAAGATAAAAACTGCGCGAAGCGCAAAGAGAAATATTCCGCCTATTTTTCAATTTTTCGAGGTTATATTTTGTGTTTTAATCAAATCTAAATCTTTCCTTGTTTCTGGGATTTTTGTTGTAAGACAAAAATTAAGTGGGTAGTGAACACCTTGAACACCCAGATGCGACGCCACTGTTCAAAATTGAAAGAGAGCAAAGGCAAGGGGATATTCCTTATCATCGAATTTGTGTAATGCAGTCTTGGAAGAAGTACTTCGAAAACTAGAATTGGAGAAGTTGGGGATCAACTTAAATGGTGAAAGGCTGAACAATTTACAGTTTGCGGACGATGTGGAGGTAATTGCCAATAACACGAGCTGGAGAAAATGGGAAATGCAGGATTAAAAATAAATCAGAACAAAACAGTGATAATGTCGACAGAATAGAGGAGAGTAGTTAAAAAAGAGGGGAGGAAATATAATGACAAGCTGAGGTGGAATACTCGGACCAACAACAGCACTAACCAACAGAAGGGGAAGAAATTAAATGAAAGAATAAAAAAAGGGGGGAACTTTTGAACTTTGAAAGGCATATACAAATATAAGAGGAACTAAGCACCAAATCTAAAACTAGCACATCGGAGAAATGTACCCTATCTATGCTAATATATGGAGCGCAGACTTGAGCCTTAACCCAATCAGATTAAGAAAAATTTAGAGGGACACAATAATCAATGGAAAGATGTTTCGTGGGGATGAAAAAAAAGACAAAATGAGAAATAAGGTCACAAAGAGGAAAACAAGGTTAAAAAGGACATCGCGTTTGTAACAAAAAAATTGAAAGGAAAATTTGCAGGTCATATGAAGAATGGGATCTGTTAGTCTGAGGAAGAACAGAAAGGAGTGGGGAGAGGCCTTTGATGTTTGATGGTGTTAAATTTTATTTACCCTATACTGACTACAGATACGTGAAACTAACTCGAATCTGAAAAACAGTTGTGCAATAATTGAGGAGGGCCCATGAAAAAAGGCACTCGGTATAAAATTGAAAATGTAAATGGCGGACTCGATGACAGTGAGAGATCTTCAGGGTCGAGGAGAGTCCAAAATGTTATACTAATTCAGATCTGAGTTGTACTAGCGTAAGGGAGCTGCTAAGAAATAAAGGGGTTACCCTGGAGAATAGCAGAAAAGAAGGGAGGGACAGAGTAAATTGATTGTGTTCCATTTTTCCTTACCCTATATCGGTTACAAAGACTTTGGGTCTGAAAACCGCTTCAGTCAGCTTGAGAATCACCGATGAGAAAAGGCTATTGAAAAAGTGAATAATGGCTATGAGATACTGAGATTGGCGAGGAATCCTTTGGGTCGAAGAGAGTTCAAAAAAGTGAAATCTATTCAGATCCGAATCGTATCTATGTAAGGAGATTGGATATCATGTAGCCCCTTCTTAGCTGAATTTTTTCCCCCAAATCTTACGCCTGTATTTAGGCCTGTGTAGGACTTCACGACAAAAATTGTCTACCATTGCAGACCTGTGACATGGTGGCGCAGACTTTGGTATATAGCAACTGAATTCCTCTCTGTCTGTTGTGATTGGCACGCGAGTTCTACCTGTGTAGAAAGCGACCAACGAAGGATTCATCTTGACTTTCTTAGCCAGACCTCTTAACATTTTCTAATCTCAAAAAAAAATAATAGGAAAATATGAGAAAAGTGAAAGATTGGCTACTATATGACAAGGTTAGAACAAAGGAAGACCAACGACACGATAGCGGGATGAAATTGAGAAAGAGACGAGACCGTTATGAAAAGGAGGGATTGAAAATGAGCGGCGAGGCAGTTGCCCAAAAATGGACTGTAACTTGCGGGAATGCTGAGGAAGATATACCCTCGTGAAGCTACGTCTTAATGAAGGAAAATATTACTACGAGTATATACAATGTATTTTTTTAAATCTCAAGTTCCATAGGGGTGGTTGGCTGAGTAGATAGCGCGTTTGTCTCGGAGTCAGCCGGCATCTTTTTCATATTTTCCCCGAGTGCGTAAATCTTTTTGTGTCCAACAGTTTTATCCCTTTTACTCTTCCTCTTTCTTTTTGCTCCCTCCCCCAAATTCCCCCTCCTTGTGAATATAGATTATGCGCTACTCTTTTTAATGACCAATCATAGGAGTTGCAAAAAATTTATACTTTTGAGCATTGGAAACAAATTTCTTATCATCTATTGACAAAAATGAAGGACTTCTCAATTTTTTTATTTTTTTATAATTTTACCATTACTTTTAAAATTTAAAACTTTTCAGCACCTGTAAACATTCAACACCAGCCAAAATATTTTGAAGTGAAAACATTTCGAGGGGTCTCTCAACAGGATTGAAGTTTAACACAGGATTTCCTACACGGGAATTTGCACTAAGAATCCTAAAAAAAAGAGTTTTAGAGGGGACAAAAAAAGTTTAACCAAAAAGTTTGGTCCCTAACCTCCATCCAGCAGAGGTTCAATCGGAGATCAGAACCGGGTGTTTCAGGTACATCAAAAATAGGATTTCTCGAGTCACTAGATTCATTTTTGATGTGATTTTCTCGGTTCACATTCACCCAAATTGATCCACAGGGGGCTGAAACGTGTAATGCGCCCACGTGACATTCCGCAAATCTACCCAATCAAATTCGGAAAATTCATTTAACCGCTCATATTACCTTTATGAAGAACACCTTTGTGAAGGGCGATTATAGTCGTTGGGCATACCCAGGTACAAAAAAGAAGGGCTTAAGTAATATCTTTATGAATAAAGATTATTATCGATTTCCCCCAGCCTTTGGCACTTTTCTCGTAATGAAGTTTTACCTTTTTCTTTTTTCTTTTTTCATTATATTCTGTACTCCGGTCTGAGAAAATGAAAGAATCCGCAAAATATAGACTCGGGAGACCTAGCGCGAGAATTATCTGCGTCGAGTCAAAGGAAGTAATTTGTCATATTTCAGCCTCCGTCGGACCCGAGACAACGCCGACAATGGCAACAATAAATACGATTGTCGCGGGGGATAGCAGAGAAGGGTTGGCGAAAAAAGAGAAAAGAATAAGGGTCGACTTCTTCTAATGTCGTTATAAATCTTTTACTTAGCACGGCAGCGTATACGTATATAGGCTTCGCGTGTGCGTGCACGAGTATAATAAGTCTACACTCTATACTCTTATAGTTTACACGCGGTATTATTTATCTATTTCATATTATAAAAATTGCGTAAGATGTGCATACGAAAGTGAGCAGGACGAAAAAAGACTAGAGCGCTTCCAACTACCACGTTGCCGCCATTTAACGTGCAATAAAATACGAAATCACGTTGCTCGTAAGTATCTATAGTTCCGTTCTGCAATCTGATCTATGTATACTTTTTCAAAATAATAATATCTTTTTATTGCCCTACGAAATACGACGCCTACTTGGGAGGCACGAAGGGGGCCACAAAACGTACAGCGAGTTGTTGCAGTAAGCTAACATATGAGAAAATATTATAGCACTTTGTCCCATAAGATTTGACAAACGACGTGCTGCCTAACTCTTTCACTAGCTTTGGTCGGGTTTCGTTGGAGGATCCCAAAGAATGAAAATGAAGTCTCAGTCAGGCCTCTAACCAACCAATGTGTTGAGAGGGATAAGGAACATTTATAAACATGTTCGGGGGCTAATTGGGAGTAACCATATATATTGACATGGATATTATAACTAATCGGCGCGCGAAAGAGAAAATTTCCGCAAAAAATGTTCTGCAGAAAAACGTTACCATCGTGATGTAGTTGCGTAGTGCGCTTTATACGATCATTCGTTTTGACGGCTGACAGGAAGAATGCCCAGTGACGCCGAGAATGGACGATTAGAAAAGACACTGGAATGTGGATATAAGAAACACCTTGCGAACAGCAAACAAGTCCAAAATATGTATAACCTCGTGGAAGACGCCATTAAGCACACTATCAAGAAGGTAGTGATTAGGGGACCTATCATAAAAACTGAGGACAAACTCTCAGAAAATACAATAAAGCTTTTAGAAATAAGAGAAACGTTGAATACAAAACCACAAAAAACAAGTGTAGAGAGAATCGAACTTAGCGAAGTAAGGAAATTAGTAAGGAGAGAAATCCGTCAGGATGTAAGAAAATTCGATACTTCTCTAGTTGAGAATATAATTAGCTTACACGGCTCTACAAAATTACCTAGCCAAAAAACACACGCAGAGGGTCCCCCATGTTTATAAAATTGAGAAACGAGCATGGCATACTAAAATATGGTTGAGAAGATATATCAGAAATGGCTACAAAATTTTACAAAAACCTGTACGCCAAAGACAGCAACGACAACCCATTGAAGTGGAGAAGTAGATGCATAGAGATGGAATCACTACCTCCCCATTCCCGCCTTATTGAAGGAGGAAGTGGTCAAGGCTATAAAGGCAGTAAAAACAAACAAGGCCCCGAGACCCTACGACATTGAAAACGAGGCAATTAAAATCTTATCAGAAACTTTAATAGAACCCCTAACAGAAATTTTCAACAAAATTCTAGAATTAAGGATAACACCATCACAATAGAATACTTCAGAAATAATTTTATTACACAAAAGAGGCGACCGGGTGGACGTCAGCAATTACAGACTGATAAGTCTATCACCAAACTTGGAAAAGCTTTTTATGAAAATTCAGAAAAACCGTATTTACAACACTCTGGATGCGCAACAACCGATAAAGCAAGGGGGTTTATGAAAAATTACACAACAATAGACCACATCCAATCCCTCAACCAAATAATAGAAAATCTAAATAATTCAGTATAGAAGTTTGGCTTCTATTTTATAGATTTTAATAAAGCATTTGATTCGGTATACCACAATAAACTTTGGGAGGCCATGGCAGCGCAGGGAATAAATGAATGGATAGTTGGAACCTTGGCTAATATGTACAGCAAATCATAGGCGTATGTAAAAACAGACATACAGAGGGACCGCTTCCCCATCCAGATAGGGGTGTAGCAAGGGGACCCACTATCTTCAAATCTGTTTAACTGCAGTCTGGAACAAATCTTTAGAAACTTAAACTGGGAAAAAAAGGGATCGAATATTTTGGGGAAAGAAATAAACAACTTAAGATTTGCTGGCGACATAGTGATAGTGTCAAAAAGCTTCGATGAAATGTTGGAAATGGTAAAAGACCTGAAAATCCAAAGCGAGGTCCTTCAGACTATCTATGAACTTATCGAAAACAAAATTTATGCCCAAATAGTTGGGGACTACACGAATTCTATCTAGATGGGGCAAAAAATAAGTAGGATAGAAGAATACAAATACTTGGGTCAAAGCTTGAAATTTAACCTCAACATGGAGGGTATTATAAGAGAAAGGATTGCCAAAGGTTGGACGGCATTCTGGTAAAACAAATCCATACTAAAAAGCAAAATGAAACTGAAATTGAGAATAAAAATTTTAGAGAGTTGTGTGCTCCCCGTACTGACGTATGGTCCCTCACCAAAAGCCAATTACAACGGCTAATAAAAACACATAATTCCATGCAAAGAAGCATCCTGGATTTTCGGCTGAAAGACAAAATAAAAATAAAAAATATCCAAAAACTGACCGGGTCCAAAAGCATTGGATACAATATTTAAAAACTCAAATTCAATTATGCAGGCCACATGTGCAGGGATAACCCGGACAAATGGAACATTAAATGCACACTCTGGGTCCCGCGAGACCACAAAAGGAACAGAGGTTGCCCAGCTATAAGGTGGATAGACGAGATACTAAAACATCTTGGACCCTGTTAGGGACGCACTGCGGTGAACTGTAAAGCCTGGGCAAAGATGACGGAGACATATCCCCTATGGTGGGCGGAGTAGGTGGTGGTTTACATATATGCGACAGTAACTGTACACCATTTACTTTGTACACACCTACCTACTCAGTATCAAAATAAAAAATAAAAATAAAAATTGCCCTACGAAATACAACGCCTACTTGGGAGGCACGAAGGGGGCCACGAAACGTTCAGCGAGTTGTTGCAGTAAGCTAACATATGAGAAAATATTGTAGCACTTTGTCCCATAAGATTTGACAAACGACGTGCTGCCTAACTCTTTCACTAGCTTAGGTCGGGTTTTGTTGGAGGATCCCAAAGAATGAAAATGAAGTCTCAGTCGGGCCTCTAACCAACCAATGTGTTGAGAGGGGTAAAGAACATTTATAAACAAGTTCAAGGGCTAATTGGGAGTAACCATGTACTGACATGGGTATTATGAATAATCGGCGCGCGAAAGAGAAAATTTCCGCAAAAAACGTTCCGCAGAAAAACGTTACCATCGTGATATAGTTGCGTAGTCCTCTTTATACGATCATTTGTTTTGACGGCTGACAGGAAGAATGCCCAGTGATGCCGAGAATGGACGATTAGAAAAGACACTGGAATGTGGATATGCACCCTCGACGCGGTCGCGTATGTCCTTCCATGCATCCGTCGGACTCATTCTTTTCACATGGATACGTCTATCCATTGAGATTTAAACTTAGAGTTTCAAGTGTTGGCAGCCCTGTATATGTGTGAGTGTTTACGTATGATTTACCGTAAGCGTGTAGCAATTTTCAACTATCATTAAGTCGATTAAAAATCCACTTTCAAAGAAATTTGTCCTAAGTTTAACTGCATTATCACCTAAAAATTGAATTATAATCAGTTTTTTACCCTCCTAGCGCTGCAAACACCCTGTTGCAATCGAAAAAATGTTTTCTCGAAATACGAGTGAATTGTTTACAAATCTTAGTTCAGTTTCATAAGCTCTTGACTTGTTCAAGACTTCCCAAAACTGCACAGGCTTCGTTCAAGATGTTTTTATGACCTCCAGGCTTCATAAAGACACATGACGTAAACTTTTAGGGTCTTGTCAGCTCCTCCCATGTCTCCGGTCAGCTTTGTCTGTTTTTTTTTTTGTGGTCCAGTCGTATTTAATTTTTAGAAAGTTCTCATTGAAGTGGGATTTTTTCATTTATCGATTGTCACGTACGTAAGAATTATGACATTCTGTCAAACATCACTGAAGGTCGCCTCTGCCGCCCCATCTTCTCCATTAACTTCGCCAATTTGTTATCGTTTCCGAAAGCTTTCGGGTGAGTCGTTCATTATACTGTGCTTGAGAACACTTCCACCCCAATTTGTGTCCGTACACTCATGCAGATTAAGTGGAT
Organism: Acanthococcus lagerstroemiae; assembly: GCA_031841125.1. Taxonomy (NCBI): domain Eukaryota; kingdom Metazoa; phylum Arthropoda; class Insecta; order Hemiptera; family Eriococcidae; genus Acanthococcus; species Acanthococcus lagerstroemiae. The sequence goes on from CM063114.1 coordinate 53,928,444, forward strand.
CAACTAATTATCAAAGTAAAATCGAAGCGCCGATGATAAAAGGCGGAAGTAATCCGTCGGAAGGTCGAATATCTTCCAATTAATTTCGTTTTCGGACTGGCACTGCTGGAAGACAATTGTCCCAGTGTGAAGTACACTGGACGGCCGCCGCCGTCGAGGACCGGGGCACGTCGCACTCGAAAACTCTTTTCGCAATCCAGGTTCAATCCATTAACCCCGTCTGCTCGGGCTTTTATGTATAGTAAGACGTAAATGCACACCTCGCGCAGAGTTGATTAAAATGCAGAACAAACTGCTGATATGCTTAGGAAACGACATCAGGGTTAAATGGAGCGTTCGCAGTTTAATTCAGTCGAGATGGCGGGAGCGTGTACACGCCGGGCACGGCATTCGTGAAAGAAAGTGAGAAAGAGCCAATTTCGCCGGCCCTCGCATCCCATCCCGTCGGCCCCGACCATCGGCGAGGCGAATATCAACAAAAAAAAGGGACCGGGAAAAGGTCACTCGAAACAATATAGCGGCGTTTTAAATAATCCGCCGGCTATAATCGACCGGAAATTAACCGGTGTAAAAAAATTAAAAAACACACGTAACGGCATATACGTTTCTGTACCCTGGCACGGCTCTCGAAATTTCCAGAAATGTCGAGAGCCTTCACTTTCCAGCGTTGTAATTATCAGAATTCCGAATAGTTCGGTCAATAGGTGTTTAAAAATGGAGAAAACAAAAAACAAAGGCGAGCTGTAATTTGAAAATCATCTAGGCACCTTCCTAGTTACTGCTGTGGAATATCCCCTGTCCTCGGTGTCCTCCTACTTGTGGATTAAAGGAACAAAAATAAGGTCTTGGCCAAAAACTCAAATACGGTTGTTAACCCAAAATGAGTTTTGATGAACATTGAAGCTCATCAAATTGCCTGTCAGGAAGGTAATATACACCTCTTTTTAAAGATTTACTTCAAATTGCCTGCGTATTGACGTCGTCTTCTGGTTGGTTTGACGACACATCACAGAATGATGACGTCGTGTATAGGTCGAAAGTACATTTTGTGTAAGAATTTTACATAGAATTGATTACAGATCGACATTGATTTTACATCTCTCACTGAAACTGTCACATCCATTGGAAATCGAAATAAATAAATAAAGTCGAAATCAGATCGAAAAGGAAGGATGATATAAAATCAACGTCGATGTTATGTTCAAGAAGTGGATATTCATGTCCACTCAATATTCCATGTGCATATTTATATCAGCACTTTCTCGGCTGACTACTTAGATATGTCCGCTTTATGTCAAGTCAGTATTTCCAATGCGCAATCAATTATTCTCTAGTTGACACGGATACTCACATTCCAGAGCCTTCTGTAGTCCTCCATTCTCGGCTTCGCTCGGCATTTTCCATAGTGGCCAGTCGAAATGTGAGAGAACAAATGGCCGCACAAAGCTGTCTGCAATTGCCAGTAGTGTGGACGTATCTCGAGAAGCTTCTTTTAGTGGATATATCACAGTTATTGGTCTAGACTTTTCAGATCTTTCATTATTTTCTGTCTCCATGAACTTCTAGCCACAATTATTTCGTCTTGTGCTGGAATTTTTGCATCAATTTGCTTGAAGAAATCGTATTTAGTCGTGTCTGTTGACAAACATTCAGTAGCTCCACGTGCAGATATTAATTCTTGATTTTCTGAAAATCTGATTAGAAATTCTTTAAGGCAAACTGGCCAGACACTTTTTTGGTGTTTGGTTGGCCGAGTGGATAGCGCGCTGGTCTCGGGATCCGGAGATCCCGGGTTCGAGTCCGTGTAGCAACTCGTTACATTTCGACCTTGGCCTGTTTTTCGGCAAGATGAGAAGAGGAGCTGAGACGCCTCCTCGACGTCTCTTGAGGTAATGCTCGAAAGGGCGTATTCCAGGGCTCTGGTTGAGAGTAAATATAGAAAAGAGAACGTCAATAGCTAAAATGTTCTCGCTCAAATGGTAACAAAAATAAATTTTCTCTTCCTCGACCTTCGGCTATACTGTTTTGTGACCCATTAATTCATATCTCTCTATCTCTCTATATACTAAAAAAGTAAAATCCGCCGCCACCGCCACCTCCGACGGAAAAAACGCACTGCGGGTTGCCTACCTAAAAATCAGGGCAGATCAGCTACTTTCAAGGACATAATCTGTTCTAATTTAAAAGATCTCCAAGTTCTAGGACATAACCGGCATAATAAGACATAAAATGACATAATTACCCATAATCTCCAAGATCTCAAGTCGCAAGATATAACACATAGTCCAACTTGAGATATGTATAAAGGCAGGCAGATATAGTGTTCATGAACAGGGCAGACCAACTACCTTGGACTCCGAGTTCTCAGATCCTTTATGACGTCATCCTCATCTCATTAGGTCTGTTCACTGAGAATTCCTCCAAAATCATGGGCGGCGGCTGCGTGACTGCATGGTGCCTCCGGGAGGAAAAAAAAACACCGCGGGTTGCCTACCCTGCCCCTTAATTGCTCATTTCTCCACGGATAGACTACTCTTGGGAGGGGGTTCATGGTGCAGGAGGAAGCTTGGGGAGGAAGGTCGCGAAGGACGAGGAGGAAGGCCACGAGAGGGGGGTCGGAATCGACGGTAAAGGGCGATGATAGTCACAATGAGGGAGATGGTCGTGGTCGAGGAACAAGGGGGTTGTTGTGGAGGAGGGCTCTCTATACACTAAACAATAAAAGCCACCTGCTCCTTCCCCTCCGTGGGGATAAATTCCTAGTGACCTCCTCTGTACCTTAATCTCACGTTTCACCAGTGGTACCCTAACTCGGGGGGGGGGGTCTCCTCGGTGGAGGTGAGAGCTCCTGGAGAGGGAGGACGGTCACGAAGTATACATGTAGAGAGACTAGGGGGCTTCGCTCCCTGGCCGCTTCGCTCCTCGTGGGTTCACAAATGTCTCGCTCTTCCTGTCAGAGATCCTTTTTTCCCCTTATCCAGGCTTGCTGTGACAACACCAGTTGTACAAATAACTGATGGGTTTCTATAAGTCACACCCCTCAGTTTGATCGATCAGAGGAAGCTGAGTAGGTTAGATCCATCAGAGTTTGACGGCTGCCACCAGATTTTCTCCGGAAAAGGCTACCCCTGGAGAAATGAGCAATTAAGGGGCAGGGTAGGCAACCCGAAGTCGGAGTTTTTTCTCCCGGAGACGGTGACGGATTTTCTCTACTCCCTCCTCCACCATGAACTCCCTCCCAAGGGTAGGCTACCCCTGGAGAAATGAGCAATTAAGAGGCAGTGTAGGCAACATGCAGTTAGTTTTTTCTCCCATAGAGGCGGCGGTGGGTAGGCTACCCCTGGAGAAATGAGCGATTAAGGGGCAAGGTAGGTAACCCGCAGTGACGTTTTTTTCTCCGAGGCGGCACGGCGGCGGATGGTGGAGGAGGCTCTGTTATGGGAAGGCAGTTGTGGTGGAGGACCTTCCCCACCCTGGTCATAGTGATGGTGGAGGTCCTGGATGCTTCTTCTAATAGATCTAATTGAAAGGTGTGACTTATTCTTGAAGGTATAGAAACCCATCAGTTATTTACTGTACAACTCGTGTTGTCACAGCAAGCCTCGATAAGGAAAAAAGAAAAGAACTCTGACAAGAAGAGTGAGAAACTTGTGAACCCGTGAGGCGCGAAGCGCCGAGCTAGGCTGGGGCCGGTACGAGCGAAGCGAGTGATGGCGGGGGTTGAGTTGCGAAGCGGCCTGGGGACGAAGCCCCCTAGTTATTCACAAATATCTTCTTCCTTCACCAACCCGCTCCCTTCCACACCTAGGCCACATAAAATATCTGATCAAGGCTCATGAATATTTTTTTCAAATTTTTCAACATTCTCTTCTAACGTCCGAAAAATAATCAGTGGAAAAAAATTGTCGGAAGGGAACTCAGATTGGTCAAATGGGCTCCCCCCCCCCAATAATAGGCCTGACATTTTGAGGAAAGAAATCGTATTTTTCACTTCAATTTATGCGAGTGCTTTGCCTTCTCCTAGAGAGCTACTTGGGTGTTAAGACCCCGCGCACCCACAGAAGTCAGCCCATATGCTCTTAATCATTAATAACAAGTTATCGAGTTCTAAACTCTTCGAAAAGTCATAACCTGTGTGAAAGAATTTGAAAGTATCTTATCGAACACCGAAAAAGTTCGGAGATTTTAAAAGTCTTAAAAAGGTTTGAAAACATGTAAGGGTGCAGAGGCTGTGGCGCCTCCTTAAAACTTTTACTTTCTTGAGACTAACGGATAGTTGGTTTCTGTTGACAGAACCATAAGATACCATTTAAGTGAGTACGGATTTCGTGTGTGGTGAGAAGATACGAGTACTTTGCCTTAGACTTTTGCGGATGGCAGCTGCCTCACCGCCACCACTCGCTGTCTAACTGTGTAACTTCAATAAGGCAGATTGGAATAATGAAAATCGCACGCACACAAACGTGACTGATTCCTAACTAGGGTAATTGTCGCAAGTCACTCTAAACGTGAATCACAAACAAGACATCCACACGAACCTTCGAATCTCCCTCGTGCTCCCTTTTTTTTTTTGTGTTCGTTTCTGCTCCTCGTGCACGAACACGCCATTTCTTCCACCGTCACCGTGCTCGTGTGCTGCTTACTGCTGTGCCTCGCTGTGGGCCCTCATCGTCCCGCTCATTTCTCAAAGGCCGCTGATGATATCGAGTTATCCGACTCGTATCTCGGCTGCCTTTGTGACGAAAGGAGAAAATATAAGTAAATTGTATTTAACCGCCAGCAGAGGCAGGGACCTTTCACTGGGGAATACAACGTCCGGGTCAAGAGCAAGAACGTCATCTCGGGAATCCGGGAAACGGCTCGGCCACGGGAATCGTAAATTAAAAATAAGAAATGACGAACGAAGGCCGCCTGCTCGACCGCGAATGAGGTGGCGGTCTTGTGGTCGTGGAAAAGATAGAGCCTGCAACCCAACTTCTTAACTTTGTTAAGTTCGCTGATTTCCAGTCCGAGTGGCCGACAGCTCACGTTCAATCAGCAAGCTCGCAAGAGGGTCGCATTTTATCTGGTCAGTGAGGACCAGAAAATGAGTTTAATTGGGGGGGGGGCAGAAAGCAGGCACGCTGAAATTTGGAATTTTTCATTTAGATATTATCCTAGTTACTTTTTTAAGACCGGCTGTGGCGTATCTTACAAACTCGCAGATAATGTCGCACACACAGTTATGAATATGCATCGCTTCGACGATATGTTACCAGGGTAATCACTTTTTGAAAATCGGGAAAAGTCAGGTAATTTTGTCTGTCTGGAGAAATCAGGAAATGGCCGTGATTTTGAACAAAATCAGGGAACTTTTTGAGAATAAGTAGAGTTGAAGAATATACACATTTTCATAGTAGTCGATGAATATTAAATTTGATCTTACGTAGTCAGTATTCTCAAAGGTCTGTATAATACTAGCTGAAAAAATGTTGGGGTAATTCGGAAATTTTGTCTGAAAAGCTGGGAAAAGTCAGGGAAAATCATTCTAGAAAAGAAGTGGCTACTCTGGTTACAATGCAGATGCGAATAAATTTATGGTTATCTAAAGCCGTTTGCTTGATTGAGAATAAAGTCTATCTGAGGTCAGAAAAAGAAAAATGCCTCATCTTACCCATAACATATCTTCAATTTTTTCATCAGTTCTCTCATTCTTGAAAAAACTTGGCTCAAAGTAAGAAAAGAACAAACTTTTTTGTAGTGTGGGATGATACTAGCTGATAGGTTAGTGCAGTTGTTCTGATCAGCATAGCCAATTACTGTTGCTGTCTATTGTACGAGGTGCAATGGTTTTGTAACAGAAATTGCGGTAGGGGAGGAACTTATAAAGTGAATTTTCTTTGGACTTGAAAAACTAGACTATATGCCTCGCCTTTTGACACATTGCTCATTAAAATCGAATAATTTCGAGCCGAGTTATTGAGAAGAAAGATAGGGTGATCCGGAGAATGACTCATTTCCCAATTCAATTTCCAAAATACATTTTATAATATACTGTTAAAGAGGTTTGGGGAGAGAGGGTCCCCTTGTTTCACTCCTTTTTTGATTCTGAATTTTTGCCCTACTTTGTCTAATTATACCCTTCCCTCTGCAATTTTATATATGTTTATGCAGATTCTAATATACTTGGCCTGAATTCTTTGCCTATTGAGTGCATCCCAGAGGTAACTGAGGTGGACCGAATCGAAAGTCTTTTTCGAAGCCGATCAATAGCATAAACAATGATTTGTTATACTCGTTACATTTTTCTATAATTTGACTAATTATAAACATCTGATCAATAGTAGATATATCCTTCCTGAATCGGGCCTGCTCTTGACTTTGACTGCTATCCTACTGATTGTACATTTTACTTTTCACGATTTTTGCGAATATTTTTGATACATTGGATGTGAGACTTATAGGTCTATAATGCCTTATATCATTTTTGTCTTCTTTTTGAATTGCGGTACTATTTCCAATGGTCCCCATTACTTAGTATCGTATTAAAAAGCTTTTTAAGTGGGGGGGGGGGTCATTTCCTCTTCGAACATCCTTAAATATTTATTTTCCACCCCATCTGGTCCCACCGCCCTCCCACCATTCAGACTAGCTCTAGAACATGTCTTATTTCACTCTCCAGGAAGGGGGGGGGAATCTCCTCCTCGTTTCTGTATTCTAGGCTTTTGACTCCTGCAGATTCCTCTTCCTCTTCGTATAGTTTTGAAAAGTAATCCGTGGCTAATTTCGTGATGCCTGCTCTATCTACCACCTCATTGCCCTCTTTGTTTTTGATCGATGAGAGGAGGCATCTGAAGTTGTTTAGTTCTTTTTTGTTTTTTTTTTTGTCGAACCTGTGCTTCCTATTATTTCAGATGCAATTCGATGCTCTTCTTCCTTCAAGTCGTTCCTTATCTTTTTGCGAGCCAACTTCCTTATTTCCGTTAATTCTATTCTTTGCCTTAACGGTGTTTTTTTTTTTTAGTCAATTTATTTCCAAGTTCACAAATTTTTATAGTTTCCGGTGTTAGTTTACGCTTGAGTTCATTATTTGAATCCTCGATTTCGTATTTGTGCACCGTTTGCATGTATGTCTTCACCAGAGGTTATTGCATTGTTCTTGTATACTGATATTTTCTTGATTATCCCATTGTTTGATTTTATTTTTAAATTCTCTTTTTGCCTCTATTAGCCTGTAAACTGGAATGGTTTTATTTTAAAAAATTTTCTTACCTATTTCATTTTTTATTACGAATCTTTTTGGCAGTTGCATCCGAATTTTTAGTGCTCTATGGTCGGATGAAAAGTTTAAATTTTTAACCACCTTCACATCTTTAACTATCCTACTGTCTTGATTAGGCAAAAATGTATTTCGTTTTTTGTAACATTATCTGGTGAGAGCCAGGTCCATTTATGGTTTTTCTTTGTTTTGTAGAAGGTATTCATATTTTTTAATTCCTCTTTCATAGCAAAGTCAATCAGATGTTCGCCATTAGTATTTGTTAGTTTGCTTGAGCAGAATTTTCCTCTGCAATTTCCATTTATACCTATTTCCGACTTACCCAGTTGAGCGTTAAAATCTCGGATGACTACTGTGTAACATTCTTTTTCGTTTCCGACAACCTGAGAAAGCTGGCTATAAAACTCTTCGACCGCTTCCTTCTCTGCTTGCATTGTAGGTGCATACACTTGTATGAATAGGATTTTGAACTTTTTCTCTATTTATATTTTTAGGAACCCTATCCTGTCTGATATTCCTGTAACTTGGATGATTTTATTTGACCATTTCTTATGAATATAAAAGCCTATGCCCGGATGTCCTTTAGTTAGCCCGCTATAAAATAAGTAGTTTCCATTTTTCTGCTCAATAATTTTTCCCCATAAATTCTGGTTTCCGCAATCCCCACTATATCGAAATTTTGCCCCTCCCATACTTTTTCAAACTCGAATAAGCCATCTACACTGGCAATTCCCTGACAGTTGTAGGTGAATAAATTTAGCCCTAACCCTTCCCCCTTTTTTATTTTTTTCTTACCTGCTGAAATAGGTGTGATATTTGACGCTCCTGGTTCCCTTATGTGTGGAAACGGGTAGGAGGATGTGCAGCTATTATGCCGCGCGGGTGCTGCCTCCCATTCTGGGACGCTTCTCCTGTGGTAGATTATGTCTAAGTTGCTACACCATCGGGTAGGAGAGTTCCTTCCTCAGTTCGCGTTTTTGGTCATGTACTTCTTTGTCGTTTTGTTGGTTCCATTGCTTGGGCTGTTCTCCGTGGTCGAGTTTTTAAGGTTACGCTTCTGGCTCGGTGTTCTGTCGCGTATACCTCTCGCTTTACTTACGAAAGTTGATGCGATGTAGTCCACATCCTCGTTGTTCAGAAGTTCTATTGGCCTCTCTCCTTCCATTCTCTTTCTGCAGAAGATTACACCCCGTTTCCTCCAGACGAAGTAGTCCTCTCTCAGTTTTAACGCGTAAGTAAGCAGTGCCTGGCTCTTTGGTGACAGATGCTCATTCGCAAACGAGTTGGAAACTTAGTAATCTAAAAAAAAAAGTCTACATCTCATTTTCGAAAATATTCTCACTTATAACACGCATTAGAAAATAGTCGGGAGACATCATCCAAAATTCCGAATTTTCCTCATAAACTTCTTCAGTTACCTCGAGGGCATGCAAATGATCCGCCATACTCAGGAACGGGGTTCGAAAAATTCGTTTCTTATACATTGTAAATTGCTCCTTCCGAACTGCTTCCCAGGCCCACTAATAGCCTCCATCGGCTGACTTCTGCGAAAGCTTTAAACTCGAATTTCCTCGAACGCGTGTGCGCCTCGCGTTATAAAAAATTTCGCAAACAAATCCGAGAGAGTTTAGGCCGGCTAAATTTCGTTTCTTCGCGCGTATAGCACCCGCCGAACACAAAAGATGATATTCGACAACGAACAAGCGCACACATAAACATATAAATTTCTTATTATAAGTACAAAAGAAAGAGCCCATGAAACGAGTAATAAAAAATATATATGTACAGCGCAGCCCCGGAGGTCCCTCGGTATAAAAAATATTCGCCGAGAATTCTGGTAACGGCCTCGCAAACGATCCTTCGAATCGCGTATATTACATGTCATAAAAACGCATTTTCTTTCGACCTTTGACAATAATTGGAGGTTTGCAGTCATCGCCGGGGCCGAGTGGGGGAGCAAAAATTGGACGAAACTTGCAGGCGAAGCGCAGAGAGTAGAAAAAACGGCGCACCAGTCGAATCGAAGAAAATGGAAGAAGATAAAGTAGCGCTTGACAACAAAGAGATTAAATATATGATTTTTTCAAACCCTTTCTACACGAACGAGCCGTTATATTATTACTGGAGGAAAGCTGCAACCATACTATTGATAGAATTGCCTGTACGGTCAGCCCTCGAGGGAAATAGGTAATAATTTTCAAGATGGTCTATAGACTATTCCGGAGTAGGATGTTCGAATAAGCTTTTCTTTGAATTACAGTCCACCAGTGCAGAGACCAGCGGAGACAGAAATAATGTCGAGGAAAAAAGTAATTTGTCAGGAGGAAACAGTTTTTAAAATTTATCGAACAAACTTCTTTTTCCCGGCTCCGGGCTTTCCTTCCATACCTCTGCGGCATTGACGATTCGTGCCGAGGCCATTTTAATAACCGTCTGCAGCTTCACGGGGCCGAGCTTGTCCGCGACTTTTTCACTTCAACTCGTGCCAAGCCTGCGAACGAAATCGCATTACCTGTTTCTCGTTTATGCAGAGATATTATCGAACTCGCAAATCCGGGGCTACCCCAATTTTTGCTTCACAATAGCCGTCACTGATAACTAGTTCGTATCCTGGAAAGTCCTCTCGCCCATCTCATCCCATTACTATCCATAATATGTTCTTTTACAATGGCGCCTTCTAGCTTCTCCACGTACGGTAACACCTTGCGAGGTATAGAATTCTGTCGAAAAATTCCATTCTCACGCCCCACTGACAGTGGCACAAAAGAAATACTTTCGATAGAAACGTTTCACGAACGGTTGAGGCAGAAAAAATTCCGCCGAAGTGTTCGAGCCTTCTACATTTCAGTCCCCCCCCCCCCTTTAATCCAAAAGCTACACACAGAAAACCGTTTTCACAACTCTATAAGACGCGAAATTAAATTCCTGTATATTCGTGAAACGTATGGACTGCTTTCGGTACCTCGACTGGCCCTCACCTTCATAGAATTTAGAAGAATCCCTATAAGCAATCCGAATCGAATATTCGTGCAAGCTCCGAGTTCAATTAGGTATTTTCATTTTTCTCGATGCTCCCGAACCTCTCAGATGTTCTCGAATTCCGGAAATTTCCGAGGGACGTTTTGTTCTTTTTTGCCCTTCCACGTTTTCTTTTGCTCGTCTATTTCTTTCGTTTAACTAAAAAGCGAATGCACTTTCGAGCTAGAGGAGAGAAATACTTTCTCCCCGAAACTGGGATACTTGGACTACGTAAAAGCCCTTTCAACAAGGTCCCCATAGTACAAATAGGCACTGTCACTTCCTGCGATCGCGATGTACGACGCTCCATTTAATTCGTGCACGTCTTCTACGCTCGCGCCATTCAAAGCGATTTCACTCGATATGTACGATAATTGCGATGGTGCCCTCGCACGCTCTTCGCCAACAAACTTAATTGCGAGCACGGTTTGATACCAAAATGGAACACCCAAATTGGAATAACGTTCGCTGATCTAGCGGGCGAGAGAAAGTTGCAGCCATGTTTTCCCAGTTTTCAACAGCTTAGACAGTTTCTTACAGAACAACTCGAGAAACGCCAACTACACCATTTCAGCCTCACCCTGTCCACTACTCACAACCCCATTTTTAATAATGGTAAACCGTCGTTGCTCATTCTCGTACCCGAGAGTTGGAATTAGTATCACTGTTGTGCTGGTTTTTGGTGAATCTTCCGGCGGCTGGGTAAGCCAATTCTGGACCTACACTCGCCCACAGGTGTCGCAGGGGAAAATTGAATCCAGAGCGGCCAGCTAACTCTGCTTTTTTTCTTTTTCCCTTTAATAACCACGGCTCGCCGGGTTTCAAAGCTTTCACCCCCTTTTTAACTACATTTCTCCATAGGGCTCTATCTTCGGCGATGTGACTTTATCCTATATGGTCGATGCAGGGACGTACCAAAGAGTTCTTCCTGGGGGGGGGGGGAGGTAAAAATTGTAAATCCCAACTGACTCATCAGAATTCCCAATTATCAAAAAGAAAAAAAAAAAAAACCTTTTGACCTTTGGATTTTTCCAACTGACTCAACTCAAAATTCCTAAGTATCAAAGCAATAGAAGGAAAAACATTTGACTTGTTGGATTTTTCCAACTTCTTAACTTAATTTCCAGGTATCAAAGCAAAAAACGAAAACGAAAGAAAACACCTTTCAACTTGTTGCATTCTTTCAACTTGCCTGACTGAAATGGTAAATATGGTAGTTGCATTTTTTCAACTTGCCTGGCTGAAATGGTAAATATGGTAAATTTTCCCAACTACTGAGTGAAAAATTCCTACGGGGGGGGGGGTACGTTGCCCCCTACCGGTACGTCCCTAAGTCGATGTAGCATTGTGAGGGGGATTTCTTTTAACGATCGATCTTGAACCTCTGTTCCACCATGTAACAGTTTCTTGAGAGTTAGTAGGGTAAAAATGGGAACTTGAACTATAGGGCAGTCTCCCTGTGTATTTCTCATGGAAATCCTTCTGTTTTACGTCACAACAAAAGAAAGAAGTCCCGGTTCCTCTGCAAACTCTGATATGCATTCAGTATATTACATTCGACCAAAATTTCGCCTCTGGTTGCACTTACCCTATGATGGTGGCAATATAAGAGCCATTCTCCAGTGAAAAGTCCCATTTTGTCGGTCGGCTGAAGTTGCAGTACAAGGTAAAGAGTGAATTTGATTTTTTTTTTTTTTTTTTTTTTCAAAACTTACTCTGATAAAAATATTTTAGAAGCGGAAAAGTAAAGCGAAACATGTTGAAGTAGGATACACGAGTGGGGAAAAACTCCTTCAAAATTGTATTCTATGCAGCTTGACTGACACAGTACCGCGCGGTTAGACATGAATAAGTAAACGCCGCTTATTAGACTCATTTTGGTACTAAGCCAAAATGAGTCCATTAATCGATGTAAAAAAAAAAATCATTTACAGAATTACAATGTGTCAAAAAAAATCATTTTCAACAAAAATTTACAGAATTACCATGTGTAGACCTATTCTGAAAAACACGTCCAGAAATCAGTTTACTTTAAAAAATTGGTTATTGACGATTGTTTTTCGGATTGTTGCAGCAGGTGATTGATGAATTTTTCGTATTCGTAATGCTGCTGAAACTCAGTGGCTCGGTGGTGGACACCTCTCCTCAATACTTGTAGGGCTGCCATCATTTCGTGATTTTAAGGGGGCTTCTCATAAATTTCCTCCTCATTGTCAGAAACTTTGTCATTACAATCACCATTGTCTTTCGAATACATCGGTGAATTGCAGAGCTCATCCTCTGTAAGTAATTCAGCAGTTGGCACATCTGAGTCAATATCCATCCCGGCCTCATACACCTTGTCACAAACATTGGTGACAGCTAACAGCTGTTTTTATACTACTTGATCAGAAACACAATGTTTACCTTGGTGTTTTACAGACGACAAGAAGCGCCTATCATTCATGCATCGAGTGCTAACAAAACCTGCGTGTAAAGTAAACGTCCCTCAATGTAAAGCGTTTTTACATGAAAAAATTGCTGGCCAGTAATTTTATATCGGGGAATCAAACCCGCGTCCATTGAACCGTTTGACTGAAATGCAGCGATTGTCTCTAACCACTCGGCCACAGAATGAATTACAAACTAGCGACTTTAGAACGCATTTAAATATTCACAATGTAGTACAGCTGTTCCCATTCGTTGTTAACCGTCGTTACATTTTTGCTAGCCACTGCTGTGTATGCTGTTTGTGCACGTGAACAAACTGAAGACAAGACTGTGATACTGTACTTTGTAGTAATTAACTGAGCAAATTAAATTTTTGAACTAATTATGCACACAAAAATCACCTGTCTATTGTAAATAGATAAATAAATCGGGAATTGCGCACTCGCTACGCTCGTTTGCAAACTTTCTCTCTTCATGTAAACACTCACTTTTGACTCTTGGTGTGTAATATACTATTTTGTTCTCTCATTTTCAAACGATCATTTCTCGGCAACAGAGAATTGTAGAGAGCTCCACAAGCGCTTGTTAGAAAGGTTATTTCTTGCTCTTTCATGTGGTATGTATGACTTAAAATTGTGTTTACTAACAACTTGGGATCTTTTTTATCCCAATGAAACTTCATTAAATTAAATTTTTGGAACAGATAGGTAAAAATCACATAAATGAGTCGATGGTCTGATCTATGCTACTACAAAACAATGAAACATTCAGTTTCCATCCATTTGCCACAATAAGGTTTTTTTCTGATATATTTGAACCATCCAAACAACACAGAAATAATATTTTTATAATTTATTTTAAGAATGAAAAAAATAAATTAAAATAGACTCTATGGCCGCCGTTATCCCAACACCAATGCGCGGCACAGTGAACTACATAATATACGTCGACATTTGACAATAATAATGGAGAACACGACGAAGACAAAAATACGGTCTCAAAGTAGACTGAATTCTCCACAAAAGGAAATCATGCCAAAACTTAATTTTGCATACTACCATTTTGATTAATCACATTTGCAAACTATTCAATTGATTTGGCTGATAACTCATTCTCACTCGGTATTCAATACTAAGACTAATTTTTGAATCTTAAAATTGAAAATCAAGGTACTAATATGGACCTAAGAGTATAACACATTTATGAACCACTTTATAGAATTCAAAAAAAGAAAATTGAAAATCACCAAAATAATTCAACCCTACGTGTAAATATTTTTTGAAATATCACATACATCATTTGAAAGTAGAGTTTCTTTGCTACTTACTTTCATTCTTTCTAATTTTGTTCTCGTTTAATAATTAAAAAAAGTAATGAGCTTCAAAACTCAGAAAATTTATTGGAATTCAGGCTTTAGAAAAATGTACTAAAAAAATGTAGCTCCCCCGCAGTTTTGTTAGTGTTTGTCGAAAATTCTGCTCGAAGTACACGTAGTAGCCAAAAATACAGCCCCCCCCCCCTCTTGGTTGTAGGTTTGAGTCATTCTGCAAATTGTTTAAAAAAATAGTGATTTTGTATATAACGCATTCTCAAACTCGGAAATTAAAATATGTAGGGTAGTAGAGCGACCGCGGAGTATTTTTGAAGGATATGAAGGAAAGAATCGTTTCCCCTGGAAAATCGTTTGGTCAAGAAGACAATTTTTATAGAAAATTGGAACCATATGAAAATTTTTGTACAAAGTTTCTAATTGAAATTGATTTTGTAACAACTGTTGATCCGGTTTTCCCCCAGTAGTTCTCTAGAGTAGAAGGAGCAAATTGACGCACTTGAATTTTGAACACTTTTGGACGCTTTAGTTTGCTCTGAATATCAGAAGAATATTTTTACGATAGAATTTGAACATTTTTTCTGTTTTCCAACATTTTTCTTTGAAGTTTTTGAAATTTTTTTATAATACTTCTAAAAAAAGAGTATCAATGGGGCAAGATGATCATTTCCTTGGGGCAAGATAACTATCACTGAAAATAGACTAGGTATATATAAAAAAGCTGAAAACGTTTTATTAAAATTAGAAAATGCAAATAAAATTAGGAACATATGCAAATATCTGTCTTCTTCAGTAATTATTCGCAGAGATCGCATTTGAATCACAATGAAAAATTGTATTCGATTAGATATGTAAAACATTTAAATCCAAAACAGATGAGATTCATCTTGCAAAGCACATGAGTACCACGCATTGTAAATTGTAAATGACTCGTTAGTAATTGAAGTGGAGGATAAGGATCCCTTACCTCACCATATTCACGTGTTTTGCATAATTATTATATTTTAAACGGCTAAAGCATCAGTACACGTTAACATTTGCACGTCAGAAATTCGATTGAATAACATATGTGACTTGGAATCATAAAATCAGCCTCTAGTGTCAGAAAATCCTTTTTCACTTTTTTGACAATTCTTATAGAAAAAATTACGCTCTTTTGAATGAAATGAGTCGCAGTTTTCTATCTTCATTAGTTTTTCCGCAAATTGCATTTAAAAACTGCGTCAATACTTTAAAAACAGCCGTTTACATGGCGTTGTGTGAAACGGGCCTATTAAAAAACATCAATTTACATGGCGCCGTGTGAAACAGGCCTACGGGAATGACAGAGAACAAGAATTCGAAACGCAGTTGTCAGAATAACTTGTAAACGCACCATCACAGATGTACACGCTATGCACATCTGTGCGCACCACTACCACCATCCATCTCTACACTCGTTTATCTTGAAAACCTGTTTTCGCACAAGAGGCAGATTTCATGATTCCAGGTCACATAATATATTATCGTGGAGAGCATGCGTACAGATATCAACAAAACTGGATGAAACTTCGTATTTCTAATGTTTTCCGTTCGCCAAACCAAAAAGAAAAATATTCAGCGTTACTGAAAATTATGTTACTGATGAGACAGAGCTGAAAATCATCTTGCCTCCCTCCTGCTCTGTCTTCCATTAATACCGAAAAGTTCCATCAGGCTATCTGTCAGCAGTGCTGAGAAAATAATTTACTGTTAACGCTGTACATAATAATGTCTTCAAATGTCCTTTTCTTTACCCCTTCCAATGTAAGACCAGCAAATATATCTACACATGTCAAAATGATTTGCCTATTTACACGGTTGTAAGGGGGATCACATACCTTGAGACACCCTATACATATTGTTGTTATACTCGTAGCCCTCCCGAAATAATGAAAGGAGAGTTTGTCGGTGGCTAGTGGTGTACAAATTTATTCTTGTTATCCACCTGCGAATGCTTTTACGATTTCTGATTTAAATTTACTCATTTTTATATCGACAATATCTATATTAGGATTTAATTTTTCAATTTCAATAATGTCATGATCATAACATTAATAGGTGCTTTTGAAAAAAGAGTAATTTTAGGGTACATATGTACTCATAAATCTGACTGATGTACGAAACGGGGGTTAAGGAATAATATGTAGTTCCTCAGATATCGTGCTGTTTCAGGAACCCCTGGTTTGGCTAATGCCAACTAAAATAATTGAAATTAAATAAAATTGGAATGAGTAATATTATTGTATTGAAAGCCCTTGTTGACAGTTTTGCAGTAGGTTGGCTAGACATTAATGTGGTACAAAATGAAAACAAATGAATATAAATATAAAAAGTCGGAATTTGTGACTCAGGAAAACCTTATTTCAACACTTTGCTCTTAATTTTTGAAAACAGGAAACTTTACCCATTTCTCCCCTGTTTTCGAATTTTAAGATTCGATCAAAGTTAATGTAGTTGAGACTCGGAACAGAAGTGGCTGAGGCTGCCTCCTGGTAACTGAATTGAGAACCTGTATTGTTTTAGTGATTAACATCAAATCATTCGCCCCCATAAGGAACGTACAGACGATGATTCGTTGTTCTGAATTTTGAAAAATTTAGAGTTATCTAAGGGTAAATTCTTGTTGAAATCATTTTCCTATATCACTGATTACAAATTCAAACAGACTCGTGGAATCCTCATAAGATGAGACCGATTTTTGCTCCTTGTGTTAGAGTATAGGAAATATTGATTTTGATCACTCAACCTCCTTACATGTTTTTGTTAGTGTGTATGCGTGTGTGTAGTGTCACGAGCGCTCTCTACATTTCATTCTACATCCCAGTATTCAGGATCAGCCTCCCAGAAAACTTTATTTTGATAGTCGATTTTTGTGGGAAAAATCGGTTAATCGATTATTTTGGTATATTGTTGTAATGAAAAAATTGAGAATATAAAGTAAAATACAAAATAAGGCAACTTATCGGTACTTTACCGACCCGGCGCTAGGCACGGGCAAAGCAGTCCCTTGCCCGGGGCGCCCAATTTGTAGGGGCAGCATTTCATCACTCATCATGGTATTATGACCCATTAAAAAGAGTAAATGGGCTCATCGCGAAGGTGTGCTTGGTGTCTCGTTTTCTTTTGCCAGGGGCGGCAAATGTTTCTCCATTGCCCGGGGCGACAAAATTTCTAGCGCCGGGCCTGGTACTTCACTACTTCAGCATGTTCTGAAATAGATGGCGGACTTGAACAGTTTTCCCCGAAACCTATTTTTAGTTCTCACTCAAGTCATCTTAGCGCTAATAGCGCACCGCGCTCTGGTACTCCTAGAGATCTAGACCCATGCCTAGTACTGTTACTCCAGGTTCGAGCTCTGTCTGAAGACTGCAATTCTGTATTCTTATCCCTCCTTCCAACCAATAATAAGAGAACACCCACGCAATGATTTAAAAAAAAAAAAAGATTAACTAATTATTTTGCAAGTTGTGTCAAAATCGATTTTTTAATCGCTTTCTTTCAGTAAAAATCGATTAATCGATTTTAATTGATTCGCCATCTCCCCCCACTGTCATCGAATTGGCAGAATGCGATTTTACACACGCAAACAGCCTTTCATTTTTTGTTTGAGATCATAATCGCGGACGGAGGCGGGGCTTGGGAGACTTGGCCTCCCCTCCCCCCTCCAGAAAATTGGATTATTCGTATGGAGGACGGAAGCTGCGCAAACTGGTGAGAGGGAAGCGAGCGAGAAAATATCAGCCCACAACTTTTGAAAAGATAATGCATTTCCTATTATTCTGTTGCTTGTACTCTGCGACAATATCTTGAAATGTCCCTCCGACCACTGATGCGATACTCGAAAGGGTAGTTTCCTGGGCCGGGAGTGCGTTGTCTCAGGGGCCACTTTGGCATGCGTGGATCACCATACGTCCCACCACACCAGTATCTTGAAATGTACAATGCTCGATTCTTGGAGCAGCTATCCACACAAGGTTCCATTTATTAGGTCATCAAATTTTCTGCATGATACCCCTGGTTAGTTGAATCTGGTTTTCAGTGTTTTTACTTCTGTAGTGGAGAGGGTAGCAAACACTACGCATGCGTACAAAAGAAAGTCCGCAATTCAATTTCGTCAGTAGTATTCGTGAATTGTTTACTAACTGCGAGATGATTGAATGCGTTTCTTTATTTGCCTTCTTCGAGATGGAATTAAAATTAGAGAGAGAACTGTAGAAAGCGAACTAAAAAAATGCGACGAGCGACGATTCGGTAGCTGGGTAACAAACTTTTTCGAGTACGAATTTGATGACTTTTCGAGCAGTCTGGTGTCTGCTGCTTTTATTTCACCCGTTGGAAAACGGGCATTTACGGATTCCGAGAAAGAAGAAATAAAAAAATGAAAAGGGTCCTGAAAGCGAGCTCGATGTACATACAAGACGCGAGTATCCGCGAGGCGAACGAGAATGAGGAACCGATTTTAATGAAATTAATTTTGATAAATTCGAGATATTAACGATGAAAAAAAAAGAGAACAGAAATCGAAAAGTTGCGTAAAAAATTATAAGCGGGTTAGGGTTATTTTTTTTTTCATTTTTTTTTTCAATGAAATAGATTGTGAAGCGGTGTATTCATTAGCTCGTATTTTTTTAATTAATTTTCTTTTTCTACACCAGCTTTTATACGTGTTCGAGACACGGCGAAACGAAAAAATCTATCCAATATCTAAAATTGCGTGTATTCGCCCCAACTCGTATAATATTTTTCCGCTTTTTGCGTAGTTTTTTTCCCTATCTGTGCCCGTTTTCCCGCTTCCATTTACTCCCTATTATATTATCCCCTTTTTACAGTTACCGATGACCATTACTTAACCTCCGCAACGAGACGAGGGTTGCACTATGAAAAGAAATACATCAATTATTTGTCGGAATGACTTTCATATTCTTCCTTTTTATTCCGTCCGATATTTTCGTGTACTTTTTCTC
The DNA here is from genome assembly GCA_031841125.1 of Acanthococcus lagerstroemiae. NCBI lineage: Eukaryota > Metazoa > Arthropoda > Insecta > Hemiptera > Eriococcidae > Acanthococcus > Acanthococcus lagerstroemiae. Next base: position 53,947,465 of record CM063114.1, read on the forward strand.
AAAAATCGCCAGTAATACGCTCGGTTCGAACACACTGGATGTAATTACGTTTGCTTTAATTAACTCGACCAGTTTCAGCGCTAGCACGTTCGACCACGATGTGTGTGACTGCAAGGGCGGCAATCTGCACTCCTTTCACAAGTGCAAGAATGAAGCTTTCTCGGCAAGCGTCTCTCCAGCAATGAGATAATTTTTGAGTTTCACTTGAATGATCGAAGCGCCGCATAGTGGCCATAAACCTCGAAAACTGCAGCATACAGCATTGCCGAAAAAATTTAGGATGCAATTGGACATTATTGGTGCACCGGCAACATCTTCACCCTCAACTTTTCCAGTAAAATGCTGGCATTTTTCGAGGATTTGGATCATTCTGTGGCGCTTAGCTGAATGCGACTCCTATTCTCTGCACTTGCTTCGTTCGTCACCTCTTTTAAGACTTTACAACCTGACTCAATTGCAAAGCATATCAAATTGTATTTGTATTTTCGGCTCAAGTACTGCGTGGCCAAGTGCTCATGTGATGGCTTCGCAGTTCTTGCATCGCGGATTCGATTCCCACGAGAGCTGGTGATATTCTAAACTCCCACGAACATCCTAGCGAACACAGGGGATTACAGTATCAATTAAGATGGAAATAGAGCGCATCCTGTAACCCCCCCCCGCCAGTTCATACGAACAAGGCATTACAATCACAGGGTGTGTTACGACCAGAGCAGAAGGATAGATACTGTGAGTGTGCATTTTGGACAGTTTACTCGACGTTGTGATGCACGTGGCTAGTAAGCGAAATGTGGCTGCGCACTCCTCTGTGCAGAAAAGAAAACCCTAACGTAACAAAACCGTAGGGAAAGTAACGGCAAACTACCCCGACCAACCTGCCCAAGAGAGTCCCCCGTCAGAAACCGCAACCGCCTACTTTCTGCATCAGATATGGCGCTTGAAGAAGAAGAAGGAAAAGCTTCGACTAAAATGCTGATTGCTGAAAATATCGAAATGAAGAGACTTGAACCATATCGATAAACCGACCAATTAACGCTTCGAATGTCAAAACAGTCCAAGAACAATCTGTACCATAGACTCGGGCAACTTGGCACACATTTTTTAAGGTTTCTAGCTTTGACGCGTTCTAGCGTTTGGTAGGGCAATAGGAATATAGTCATGTATGTACTTGAAATTTTTGTTAAATGTGGTAGAACACAACTGTGTTAATGACCACAAACTATAAACGAAACAGTTACAATGGCAGCACTAGAAAACGTGCCATGTTGACCTTTGTACGGGTTGCTTGGTATAGTAACACATTCTTTAGATGGCTGTACGCGCCTAATTTCACATATTTTATATTTATACTCCTCTAACATAATTTGTTTTGTTTTATTACAGGTGAGTTGAATGAAAATCTTGGTACTTGATAAATCAGTGAAGTTGAGAATTTGTTAGCTTAATGCGATGGAATCTGAAACAGGTAGGACGCTTCTGTCCACACATTCAATATTGTGGACAAAGTGCAAGATGTACCAAAATATATTTTTTCAAATACCAAATTGATAATTAATATCAGTGGCGTGCATTCCAGGCAAGCAATTCCCGAGAAAATAAGTTTTCATATACTTGTACAATATCAACTTCAACTTGTAACAAATAAAAGATAATGAAACATTAGGCAAAACAGCGACCGTACTGACGCTTACGCTCAAGTATATAATAAATTCACGAGAGATGTATACTGTTCCGTGTTTGGCAATCCTTGTACATATACGAGGGTAAATTCAAAAGTAAGGTTCTCACCCTTATAACTCCAGATAAAATAAACTTACCCGACTGGGCGACACCTCGTTGTGTTCATACAACATTCCTAAACACAATCATTATGAATTCATGCGTGTAGGTCAATTCGTTCGCGAGTTATGCTAAAAAAACCTAAGTGTAGTCGTGCAGCAGTCGTCCAATATTGAAGTTCGTTCTGTCATTCGTTTTTTGTACTTTGAAAAAAACCCGTCCATCGAAGTTCATCGTAGATTGGTCGGTGATTATGACCTTAATGTTATGAGTATTCAGCATGTTCGAAAATGATGCCGATATCACAAAGAAGACCGCGAAAAGTTGAGTGAAAAAAGCTGCCAGTTTTAAGAAGGTCATGGTCACGGTTTTTTGGGATAAAAAAGGGCCAGTTTTGATAGACTTTTTACCTCAAGGTCATACTATTAATGGTGAAAGATACCAAGAAACACTTACCAAGCTGAGAAAAGCTTTGAAATGCCGTTGATCTGGAAAATTAACGAAAGGAAAATAGAGCTGCTCCACGATAACGCGAGGCCACACACCGACTACTGTACCCTCGCTCTTTTGAAAAAATTTGGATGAAAAATCATCACCCACCCCGCCTACAGTCCAGATTTTACCCCGAGCGACTATTTCCTTTTTTCAAAGTTGAAGTTTGAGTTGGCTGAGGAGTATTTTGACACTGAAAAGGAACTACAAATTGCAGTTGAAAATTACCTAAAAAAGTTGGACGGTTCAGTTTACTAGGAAGGAATTGCAAAGTTGATTCATACTTAGGTTGAATAAATGTATTATATTAAAAGGTAACTATGTAGAAAAGTAGTAAATCGTTCGCAGAATCCGAATCTGGTGTTATTTTTTTTCATAACTTCACTCTTTCCAAAGTTACAGGGATGGGAACCTTATTTTCGAATTTACCCTCGTATAATATTTTTATGAGCCAGCGAAAAATAGTAAAATAAGGGACACCCTAATGTATACTGTTCCGCGTTTGGCAATCCTTATAAAGTCTGGTCAAGTTAAGAAACATATAATTTGCAACCCGCAATACACCTTGAAAATGTGCATTTTGAAGTTGGAGGGGAAGGACGAGTTCAAGAACACGTTATCACCACTGTGAGAAAATTATGTTTCTTAACTGGACAAGACTTTACATGTATATTTGTACAGGTCAGCAAGGTATGCATCGGATCTAACGTTTCTTTTCCATACTACACGTAACATTGCACGACTTACGCTCCGTCTCCGTGTTAATTACATACACAAAAACACACTAGCATGTTCAACGCGACGAAACCTGTTGTCAGGGTCCAATGAGTCGAAGCGACCCCAGAACCTCTGCAGTTGTAGGAGGGCTATACGCTTGTCCAACCCGAATTGAAATTTTACTTGAATACTTTAGTTCCTTTCTATAACTAAATGGTGTCACACGGGGGGGGGGGGGTTGGCTCGGATCAATTTGACAAGATTATGTGTGTCGACTCCAATTAAAGGGCTCCCCACAGCCGTTTTGTAGTAGCATGTTTCATAATTTTATTCTGATTTTTACGTCACCTCTACGCCTGTCACCTATTTCCTGGGAAAAATCACCGCACGCTACTGATTAACGTTTACGAAATTCATGAGGCACATGTGTAAATGACCAGCTATGACGCGAACTCCGTGTCGAGTTATGTACTGCGGGTTTTTTGAGATTTGTATGAGGAGCGTTTAGTTCGTTATTGGAGCGAGGGCATTCGGAATCAGAAAGATGAGTTTGTGTCGAGAAAGCGCGTGTGGTAATCGATTGATAAAAAAGGTAAGTGTCACTAAGAGTGCTAAACATTATTTAAATGGATGCCCTGCCTGACCGATCAAGGGAGAAAAGGGCAATAAGTGAGAAGGAAAAAAGCGTGGTTTGAAAAAGATCACGCACGGGTAGTGCAGGTATGCAAGAGACGAAAGATGATTGAGAGACGTTCGCACCAAGCTACACAGGAAGTAGCCAGGCAGGACGATTCATACAAAAATTTTATTTACTGATAGAGCTAGTAAACATACCGAATTGTGAAATGCGTGGTTTTAAAAATTCGCTATCTTGAAAAGCGATTCACTAAATTGTACAGCTCTCTGGGGCTTGGGTCAATTTAAGCGGGATCAACTCTAAAGTGATGTACTCAAGTGTAGGAACAAATTCCATTCGATTCCCGGCGAAAAAAGAAAAAAAATTTTCAGCTTGGGAACTAAAAGGGGCTAAATCCACTTTCTTTCATGAGGCATATCTCTGGTGTACCTGAATTTTTCTCCCGTAGTTGCCTGGAAAGTCGTCTCTTGTGGTCCTCTTTCAATGCCCTAAAACACGTTTCCCACAGTTTTTCAGTTTTCGAGTAAATCAGTTTTTTGTGTCTCCTGAAAAATGCAAAAAATTGACTTTCCCCCTTTTGGTTCTCATCAATTCAATTATTCTTAATTTTGAATCGTTCCGCCTTAGATTGATTTCTACATCCACCACTGACCGAGTCCGGCTAAATAAATTCTCAGGTGAGGCACAGGGTGTCCACTGTCTTGGAAATCAGAGAAAAGTGGGGGAATTTTTTCAGTCAGGGGAAAGTCATGGAAAAGTCAGGGAATTTTCAAAAAATATAAATTCTTAATAAAATCATGGTGGTTGGGCCTTGGTACCTGTGTTTAGTTGTGTGTATGATTTTGTTATACCTATTAGTAGAAAATTACGGTACTACAAATTGAAAAAGAAAATTGAGTGACAACACTCATTAATAAACTTCCAACCAGTAGGCTTACTCGTTGAGCAGGGTGTCTATCGGTCCCGGAAGGGTCCTGGAACCTTGGAAAACTCCCGAATTTACTTAAATGTTGCCCAAGATCCCGGAATTTTTTATAAATGTTGGACACAATTTTTCCCCCAAACCTGGGACTGTTTCCCCGATACATGGAGACTGCTTTGTGCAGGGTCCTGATCGATAACGACTAGAAATGTTGCAACGTGAATTCCTAAGAATTTGAAACAATAATTTTTCAAAAGTTAACTCTAGTGAACTCGAACGGATTTTTTGGAAACTTCTGATAATGCGAACAAATTTTGTGCAAACGTGCTCATCTTTGATTATGACAGTGTGTGCCCTCGCGTGAGTAAGAGTAAGGTGACACTGCAGTTGAAATTTTCATAATGAACTGATCGATCAATCAGTTAGCGACTGAAAAAATACGAGGGGTGTTCAATAAAAACTCGGGCGACCTTTATAAACATTTTATAAATCCGGTTCGGTTTCCCGTTAAATATGATGATAGGTTATCAGTCGTACGACCGGTTTGATGCAGCTCTCCATTTTTCCCTATCCTGTGCGAGTTCGTTCATTTCGTAATAACATTTATATTTGACACCCTTGATTATCTGTTGAACATACTGGAATTTTTCCCGACCCCTACCCAGTTCTTTCCTTCCACTCTTCCTTCTCACAGCAGTGATATTATTCCTGGGTGCCTCAAGTTGTGCCCTATCACGAGTTTATCTCTCCTTCTCTTCAGACAATTCCAAATATCCATTTTACCTCTTACTCTGTTAAGTACCTCCTTATGTTTTACCTTAACCGTTCATGTTTGATCTAAGTATCCGTCTATAGCACCACGTCTCAAAAGCTTCGATCCTTCTCTTCTCTGGTTTTCCTATGGTCCAAGTTTCACATCCGTATAAGGCTACACTCCAAACATAAGTTTTCAAGAACAACTTTTTGATCAGATTTATTTTTGATTTGAAAAGATTACTTTTCGATAAAATGCTAATTTGGCTTGGGCTATTCTGCTACTAATATCCTTTTACTCCTTCCATCTTTTTGTTATTTTACTCCCTAAATAGCAAAATTCGCTTACTTCCTCAATCTTTTCCTGCCAAATATTTATATTTGAGCTATCATGTTCACATCGATTTCATACTATTATTTTAGTTTTAGTTTTATTTATTCTCATTCGATATTCTCCGCTCAAAAACTCCTCCATTCCATTTAATGTTTTCCTAATCAATACTCCTTTAAGCCAATAAGACAATATAATCAGCAAACCTGAGCATCTTTACTCGCTCTCCATGTATCGTGACACCTGCTACAAATTTTTCAATTTTGTCTTTTGTTACCCTCTCTATGTACAGATTAGATAATACTGGAGGTAAGGAGCATCCCTGTCTTACACCTTTTTCTATATTAGCCTCCCCTTTTCTCTCTTTCCATTCTTAATGTGGCTTTCTGTCCTTCATGTGTATCAGTTTAAGATAACTTGTCTTTTTTTGAATTTTATTTCAAACATTTTATCCCATTAACATTGTCAAAAGCTTTTTTAATATCAGCGAATGCCAGGTATGTATCTTGCCCCTTGTTGAGTCTCCCATCTACAGTTAATCTCAAAGCTAACACTGCTTCCGTAGTACCTCTGCTTTTTCTAAGTCCAGACTGATCATCTCCTGGTTCTGCATCTATTCTAGTCTCAATTCTCCTATAAATTATCCTAGTTAATTATTAACTGTTCGATAATTTTCACACTTATCTGCTCCTGTTTTTTTTTGTTTTTTTTGTATAGTGACAATAGCACTCTTTTTAAAGTCCTCCGCCATTTCCCCTTATCAGAAATATAATGTACTAATTTGTTGTACACTTTATCAAGTACATATTCTCCTAACCACTTCAGGAGCTTTCCCTTTCTGTAAATCTCTTAACGCTTTGTCAAATTCACCTCTTAAAATTGAGTCTCCCCTCTCATCTTCTTCCACATCTTCTTCCTCCTTCTTTATTCTTATCTTTTCATCCCCATTATGACTATATAGTCCTTCTACATACCCCACCCGCCTTTTCACTTTTTCACTTCTTCTTCAGCTGTGTAAATAGGCATAATCTCTTCCTCCTTATTTGTTATATTACTTGTTTTCTTCCTTCTTCCCTCAAACTCCATTTTTACTTTCCTATAGGCCGAGTCTATTTGTTTTTTATTCATAAACCTTTCTATCTTAATCACTTTTTTCTCTCATCCATTCCTCCTTTGCCTTTTTACACTCTCTCTTTATGTCATTCTTTAACCTACCTTCCCTATCGTTTGCATTCTTATATTGTCTTCGTTCATTCATCTTTCTGAAGATTTCCGCCTTCATCCATGGTTTATTTCCTTCTCTTTTAATTTTACCTAGATTTTCTTTTGCTGACTTTGTTATTCGATGTTTCGAAGCCGGTCTCTCAATAGTGCTGTCGACCTTTGTAGAGACGCTGCTAGCGCCCAACGATACCTGGAGTGGAATGCAGGGAAACCGCTACGCGTAATCATAGTAAGCAATGATCAGACCTTTTTAGCGCGGATTACAGGAAGACGCGGACCTTTTTATAGAAAATTTAACGAGGAACATTTTATGTTATTTGCATTTTGGGCCTAAAGTGAATATTTTTTTAGATAACTGCGATTTAGCTGGTAAAGATCGGTTATGAAAGAAAAAACAACAAAACCCACGTTCCTCGGAACTTTCACGCATTATTGCGATTATCTCGGTAAATATGCGTTTTAGAAAAAAATTGTATGGTTTCTTTTTTGTATGAAGTTTAACGCGGAACATTTTATGTTATACTCGTATGCATTGCGGTCCTAAACTTGATATGTTCCGAGATATTCGCGTTTTTTTTTGTAAAATCTCAGTATTACACATAACTTCAAGGTCAAAGCGGCACGGATTAAAGACCTCAAATTGAGCTCGAATTTTTATGACGAGTTTCTAGGTTCATTGGAACAAATTTCGGTGCGACCCTAATTAATTGGCGAAAACTTGTAAAATAAGAGACACCTTAAAAGCTACACTCCCTGGAAAAAGATACTGTTGTAGTTTTTCATTGCTTTCAACAGCAGCGTTTATCTGTCAGAGTTTGCCTTCTCTTAGGTGCTTTTGGTCGCCATTTTAAGCCTCCTCACCACGGCAAGGAATCCCCCAAGAAGAGGCCTTCATTCCTCTCCAAGTTAGATATACTTGGCTCATCTTTCCTGCCACTTCTGGAACATGTGCTAGAACCCCCCCCCCCCCCCTTCGAAATCCTCTTGAAAATCTGTGACTCGAATCGACGTCCTTTCAGGTCCTTTTTCGCGGTGAGATGTAGGTAGAAGTCGCACGTGGCCCGGTCCAGCCAGTAAAGGGGGATCACCCTGTATGTTCAAATGAAATTAAAGTTCTTTACTGAATTATTGTATTAAATTGTTGAAATTCAAAGTGCATGCGTGTATTTGAAGGGTGATAGGACTACACAGTAGAAAGAAAAACAGGTAACACTGTTGTGTATAAATATTGAGCAAATTGTGGTATTTTTTTGCACCCAAATTTTTCCCCAGAGTGTCTTACAAAGCCTCGGATAAGTCCCGGAATTCCAAAACTGAATTCTGTAGACACCCTGAGAAAAAATTGAGAAGTGGATCTGGAAAAATCAGGGAATAGTCTGGGAAATTCATAATTGAAGAACAGTGGCCTGTGGCCATCCCGAGGTGAGACTGCTAAAGTAAGCGTGCAACTTTTTCTTTCCTCTTGTTGATCCGGATTCTCAGATAAGGTCTTGAATACTCGTCCCGAACGACAAGATAGGTGTCCGCGGTGCAGGAAGACGGTCGCTAAAATCTTGCAATCGGAGACATTAACCCGTAAATCTCGAGTACATTTGTTATTCAAAGGCGTGTTCGTCTCCCCGGTGAATACGTCGGTGGTTTTCGTTTCGCATTCGATACACACCCGCCAGTGTACCGAAATATACAAAATTGTACGCGATATCGAGGGCTCGACTCTCAACTGCGGCGGCTTCCGTGCAACGCCGCCCACCCCTATCCACCGACCCTCCAAACGGTGGCTGAAAATCAGCCTCGGAAAAAGTCCAACGTCGGCGGTTAGTTTACCAGATGTATTATGATTCGCGCGGAATTTTGGGCGCGAATAAGAACGCAAAAAATGTACTCGCAGATATTCCAGTTGCCGCGGATGCGAACCTTTTTTGGAAATTTACTGCTCCCCCGCGGGCGTCATTTAAATAGCGTGTACCACTTTCGGAGCGAAGAAAAGCTAACCGGCGGCGCACGGCGTGCCAACCCGCAGTCGAGTCTGCGTTTTCTCCCTCTCGAGAACTCGGTCGGCAATATTGAATTAAATCGTTCCAAGCCGCGATTTTTTTCCCTCTCCTTCTGTTCCTTTCCTTTTTCGCATTCCGCAATTTTGTTATTCTCGTTAGAACGAACGAAATTAACTCTTCCTGCTCACCTGTTACGCCCTATTATACACATAACCGTATAAATATGAGACCGAATTTGAGAAAAGAAAAAGAATGGGGAAAAAAATGTGTACGAGAAGACGGGAACTGAAATATTTAGTCTTTAAAAACAACTTCCTGGATCCGAAAATTTCCAAGCGCCCTATTATCGTATCTTTCATCTAAATGGATCCGGTATAGAAAAAGCGCCCCTCTCCATTACCATAAATTTCTTCGCTACGTCGCGGCTTTATGTGGAAAAAGACGTCAGCGGGTGTCCCCCTCCCCCTTCGTTTTCCACAATACACCGGTAGACTATCTACATACTTGGCATTTCCCGAAGATCAGACAGAAGTGTGGGAGGGCCGAACAGACCGACAGTGGGGTAGGGGAGAGCCGAACAAACCGACAGAGATGGAACGAAGAGTGGAGACGGCGCGGCGCTCCACTTGGCAAAACAATGCCGCCGTTGAAATTTATTTATCTTACTGTTTGTTTATTATTTTCTCTCTCGCCGGTTAAGTTGATACACGAATTTGGGTGCGAATTTTAATCGACTCCCCGACCTAACGGAAACCGCACATCGTTTCCGGGTTTCGACACATCTCGGAATTCGAAAACTTATATTTGAGATCATTAAGCGAGGTCGAACGAGGACGCATGAAAAATTGTTATCTCGATCAATTCTCTGGATATGGCCGCGGAATTCCGGCTGTTACCGCGAACAATCATATCGGCGGTAAGGGGGTGAAAAGTCGAAGTATCAATTCGAGTATACGCGTTGCCAAAACCGAAGAAACAGAGCTCCCGCTTTTCGCCTTATTATACGAATATAAGTATGATTTATTGGCGTACAAATCGAATTTGTATAATTCATGTTCAGTACGTATATATTTGTAGATTTTTTTTTCTCCTCTCTGTTTCCGTTGGAACTGGCGAAATTAGAATGGATATAGAACGTCGGGAGTGCGCCGCCTCTCCGTGTACGTATAAAAAAGTACCGCGAAAAAAGTTCTTAATGCCAGTTTACGAGCTTTTATACGCCTACGTTTTTGCGGCGAATCGAATACAGATGAGAGATGCTGCTTTGCCACAACTTTACGACGGGTACGGTGCATCAATTGTGGTATTCTTAACGTGGGGTTGTACTTAGCCGACGGTATACACCGCCCGGCTGTGTTGTACTTTCCCGTCGAATTGAAATATTCATCAACGTTTCGCCGAACTTCGGGTATGAAGCATACGCGCCGAGCTGTGGGTAGACACTGATGCCAGCACGGCTGCGCTGGATGTCCAGGAAACATTTCCAGGGGAGTTTGGGTTCGTAATAAGAATACCGGTTCGGCTGCATAGCTGGTGCGACCAGGTGCACCCACACTTGGGTTGCGGGATAAGGGAACGTCCTCTATTGGAGAATAGCTGTAAATAAGCTATTCGAGCAAATAAGCAACCGTGGACAATCAGTGATAAGACAGTAGGGAGGACTAGAGCACTAGAACACCCAAGTGAAGACATACGCCATTTTGAATCCAGCTTGTTCCGTGAAACGAAAACCGGCCACACGGTCGTTCCCGCGCAGCCGATTTTCTTTTCTCGGAACTGAACTGGATAGAAAATGGCATATGTCTACACTCAGTTCGTTCTAGTGCTTTAGGGAGGACTAGCCTTATGAACAGGGTTGGCGGAGTAAATAATGTAAATAATTAATTGAAATGTATTTTTGAATGTTTTTATTGTTTTTATTAAACAAAATGTGTGTTACAAAAAATATTTTAAAAAGGACAAAATTGAAGAATATATAGGTAAAAAGAGAAGAAAATACCTACTCACAGATTCATCCATTGTGCCGTGGATTCAAAAAAATATTCTAGTGAATGTGATGAGAGCGAACTGATTCGCATTTCTAGCGCTCAGTAGGAGCGCCACTTTCTACGAGGACGAGATGGCGATCAATGTACAAAAGCTTCATTTAAATAACACAAGGCCAATTTTCAGAAGGTTCATTACCGCTGCTTTTCATGAATTTTAAAAAGTGAAATATACACAAGATTAGTGTTGATCAAACCTGCTATTTTATCTAACCTGCTCTTTCTGCTCCTGTTCATTTTCAATATCTGCTCTTTTAATCTGCTATTGCTACTAAACTGCTATTTTGCTCTTTCGTCCTTCCCTTTAGTGTGTTCGTTATCACTGGTTCTCCATGTCGCCGACTTGTCGTCGCCTAACGCAGTATAGCCTGTGATGCGGACGAACGAGACGAGGGCACTCGGCTTGTTGTCCGGCCAAGCTTTAATTCACAGCGAGTCAGCGACGAATAACGAGAACGAGGAGAACAAACAAACGAGCGCGCAATGACAGGAGCAGAATAAGAACAAGTTTTCAAAAAAACGTTCACCGTTCGTTCAAGAGCAAAAGAGCAAAGTAGCAGAATAGCAAAGTAGGAACGAGTTTTCAAAATACGTTCGCCGTTCGTTCAGAAGAGTCGGAAAGAGCGAAAGAGCAGAGAACTGGGTTCCGGAAGAAATAGCAGATAAAGAAACCTGCTATTTTTGTTAACCTGCTCTTTAATAACAGATTGCTCCTGAGCAGACCATCACTACACAAGATAGAGTGAAGTTTACTCTACCAATCTTAACGTTTCTAAAATAGGTATTCATCTGAATTTTCTGAGAAAAAAGGAGCTTTTAAAGAAGTGTGCCGTGTTATGCGAATGCCACTTATCAATTTGATCACCATTTTGTCCAAAAGCTTCACGAATTTTTCGCGTGAGAGCGACTCTGGCGTTTAAAATGCGAATTGATAACTTGGATAAGTGATAGGAAAATAATATAAGAGCTGCCAACCCAGATAAGAAGTTTATAACAGGAAAAAGCCGTAAAAACCACTAAAACACTGATCAACAATAACGTTTAACAGTAAAAATATGTACTACTAAAAATATGAACTCAATTGCATTATTTATTTACATTTACGCGTAAATAGTAATTATTTACGTCATTATTTTCATTACGTGTAGAAAATTCATTTACGCGTAAATGGCCGAAACCCTGCTTGTGAAAGATAGTCATCAAACATTCAATATACTCTGAGACTTTGTGGGTTTTCTCGCTTTTCTCGTGATTTCCCTCAATGTCCCGCAAATTTTCTCAATTTTCTTCAAATGTGTGCATTTTTCCTTAATTTGCCTCGATTTTTCGCAATTTTCCTACATTTTTTTGCAACTTTATGAAATTTTCCGCCATTTTTCGATATATTTTTTAGTTTTTCGCAGTAGCCTCTCCTTTTTTTGCATTTTTCCGCCATTTGCAATTTCCCTACATGTCCCTTAGTTTTCCGCATTGATCCTTTATTTTTCTCATTTTGTTTATTTCTGCAGTTTCCCTCAATTTCCCGCAATTTTCTTCATTTTCCTCAACCCCCCCAGTATTCCTCAATTTCCTGGAAGTTTCCTCAGTCTCCCTCCATTTTCCGCAATTTCCTTTCATTTTCTGTAATTTCTCTCCATTTTTCGAAACTTTTTGCAATTTTCTTCCATTTCCTGCACTTTTTCTTAGCTCCAATGAATTTTCCTTCATGTTTCGCCAATTCCTGCAATTCCCTGCCATTTCCTTGAATTTTCCGCAGGTTTTCTATATTTCTCTCCATTTTTTCCGACTTCCCGCAATGTCCCTCTATTTCCCTCAATTTCTTTCTTCTGCAATTTCCTTTCATTTTCCATAATTTTTCTTCATTTTTAGCAATTTTTTACAATTTTGCTCCATTTTTTGCAAGCTTTTCAAGTTTTTGCAATTTTTCTCCACTTTTTGCAATTTTACTCATTTTATTTTTGCATTTCCCGCCATCTCCTTCCATTTTTCGCAACTTTCAGCAATTTTTCTCCAATTTCCCCAACATTTCAGTATTCTGCTCCATTTCCCGCAATTTCCCTCAATTTCTGGCAACTTTTCACAATTTTTAGCATTTTTTGCATATTTTTTCATTTTTTTGCAATTTCCCGGAATTTTTCTTAATTTTTTTCACTCTTTATTTTTTTGCTATTTCCCTTTCTTGCAATTTTCCTCCATCTCCCGTAACTTTTAGCACTTTTCCTTCATTTCCGCAATTTTTCTCCATTTTCCATAATCGCTTTCAGAAATTGCTTTCCAATTTCCGCACTTTATCTCAGTTCCCCGCAATTTCCCTCCATTTACCTGGACCTGCAATTTTTTTCGATTCCTCTCCATTTTCGTCAGTATCCCGCGTTCCCTTCTGTTTCCCGCAATTTCCCTCCATTTTTTCTTAAATTTTTCGCAATCTACCGCAATCTTTTTCGAATTATGCAATTTTCTCCAGTTTTTGCAATTTATTTCCTACATTTATGCATTTTTCTCCCAATTTTTGTAATTTTTCTGTTTTTGCAATTTGTTGCAATGTTACCGTCATTTTCCTCCATTTTTCGCAATTTTACTCTAGTTTTCTCCATTTTCCGCAATTCTTGCAATTTTTTCTCATTTTTTGTAAGGTTTTTCATTTATTTTCAATTTTTGGTAATTCTTCTCAATTTTCCGCAGTTTTTTACTCTGTTCTACTTCATTTTCTGCAATTTACCTAAATTTATCACTTTAGTACGATTTTCCGCACTTTCCTTCCATTTTCCTAAATTTTCCTCGGTTCATTATTTTTTTTGTTATTTCCTTTTCCATTCCCGCAGTTTCTCTCTATTTTTTCTTCAATGTTTTTAACATTTTTTGCAAAGTTCTGAAATTTTTATTTCCTGTAAATTCTCTCAAATTTTTGCAATTTGTTGCAGCTTTCCCGCAATTATCCTCCACTTTTCGCAGTTTTATTCTCCTTCTCTCCATTTTCGCAATTTTTTGCAATTTTTCTTTATTCTTTGCAATTATTTGCAATTATTTTTAATTTTTCGCAGTTCTACTCAATTTTCTTTCATTGTTTGCAATTTACCTCATTTTCTCGCAATTTATCACCTAGTACAATTTTCCGCATTTTTCTTCCATTTTCCTAAATTATTCTTAATTTAATTTTTTCTGTAATGTCTACCCATTCGCCGCAAATTCCCTCCACTTCTCTCAATTTTTTCCATTTTCCGCAGTGTTTTGCAATTTTTCTCCGCTTTAATCCATTTTTTCCAATTTTTTGCCCATTGCCCGCAGCTTTGCTTCATGTCCCGTAACTTTCCACAATTGTTTACAATTTTCCTCAATTTTCCGTAACATTTACGCAGTTTTCTTTCATTCCTGTCAATTTCTTTTTTCTGCAATTGCATGTGTTCTTCACATCTCACAGGTTTTTTTCATTCCACACAACTTGTTTTCATTTTTCTTAATTTTCTGCTATTTTTCTCCATTTTCCCGAAACTTTTCTCCGTTTTCCGCAATTTTTGTTCATTTTTCTCCATTTTTATTAATTTCTCGCGATTTTTTCAGTTTTCCGCAGTTTTAAATTTTGCTTTATTTTCCGCAATTTTCTGCAATTTTCTTTAGTTTTTCAATTTTTTGCAAATTTTATCCAGTTTGCCGTTGTTTGCAATTTCTTTCAATTTTCCTAATATTCCTGTAATTTTCCACTATTTTTCTTCATTATTTCTTTTAATTTTTTTTTCTGCGATGTCCCTTCATGTCCCACAATTTTCTTCCATTTCATGCAACCTCTTTCCATTTCTCGCAATTTCCCTCAATTTTTGGCAATTCCCGCTCCGTTTTCTGCAATTTTTCTTCATTTTCCTCAATTTCCCGTAGTTTTCCGCAGTTTTTCGCAAATTCTCTCAGTTATTCACAATTTTTCTGTATTTTTTGCAATTTTATGTGATTTTTTGCCATTTCTATCAGCTTTCTGCATTTTTCCATTTCTTGCAATTTTTCTCAATTCCCCTCCATTTGCCTCAATTTCCCACAATGTCCCTCTCTACTGGATATGACTGATCAATTGCTCATATAATATATGGAATAATGCTGAGGTCCTGATGTACGCCGACACTATTACAGTTTGAGCTGTAGGGACTGTAGATAGGGGCATAACCCTGAACAAAGTTAACATTTACAGTAGGTAACCATATACTTACTCAAATTTATACATTCACATATAAATTTAAGTAAGTAATGAAGTCAAAGATTGTAGATTCTTGGCAAAATTGTATGCAACATGATCCTTTTCTAGACTCGTCTCATTCTTTGTGTTGAGCCCGGATGTGTTTTCGAATAAGAATCAGCTGCGTATATTTCTTGTTTCCCCCCCCCCTCTCTCTTTCTGTTATTGATGACTTTCTTATATGTACATTTTCTAATACGTGTATACGCGCCTGTATTCCCATTATTCTCGATTTTCGAACATTCTACCAATACATATTTTCCAACCACCTTTTATGTACCCTTTTCCTGGTATTTGTACAAATTTGACTCGTTCTCTCTCGAATTTTCCGCGTGTATTCTTCATCTATATGATTTATTATCGTGTCCGATTTAATAAGTCAAATATTCTATTACACAGCAATACGGGGTTGGAGGGTTTGTATATTTGGAATATACGAAGAAGAAACAACGCTCGCCAAAGGGAATAAAAAATAAACAAAAAAAACACAAGATTTTTCCTCTTTGGAAAAATTTCTCATTCTGGGAGGTGAAATGGGCGGACAACATCGTAAATCCATCCCTTAAATTCTATTAGCAATTGATTTATGCCCCATTCTCGCCCTTTTATTCGCAGTCATTTTTCGCGGCTGTAGGGTTTCCTTTTCTTTTTTTTTCTCTCTCTCTCACTCTGGTGGTGTGTTGACTGTATGACACGCTACTTTTTCGCTGCAATTTCGGGACCAGTCGATTTTTATTTAAGTCTATAAAAAGTTACATCTTCTTTACCCTTGTAAATACACTTTTTTTTTCTCGTTTTACTTTGATGTAATAAAAGATACTTTTCTCCCTTATATTTTTTCCGCCTTCCGAGCGTTCTATTTTTCTGGTGGGGACGACGATTTTTCCGTGACATTAGCGCCGTGATATAACCCCCTTCGTCTTTATATAATATTAATGGGAATAAAAACGCGTATCTCGTCGCTCCTTTCTGGACATTTTTTTTTTTGTTAAATGATTTAGATACTGAATCATTGATGAACTTTTTCATTTAACTTAAGTGCACATGCTGTAAAGATATATATCTATATATTCAGCGTATAAAAGATGCATTACTCTGGGATAAATTATTTACTTTTGAAGAGCGTCCGAAAAGTTTATTTTAGTTATTTTTCTTTTTTATTGCCGTCTTCGTGGGCAAAGGCGATGTACTTTAAGGGGTTATAAAGGGCTATTATAAATGTAATGAAAGTTTTTAATTCGGCAGTTGCAGATAATATCCGCGGTAATAATTAATTTTTACGAGCTGCGGGTGATAGTTCGTTAATTTGATGTCTAGATTTACGTGCGAAGGTTAAATTATGATCTTTGGCGCGTCTGATTCTCCTCCGCCGCGGCTGAACCGATTTGCCCCTCGAAAATGGAGGCATATTGTGTACCATCACATCTAAACCTGCAGGTGGATGCTTGCTCATGTCTTCAGTTTGGCAAGCTTTGTATCCTATAATGGCTAAAAAACAGAGACAACAAATTACTGAAGTTGGAATAGCTCCATCTAAATAGCCTGGGGAAGTTATCTGGTCGCAGGATCCACAACTTCTGGGAATGGAGGGGTAACGACCTAAATGCCCCTAACTTTGTGTTTAAAATGAATTGATATAGGACCTGTCATTGTGAAGGTTTAGAGTTCCCCAATGTGTAGACATCGATGTTTCATTGAAATGAGTTCGAAGTCATATCGTACAAGTTCTGATGGGGTTATTTTTATAGAATACAAATATCTGAGAGAAGTAAACTTGAAAGAAAACGATAAATTGCTTGACTCGAATATACAGAATATTCTGGTTTTCTATGTCCTGAAATAAGGGTTGGCAACGAGTCTTGTGCACTTTTTTCCCTCTCTTACTTTTCCTCCAATCCTTGTTTCATTGAATTGATTGCAGTGTGCGTTCGGGTTGTTGATAGAGTGATAGTGCTGCGCGACTGTAGTCTGCAGCTTCGCAGTTTGAACTTACTTTGCAGAATGATGGCATTAAGAAATATCTCGGCGGACTAGTCTTTTTATAAATCCTGAGTCAAGTTTGGGCATGTTGAGCACGCTAGGAATGAAATGTGTTACAGTATGCAAGTCGAATGGTCTGACATTTCAGTAGCTTACTTTCTCAATCCATCTCATAGAAATATCAAGGCAAGGGCAGACTGATTATCTGCTAGCCTTTTTCCTTCGTATAGTAGAAATGAGATCGTCCTTGGGGATTAGGGAGCCAACATTAGAATCGGATCGAGAATCTGGTCGAATTTACGTAATAAGTGGTCGAACGTTCAGCCCACGCAACTCTGGTTATATATTGGAAGGTGGTGCATTACAAATCAAAAATCGAAAATACGAATCACTCTGTTTCACACTCTGAACTAACACAAGATAAAAATCAAAACAATTTATTTATGATTTCTTTGGGGGGAGGGGCGGGGGGTGTACGTACCGCCAATTATAGATGTCTAGGTATGTACAATGCTGCTATCCAAATTCATTTTACGAGTGGATTCATTTCACCGGAAAATAATTTTCTTTCTCCAGCAACTCCATTTTCATGGGCCTTTGTAGACATCATTCGCATAGAATAAAAAGTCCCATATGTTGAAACTGGCATGTGATAGAATAAAAAGTCCCATATGTTGAAACTGGCATGTGACGTGTTATGTTCTTTGTATCATATTATATCCCTTTCTGGTCTGATAGAATTTTTATAACATTTCATTGATGAAAAATCAAAAAAAAAAAAAAAAATTGAACCTCAATTTCGTCATGCTCTTCGCTAATAATAAACTGTTCATCAAATCATGTGGAGAATACATAAACTAATCTATCCCTGCCCGTTGTATCGGTTTTAATAATATAGCTAATGGTGAGCTGGACTGAATCTAGTGACTTTGCTCACAGATCTTGTACCACAGCCCTCAATGTCAGAATCAGTCGATGAATCCAAGTCTGGTCTCTCAAAGTATTGTAATTTTGGGATCGATGGGTCCGATCCGAATGGTGGAAATTTAAACGGCCTGTTTCAGTTCAGGATAATGAGAAACTTTCGGTGACCACGGATGCGGACGGCTCGGCCGTCAATCCGGTAAAATTTGATTATTTTTCCTGCACGAAGCGGGGCAAGATTAATAACGGTAAGCCGGTGCTGAAAAAATGTGGACGGATTTAAAAAAAAGAGGAAACGAAAATTTCAATTAAGAAAATTAAAAAACTTTAAAAACTCGTTTTAATAAATCAACGCCGCGAACGAGAGTGAGATAATGCAGCTGTTTGAAGCCGGTGAGTTTCTCCTCGACTCGCAAAACGCGAGAGTGTTTGGGAGGACGAGTGAATGACGGAATCTTGGTCGTCGTTTTATGAATATAATATTCTACTTTATTCTACTTTGAAGTTCACGGCCGGACTTTTGAGTTGGTAAACTCGAAAGAGCGGCAAGTCCCAAGTCCGTCGAGGACACCGAATCTGCTCGACAAGAAAAAGTTTTTCATCCCATGCGGTCGCGGCCGGGGTGGGTTCTAATTCTGTAAGAGAGTCCGGAAACTTTCGATACGGTAAATTCGTTCATAATTTAGCGAGAAGTGAAAAAATTTTGTAAATAATACAGAACCGATGCGAATGTCCCCTGACTGCAGCATCCCCAACAAAATGCCACCGAATATAGCCAACTTTTTTATTTACTTTTTTTTTTCTTCCAAACTTTCTTTTCCTTTTTCGACTTTAAATAAACGTGTCGTAAATTATTTCAAGGGTAAACTTTACGAGTCTAACTCGAGTTGATTTCTATAACTATTTCTTCTTTTTTTCTTCTTTTCTGCCGAATGTAGTTTATAACGCGATTAATAATATTTTTGAGAATTTCTTTTTCTCTTATTTTGGGTATACTATAATAAAGTAGGTATACGAACGTAGTGAAAAGGAAACGGATTTTGTCTATATCTGCGGATTATTTCGGTATGATTTTTTGTTGCCCCTCGTTTTATGTATAGATATATACACGAAATCATGGTAATAATCTTGCTTTTTATCTTCCGTTCCCTCGACGTTTGTTTTTCCCGCGTTTATTCTGCAGGAAATGGGGTTCGAAAATTACATTTACGTTCTAATAATTTAAAGTAATAAGGGTGAAATACAAACGCGGCTAAGAAAAACGCGGAGAGCGAGCGAGAATAAAGAAGCAAAGATCGAAGAAATTATTGTTAATGAAAGCCAAGCTTTTCTTTATTAAAAAAATTGAGAAGCAACCGAGCCACGGCTAATGTTGTTTTAAAAGAAAAGAAAGAAAATAAATAACAAGAAGCCGAATTTTTATCCTAATTTATCATCGTTTAGTGCTGGTTCGGATGAAATGAAATCTATTATTGGTTTCCGTCGTATATTTACATTTTTTTGCCAGATTTTTCTAATTTAAATTGATTATTTGCAAATCAGATCGAGTATAAAGGTAATGGGAAACTTGCGTGGCTTCACGTTTTGAACGTTTGTATTCCCCCCCCCCCCCGTAAATGAATATTTATTTTTATCTTCACTCTGGGGAAGTATTTTTTATCCTCTGAAGAAGCAAAGGTGTTTGATTCTGTCTGCAGCCTCGGAATCTGTTGTTAGTATTCGATACGGATACATAGTAGGCTGGAACAACAACAGCTCTAACTTTTCAATGAAATTACCCACTCGACAAACTACGAGAGCCTAATGATGGAGAGTATCAGCCAAGTATGACATGCGATGCCTTTTGTATAGCCGAAGTATAGGCTCCAGTAGGGAGAAGACTACCAAAAACTATACAAAAAATTCTTGCAAGTCTTTACAAAAAAGAGAGAAGGGGAAAAGTTCAGTGTGGAGAGAAGAGTGACTCAAGGCGATCCCCTTTCCTTGAACATATTCATTAGTTTTTGGAAAGTGTATTCCAGAAATTGAACTGGGAAGAGAGAGGAATCAGGGTTAATGGAAAATGTATTAACAATCTCAGATTTGCTGATGATATTGTTCTCATAACTATGAACAATTTCAAAATTAAATTTATGGCGGAAGAGCGTGGTAAGGTAAGGTAGGGCAATATGACGCGGTGGGTAAGATGCCACAGTTGTCTGTTTTCTTTGTTGGCAGCCTTGTACAATAAAAGTGACGTAGTCAGTAGCACTTCGATACCAGACCTTGTGTACGAATTCCTATTATTGCAGACTTGTTCCTTCTTTTTGTACGATTTTCCCCGGAACTTTTATATTTATAAGAAAAAGGTGCTTGAAAATTTTTGTCGTTTTGAAGTAATTTTGCAAAATTGTGATTCATTTTTGAATATTTTCAATATATATAATTTGTTAGATGTACATTATTTTCCCTCCTCTTTCAGAATATTTCATCAGTGTTGCCGATACTTCGAGCGATTATACTTTTTTGTCCTCAAAGTTACATAGTACGGCAATTTCTAAGGGCGGGTAAAATGGCAAAAGTGTGAGTAGAGCAAGATACCGCACTATAAATGGTTCGATTACACTACTGAACAACTATTTTGCACAATGCATTTCGACAGGTGATTCTGAGGTACTTTTTAACGCTGAACACGATACTGCGACACATTTTTCTCTATCACGTCACAATTCGGAGTTCTGAACGACTGAAATTTGTTTCCATTTTGTTTTTGCATTGGAATAAGCGGTACCACTGACTGATATTATCAGTGTTATCAGACCACAATAACAGAAAACAAACAGACGGAATACACACCACTACACACGACCGCAACTCACAACAACACGAATCAGTATGACCACATTCAGTTCCCAAACCTCTTTTTGAACACATTTAGTTGAATTTTTTATAGTTTTTGATCAGAAAAACTAAACGTGATAGAGAAAAACGGCCGACGGCACTGTATTCAGCGTTGAAAAGTACTCAAGAATCACCTCCTTAAATGCGTTGTGCAAACAAAAAAATTTCATTTTGTTCAGTAGTGTTATTAATGCAGGGTATCCATTCTCTGGAAAATCTGGAAAAGTCAGGGAATTTTGTCCGTCTGAAAAAGTCAGGGAATTTTGAAATTTTCAGCATTTTTCTCCTAAAAGTCAGGGAATTTTGTAAAAAAAAAATCGACTGTGAAATTCTGTAGTATTTCAAACAGATTTTACCCTATTTCTTATAAAAAGATTTTCCTTCTCTTCACTCAGGCAATTTTCCTATCTTTTTTCTCTCGTAGGGGAAGGTCGTGGGTAATACAACCCCCTCTCCATCGCAGTAGTAGATACAGAGTGTGTGTTGGTGTGATGAAATCCTTTTCATGGTATTCGTTTCGCGTCTACATCTTTATTAAGGCGACACTTAACGTATTTCGTATTTCGTGATTTTTCACGAACCATTTCACGGAAAACATGGGCAGAGGGAAAATTATTTCATGTTTCGGCATATTTTTCCTATTGATTCATATATGTAGTAGGGAATATCCATCATATCTTTATGATTCATGTAATATGCAGTCAATCGGACCCAACTTGATTGGACGTATTTATTTTGTTATTAAAAGCATATAAATGCATATTTGTATTATTTTCCTCGGTTTTTGGGCATATTTTGGGAATATTTGGCCATTTAGAGAACTTTTCGGGAATATTTCTACTTTTCTGCTGGAAAATAATAAAAACATCTGAAAATTCGATAGGAAATGAAATGACAGAAACTAGTTGGTTGTACATTAGCGCTCCTACATTTTTTCATGGTTCAAATCCGAATGCGAATGTGAAGTTGTACTTCTGAATCATGTTATCTGTGGCGTGTGTTGATCTCTTTATCTGTGATGGACTAAGTTTTTGTGTTTGTAATTTTTGACCAAAGACATGGTGTCACAATTATTCCGCTTGAAAATTCCTGCATTTTGATACCCATATTGTGTTACTGAATATTTTGAGCATATTTTACATGTAAAGGAATATTTTGACATATTGTGGCTTTTTTGGGGAATATTGTATGCGCATATTTTACTGTTTTTAGGACATAAAATAATATTCCCTGAATATGACGAACCGCGAGCCAATCCCTATACCTTTCTCCCAATATCAGCTGTTTCGTGTATTCATCTCATCCTGTTCGCGAGATTTTGAAAATCGGCGCGAAAATGAAAAAATATTCGGTCTAGCTTCTGTCTCTAGAAGAGCAGTGGGCAGCGAGGATTTTCCGAAAGTGGGGGGAGGCAAAATAAGATTTTCAAGGGAGGAAACGTCGAAAACTGAGGTATTTTTTAAAAATCACCGATATTAGACAACTATGTAAAAATATTAGGGGGCACGTACCCCCCCCTCCCCGACGATGCGTCGCTGGAGAAGAGTAATTAATCCTCGAAATTTGAAAAAATCTAAAGACGGCATAATAATTATTATCGCGTTACGAAAGAGTCCTTATTTTCAAATGTATGACCGTTTATTGTATCTGTCGATACTCTTAAATTGAAGCCTCTTCCGCCTCCCCTGGTGCCATAATTTTCCGGATCCTAATTACCTTTTTACTTTCATAGCATTTGTCATTAGATATGCTGCAGCTTTTTTTACCTGGGTTCCCGAATTCATTTTAGTATTTGGGAGGGGCTAATTCCCGTTACTCTAGTTTTCCTCAAGTTCCAAATTCTTCACGAGATTCTAAAGTCACTTTTTTCGACAGGATAGCCAACCAAGATCTGAGTCGCTGGTTTCGAATATTGCCTCAGATTTTTATCCGACCCCTTCCCAAGCACTGACGTAATACGAATTCAGCTTCTCTGGCGAAAAAATGCACGAAGCAGCGAAATAGGGGTGGTTTTGTGTCGCTGATTTCGTATATCGCTGCCGATTTTTAATCTGGACCAAATTTAAGTTCTCGTGCTTTTTCAGTTGAGAAATTTTTACGACGTTGTTTTCTGTTAGCAACACTCTGGATAAATAAAACTGTATTTTTACCCTATTCGGTGGCTTTAACTAGAAAGGCTGAATTTCGAGTCAACCGTTGCTTGTCCTACGCTCTTGCTACCTCATTGGTTGCACCAGGAGGGACAGGATCCAAACATTACCCCTAAAATCGAGTACAGCGACCTCGAAAACCTATAAATCAATTTTAGAATTTTTTCTTTCCGCCCCCCCCCCTTCACGGTCGGTATTATGTTACACAAAAAAAAAACAACAAAAAACCTATGAAATCCTTAATTGACATTGCACCACGCTGCACCCTATAGAGCGCGTTTTCATTCCCATCATTAAATGTTTACACCCCCTCTGCCACCGATTCATAAGCACACGGTAGTAAAAAAAATGTTTGTGGAGTGATTGACGATATTCGCCGCTCACGATCTTCGAAAAGATTTTGCCCCCCCCCCGTGTAATTTGTATTTGAAGGGTCCGGAAAACTGGAAAAATTGGCTTGGAAAACCCAGGAAAAGTCAGGGGAAACGATTTCCGAACAAGAATGGACACCCTGTAATGATTCAACTGAAATTTCTCAGTGTCCATTTCTGTGTGTGAGTGAACTTGGATGGCATAACAGCCGAAAGCGCTCTGGAATACAGAAGAAGAAAAAGTGAATTGGCACACCCTACACACGAAATATGGAATTTCACAGCTTGTTATTTTAGATAATGGAGTCGAATTACGTGAGAATGACCGCTAGAGGGTCTTGGACAGAAACGCAGCTAAAAACGCGATGGAATAAGTGGAGGAAAAACATCAAGGCGGCAAAAATACTGCAGCCCAGGGCGGCAAGGTACTTGAAAACGGGCCTCTACATTTTATACTCGAATGAAAACAAAAAATCATTTGAGTTTACATATTTTCATTATAATTTTATTTAATACGTAATGTCCACATGCCATCTTACCCGACCCCCCCCCCCCCCAAAAAAAAATTATCTCGCCCACCCCATCAGGCAAGATGACCAAAACAGAATGGCTAGGAAAATTATTATACCTCTGTTGGATGAGGTTAAAACTAGGAAACATCTTAATAACAGATAAAGGATCAGGGTATTTGTAGCAAAAATTTCAGTCCCATCGGATGGTTTGTCAAGAAGCTATGACCATTCTTCAAAATGTGCGTCAGCTTACCGTACTTTACCTTGCAGGCCCTAGTCTTACAGACAAGCTATTAATCGATCAGGTTAATGAATACACATATCTGGGCCAGATAATCTCGTTTGAAAATGAACTGAAAAGGAGATACAAACCAAAATTGCAAACGCTTGGCGTGCTTTTATTAGTCGAGTAAGAAAATATTCAAAAGCAAAACGAAAACTCGTAACTCAAGATTCTAGAAAGCTGTTATGCTAGTCCTCTCATACACAGGGCTCAAACCTGGGCACCTACTGAACGTGATTCAAAAATTAAACATGTAGTGTGCCCTGCTACATAACATCCTAAGGTATCAAACCACTAGATAGAGTCACTAAAAAAGAAACCTTAGAAAAAACGAAAACGAAAAGAATGGACTGTATAATTATAAATCTGAAGGCAAAATTTGTGGGGAAACTGGTAAGGGAGAAGACGAACAAATGGAGTGGAGAAACTACAGTTTGGCTACCTTGTACTTTTCAGTTATGGTTTTATCTTCTTATGGATATTATATGAGCCATGGAGTTTCCACATTTTTCAGCTGAGTGCTTTGTTCTTTTATCTATTTCAATTTAGCCTCCAATAACCTTAAATTACGCATCTGCTGATCATACTATACTGTTGACTCATAAATATGCAGGTTTTTGAGAAATTGTATGAGAAAAAGAAGTTTTTATTCCGGACCGCAGTGAGGGCATTTGACATCAAATAAACGAGAGCGAGTATAGAATAAGCGCGTATGTTGATCAACAGAAAAACCAGATCTTCACAGAGCGAAACATAGACTAAATTGATGTCTTACCTGGCCGACCGAGGGAGGAAATGAAGAATGAGTCATGAGAATGTTAAGAACTAGAATGTAGCTTAGAAAAGACAGGAAATACAGGTGTGCAGGAGACACAAGACATTTGTTCGATGCACTCATCATGCTGTGCAAAAAGCCTAGCAGGACGATTTATGCGAAAGTATACATTCGCGAGAAGAGGGTGACCGCAAGTATTTTGTGTCGCTGCCTCATTTCTCACCTGTTGTGCTCCGTTCATCCTCCAAAAAATCCGGGCCACTGAATAAGGGGACCAAATAGAGCCACTTCGAACGAAAAGATACCTGTTCATTCCTAGGCAAACTCATTGGTCTCGATTTTTGTAAATTTCTTTGAACTCGTAAAATAATTTGTCACGTAGGCGAGGTTGAATTCTTCTACCATCTTTTCTCTCGCTGTATCATCATCATCCGCTACTTTCGATGAAATGTTACTGACTGATGCGAAAATACTCTTAAACGAAAGTTACAACATCAAAAGACAAAAGAAGAAGAAGAAAAAAAAAGGAAACCTTAAAACCCTAAGAAGGGGTCTTTAATGGAAATTCGCACACACTTCGAACGACGCCGACGACAACGATAATGTGTAATTACGTCGATAATGTTAATTTCACGGATGAATAATTAATTTTTGTAGAAAGCGTTTACATTTTCAGCATCACTGTGTATGAAGGTAATAAGGTAGGTCTATCTTATATATACACTCTGTTGAAAACTTACGTCGTTCCTTACGTCCTTACATCGTTTCCAGGAAGACGATGAAAGGCGAAAAAAGGCAAAAAAAGAGAAGGCGGATAACGGAGGAAAAAACAGAAAAAATAATAAAAAATAATCGCGTTTTCTTCGTATACAGTTTCTCCTGTAGAACGACTGAATAAAACGTTAGTACAAGAAACGGCCAATTTTCTCCGGGAAAACGACATATTCTACGCACGATGCGAAAAAATAAGATCTACCTTTTATCCTGAATTTTTAAGTTATAAATGAAATACTGAGTATCCGACATATTGCGCACGTATCTTCCTGTCGTTATGATAAAGGTCTTGTTCTCGACCCTTTTTCCGCTTTCCTTTTTCCTCTCTCTCTCTTTTTATAATAAAGGCGAAGAAAGAAGAAAAAAAAGTTTACGTAGGTAACTTTTACTTTATTATATGACGTGTCGGTATATATGTTTCATTTCCACCTTTCATTCTTGTATAGCTTGTTATGAACTGGTTACTGGGATGAGAAAAGTTATTAGTAATCGGTAGCCATAGCTACCTTTTTCAAATGAGTTTGGAATGAGCGCCACATCTTCCCTGAAAGTTAGGGATGATCTGCTCCGGAGCAGTCTGGTTCAACGAACCAGGTTTTCAAAGAGAGCAGGTTCGAGAAACTGCTCTCTACGGATCGAAGCTGCTTTCTACTCCAAGGTGTCTACAGGTTTGGAAAATTTGGAAAGTTTGGAAAAAGTCAGGAATTTGAAAAGTAGATCAGGAAGTTTGTAAATAGTTAGGAAATTCAACAATATTTTTAAGAAGTTTGGAAAAAAACAAAGAATGAACTCACGGGAATTTTTTTTTCGTCGTTTAATTTTACTTCAGCACTCTATATGTATGTCGGTGAACACCTTCCTAATGCTTTCACCCAAAAATCAACTTCAAATTTCAGTTCATTTTAACCATAGCGTCTAGTAGTATAAACAGGCCTTTTTTGTCACTTCTTTTTTGGGGGCACGGCACGCTGATTGATTTTGTATTTGGATAATCAAAATTTTTTATTTTTTTCAGTTTTTATGGCAATTTTTCGATATTTTCGAAATTTCCTTTGGAGGCACTGCGTGCCCCCACGTGCCCCCACAAAAAAGCCCTGAGTTTAAACATAAATATATTCTGTCTATACTGTAAAAGTTTAAAGAAGAGAAAAAAAAGTTTGGAAAAAGTCAGGAATTCATATTTTTCCATTCTTGTAGACACCTTGTCTTCCTTTCTGCTCCAAATACTCCGAAATTCGTTGGATTTTTTTTTTTTCGTAATAGTGAATCAAAAGATTCGTTTTCAGTACTCAATTTCGATGTTGAAATATACCCATCACTAATCAGGATTCAGGATATCGCATTCAAAATAGATTAATTTGATTGGAAAAAAGAACTGAAATTTCAAATGAATACAGCAATAGAGTGAAAAGAGTTTTATGTTCTTCATTTCTCATGAATCGCAACGCCACGCAATTTGCACCAACTTACCTGCTGTTCCTACAAACCATTTAACGAGTGAACACTGATGAAAAATTTACAAGATGCTGCATTTTTTACATATGGAGTATGCTCGGAGCAGTTTGGGAGCAGGGAGTAGAGTGAAAAACCAGGTTTTTGTGAGAACCGGGTGCAGACAGACCTGGTTTCACAAAAGAGCAAATTTGCCCATCACTACTGAAAGTACTTCATTGATTATAAGCAACCGACTTTTTGACAGTTGCCGTAGCATATGCCGTTTGGAACATTTTTCAACTACCGACCTCAGCTCGGTAATCGAATCCAACCTCACGAGTCGCAACATTACCTTCACGCCCAGTGACCACATCCATCAGGTACTGACGAAGATGTCTTCAGGGAACTTTCCGTGGGCTGACTTGGAGACGCTATCTTTAACTCTCGTTTCAGAAGCAGTGATCTTCTGTCTTGTGGATGACACCCTCCTCGTCTGTGACCCACCTTCTACTCAGCAACTATCAATAATCGCCTACCAGTTCTCGCCATCGTTTCTCATTGAATATCTACCCCTTTCATCTCTACAAATCCAAATAATTTGCTTCACTAACAAGAGAATCGGCGATGACCTCACCTTCTACTTTAACACTCCTTAACCCGAAATTACTGATCCTATTCAGTTACTCTGTCCAATAGCGGGGATTTCCCTGATCTCACTTATTTATACGTCACTAATTTTGTAATTTGTTTTGTTTTATTACAGGTGAGTTGAATGGAAATATTTGTATTTGATGATGGAATCTGAGACAGGTAGGCTTTTGTCAACACATTCAATATTCTAAACAAAACACAAAATGTACCTACTTTTTTTCTTCTCCAAATACCAAGTTGATAATTAACATTTACGAAATCCATGAATCAGAGGCATATGTAAGTGACCGGCTGTAAGGCGTAATATGTATCGAACAATGATACTGCGGGTTTATTGAGATTTGTATGAGAAATGTTCAGTACGGAGTGAAGCGGGGCATTCGAAATAAAATAAAAAACGAAAGTGTGCAGAGCAAGTGCGCGTATTAATTGACCGATGGAAGAAGTAAGTGCAACTGAAAGAGCTAAATATAAACTGTAACTAACTACACGGATGTCCTGCCTGGTTGATCGAGGGAGGAAAAGGGCAATGAATGAGAAGAAGAAGAAGAGCATGTTTTTTTTTTTTGTATTATTGAGCCACGAGGCTACACTCACGGGCTATGGGCTCGGAAAAGGTTGTTATCTATGTGTCGCCGAGGTATCCAGCAGCGCGAAAAGGTAGGTGAGGGTGTTATTTATGTGCTTGTAGGAGTTGAAGAGGACCAAAATTCGACTATGGGGTGTGGGGGGGGGAGGTTGCGGTGAGAGTTACGTTTGAAAAGATCACGTACAGGAAGTACAGGTATATGCAGGAGAAAAAAGATGTTTGAGAGATGCGACACAGTAAGTAGCCAGGCAGGACGATTCATATAAAAATATATGCTGGAAAGGAGGAGACACATTGCAAGTAACAAATTCATCGAGATGAACATTGAAGACCCTTTTAAAATTTGTAATAATTTTGTTCGATAGCCGATTAACAAATGTTCACGGTGTAATTTTTCAATAAGAGCACTCAGTTCTTAATATTGGGTAGCCCCTTCTCATTGATGTTATCTTAGGTTTGATTGAGAATGCTACAATAACCAGAAGAAATAATGTGATATATTCTCAATGTTGAAAACTGCATTGAGATTTTAGTCAAAACTGTATTCTGATGAAGTTGTTCTAACAAGTCTAGCCAGTGACCATATGTATGCTCTGAATGTAAATATGAAGTGCCTTCTTCAGGCGCCGAATCTGATGCCGAACGTTGGTGGTCGTGGTTTCTGACGCGCGACTCTCCTGAGTAGGTTAGTCGAGGTAGTTTGTCGTTTCTTTCCTCAGGGTTTCGTTGCGTTAAAGTTTTCCTTCTTTGTGCCAAAAAAAAAATGCAGGCGCAATTTGCTCACTATTCACGTGTTTCACGACGTTGAGTAAGCTGTCCACGATGTACCCACGCACAGTACCAGTCTTTCTGATCTGGTGGTAACACGCCGTGCTATTTTAATGTCTTGTTCGTGTGAACTGGCGGGCGCTACAGGACACGCTATGTTTCCTCCTCGATTGATAGTAGTCGCTGTGTTCGCTAGGATGTTAGTGGGGGTATTCGAATATATGTACTAGCTGTCTGACGTTGAGTACTCGAACCCGAGATGCAGCGGGCACGTTACCACTTGGCCACACGGCGACTTACCCCCGGCTTTAGAGATGGCCGAAGTATGCTTCCGTATGAGGCTGTACGCAAAGAAAAAAATACCGTGCTTCGCTCTTTGAGAATGGAATAAAACTAAAATTGAGTTTGATATGACTACATTTTCTCTCCTCAGGACTTATATCCAGCTCTATTTGAGACTTATGAAAAATTTACATAAGACTTCTTTCAGATTCGCTAAGACTGTTTTGAAAACTGAGATCTGTTTAGAATTCTTGTAGACTTGTTCAAGACTTTTTAAGATTCTGTTTCGAATCAATCGAATCGAAAAATAAATAAATAAATAAATAAATAGAATCGGGTTTCTTTCTAGCGGATCTGGATGATCACCCGTAACTTAAGTTACCTTATGACTATTGTTATTGTGTACGTTATCTATACCAAAGGCCAAATCAAACATATAATGTATTCTTGCTGCTTCGATGAGTCATGCGAGAAAAGGAAAGGCCAGAGAGGAGACTTGTGTCGGTCGGCAGTATTACAAATGATGATGAAAGGGAATGTACTCGTAATAAAGATTTCTTATTACTCGTAGGTTCATGCTTTCTCGTGCAAATTTGTTTTCGGTTTTTTGCTCGCAATAGTGTAAACAGACTCGTAGACGGGTTTGAGACAATTTTGAAATTCTTCAAGGCTTTTCCAGCAGACTGGAGATTCTTCAAGACTTTCTCAAACTCTTCAGACGTGTATAAGATTCCATACGGCTTGCCCAGACTCGCTTATTACTTCTTCAGACCCACTTCAGACTTCTGATGACTCGTCCAGAAAGTGAAACATACAGTAAATTTGCGAAACTTTCGAAGAATTTAGAAAAGTGCTAAACCCGCACGGATGAATCTTGAGGAGTCTTGAAAAATTTGAAAGAGACACAAAGCTCCGAATCAATCGTGCATTAGTCCTAGACAAATCCGGAAAACTTCATTAATAGTCTTAAATATGTCTGGATAAGTCGTAGAGAAGTCTTAGTCCGTAAAAGTCCTGAAAAATCCTAAATAAGCTCAAAAGAGATCTATCAAATTTTAAAGAGCCAGGCTTGGAAACGTTTCAGAAGTCTCCATCAAACCTGAATTAGTCTTCAATAAGCCCGAAAGAATCTCATTATGCTAGCACTAAGCATGCCTGGCAACGCCCTGAAGCAGTTCTAAAGAGTTTTATCCAAGTTCGGACAAGTCGTGAGAAGTCTTCAAGTCTAGAATTGTTTCAGAAAGTTCCCACGAGGCCTAAAATAGTTTTAAACCATTTCCGAAAGAACTTGAAGATTATCTAAAGTTGTTGAAATATGTCTGGAAAAGTCTCAAAAGAGTTCAAACTCCTAACGTACAGCCCCCCCCCCCCCGGTACTAGTATTTCCAGTTAGTAAATTTTGTTACATAATCTTAGATCAATGGTGTTACATTGTGCTGTGGACCCGTGTTTTTGTCGTCGCCTCAGTTTAAATGCCACTTAAGTCCACATTCATTAAAAAATGGGTTTTACGTGGTTTCTAATTTTAAAAAAATTGAAGACTTTAAATTTAAAATCCTCGTAAGTTGAAAGTGCACTTGATCACTCCTAGCGGCAAAGTTTTAAAACCTCGGAAGTCATATTCATCCAAATTTTCTATTCAGAGTTTTTTGTGTTTTCTGACGTTGGTGCATTTTTGGACTTACGTGGTATTTAAACCAAAGCGATGTTCTGCATTTCACTTTTCAAAATTAATATTTACTTATAAGATTGAGAACTGGTGACGTACTCCAGTCCGGATTAAAAGTTAGAAATGAGTCTTAATTTTACGTTAATTTTGTGCAGTTTTGTGCCACTAACGATAAGTGCAAACAGCTGACCTGGGATGGGGGCTCGTGAGGTGCTGACTATCAAAATAATCCTAAAAAGTCTTTCGTTCGTATAATTTTTCGACTTTTTTCCTAGGGAGGTACGGGTGGGGGTCTTTTACAGGTACATTAGACCCATATCCGCCCATTCGTGCTTATGGCTTTAACCCTAAATTTCTTGCCTTCCCCTTGAAATATTTCATGGAATGGGTATAATTTATGATCGGAGTCGTCAAGTACGAATACCGTTTGGGTAGATTAATAGTTGCCCGTTCCGAAAATAAAGCTAAGATGTCCGTTGATTACTTAAACGATTCATTTCAAGTGGTTCAGACTTTGTAAGCTTTTTGTAGCCGTGCTGAAGGCATTTTACGACTCTTCAAGACTTAAGACTTGCTAAGACCTGTCTGTAAGATTTTTCCATGTCTGTTTAAGGTTCTTGAAGAATTGTAGGGAATTTTGAAAATGTTGAACAGGTCTGTGAAGTTCTTAAGAAGTCTTGAAATGTCTTCAATGTATCTAGGATAGTCTTGTAGAGAATAGAATTTGCCTGTAATAGAGTTAACTGCTTTCAGAGGGATTTGGACCGGTTCAAATGAGTCTGAATAAGTCTATAAGAGTAGTAAAACTATTCTGAAGATGTCTTAGAAGTATTTTAAAAATTCTCAAAGGAATTTAAAAATAATCTCGAAGAATCGTAAATAGATGTAAATTGGCACCTCTGCATATAAAATTTACCAAGTTCACTCACATTCCAACATGGTCACTAAGAGTATTACAAAAATTGAAATAATGTGCAAATCTCAATAAAGCCTGGAATAATTTCAAACGCGTCTGGACGAACATTTGTGTTTATAACGGGTCTGGATGTGGAAGTACTGAAAAAATGTTAATAAGTCTTGAACAGATTTGGAAAACATCCTAGGAGTTCCAAAAAAGCTTAGACACATTCGAATCAGTCTTCAAATGTTTTGAATAAGTTAAAGGTGTTTGAACAGGTCTGAAAAAAGACCGCGAAGCCTTCAAAAATGTTCGTCAGTTGGTGATTTGGTGAAATCAATCCTAACTTGGAAAAGTATCAGACATGGTATCTTTTCTTTTGCTAGTCAATTAAAAAAATTTCCACCTATTGGCAAACATTTTCAATTGAAAAAAGTGTGATTTGTCTCCCCACATCCTCCCGTTGCAATGGAAAGTCATGTTGGTACATTTCTGTCTGAAAATCTCCAAAAGTGAAGTAGAAAGAAGTTTCGAGAAATTTCAAGAAGCTTTAAGCAGGTCTAGAAAAATGTAGGGGCAAACATTTCCTTTGAGCAAGCAAAGTTTTTAAATTCTTGACTCACTATAGGTGAACTTTCCTCCAGAAGTGGAATTACTTTTTGAAAATTGGGTTTAAAAAGTGTGTTTTTTTTCCTTTCACATTTCAGATAATGTAAATTACTCACTTGCCCCCTCCAGTTCCTCCGTTTGTATGAAGAAGTATTGAAAAACGTTTTTATCACGAACTGTCTGAATGATTCCAGAGTGTTGCAAAACTCAAATCTAAAATCTCTAAAAAAAAACAGCTGGAAGAGTGATAAAAGATTTCAAACGCCAACACTCCTTTAGAACAGCTCATTTCTGTGGAGCACAGCTAAACTGCAACTTGAAGGAACCTCTTTGTGAGGTAACCCTCGAACTGAGGCTCGAGGAAACCATCCTTAGAGAGGAAGTTCTACTGTCTGTCTTAAAACTATCAGTCTGTTTTAAATTTTGAGACTTCAAGGAGCCATATCCACTTCACTGTTGCAACTAGAAAAAAGTTTTGAGAAGGCTGAAAGGCTGTTTTATTCGCGAACAGATCAAACGAAATTTGTTCTTGCTTTTTGCCATTTTGAGCCGTAGAAATTGTACAAAATAGGCACTTATTACTTTTGAGATTGCACCTTATTTTACTATTATATTTTTTCAGATCTTTCAATTAGTAGCCTATTGTATAATGACTCGGCCTGAACGATATGATTATCCGCCAGTATTAAAATTCAGTGAAGTAGCCAAGTGGGGGATTAGGGGGATGAATTCCCCCCCCCCTTGAGATGATAATTTTTTTATATGCTGGCAGTATTACAGTAAATGCGCGAAATGAAATTTAAATCCAGATACATAACTGAAGTTGAAAAACACAACATACTGATACGTCAGTGTAAAAACGTAAGGTTCATGTTAGGTGTACCCCCCCCCTCCCGCCCAAAATGTTGCTGATCCCCCTCCTTGAAAGAATCCTGGCTACACCACTGTTGAAATTACGTCCCGTTGTGAAACCTTGGTACTGTTGGTTGACGAAAGAAACCATTTTGAAAACTGACAAACCGGTATGTTTCTCCATCTTCACTGTCAGTAAGGGAATATCTACAAGTGCTCTGAATCAACAACGCGACTCCGACCACCTTCCTTGCCAAAGTTCGCAAGTTTCTTAAACTAACATCGTATAGCACTTTCAGTTCACCCTTAGGCTCGTCAGTTTTAAGTTTCGTTTTTCACACCTAGAATGTACAGCAGGCATAACACAGCTCAACTCCTGATCAAACAGTTATACGTAATGAAGCAACTCTACAAACTGAAACCGTAGCCAGAAAAACTTTTCACAGCTCTCGGTTCTCGTGTTCGTCTATAGCCTGTTTAAGTTTGAAAAAAGAAAACTCGATTGAATGTTGAAGGAGAGAGGGATTTTCGAACTTCTTCTTACAGTTCACTTTCTCGGAATCGTGAGATTCTTCGATCGAGATAATAGGCGTCCCCCGTGATTATAGTTTATATTGCTTTCTGGATTCTCGGTGGACTTTCAGTTTTGATTAGCGAATTAATGGTCAGAGCCTCTGAGACCTGATGATGAGTATACACTCTGTAACCTCTCACTTGTACAAGGAATTTTGGTCGTTCGACGATAACAGAGTTGACGGGCCACTTGACAATTTGTTTGAACTGAAATATAAATTGTGTATAGGAATTTCAGTAGAAGGGGACGACTGAAGTTTTTCATCAGCGAGAAAACGTGAAATCGTAAACACTTTTCTCGATACGAATGAATTGCAACTCTTTATTCGTGCGATTTTTCTTTTTCAATGTTGATGATGCATCTGACTCTCATTTTGCATTTCGGTGTAAACATAACCGTATTAAATTTGATTGAAAAATTTTAAAAGTGAAACTGTGATACGATTTAAATACTGTAATCTAACAAGCTCGTCTAAGCTTCTTTGCGATTCTCATAGATAGTTTTTGAATTCTTCAAGACTCTTCCAGATACGTCTAAGACTTTCTTAACACTCTTTCAACCTTGTGTTAAAATATTCCAATCTCGGTTGAGACCTTCGAATACTTCCCAGGCTACCTAATACACTCTTCTAAGACTGTATTAGACTTGTTCAAGACTCTCTTGAACTTATTTTCAGGAGCTGTTGAAACTTCTCCAGGCATGTTTCAGACTGTGCCAAGTATACTCGAAGACAGTCCAGTACTACTTTAGAATTGTTCAAGATTACCATTAAAGGGTTTCCTGTCGCATTTGAGACTATTCTAGGTTTGACTGAGATTTCTTGAGATTATCAGATTTAATTAGTCTTGTTCAGGATCTTGTAATCTGTCCCAGCATATGTGTTAGACTTGTTAAGATCCTCTGAGCTGTTCAAGACTTCTCTGAGACTTGCTAAGATTCTTTCGATTTGTTCAACATTTTAAGTATTTTCTTACGACTCATACAAACATGTGTTAGAAACTAATTTGTTGTTTATACTCTTCGAGAGCTGCGCTCGCTATGTTAAGGCTCTTCTAGACTAGTTGCCAGGTTATTTCAAGCTTGATTGCGCTATTCCTAGACCCTTCAAGGTTGTTTTAAGATCATCGAAAGTCGGAAGTGTCGCTAGAATTTTTTCTCAGAATGAATTGGAATATTTAGTTGAAAGCGCGAGTTAGCGAGAGAAGAATTCTGAATCATTTTGCGTGGGAAGCCATTTTTTGGTTCTGGCGTTTGTAGTGCAAAAATCCTTACTAGTTCCCTGAGGATGCCCACTTTTTCGACTCTTCAAGATTTCTTTACGGTTTGCTAAAGTTCCGTAATTTCAAACTAACGTATTATGGATCTTCCGTGCTCGTTTAGATACATATAGAAAATCTTGATAAGTCTGATAGGTGCCAGAAGGTTTTGAAGCAGTATTGAGAGCCTAAAGAATGCCTGGAAAAGCCTGAAAGAGTTTCACAGATTAGGAATTCCGTCCAGCTGGGTCTTAAGAAGTCCAACAGAATCTTGAATATATAAGCATGAAATGACTTCAAACGCATCTTCGTAAATTTAAAAAAAATCCTACAAAGTTTTGAGAAAATGTAGAACAGCCTCAAAAATTTTCAACCGATTTTGGAATAGTCTTTAATATAGGCTAGGGGAGAGTCTAGGAGTTTCTTCGAACTTCATGTCTGGAAGAATCTCTAAAAAGCCTTCGGATGATTTAAAAACTCTTAGATTAGCTCTAAAGAACCTCAAGGCCGTCTGGATGGATCTCCGTGGGTCTTAAATGAGTCTAAACGAGTTTTAAACAGACCTTAAACCGTTTTCAAAATCTTTCGAAAGAAGTTTTAGAAAATTTCAATATCCAGTAAAGTATCAAAAAGTCTCAGTCAGCGTAAGATATAATTTTTGGTGAGTTCAGAAAGGTGCTACGAAGTACACAAAAAGGGAGTTGAAGAGTCTTATACATATTATTTGAAGGAGTGTTAAGATTCTTACACATATTGGGAAGTGTCTTACAGATTCTGGTCGTGTCATGAAGAATGTATAGGAGTCTAAAACATATCTGCCAAATTTCTGAAAACGTTTTCAAGCGGTGCACACAAGTCTGGAGGAGCCTTGAATCAAAAGGGTGGATGTAGGGGATGACAGTCAGGAACTTGTTTCCTCCCGGAAGGAACAATTGGAATTAAAAACGCTTCAAAAATGGCAAAATCATACTGAGTTTCAAAAAAGCTTACTCAAGCCTGAGAAGCAAGTCTGGGATGTTGTAAACGAGTCTTGGAAAGTTACAACAAGTTTTAAACAAATATGTGGCAGTTTCTATAAAAAAGGGTAACCTTGTGGATCCGATGAATTTTGAGTTGTGGACAGTACATAATGAGGAATGATTGCTCATTCCAACGAGCTATTGGCGAGATTTGTAGCGTTTTTTGTTCCGGAAATACAAGCGGTCAAATATGAGTGTAACAAAAACGCGCAAAAACACGTTTTTGGGATAAAACATTCAAAATTAGACACACCTTTTTCTCCCTCTCCGTCAAGCGACTCTAACTCGCCGTGGAATCACGTTACCAACCTCGACGAGGGCTTGTTGGAGAGGTAATTTTTCGCTCTTCTGCGTGGTAACAATTCAGAACATCGGATTTATTCGTGAGCTTCGAAACACCGCGAAGAAGCGACGCAGACTTTCTCTCTCACCCTCTTCTCTCTCATACGCGTAAATTTTGTCTCTCTGTTACTGCGATGTTTTTTCTATAGAAATCAACCAAAATCTCAAAATTAATTTTTTCAACCAAAAAATTTTGATTTTCTTTTTTTGCGTTTTCTGAGACTTTGATTGATCGACAAAGTTACCCCTTTTTATAGAAACTGCCGCATAGAGGAATTTAAAGAAGATTTAAATAGGGGTGGGCTAAGCCCTGTGGGCGCGCAGGAGGTTGAAATAGGTCGAAAATACCGATCAGGTGCAAAAAATTTCCGTGCTAGTAAAAAAAAAACTCAGCCGTTTCTCATTTTGCCGCTGACGTTGAAAATCCCGGCTCAGTTAAACGACAAGAAATTTTCAATTTCGCATAAAAAAATCAGTATTGGTGAATCAACAATTTTTTTGGTTTTGATGACTAAATGGCAAAATTTGCCGGAAAATGCTGATTTTGATGATTCGTGGGGTGTCACAACTACTTTCCTCCACCAGTCTGCCCTTGGGTCTGAGAGAGTCGTGATCATGTCTGAAGGAATGCTAATGAAATCTGAAAAAGTTCTGGAGGGTCTTGAGCAAATCTGGAAAAGAGTTTCAAGCGAATAGCGAACAGTTAGTAAAAGTATTGTTCCTCTCTCGTTGAGGCGCTTGACGCCTCAAATTAATTAAATTGTTTAAAAAAACCAAAAAATATCATGAAGTTACGAAGTAAAAAACATAGAGAATGCGATATCAAAATAAATGCTGTTTTGGGAGAGAGGAGTAACCCTCCTCCAATTATAACACCTATAATTCTTCTATATACTTGTATATGGCTCACTTGTAAAACTGAGCTGTCACCAATCCAAGCTGAGTTCCATTCGCTTCTTTTTGCCAAAAATTATACATAGCCTGTGGTTAGAGAAGAGCCTTGCGGAGTTGAGTTTGGAAGAATTTAAGATGATCATCAAAAAGATGTTAGTTCCAAGGCGTTTCGAAATCTGATACAAGTCTTAAAAAGTTTCATAATTTGTACTTAATAAGTTTTGATCATGTGACTTGAAGAGCCGTAATGAAATTACAATGAGTTATAAACGGTGATCAGTAATAAGCTGGATTTTAAACAAGTCCGAAGAAATTCCGAAAGATTCTTACGTGAGTATTAGAGCTTGAAGCGTCTTTGGATGATAAAGTTCTTTGGAGAATTAAATGGTCTTGTGATAACCGTTTGAAATTGTTCACCCAGTCCAGAATCCAGTGAATTCCCCGGAAGAATTTTTCATTTTCAACGTCAGTAAGAAAATAGCAGTGCAAATCATTTAGAACTCGTATTTCTCATCTCTTATGCACTCATTCAGTTACCGTGGCACAAAAATGATTACAGCACTCAGGGGGAGGGGGAGAGAGAGTAAAGATTGTTGAATTCTTACGTATTTTTCTTGCAGGTTTGCCTCCTCGATCCACCACGTTCTTCTTCTTTATTACCTTCAAGCGTCGTATTCGATGCTGGGCGTTGGGGTCACAGTCCCTGATGCGCGGCTCTCCTAAGCAGGATAGTTGGGGTAGTTTGCCGTTGCTTTTCCCACAGTTTTGTTGCTTTAGAATTTTCCTTTTTCTGTACTGAAGAGTGTGCAGCTGCTATTCGCTTACCAGCCACGTGTTTCACGACGTTGAGTAAGCTGTCGACGACATGCCCACGCACAGTACCAGTCATTCTGATCTGGTGGTAACACGCCGTGCCAGGGGCGGATCCAGACTTCGATTTAGGGGAGGGGGAGTGTCATGGAGTTATTTTTGCAACGGGGGGGGGGGGTACATTAAAAACATGTTTATTCGCTGATATTATATTTCGGCGTACATACTGAATCATCTTTAGAACTTTTTAGAACATCTTAGAACATAATAAAATCAACTCGGCTTCTAGAGCGTTTGGCAAATTTAGTGATAATTTTGTCGATGTCAAGCTAAATCTAGCGGTGAATATAGGAGCAAAGCTAAACCAGTGAGCCGTTCCTTCTCCACGGTTGATCTCAGCTAAGTTTTGAGCTGTTTTTAATTTTTATCATTGTAACTTGAAATTATGCTACCAAGTATCTGAACTATTGAGGCCGTAATAAAAAAAAGGTTCATAAATAAGGGATGACACCCCCCCCCCTGGATCGGCGCCTGCGCCGTACGATGGTAATGCCTTGTTCGTGTGAACTATAGCAGGCTTTACAGGGCGCAACTATGTTTCCACCTCGATTGATACTGTAGTTGCTATGTTGGCTAGGATGTTAGTGGGGGTATACGAATATCACTAGCTTTCCGGCGTTCGTGGGACTACCCCAGTGTTGCCAAATCTGGTCCTTTTGCGAATTTGGTTCAATTTCCTGATCCTTTTTAAAATATCCGGGCTTTTCCTGGTCCATTTCGAAATTTAAGCTGCTAAATGCCAATTTTATTGATTTACCTTGTCTGAATCAAATTTTCAAATTTAAAATTGTGACCTGTCACAAAAAAAGGCCCATAGTAGCATCAAAATATTCTAAGAATAGGACCCTTAATAACATTGAACTAAGAGCCTTTTCCTTAGAACATTTCTATACCACTAAGGGCCTTTTCTTGTGACAGGTCTACGCTCAAAAACTAAAGTCCAAGTTGAAGAGAAATTTTTAAAAAAATGAATTCGGGCCAAAAACAGCGCTAGTATTGCGCACAACTAAAACGGGACAATTGGTGAGCGGCGCGGGTGGTGGGCGGAAGCTTTCCTTAAATCCATCAAAATCAATTTTCATGGGCGAAAGTAGCTTATAGGAAATTGTACGCTCTGCAAATTGTGTTATCCTAATTTTTCCGCTAAATGGCTTCGTTCTCGACTTATTTTGAGATAACTTAGTTAGCAGTCAAATAGGAAAATCGTCCTGAACTCTTTCAATTTTGCCGATTGTAGCGCTCCTAGCGGATGTTTGGCCCGAATACTTTACTCGCAACAGAAAATGTATTACATGCTCGTACAGAGTAATAATAACATAACAAGTGGTGATCGAAATTTGTGAGGTTAACCGAAATAACCGGGAAAAAAAAATTTTGGTTACCAGCCCTACAGTTATCACGTTATTACCACTTAAAAATAAAAGATGCTCTACTTTATCGTTCGTATTTTCGCTCGGATGCACACCTGAAAAAAATCTGGTCTTTTCCTGGTCCTTTCCAGAGATTTCTGATCCTTTTCCTGGCTATTTGGGGGAAAGTGTCTGGTCCTTTTTATTCATTTCTGGCCCTAACTGCCTGAAAAATCTGGTACAGGTAGGACTCCCAGTCTGGCAACACTGCTACCCGTGTTGAAATTAAATCTTCTTGAATCCTACAGCTTCTTGGACACTAAACTATTGTTAACTTTGCACGCGTCATTTCTACACAAAATGAACATTGCAGATTAAATGCTTTATCCAAATTTTTCCCTTCCGTTCCACTCGGATGGGTGCAAGTGTGTTACAGTTTGCAGTAGTCCGAACTCTGTCTCAGATCAGCCAGCTTCCATTTTAGAATTACTGAAACACTGCAGAACTGCCAGTTTGAGTACCACAGGCCACTCTTCTAAACCATTCCAGGATGAATTGTGTAGAGAATTGTGCAGGGTCGAAGGCTTGAAATGATAACAAAAATGATATTTATTTTACTTTTTGAAAACGACTAAGAGGAGAAGTTGATGGAAATGTTCGAAAGAATCCGGCAAATCTGTGTGCCACTTGAACTCGACAGCAAACCGAATGTCAAAATACCTTCAACTCTGTCGAAGCCGTGACAGTGATACGAGTGTTTCTTATTATATTCGTTCATCGCCGGCACGCCGTCGGCAAAACGAAAATTTATGAACGCCTGATGGTTTACCGATTCGGTGGAGCTCATTAAGGCTCTTTTTTTCCCGTCTTGTACAATATCAATCCTATCTCGTTTCATTCGATTCGAAAATTTCTTTCCAACTACCGCGCCTACATCGACGTGAGAGAGCAGATACACACACTCGGTACAAGTACCTACTCTGCACTGTGTATTTTTCTTGTTCAACGAACTAGAGAGCGATCTCGCCGGAGTTAATTTTAATAAATGATTTCCAGGCTCTATTTTATGTGGGCTTTTGAATGTACCCGAATTAGAGAAGTAATTTCTATGGGAGAAAAATTCGGCTCTTACGCAACGAGTGAGATGCAGCATATACAGCTCTCTTAATTTAAATCGGAAGAATTACATCATCGAACACCGAATAGAGATGGTGTACTGTTTCATCCGGCGAATGCAGGATGAAGTCGATAGGTTGTTAATTCTGCAACAATGTTCAGGCCATAAGCGTTAACTTCGCCCGTGAGGAGGACTTTCACTTGGTACAATATTCATAATCCTGGTCTTAGTCGCTAGCGACTATTCTGACTTCCGATGGCATCTCTCCACCTGTGTTTCCTGAGCTATGGCCACCGTTGTCGCCACAGATCTGATTCTGTTCTTTACGCATCCTGTTGGCGATTTTCTTCTGCCCCCGGTGCACGGGACTTTGCCGAGCATGATGTTTCACTCCAAGTTTTCGCCACCTCTGCGTGATATGTGGCCGAGATAACTTAGGATCCTTTTATGGCGTACACTCAGCCTATGCGGCTTGTTCAGTTCTACTATTGTGAATACGTTGGTCTGTCGTGCCATTCAAGATATTCGCGATATTTTGCGCCAGGTCCACATTTCGAAGGCATCGGTCCTTCTTTTGTCCTCCTGCTTAAGCGTCTATCTAGTACAAATTGTATTAATAATTTATTGATGCTACGTTAGTAGTGCTGTAAAGTTGGCTTTAGTGCCTGAAAATGGTAATTAAACTTGGTGGTGATAATCATAGTGGAAGTTAGCATCCTAAGGTGAGTTTAGGTGAAATTGATCTTGAGGTAATTCATGACGAAGTATCTGCTTCTTACAA
Organism: Acanthococcus lagerstroemiae; assembly: GCA_031841125.1. Lineage (NCBI taxonomy): Eukaryota > Metazoa > Arthropoda > Insecta > Hemiptera > Eriococcidae > Acanthococcus > Acanthococcus lagerstroemiae. The sequence goes on from CM063114.1 coordinate 53,989,181, forward strand.
AGGGGACCTGGAAGGCACTTCTAGCACTTGTACGCGATTTTCATTCGAAATTCGCTTGGACTCTGGGACGGAGTGGCCTATTGGGCCACCAGCAGGCAAATTCCCGGTGGCTTGCCATGAATACATCCTGATGATCGAAAAATAGATTTAACATCTTCAAACCTTCTCAGTACTTGTTTATGCTCTTTAAGACTTCTTTAAAACTCTTGATAAGTTTTAGATTTTTTAGAATTCTTTTAGACTTGTGTAAGACTCTTTACAGTCGAATTTGTCCCAAAAGATTTTTCAGATTTTTTGATATTTAATATGCCTTTTTAACATTGCTGCGGTATTTTTTCATAATTGTGTTACCTGCTTCAGATTCTTTCAAATTTGACACCCACCTAGATGAATTTAGAATTCTGTGAAACTCTTCAGACTCCTTCAATCTTGTGTTAAACTTTTCAGGACTACAGAATATGTTTCGAAATTCGGTTACGTCTATTTGTGGCTTAATTGAGATCTTTAAAGACTGTTTTCGATAGTATAGGACAACTGAGACTTTTTCATGCTTATTCAAGATCTTTTGAAAAACATCCGGACTGATGTAAGATTCTTTGAGATTATTTAAGACTTTTCAAGACTTCTTTAAGACTCCCACAAACATGACTGTGAAATGCTTCAGTGAAATTTCTGAAACTCCTCCAGCTTAGTTGAATGCTTTTTAAAGGAGGTGCAATATTTTTCGAGACTCTTTTAGCTGTTTTTAAACTTGTTTGTTTGAGTGTCTAGTCGATTCTTGGAAGGTCTTAAATAGATTTATAAGAGTCTTGGAAAAAGCTGGAAGATTCTGAAAAAGTCTCTATAGTACGTAGTAAAATAATAATCTTAAGCAAGTCCGAAAAAACTGTAGACATAATCTGTGACAATTCTGGACGAGTTTGGAAAAATAAAGTACCCCTGACAGAATTCTCAAAATATCTGAGGATATAGTAGGGTCTTGAAAACTATAACAATGTGAAAGAATTTCAAGGAATGTGAGGAATATATTCCCTCCTTCCTCCCTGTCATCCAGGAAAAAGTTGAAAATATCCATTTTACTGCTTATCTTAATGAGTGTTTCTTAAAGAGTCTGGTAACAGTCTGGAAGAGTCCTAAAAAGTCTTTGTAGAGTCTGAAGTCGTAATCTTGAACAAGAATGAGAAGTTTTGGAGATGGCCCCTAAGAATTCTGGAAGAGTCCTGAAGAATAAAGTACGTGTGACAGAATTCTAAGAAACTACATCTCCCCTCCTCTCCTACAATCCAGGAAAAAATTACAAATACCAATTTTATTGCACATCTTAATGAGCCTAAGAGGATCTTGTAAAAGTCTGGAAGAGTCTAAAAAGGTTTTTGGAGAGTCTGAAATAATAATTTTGAAGAAGAACGAAAAACTTATAATATTAAAATTCAACCACATTCCAACTCTCCCCGATTTTCTTTACATTTTCATTTTCTGGATTGCCGGAACTCCTTGCACTTCAATGTAAAATCTTGCACTCTTTCCTCTCCTAGAAACTGAGTTGGAAGACATAAGTCGATGCTAAATAACGCTTTTTTAATATAGTAAGTCTGGAAGCTAGTATCTGTCATCTGGAATGAAATAGACTTTTCCCGAATGTAGTGCGAGTCTAGAAATTCGCGTTACGGTTTTTCGTTTGAGACCTCACAACTCGAAATATGCCCGCAGCGGCTGAGCGGGAAAAACTGACCACATAGTTTTCACTCAGCAAACATCTATTTCAAATTTAGGAAAGTAAATTTTCTGTGTTCGGCGTTACACCGAAGTAAGATAGCGTTTATGTCCCGATTCACCCTTGCTGCGTACATGTCGAAAACAGCTCCGTTGAATCCGTGTACTTGTCAGAAAAATAAAAGCAGGCCCGACAAAGAAGAGGAAAGAAAAAACGGGGCCAAAGACATTTTAGTTCGCCAGATTTCGTCGCACCATTTTCGAGGAACCGTTGTCGAAATAGGGTACCTCTACTTACCGCGGATATTTCTTTTTATTCAAACGACTGTATTATCGTCTTTGTTCTTATTTCGCTGGTAATGCTCGTATCGCGATTGCGAATGGAGGAAAAAGAAAAAAAAAAAAGAAAGCAAAACGTGCTTGCAAATGCGACCTACTGTAGATGGGATTGATACTTTGCCCCGAATTTCGAGCTGGCTGGAAATCCGTACACGAGAAATTCGGTATAATGATATGGAAAATCAAAATATAGTGAAAACAGAATCGGTAAATTCAGAGGTTCTTAGGTGGTATTGTAGTACTCGGCTGGGAAAGCACAAAATTGCCTGTATTAGGACTCATAAAAAACCATCGATATCCACTGACATTCTGCTAGGACTTACTCGGCAGTTCACACTCATGACAGAAACCAGCTCAGTAGTTGATGTTCTTGCATTTGCTTTTCTATGCAGCGTATTGAATACTGTACAGAAACCTCTTTTCTAATTTAACTCTCAACCCGAGCCCTGGAATCCCCCCATTCGAGGTCGGGGAGGCTGTTAGGGCCGTCTTAGCCCTCTTCTCGTCTTGCAGAAAACCCGGCCTAGGTCGAAATGTTGCGAGTTGCTACGTGGGCTCGAATTTAGGACCTCCGGATTTCGAGACCAGTGCGATATCCACCCGGCCAACCACACCCCACTGTATAGGAACCTGTACGCCTAGGAAACTGGACAAATACGTTTGGATAAAAAACAAAAAGCAATAGAAATGTTTGCAATTGCGCTGCTGAACTGCAACCATAAACAGATCATTTGTATAGTGATTGGTAATTCTTCTGGGTTTTGTTGACTCTCTCATGTTGAAAAATTCAACATCTGGTTAGCAGATACAATCATGAATTTTATGAATCTATCACTCCTGTGCAAGCATGGTGTTACGAAACAGAAAATCTTCTGTTACCTAATTTCAGAGTTCGAATATTTGATCGGATTTTCGATTTGATCCAGACTGACTTTTCCTTAAAAGGGGTAAACTTGACTTCGCCAAAATAATTGAACCAGGTATCTAAATAGGTTTTTCTTAATCTCGGAAGTATCAAAGTTTTGATTCTATTCCGTTCCGGCCCCACTTCAAATGAACTAATTTGACTTTGATCCAAAACTGAATGAGGTATTAGAACAGGGGTTTGAGGGATCGCTGAATTTAAAAAAGTTATCAAATTTTTGTTTCAATCTCTCAATTTGGCCTTTGGCTTACAAAATCCAATTTGGAGTCCGTCAAATATTCGTGTGATCTTACTCAAAAACTGAATAAGAGATTGTAATGGGTGAGGAAGGGCACAGAAAAATTATATCTACTGTTCTTAAAGAATATTCTTGAAAGTAGTCTCCTAAACATCTCTCTTTTGAATCACGGTACTCGTATAAGAATGCTAGTTAACAAAGGAAATAGAGAGAGAGAGAGAAGGGGGGGGCATATATCGCCGAGCAACTTACAAAAATGAGGATGTTGAGAGAAGTTCCGCATGAGGTTGATTATAACAGATTAGATAAGTGAAGAGACCTAATTACAAAAATGAAACAAACATAATAATTGAACTTTGGCTGGTGTATGTATTGACAAATCGAACCCATGAAAATCTGGAAATCATCACAACATAGACCATTATCCAGTACAGCAAATTCTAGGAAAATTCAAAACTTTCACAGAAAAACTCCAAAATTTGGTGTTTGATGTTTGTTTAGAAGAAGGGCTTCCACGAATCAATGGCGAGGTCTCTGTCGATCTTCGAACGTACGATTGTGTAACTAAAAACTGTAAAAAGAAGTTTAATATCAAAATTCAAAGGGATACAACAAAGCTAGTGAAAAATAAAATAAATTAATCATGTGATCTAAAACCGGGCAGGTGGGGCGAGATGCAAATCACTCAACCTCATGAATATCAAAATTACACAATACATACAGGTGACCCTTTGGGACATTCGACAGATTCAAATTTTCAGGCAGAAAATCCACCAACAGCTGTTTTCCATGTTCACATTGAAGCAGCGTTTCCACGAATCAACAGCAAAACGGATGGATGTTTGAAGACAAGATTCATCTACTGGAAGCTGCAAAAGTAAATTTGGCAGTATCAAAATTCGAAAAAAAAAAAATACAGAAGCTAATTAACAAGTTCATTCTAAAAATTAATTCTATCGCCTGTAAGGGAGCAGGGGTTATCAATCAAGAATAATTACCGCCGGAGAAGGGGGGATTTTCATGACGTAAGTTTAATTCTTGACTTCCTTTGGTGGCACCCAAAGAGAGTTTCGAAATTAAACCTTGGAGTAAAGTTACAGCTGTGGTGAGAGCAACGTGGGTGACAGACAACGGAAAGAGCGACGCAGATGATGGACAGAGCGACGCGGACAACGGACAGAGCGACGTGGACAACGGATTGAGCGACGCGGACGACGGATAGAGCGACGCAAACGAGGGATACAGCGACGCGGACGACGGACAGAGCGACGCGGACAACAGAAAGAACAATATGGGCAACGGGCGACAGATAAAAGCGTGTGGGTGATGGACGACGGGAGAACATGTCAAAATAAGACTTTCTCAGAAAACTAGATTATGTTGAGTAGGTACTTTTGACTTGAACAGATCCAAAGGGAGCTGAACTTTACCCCAAACATATTTCACAAAATGTGGCCAGAAATATGAAAATAAGATTTCAGTATATCAGTTCTTTAAAAATATTCTTCTCATTGGTCAAATAAAGAGAAGTTTCTTGTGGGAAGAAGCCCCTGCTCCAAAATAATAATAATAATAATAATAAAAATAAATGAAGAACAGCACCGGACTGTGATTGATACTTTATAACAAGACACTTTCTTAGATCAATAAAAAGTCACGTATTCTATAATAAATTAAACCTATGAAAAATCAACCTTTTTATACCACGTGCCTTTATATCCAGCAGCAAACCTTAGGAAACTCGATAGATGCAAAACGTCCATGGAGAAAATCCAATCTCTGCTGGTACTTGGTGTTTGCGACGCAGAGTCGTTTCCAAGAGGTCTAATAGATCCTTAATGACACGATCGTTCAATCAAAACTAAACATAATTTTGCTGCATCAAAATTCGGAAAGACAAAAATAAAGCAAATTAAAAAGAAAGTAAATTATTTCGATCGAAAAGAGGGTAGGTGAAAATCAAAATTATTACACCACATACAGTTATTCAAGGTCTGATGGATTTGGAAATTTCAATAGATCCAGAAACATCACAGAGAAAATTTAAAAACTGCTGGTGTTAGGTGTCTGCATTGAAGAAGCGTTTCCATGAAGCTATAGCCAATTCTTGTAGATCCTCTTAGATACAATACAATTGTTCCATCAGAGCCTATGAGCATAATTTTGCAGTATCAAAATGCTGGGAAGAAATACGACGGCTAATGCAAAAATGAATTCTCTCACCTATAAGGTAGCAAAATGTTTACATCACATCTTTACATGTCTGTATACCTATACAGCGACGAATTTCAGGAAACTCAACGATCCAAAACTTCCATGGAGGAAATCCCAAACCTGCTGGTAATCGGCATTGGCATGAAAGAGACGCTTCCACGAATCAGTGGTCTAGTAGATCCTTGATAATACACGATTGTTCAAGCTATCAAAATTATTTTGCTCTATCAAAATTCATAAAGAAAACAAAGCAGATTAAAAATAAACGTGAATTATTTTGATCTAAGAAAATAGCGTTAGGTGAGATGATGTACAAATCTTTCAAACCCATGAAACTCAAAATTATTACACCTCATACCATCATTCAAGGTACAGTGGATTTGAAAATTTTCACAGATCCAGAATTTTTACAAGGGGAATCCAAAAACTGCTGGTGTTTGATGTTGGTGTCGAAGGAGCATTTCCACGAAGCTACGGCCAGGTCTAGTAGATCCTCTTAGTTACAATCGTTCAATCAGAAGCTGTAAAAATATTGCAGTATCAAAACTTCGAGGAAAAAATACGAAAGCTAATGGAAAAATTAATTTACTCACTAATAAGGCAGCAGGAATATTGATCAAAACTTACATGACAATTCGCATCTGTTCCTTACCACTTTCTTGGAATACTTCTGTTAGATAAAATTTATAATGCTAAAAAAATTTAATAGTAATAAACTCACTCGACCGTGACTATTCATGTCTGTTCCTTGCCACTTTCTCGTGATGTGTTATTTTTGATAAAATCTGTTATTTCATCCATCCATCTTATTGTTTTGTCTTCTATTTGTTCTCCTGTCTGTTACGTAGCAATTTGTGATTTTTGCAGTCCATTGCTCATCATCTGTTAGTCTCGTTAGTCTCACTATATACAAAGGCCAGGTTCATGTACTGTGTAAGGTAATCAATTATTGAATAACTTTATAAATCCTACCTGTTACTTTGGCTGGTGCAAGTAAATAATTTTTTAAATAAAAAAAAAAAAATTGAAATAAAAAGTTACATAATGTCTTACTTAATCCTGACAATTTGTATCAGTCCCTGTGTCCATTGCCACTTTCTAGTCATGCTTCTGTTTGATGAAATCTTTATTCTGAAACATTCTATTATAATAGTATAATATGTAATAACTTACCTAACTGTGACCACATTCATATTTGTTCATTGCCACATTTTCATAATCCTCATTTTTGATTAAATCTGTTATTCCAGTCATTCATCTTGATTTTTGTCCTCTATTTACCCTCCTGCTTATGTCCTGATATTTTCCTTTCATATTTTATTTGCACCTGTGTTATTTGGTCTGCTCCTCCGGTCTTATTTGCTTTGAGCTTTTCATTATATCTTTGATATCTGCCCCTAGAATCCTAAGTGTTTGGTGGAGCATATGATGATGCACGCCTGCCAAAGTGGCTCACTAGACACTGCCGCACTGGCTCCAAAAACTACCCTTTCGAGTATAACATCAGTAACTAGAGGGATGTGTTTGGTGGAGAGTATGACAGCACACACATACCAAAGCGGCTCCCCAAACTATTAGAATCGTAGTTTTTATTTTTCCTTCCATATCCTTTGCACTTATTTCATTTTTCTTGCTGTATAATATATAATCCCTGGTAAAAGTATGTAGCCGCACTTATTTTATTTAGATTACATACTTTTATTTTTAATCACATCTTTGACTTCTGTCTCTAGAATCCTAGGTGTCTGGTGGAGCGTATGGCGATGCACGCCTGCCAAAGTGGCCCTCCAGACACTGCCGTACTAGTCCTGAAAACTACCCTTTCGAGTATCACATCAGTAACCAGAGGGATGTGCGTGGTGGAGCGTATGACAATACACGCATACCAAGGTGGCTCCCCAGACAACTAGAATCATGGGTATTTTTATCCTTCCATATCCTTTTTTCTCTCACATCCTTTACCCCTATTTCGCCTTCTGCACTCATTTCGTTTTTCTTGCTATATAATCCTTTATAAAATTGTGTAGCCTCACTTATTCTTTTTTGATTACATGTTTTTAATTTTAATCACATCTTCGACTTCTACCTCTAGAATCCTAGGTATCTGTGGAGCATATGGCGATGCACGCCTGCCAAAGTGGCTCACCAAACACTGCCGTACTAGCTCCAAAAACTACCCTTTCGAGTATCACATCAGTAACCAGAGGGATGCGTTTGGTAGGAGTGTATGATAGTGCACACATACCAAGGTGGCTCCCCAGACAACTAGAATCGTGGTTAATTTTTCTCTTTCCATATCCTTATCTTCTTACATATCATTTACTCCTCTTTTGCCTTCTACATTCACTTCAGTTTTCTCGCTGTACAATTCTTTGTAAAAGTAAGTAGCCAGCTCACATTCAAAAATATGACAGCAAAATATAACATTCAAATGATAGGCAACAAGCAAGATAAAGCATTACCAGTAATCGCATGCAGCAAACATGTAAAAATATGAGGATTAATTACAGTAATCAACCAAATATAAGTCAAATGACAGGCACCAAGCAATCATTTGACTAGCAAACTTAGACATGCGGAAGTGATATGAATCCCTTTACAGATCTAAATCAACTCTACATGCGGCTTGGTATGTCCAAGGATTCAATCCAAAATTCACACAACTTCTACAAACGTCGTCTACACATTTCTGAATCATAACTGATGCCGATGAAATTTGAAATCTCTAGAGTAACTGAGCTCTCAAAATGTACCTCGACTTTCATTGGCCAAGAATACCGTGAGTGGAGCAGTGGGAGTGATAGCCGTTCAATAGGAGACACGATTCCCAAAATCCGGGTAGTGACAGGTATAATGGCGGTGAAGACAATAGTCCAGCTCTCTAAACCAAACAATTGTTGAAGGACGTGGTATATTGATAGCTGAAAAGGAATCAGTTTGCCGGAAGGGGACAACCGCATTTCGACAAAGTTGAAAACAAGTCAACGAAATTTCCGAATCTAGGTCAAGTCGGGGAATTTTGAAACTACCTGCTTCAGTTGTGATCTTCACGAGGTATGGAAATAATTTTGGCGTACAGTGTGTCCAAAAAATATCCAGCTCGAGACGAATTCCTCAAATCTACAGCAAGAACGTATCATTACACTACACAACAGTATAAAAAACAATGGGATGAGATTATACGGTTTCAGCTGTATTTTGAATGCTGAATACGATGGCGTTATCCATTTTTCTCGAGAACCTCTCGTTTTCCATATTCAAAATTAACGTTTTATTCATTTTTGTCGTGCGAGAATAGCTACACTGATATTGATAACAATACTGAACGCGTATAGTTGTTCGATGAGTAGTATCATCTTGATGATACTAAAATTTGCATGCTAGGAAAAAACAATAAACTGTAATCAAAAAATTAACATCGGCATTGAATTCCTCGTTGAAAATACATGTAGAATCATGTATTCTTATGTCATTGTTTTTTGAAAAATTTCAAATTGTTGTGTATGTAGTGTTATGGAATGGATGGATAGTCTCTGGAACACAGAAACATTGATCAACTGGAAAAATTGCTGCCAGTGCAGAACATAGAAAGAAAAAAAAACGCGAATATTTGGGAAATCTGTGGGCAAATTTGTGAGACTATAAACTTTCTTTACTTTTGCATTAGTTAGAAACCACGGGACGGGAAAAGGTAAATTTTAGGATCGGCAACGAGCCTCTTGCAATCACTTGGTTCTTTTCCCTTCCAACCATTGTTTCAGTAAATTGACTGCAGAGTGCGTTCGTGTTATTGATATACATTTCCATGAACTTGTTTCTTCCAAGCAGTTTTAGGGCTCTACTATCGTCGTCGCTGTTAGTACCCCCCCCCCTCTCGCTCTCCCTGCCCTGTGTGTGCGCGGAACAGCGTGTTTGCCTAAATAAACATTATGAGAGTATTCTTATCAAATTCTATAACAATTAAGAAACCATCAGTGAAAGCTATTAATAAAACAAAGAATCCTACCGCTGTTCAGAAGGACATTGTTACATGGATATATGTCGTTCAAGCGACCGTGTTGACGCGCATATCCACATTCGAATGTCTTCTCTAGTCTTCCATTCTCGCATCGCTCGGCATTTTCCGTGTTGGCCGGTCGAAACATGATGGAACAAATGACTACATAGAGAGGAATACGCAAATACATCAAGACGGTAACGTTTTTCTGCGGAATTTTCCTCTTTCGCGTGGTGAGCCATTACGCATATCCATATCAAAACTCTACAAAAAGGGATATTTTGACCTCATAAAACCTTTCCAAGGGCTTTTATGTATTTCCTATTAATTTTGCTGATAGTGTAATATGTCGTTACCACGACCGGCACTTTTTATTTTCCAGTCAGGTGCAAACTCGAAACCATTGATGGGGATAGTTTCTAGGAAAGAGGTAGAATTTTTGTCTCAAAACGTAAATAAAATTACAAATTTTTTCTCATTTGAGTGGTCGAGTTCTGTGTTTTTCCCCCTCGTCATTTAAAAAAAAAAAATTAATCAAATTTCCAACCAGGTGCGTTGCACCAGATTGGAAATCCAGTTAGGTGCAAGCGCACGCTTACTACTGGGGATTCGCCGGCCATGATAGTTACTTTTGAACCACTCTGTACCTGTCGCTTGACATTCGAATTAGGGCAATGAAATGTATGGGCGGTGTTACTGTGTACGAATGCGAGACTTGGACGTTGAAGGCGAGCATGATGAACAAACTAGAGGCATGCGAGATGTGGTGCTACCGCCGGATTCTGAAAGTTCCATGGACTGCGAAGAAGCCAAACAGCGAGATCCTGAGAATGGTTAAACGGGAGCGCGAGCTACTGAACATAGTTAAGAGAAGAAAAACCTAATATTTCGGACTTATAATGCGTGGACCGAAGTACGAACTGCTTCAGACCATAATGATGGGGAAAGTGGAGGGAAAGCAAAGAATAGGACGGAAGAAGCTCTCTTGGCTGCGCAACATCAGAAAATGGACAGTTTACGATGTCGAAACACTGTTTCCACTCCACAGGCGACCGCGAAGCATTCAGAGAAATCGGTCGTGCCGCCACAGGATGATTCCTAAGATCGGGACCGGTCAAGGCACAAAATAAGAAGAAGTTGTACTAGAGCTGTTTAACTATTAATTGAAGAAATTGAAGCACCCGATTTTGTCCGATTAGCCAATGGTGAGTGAGACTGAATCTTGTGACTCTGCTCACAGATCTTGTACCACAGCCCTCAATGTCAGATTCAGTCGATGAGTCGAAGTCTGGTCTCTCAAAGCATCGTAATTTTGGGACCGGTGGTTCCAATCCGAATGGTGAAAACGAAACAGCCTGTTTTAGTCCCGGAAAATGAGAAACATTCGGTGACCACGGGCGCGGGCGACTCGGCCATCAATCTGGTAAAATTCGATTATTTTTCTCTTGCGCGAACAGAATATCATTTGTAGTCCCCCACCCCAATCCAACAAAATTGGGAAAAAGTTTCAATAAGTTGGTGAATATAAATTTTAAGAGCGTTCAGTGATAAGGTTTAAAAGGTTTTTGTAAATTTACAAGGTTTTTTCTTCGTACCTTCACTTTGATGACAAGAAAACTTTTTTCTTCCCCCTCCCCCTCCCTAAAGGAAAACCTTCCAACGCCACTGACCTGTTATAAATGTAGTTAGTCATTGTAGTGATGAAAACAATCTTAGTAATTGTGAAATTCTCGTATGGAATTTTCGTTTGGTTCCATAGAGGTAACCATTTGGTGATTCAGTCTTCTCAAAGTACATAGTAGCGTTCTGTGCTCGATCCTTGTTCTGTTTCTTATATTTTTCAGCCATGATAGTTACTGTTGAGACCAGTAAACTGATTTCAGGCGAGGGTCGGACTTGAAATTTTAGCCTGTGTAGCCATGGGAATGCTTTACTACCTTTTATTTTCTGACTTCTGCTTTCTCCTCCGCCTCCCCCTTCCATTATCATTCGTACAAAAAACAGTCTTAAGCCCACTCTTTTTCCAAACTGCCTTGAGAAAAGGTTCCTTGAAACTTCTTAATACTCTGTTAGGACGTATTAATACCTACTTTGTTGAAACTCTTGCTTCACGGGGACGGAAATAGAAATATTTATTTTATGAACATTAACAAACGAAGTTATGGTAATTATTGAACAAATTAATATAGTACTCAATTAATGTCGCGTTTGAAGTTGAATTAAAACTACGGGATGAAACTCGCCCGCTCATCCTCCGAGTTCGTTAAAAGGAAAAACGTTCAACTTGTGTACCCTTTTTCGTATTCATCTATCCTTCCCTCAGGCGGTGACCTGATGTACTTTTTATAGATATCATTTAGCGGTATATCACGTATTACGATTGTTCGGGTAGCCCCTGAGGGAACAGGGGGCGTATTCGAAGACCAGTACATATTCAGCGACATTTGAACAATATTCAAACGCCTGGGTGTATTTTTTTAATTTGATCGCCGCCATCGAGCATCGGGATATCGCGTAACAATTATCACAAATATCACCGTCAGTATACCTGAGACGTATCAGTCGACCGTGAAACCTTCGGAAATTTCACGTCGACCGATGATGAATAATAAATTTTCGTCTTAACGAACTGATTTCCATATAATTCCCAGGTAAATGAAATCAGCCCGAGGAGGACTTTCGGTTAAGAACTGCGATTGCGGTCGAGCACCGACGTAAGGTATTTTTTATTGCCCGCCGAATAGAACTAATTAAAACACGAGTAAATTGTTATTTATTTAAACGGATTCCTCGGAGAGGATGTGGATACGTGCTTAAGTATAATGAAATGACTGTGCTGAGCTGCGAATCAGCAATCAGAACCAGAATATACCAAGAATTTAATTAACCAAGAGTAAAACGAAAGACGGAGCAGTGGGAAAAGACCCCAACGATATTATCTAAATTATGAGACGGTTTTGAGAAAATTGTCTGTATAAGAACTTAATGGAGGCAAATTTAGTACTTGAAAATGGTACTGTAGATGGCGTTCCGAGTGATTGAACGATGACCATCGTCGGACTACCGTAATATATTGAAGTCGTTCTGGGATGCACTTCGGTCAGGACGACAAATTCTGATTTCCCTGCTGAGGTTGTAACGAGTTGCGAATTGATTGTTCGACAGACTCGATTTACGCCGCGAAAAGGAATCTTTTTCTTCGCCGGGAACCGGGGAAACTATCGCATTGATTTTCGGCTGTAAATAATTAAACGATGCTCGTGTCGGCGGTGAGTACCTATATTCTGTGCAGCGGACACTCGGCGCGGAAGCAGAGGCAGCAAATCAAAATGAATTTTTAAAATTGTGTTCTTCGCCTTTCGCGCCAAGTCGCCTTCCTCGCGTCAACACGGTACTGACTTTAGAGCCGAGTGCACGCAATGGCCAATTACCAGTACATGATTGGGTGAGTGGATTCCATGTATGTGTAGTTGAGGAGGCAAACTGTAAGAAATGTCATAGAGAGTGACTGGTGTGTTCCGGACGTACTTTTTCAACAAATTTTAAAGTAATGGACGTCTACCACAAATCAGTTTCGATTTTTCGAAGGTTATATTTATCGACTGAGGAACTCTTGACATGGATGTGTCTAGAGTGCGGATTCTCCGGCATTTGCCGAATCATTTCCTCCGAGGGCGAATGGTTGAAAATGGAATAGAAGTTCATGTCACAGATTGGAGGGGGGCTAGGAAAAATTTTGCCGAAAAATGCCGAAAGTGGAATAACTGCTGAAAAATGAAGTAAATGCCGTGAGCCACCAATTTTAGAAAAACTATTCCTATATAGAACGAAAATGGAGAGAAGTCAACATTTACATCTCACTATTCATGAAATTACATGTGCGATGACTCGTAATACTTTTAAGCTAAATAGTAGGTGATAGACGCCTTAGATTCACCCAAGAAAATGTTTAAAAACATCTTGCAGTTATGTACAATACGAAATTTTCAAAGTAAATGGGCGTATTATCGTATCATTTAGAGATTCTTTATTTTTGCCAAATACTGCCGAAAATCTAATTTTCAGGGCCAAATTTTCACCTCAGTGAAGCCAAAAAATCCGCACTCTCGATATGTCTAGCGAAAGAGAAAAATTTCGCAGAAAAACTTTCCGCAAAAAGCGTTCCGCAGAAAAACGTTACCATTGTGATGTAGTTGCGTATTCCTCTTTATACGGTCATTCGTTCCATCATATTTCGGCCGACCCACACGGCGAATACTGAGCGACGAGGAGAATAGATTAGAAAAATCTTCGTATCGGAGAAAACTCATCTCCTCCCTTTCACCTCTTTTGAGTCTGGGATTTTTGGGTGGGTGACTAAAATTTTAGATTACCATCATGACATAGTCGAGTCCCATATGGATCTTATCTCATCTGTTCCGAAGAACACTTAGACATAATTTATTCCAAAGACTAAAAAATATTTTCAAGTTTAACTTAGGCCTATTGCTTTATAATCTTGGGATCGTCGTCTTTCGGACGTTCGGCGCCGGCGCCTCGGGCAAGCGCCCGGCTCGCCCGGGCCTTAAGCTGGCCCTGAGCTGTAGGTTAAGACTGGAAGAATACAGCTTTCCATTTTTAGGTTTTGCCTTTTGCCTTTCATTATGAATTTTAGTGACCAAAATCTTTCCCAAGCTAGAGCTATTCTGTTGGTGATCTCTTTTTCGAATTAGTTATCAATGGCGATATTATTTTGTCCTAAGTATCTTATTTCTTCGACTTCTTCGATTTCATTTCCCTTCAACTTTACATTTTCAAGCTCAGGACTCTTCGAGATAAATTTAGTTTTGGAGATACTCTTCGCTAACCCCGCCTTTTCTCCTTTTTTGAGTAGTTCCTTGATCATTACTTTTAGCTCAGCTGGATTCTTCCCGAGTAAGACTATTTCGTCCGCGAATCCCAGATTATCTAGATGTTCCCCGTTGATTTTTATTAATTTTTCTTCTCAATTGAGTTCTTGGAAAATTTCTTCTAACGTGGAGCAGCGGATCCCCCTGTTTTACTCCTCTTTTTATTTCGAAATGCTTCCCTTCCTTTTGCGGCATTATTTTGGCCCACAAGTCCGTATTCATATCTTGAATTATGTTTGTATAGTCGTTTGGGACCCCTGATTTTTTAACGATTTTATCATGAAAAACTGTTCTAGTGAGTCAAAGGCTTTGTTGTAGTCAATAAAGGCGAGGTGGAGATCGATTTGATTCGATTAAGTGGTTTATTGTGTATAGGTGATCTATAGTGGAGAACCCTCTCCTAAAACCTGCTTGTTCTATTGGTTGTTGTCTTCCTAATGTATTTTCTACCCTATTTTCTATTAATTTAGAGAACATTTTTGAGATAGTGGAGTTTAGGCTGATGGGTCTGTAATTATCAATTTTGTGTTTATCCCCTTTTTTATAGATCAAGATTTTATTTGAATTTTTTCAGCTTTCTGGAATTTTTTGTCCGACTAGGATTTTATTGAAAAATTTTGTCAAAAATTTAACAAAAATTTTCCCCCATCCTATACCTAAACTCTTCGTTTGTGATTAAATCGCAGCTTGCTGCCTTGTACAAATTTTTTATCACTTTCTCGATTTTTAAATCTAAAAATCCGGGTTCTGTGTTAGTCTGATTATTAAGTTTGATTTTTATTGGTGTTTTTTTGGAGGTTGTACGAGCTTTAGTAAACTTTACAGTAGAAAGTTGTGGCTATTTCATTTATGTCGTTTCTTGAATATTTTTCTGTCCCGTTTTCGTCGTATAGATAGGTAATCCATTGTCTGCCCAACGATCTATACCTCCTCATGTTCTTGACACTTTTTGTTGTATTCAAGATACCTTCAATCGTTGGTTGATCTTTTTCCGTATTCTCCCCCCTTATTTTATGTTTAACAAGTTTGCATAAAACGTTGAGTTCTATCTTTTCCTCGAATGTTTTCTGACGTTTGGAATCTTAATTTGTTCCTTTTCGTAATCAGTGATTTCCACTCTTCTTTAGTTTGTGATTTTTTTCCCTCTTCGTCACCATCCCCCCCACATGAGATTTTTTTTGACATTCTAGTTGCTTGTTCTATTCTGTTTTCCAACCACGAGTCTATTTGATATCTTTGTATATTGTCCATTACCTTTCTGTGACTTTTTTATTTAAGAGTTTGTTTAGCTCTAGTCGGTAGTTCTCTTGATTTGTTTGATCTAATTTTTTCATTATTTTATAATTTTTTGTGTTCTTTTGTCCCCAGTTTCCCATGTCCTATTGTACATGATATCGGTCTGTGATCGGAGACGAAACCAAATTTCTTAATTACCTAGAGATTTATAATTGACTTCTCTTCTACCGGTGTTGAAAAGAATTCCAAATTGGGGAAAATCCAGGTCCACTTATTACTTTTTTTTTAAATTTTTATTTTTTTTATTTTTTATTTTATTGAACCACATGTTTACCACTTTGAGGTGATGCTCTTGACAGAATTCTATTAGTCTCTCTCCTCTCTCGTTTCTTTTACCAAAATTCGTATGGACCTAACACTTGATTTTCTTCTCCTATTTTGCTGTTGAAGTCTCCCATGACCAAAATTTGATGTTTTTTGGTAAATTTTGAATAGTAGTTGCCAGGTCCGTCTAGAATTCGTCCATTTCTTCTTCTTTGGCCGCTGTGGTGGGAGCGTATACCTGAATTAAAGTTAATGATCTACCTTGTTCCCGATCAGATTTAGCTAGCGCTAGCCGTTCTGTCGTGCCTTCGAATGCGATTAATTCCTCCCCCCGCCCATTTTTGGTTTATCAAAAACCCACCTTGTTTGACCTGATGTTTTTCCGAAGTAAAAGAATAGGTTACCTTTTTTTTTTTTTTGTATTTAGTATGTTTTCTCCAGATTGTTTAATCTCTAAAATTCCCAGAATACCTATTTTTTCTTTTTCTTGGGAAGTTTCTAGGGCAAACGGAGTTCAGAATCTATGCCCGTGATCCCTTCCTATTTCTTCCGCTTTTCGATTTTTTACCTAGTTGCGATAAGTATAATGGGTCGCCATTTTGGCGCACACCGTGCCCGTGGATGCCGAATCCGACTATACGGAGCGTACCGCGTAGACAATTCGGCATCGACGGGCGCGGTGTGAGTCTAAATGGCGGCCCGTTATACTTGGGTATTTAGGGCTCTAGTTGCGCGAGAGTTTCCGGTCTTCTCGTTACTCTTGTGTCGGTTTCTCTTGAGATGTGGAACTGCTCCTTAGTTTGATTCCGCGTTTCCACTCTGTTTGAGTTTGAGTCGTTTTCGATTCGGTTTCATCTTGCTCGATTGGCTCAGTTAGGCTGGAGGGATGAGTTATTACTCTTGTAAATAGACCATCTTTTCTTCTTCCTGTACGTAGATTTTTCGTTCTCTAATGTGTACCTGTGTGAACGCTTTTGAATTTTCTAATTCGAGAGCTTTCCTGTATATTGTCATCGTAGCGGGGGCTAGGTGTTCGCTGATGAGGATAGGAACCGCTGGTGTTAACTTTTAAATCTTTGCCATGTATACGTATTATTGACAAGTGTTTCGGAGAGTATCTTCCTTCAGTATCGTACACCCCTTACCGTATTCAATACTTCCACGTACAAATACTTAATACCGTCTATTTATACCTTCGAGGGGGGGAAACCAGCGCTGAATATTACGCGACATAATTCAAAAATGCTTATATATCCCGTTTTACGGAGGCATTGAGTGGTAATAATGCAATATGTCGTATTTTACGAGCACGGTTGTGAATATACGATAATATATGGACCCAGATTGGTTATAAAAGTTGTATAGGTCAAGTGAACGGGCAGACGGAGAGAGCACTAGGCCCTCGTCGGTATAAAAAGCAAATTATTACAGCAAAGATTATGTATTTTAAGTGAAATTTATTCGCCTCGACTACCGCGCGCGTTTTCGTCGAATAGCCCCAACTTAGGTAGGAACGACTCAAATTGTGTTCGGCCGAAATTTTACGACTTTATTGGATTTTTTTTAAGTGGAACGCATCGCGTAAGCATCGTACAGTTTTCCAGCTGGACTGCCGGACATGAGGTGGAAAAACGAAGACCGAGCATTTTTTTATATTTTTTTCGTATTTCAAGCAGCACCGCGTATAATAGTCGTTCCTGGCTTATGAAATTTTTTACGCGAAATTTTACGATTATGGTGGGCAATTTTTCATCTCGACCGTTCCACCGCGAATGATTAATTATTTAATAACGACTGGGAAGTACTCGCAATATTTGCATCGGTTGTACGTCGGTTGATAAAAAATACGAGATACCCGGGTATTGGTGTTCGTTATAGGTACTGCCAACAGCGGCTATTTTGGTGACACGTACGCGAAAAAATTTACGGGAGTGGAAATGGCACAATGGTACTCTCACGAAGACCTCCTACTTCAACAAAAGCTGTGATCGAGAAAGCTCAAATAGTACCTACCCTCAGAGATGTAGTCTCTCGCTAACAGCGAAATGAAAATCACTGTGAGTTCCTCTGATGATTATCGTAAGCTTCGCGTGTTACTCGCTGATGCGATCTCGCGCCTATCTGAACCAGAGAAAAAACAGTTGGGACTGATCAAATTCCACACCTTCCGTCTGCCAGAAGATAAACCATTTACAATTCTGCCTAGGGGCATAATCCAACTAATATTATCAATGTCCACATTAAAAAGAGGGTGAATAACAAGACAAGTAAGCTTCAACTTTGCCGCAATGTAAACGAGAGTGTGTAGAATGTGGAGATCGTCATCTGGTGAAGGAGTGCAAGTTGCCAAAGACAGCCCCTCCCGAATGTGCCAACTGCAAAGCCGAACATACAGCCAACTATAAAGGCTGTTCCTACTATCAGTCGAAAGCCTCAGCAGATAAGACGGACAAACCCATCTTTGCATCTGATCGAGTTCAACGAAATCCAGCTGTGCTAACTTGGAAATTAACCACTAAAGCAATGATGACATCCTTTGCAACCGTTGCTGCAAAATCTGGCATGCAACAACCAACAGTAGAGCAGACCCAGTTGTTAAGTGACTCTCAGCAAATCCTCCTGGCATTTAAATGAATAGAAGCTAGCCAGAAAACACTTGATACAAAGTACTCCAGCCTTGAACGAGTAGTGAGCCTGGAAGTACCCCTTGAGCCCCCTCCAAGAAAGACTTGTAAGCAAACAAAATAAACCCCAAATCTTGTACCAAGCTTTTGTGCTGGAATATCAATGGCTTGATAGTTAGAAAGTTGGAGCAATTTCTACTTGCGAACGATATTGATGTCGCGTTAATTTCCGAGACGCATCTGATCAGCTGTTCCAACCAGCCAAAAGTTCGAAACTACTCAGTTTATCTGGCCAATCATCCCAGTTGGGCTTCTCGAGGTGGATCTGCAGTTTTAATCAAATTGTCCATCAAACATCACGACCTGGTGTCCTTGTTACAGACAGCATTCAAGCATCTGTCATTGCCACTCAACTGGACCAACACCAAATCAGCTTAACCAGTATCTACTGCCCTCCTCGCTCGCAGAGGTTTTCTCGCACCTTGGTCATCACTGGATCCTCTGCGGTGATTTCAATGCGAAACACACTGCTTGGGGTTCTTGCTGATGCTCACCCAGAGGTTGCTTTCTTCAAAAAATGCTTCTTCGTAATCGCTGTTACTTCCTCCCACCTGGTGGACTTACATTCTGGCCAACAGATAGCACTAAGCAGCCCGACATAATAGACTTTCTCACTACCAAGAGACTGCCATCTTCGCACTTCTAGATGCAATGCCTATTTGACATTAGCTCCGATCATGCACCAGTAGTACTCACCTACTATGGTTCACAATTATGTGCCGTAGCTCTATCTTCTTCCACGACTAATAGCTCTACCAACTGGGAGCTACATTGACATATGCTTGACAGACAACTTCAACTCAATGTTCTGGTTCAACGTCCGCAAAAATTAATAAAATAAAAACTAAATAAGAGAAAGAGAGACAGATAGACAGACACGAGGGGGGAGAGAAATGAGAGGGGAAGGAGGGGGTTTGGGGGAGATGGTGGATGGGAAGGGTGGGAACGTAAGATTGTTGTGAAAAGAGAACATCAGGTGAGTTATAGAAAGACAGGTAACTGAGGCAGTATTTTTCTGCGGAATTCTGTATTTCTTTGACAAAAGATATCAATTTCTGGAGACTGTAGTGCTGATTTATTATACAGACGAAGAACTGAGTTCAGTCGACTAGAATGGTAACTTTCGGGTTTGGGCGGTAATAATATGAAACAGCTCTCCTGTACTGTTTGGGTGGGATGGTACTTTAATGCCTATTTGACTTAGTTGGAGGGGGGCGTCTATTTTGCTATGAAGGAGTTTGTATACATATAGTGTAGAAAGTAGCTGGCGCCTTACCAGCAGAGTGTCCATCAAGTCTTTGTATGGGATATCTAGCGGATAATATTCAAACACTTTTTTATACAGGTACTTTAGAAATTTTTCTTGGAGTTTTTCAATCGGTTGTATTCCAGTTTTCTTATACGGGCTCCAGATTACACTTGCAAATTCTAGATGTGATCTCACGTATGCGAAGCAAAGTATTTTGAATGTGGTCATGTTCGAAAAGAAACCTAAATTTCTAGTTGCCCTCATAGTGATTTGGCTTATCTGATCCTTGTAGATTAGTTCGGAATCCAATAGTATCCCTAGGTCTCGAATTAAGTGCACTTCCTTCAGTTTTTCACCCTCCATACTATACTCATAGCATATAGTCTTCCTGTAATTTTCTCACACTTTTTGTAATTTAAAGGCAAACCATTTTCTACTCTCCATTGTACAAGTGCATCAAGATCCTGTTGCAGTTGTATACAGTCCTCTGATGGGAAACAATGCTGTGATATAACTGCATATTGTCAGCGTATAATAAGACTTTTAGTATTTAATGACAGCTAATATTGTATTATTTATAGAGAGTGTGAAAAGGTAAGGACCTAACACCGACCCCTGCGGCACGCCAGACAGAGAGTTATGCATTTTTGAAATAGACCATTTGTATACAACATATTGTGAACGATTGGATAGATATGATGAGAAGAGGCTCTGCAAGTTATCGTCAAAGCCAGCATTGTGCAAGTGCCTGAGAAGGATCCCATGATATACAGTATCAAATGCCTTCGCAAAGTCTGTATACACAGCGTCAACTTGACCTCCCCTGTCCAGATGTTCAGAGATGAAGTTGGTAAACACCATTAGATTAGATTCGATCGACCTTCCGGGAATGGAAGCTGTGCTGATATTCTGTCATTAGGCATTTTGTTTGTGGGAATAAAAGATCATATAAAACAGATTCAAAATTTTTTGTCTCCATCTTCTGCCCAATATGGTTATATGGCACTGAACTGTGGGGCACTGCCAAAAACTCCAATATTTTCATTATTGACATGATCAGAAAGTAACCTTCGCTACCTCTGAAAACCAAAAAAAAAGAAGACTAGGGAAAAATTTCCAAAAATAGGACATGTTTGTGAGGCTTCTGAGACAACACTGTAAAGATTTCAGGCACTTACGACGAACAAGGCAGGCAGGGCCGTACAAAAACGATGGAGCTACTGTTGAAATGTGTGTTAAGAATTAAAGTGCGCGCAGTAATACTTTTTTACCGCCCTCGGCGAGTCCGCTTGGAGGAGTATATCGATGGACCCACGTCTCATCCCCCGTCACGATACAGTCGAGCATGGGTTCCCCTTCGCGTTTGTAAATGGACAAAAATTCGATTCCCGCAGCCATGCGCCGAGTGTGGTGAAAAAACGTATTACTGCGCGCACTTCAGTTCTTGACACACGTTTCAACAGTAGCTCCGTCGTTTTTGTACGGTCCTGCCTGCCTCGTTCGTCGTACGCGCCTGAAATTTTTACAGTGTTGTCTCAGAAGCCTCATGAACATGTCCTATATTTCGGGAATTTTTCCCTTGTCTTTTTTTTTTTGTTTTTGTTTTCAGAGGTAGCGGAGGTTACTTTTTGATCATCCTTTGTATGCGTGCTGCCTCCAATGCACCTTAGTATGTTATCAATATGCAGCTCCGCAATGACTTTCATCTAGATTCAGTTGATGACCAGATTTGGCGGCAGGCAAATTGTTACATCCAACGCCTCGACACCCACTCGAATGTAGAGTCTGTTGCTCTTTTTCTGTCGCCAACACCCGTTGGACCTTATTAATTAGGTTCGCTTTCTCGCTCATGTTATCGTTAAAATTAGATTTTTGTTAATTTGATAACCTTATTTTTCCACGCGTCTACCTACATTCGTAGTCTGTATTGATAAATGTATGCACATTGTACAGTTCTAATAAAAACATTATTAACCTTTGAAATGCACCCATGAAAAATATCATAAATGGCACACATGGATGAAATTCATCCACCTAATAAAATAATCAATTTCGTCTATAAATATCTAAAATTTAGGAAATCAATTATAGGACGTTAATACACTATGAAACTCCAAAAAAATTCATTATGTGAAAACATTGCCTATTGTTGAATTTGAAGGAGCAAACTGGTCTTGAAAAAAGGGTTAAATTGTGCAATTTGATGATACAAAAAAACAAAATCAAAAATGGAGAAATTTAAACATGAGATATAATTGTACTCATCATTCACAACGAACAAAGTTAGGTGACCCTATTGCCTACTGCCATTTTTGAAGGGACAATTAATAATTATATATTTGTTAAATACGAAATACTTAGTACTTTTTTGACAACTTTTTTTTTCTCTTTTTGAATAAACATCAGACCAATAAAAATTTTGGGAAATCGAGATTCTTACCCCGTTTTATTTATTGCAATATTACCAACTTGGGCAGCAAAAATTGCTATTTTCTTCTGAATAATTAAATTGCTAACATACAGTAAAAACCAATAATTTAAGAAGACGTTAAAAACTTAACAAAGTTACAAGCAAATACTCGAGCGCCATATTCTTTTAATAAAAAAAGAAGAATATTGTATATCATCCTGGCAAGTGGCGTGCTCTAAACTTATAACATTTTCTGTCTACCAGCCCAACTGCATGAGTATAGGCGTCGCGTGGACCAAAGGAATGGGGGGTGGGGGGGTGATTGTTTATGAGTTGCTGCGTATACCTACACCCATGGGTGGATCAGGTTGGAAACAGCTGTTTCGGGTAGTCATTGTAAGTGCTCGGAGGATAGGCCAGATCTTGGACATGAAAGAATTATTTGAATGGCTTGCGCCCCAGATCCCTGATGCTACGCATACGCACGTAACTCCGCCTGTGCTTCATCTGCCACCTGCTCATCGACATTCGATATTTATTCATCGCTTTAATCAATTCAGTCCCTGTATTGGCGAGTGCCCGCGGATTACCTTTCATTATACGCCACAAAATTGGATGTCGCCCGGGAACCTTAAGTTTCATTTGGCGACGCTGGAGTGGAAGTAATAACGGTGTGTAGAGAGCGTATACACAAGAACGCCGATTCCAAATTCCGGATTGCAGTTTCCAGTAGCTCTCCTTTTTGGAGACGATATGAGAGTATTCGAGAGTATTTGTCGAGATTAGATAAATACACGCGCGAATGCCTAGTGGTCCTGCGGGGCCCAATCGTTCGGCTTATAATTATGCGTTACATTCGTGCCGAAAAATGCTCTACGCGCGCGTTTTGAATCCGCGTCTGATTAATCCATCGTAGTGAAAACTTGAAAGCTCGGCACGTTAATTACGCGACTCTCGTTCTCTCTCTCATCGGTGCACACGCAGCACACGAGCGCCCCGTGCCAGCTCTCTCCTTTTAGGTATTCGAAATTAAAGGTACCGGCGAGGCGCACGGCGACGCCGGGGGTACGTCATCGGAAATTGGGGCAAACGTATTATGCATTGTAGTGGCGCCGCAGTGTC
The DNA here is from genome assembly GCA_031841125.1 of Acanthococcus lagerstroemiae. Lineage (NCBI taxonomy): Eukaryota > Metazoa > Arthropoda > Insecta > Hemiptera > Eriococcidae > Acanthococcus > Acanthococcus lagerstroemiae. The sequence continues at coordinate 54,012,521 of CM063114.1, forward strand.
AATGAATCGAATATAGATGAGGTTATACGTTCAAACATTACGTACTAGGCATATGAAATGAGCGTGTGACAGCGGTGTAAACGCGTACTTTCACAGTCCCGTTTGAGGTATGTCCAAAATAATTCACGGTCCTCTCATTCGCGCGCACCGCCGAGCCACCACGTTTTCAAATTTCGTCGCCGTGATTGTCTTTCGCTCCGATGAAGCCGATAATTAAGTTAAATTTGAATATTTCAATATGAATCGCGTCGTCGGTCCCTTTTGTCGAAGAGAAAGAATATCTGCCAAGCTCCAGCCGTTCAACAGCGTGCAACTGGAATGGCTGCGCGGCTGCCTGTTAAAACCGTAGAATCACAACAGGTGCTCGATCTGGCACCTTTACATGGATTAAGCTGAGCTATTCTTTCATAAGAGGACTTTTCTAATGTAAATCGATTAATAATTAATATATTGAATGAAACGCAGGTCGCCGTGTGGCCAAGTGATAACGTAACCGCTTCGCAATCCTTACGCCCACCCTCGCCGGGAAGCTAGTGATGTTCGAATACCTCCACTCACATCCTAGCGAACACAGCGACTACCGTATTAATCGAGGTGGAAACATAGCGCGTCCTGTAATTCCCGCCAGCTCATACAAACAAGGCATTACAATCGGGTGTGTTACCACCAGATCAGAAAGATTGGTACTGTGTGTGTGCACGTTGTGAACAGCTTACTCAACGTCGTGAAACACGTTAGTAAGCGAACTGCGGCTGTACACTCTTCGGCGCTCGGGAGGAAAAATTCCAAACGCAACTACAAAATCGTGAGAAAGTAACGGCAAACTACTCGACTAACTGCCCCGGAGAAGCAGAAGAATGAAAAGCTTCGACTAAAATGCGATTGCTGAAAATATCAAAATGAAGGGACTTGAATCATATCGATAAACCGACCAGTTAACGCTCCGATTGTCAAAATGGTCAAACAATCTATACTATAGACTTGGGTTACTTGGCACACTTTCTTCGAGGTTTCCAGCTTTGACGCGCTCTAGTGTTTGATAAAGCAATGAAAATATACCTAGTCATGTATACAATCAGAATTTTTGTTAAATGTAGCAGAATACAACTATCATGATGACAGCAATCAACAAAACTGGTATAATATGGCAGCACTGAAAATGGAAAGTGTGCCTAGTTGACCTTTGTACGGGTTGCTTGGCACAGTAACACATTCTTCAGATTGCTGTACGCCCCTAATTTCGCGTATTTATATTTATACGCCACTAACCTAATTTGTTTTGTTTTATTGCAGGTGAGTTGAATGAAAATCTCTGTACTTGACGAATTGGTGAAGTTGAGAATTTTATTTGCTGAGTGCGATGGAATCTGAAACAGGTAGGACGCTTTTCTGCCAACACATTCAGTATTCTAGGCACAGCGCAAGATGTACTAATTTTTTTTTTTTTCAAATACCAAATTGATAATGAACATTTACAAAATTCATGAGGCAGGGACATGTGTAAATGACCGGCTATAAGAGAAACTCTGTATCGAGCCATGATACTGCGGGCTTTTGAGATTTGTGTGAGAAATGTTTAGTCCGGATTGGAGCGAGGACATTCGAAATCAATATGAGTATATGTGTAGAGAATGTGCGTGTATTCGACCGATAGGTAAGTGTAACTGAGAGTGCTAAACATTAACTGTATCTAAACTAAACGGATGTCCTGCCTGGTCGATCGAGGGAGAAAAAGAAGAAAAGCGTGGTTTAGAAAAGATCATATACAGGATGTACAGGAGACGTCAGATGATTGAGAGCCGTTCGCACCATGCTATACAGAAATTAGTATGAATCTGCTTGATCGTTGCATGTTTCTGCCGGGAGCTTGACTGAAAGCCCGGCATCATCTTAGTTTGTGTGATGATAGTCTGCATCTTGTTGAGAACCACTCTCAGACAGCTTCGCTATGATGGGAAGTATGGAGATCGCGGACGATAAGATGGGGTATCTTCAGGTGGCTTACCCGGTGTTAATATAACGATCATTTTAGCTGATTTCCTCGAGAACGGTACATGTCGCATTCGTAGTGCGGCGTTGAGTAATCGTCTAATAAAGACTTTGCCTCTTCTGGGCAACTCACGAAATATGATCGGCGGAATTTGATCAAGACCAGAGGATTTGTGCAACACCAGCTTACAGCTTCTAGTGGAGATGTAGGCTCGATATGACCCTTGTCGGGATGCAGAGGCATTGGATCAATGTCGCAGAACATACTGTTCGTTTGGAACGTTTTTGTGTAATACGGAGAAAATAATTCGGTTCTTTCACATTCGCTTCTTGCCCAGGTTCCATCATCTCTTTTAAGAGGAGACTTCTCAAGTGGAGGTCGATGTAGTCGTTTGGCCGCTTTCCACAATGAGTAGCCGGCTTCTTTAGAAGGTGCTAATTCTGACAGGTAGAATTTAAAGGTGACGTTTTTCCAACAATTGATGACTTTGGAGGTTTCACGGGGTAGGCGGTTGAAAATTTGCCTTAGCGGTACAGAGTAGTTGCCAAGCTTTCCTGGCTCGTCTCCGCGGTTGAACCAGGTTTTGTATGAAGGTAGGCTAATTATTAGTCACTGGATAGATGGGTGCGTTGTAGGTTGTGCACTGGCGTGCGCACTGCTGGAGGATTTCCGTGAAGTGATTAACGCTTCGTTCCAGGTTATCTGTAGATCTGAGGCTGACATTGAGGTCAAGTTGATTATTTACTAGTTCGCGAAATAAGTTCTAGTCAGCAGAGCGGGTTTCAAGTGCGTGAGGAACCGGAGTTTTGGCCGGCACATTTGAAATGGTACGCATTACTGGTATGTGATCGGAAGTGAAGTCTGTAATTGGGTAAGATGATATGTAGTTGTCTGGAATGCCTTTGCATATAACGAACTCGATGACACACACATCTGGTCGTTTGTTGCGATTGATAGGCTAGTGGGTTGGGCCATCGGGAGGAACGGCACGACAATTGTACTCAGCAATTGCTTGATGAAGATCTCGTCCGCGCTGAGTGCTGATACGCGATCCCCATATAGTGCGTGCTCTGCATTGAAGTACCTGCTAGGCTGAAGTTGTGTCCTAGACAGTGGCGCAACCAGAAATTTTCTTTACGGGGTGCTAGAATTGAACATTTCTGTTATTTATTTCATTTGTCAACTCGTCGACTTGTAAGCTTATGGTACCTATGTTTTTTTGAGATTTTTTTTTTTTTGGGGGGGGGGGGTGTATTAGCCCCCATGCACCTCCCTTGGTTGCGCCACTGGTCCTAGATGGTGAAAAAGCTCAAGAAAAGTCTCTTTGTCAGGTGCAGCTCAAGGGGGCAGTAAATACTGTCCAGGCGAACCGTGTGGTTATTGATGTTTATTGCCACCACAGATGACTGGATACTAGTTTTAATGAAGGCGCCGACATCATGGTGATGCAAGGATTTCTTGATTAGCATTGCTGAACCGCCTCGGGCATTCCCGCTAGGATGGTTGACAAGAACATCGTAGTTACAAATTTTTGGAGGGTTAGCAGTACTCACGAGATGAGTTTCGGAGATTAAGACCGCATGTATGTTGTTTTGATGGAGGAAAACTTCAAGTTCATTTTTCCTAGTTTGTAGGCCATTCGCATTCCAATATAGGAGATTTATGCAGTTTGTATGGTCTATTATTTATTACGTTTGCGGGAAAGACTAAGAGAGTTGAAAGATTCCGTAAGAGCTACTCGAGCTTCCAAGTTGGTGAGCTTTACTTTAATAATTTTCTGCGAAGCATCAAGACTTTTGAGCAAGTCGAGGATTTGAGATGCCTCGGTCTGAGCTGGTTTACTTGCAGAAGGTTGCGTTTGGTTGTTACTGTGTGCTGTAGAAGGGATAGAACATTGTGATGCTGGGGCGGCAGCATAAGAATTATTGACCTTGATGCGTCTGCTGGGTGGATTGGAGCGTATATGTTCCGCGGCAGTAACCGTAAGTGGTTCGCGTGTGCTGAAATGTTTGTTTTATAGTACAGCCAACCTCTAGAGTTGGCTGTATGGTTGCCTTTACAGTTGAAACATTTGGGCGGAGTAGTCTTAGGAACCTTACATTCACTGTGTAGGTGTGCAGCTCTGCTCCTGACGCATCTCGGAGTTTGGATGCAGTAACTGATTGAGTGTCCATAGTCCTGACACCTTTTACATTGCGGGAGTGCTCTGATCTTTCTGAGAGGCTCAACAGTTACTCGACAGTGGCATAGGTCGGTCATATTGTAAATATCACGATTGTTGTCAATCACCTTAAGATCTGCTTTGAATAGCGGTAACCGGATCGTGACCTGCTTGTCCTCTACACGTTTTCTAATTTGAACGTTGATGATGTTCACGACTTCATGATCCGCAGCTTTCAGCTCAGCAGCCATATCCTCGGTGTCTCTTGAAAACATCTAACGGGAGTTTCCAACAAATGTAGATGAATCTCAAAGAACCGTCATCCAGTGTAAAAGAATTTTGATGAATCTATATCAAGTCTTGAAAAGTTGACGAGGATTGTAAATAAACTTAGGAACATCATGGTGATTTGTACGGAAGTTCGGAAGCATAACCCTGGAATACCATAATATAAAAAAAAGTACGTCACCATTACACATATATATTTGTCTTTTATAAATACTAGGGCTTTTGTCAGTGAGTTATGTATTTTTCAACGCTGAATTTGAATTTGATATTTATTTTCATATTTGACAAAGTAAGAATGAAGAAAACGTAGTTTTCAAAATGAGAAAATAATTAATTGTAAAAAATTAATTATTTTATAAATGGTAAGGGTAACCCGAGCCTTTTGATTTTTTGTTTGGGGGGGGGGGGCACAAATTTTCACATGCGATGACAATTCTTATTTACCATTATTTTATTTTTTTTTTGTACGTAATTTTGGAAAATTTGCCAAACTTAGAAAACATATAAACATATAACGTGTTTTGTGCAAAAAATGTCAAAAAACTGGGTACAAAAATTGATTCACCTTCCACCGAAAGAATAGGCAACACTTCGACATATGATTTCTAGGGTCTAATATAGCCGAACGAATTCGGTAAGAAACAGGATCGCATTGTTGATATGCGTGGGATTATAAACACATGTGTATTTTACTATGGGCACATTTTTACCCAATGTTTGGTGTTCTAGGGTCGATTTTGGAAAAGACTTGCAGTTTCCAACGAACTAAAATGAGTCTAAAAAAGTCTCTAGATGAATCTGAGAGAATCTTTATCGAATTTGGCGGGGTATTTGTCAAGATAGAAAGCTTCCTAAACAAGTCCGGAGAAGTTTTAATGGTCTTGAACAAGTTTGGAGTTCCATTATGTGACCATTTATTAAGAAGAGCAACGAAGAGTCCGGATGGACGATAAAATAATTTTGTGCCCTAAATTCCAGTAAGCAAGCAAAAATATCTATTTCCTTGCACTCCTGCGCCTAAATTTGGAAGATGAAATCTTTCTTGAGGATACCTCGTTTGCCCACTGATGCTATGGATCTGCAAGTTGAAAGTACATATTCGTATAGAACCCTGGGAGATAATTTCTTTTCAGTTTAGATCAGAAAGCCAGGCCGACAAGGGTGGGAGGAAGTTTGACCCCATCCGTTTCTCCACAGCTGTAGTACATTCTCTTTGATTCACCGAACTGAGTACTGCCTCCGCCTGTCCAATTTCAATTCTCTTCTAGATGTTTGAATAAACGCTTCAGGCCCGAGCTTCATTTCTAGTGATGGATGAAAGGATATATTAACTTCGGTTCCTGTTGATTTAATAAGCGTACCTGAAACATTGTCTTACAATGCTCGGACTGGCACCGATTCTTTCCAATGCATTTGATATCGGAGGCTAACGTATCGAGCTTCTGATACGGGATCACCGAAACACCAAAACGCGTCCGTGATTCGGCTGATTCCGAAATCAGCCCACAATCAAGCACTCCCTTGCTCCCTCTTTTTCGGCTTCTTTATCCAGGCCATAAGATTTTACAGCTTAAAAATCGCGGCACACTATTTGGCCGGCCAGTGTCCACTTTGTATGTTAATAGTCGTGAATGTGGAGAAGTCGCAGATGTGTGCGCCCGATAAACGCATTCGCAGACACGGCCACTGCTGTCGTCGCCAGACTGCACCCTCTATTTTCGAATGCGATGAAAACAAAAATCGCCGGTATCTGTTATTCCTTATCAGAAAGCCATTACGGAGGGGTGCTCGAACACCGCTGACCCTAAATACGTCCTTAATTTCGGGCTTTTTCAAACAGAGTCAATAGCTGGATATACAACATGCGAATATAAATACCAGTCGACCGATGCAATGGCCCAACGGGTACTTGCACGTCGGCTTGCCGTTTAACAGGATACGATTTCGCACAATTCGCCAGATAGAATCTTTATTTTTTCTGGCTTGTTGGACTCCCCCCCCGAGTGGTTCGACGAGCCAACGAATGTGAAAGTTGAACATGAACCCATCCGTAACGCACACCACAATAGAGAATTCGATGCTTAGTTCTCAGTGTGTAATTCGTTCCAGCTGATTTAAAATCAAAATTGTTACCGAGTGAACATAGGGTCCTGTTAACGGTGTAAGGTTGTCTGAGACCAGTTGCTGAAAATGTTTTCCAAATCGCCTAATTTAGGAATAATAGAGAAAAATCTCAAAATGTCTTAACGGAATTTGGTAGAAAGGAGTCTCTTTGGTTCCCTCGGAGAAACCTCGATTTTCAACTTACTCGCTTGTTCTTTTAAGGGGATCGATACACAAGAATTTTGCGATACAACGAAATATATTTTTTTAATCCACATAACACGGTAACTGAAGCAATATTCTGTTTGTTCATTAAAAAGATCTGAGATTTTGAAAAGTTTTGTTTTTGTCGAAATTTATGAACTTGAAACGTATGGTCAACACCCTTACCTCTTCATGGGATCAATTTCCATCATTTTAAATTGGTGATTTATGGAGGAGGGAGCAAGACTAAATATACCGATACTTGTTTTCCGTTCACTCCGCAGACTTCATCCTGTTTTTACGATCAAATATCCTTGGAATGACTTCCTTACCAGCGTACTGGATTCGCGTACTTGTTCCCACCTTCTTCCCCCTCTTTCGACCTCACAGCAATCGGGCTGAAAGAACAGAAAATTGATAGTTTATGGGCGAAGGGAAGAGGAAAGACGGGGCAGGAGAGAGATTGCGTCCCTCCTCCCAACAAATTTTTTTGGTATGTTTACGACAAAATATCCTCGGAATGGCTTTCTTACCACCGTTCCGTTCAGTCACTGAATTTTTGTTTTCTCTCTTTTGCCCCACTGATCTGCTCTTTCGAGGAACGCGCACTTATTAATGTATTTTTTGAGTATGTTGCGGAGAAACGTGTATCTCGGGACAATTATGTGTACCGTGGGGACTTTCGGCTCCGACGTCATTATTTGACAAAGCCATCACCATTTGTCTCTAAAGTAGGACACGGGAAACTTCCACATGGTAACAAAACCCGAAACCAACTTTTCATTTTATCGCATTAAAAAGAAAAAAGGTTTTGTTTTTTCGAAAATGGCAAATGCGTTTGAAGTTAGTAAACTTTGAATTAAAATTTTGGTTTTTATATCAATTGAACTGTCGTTGGGATGTTTTAGTAGGGACGTATGCAATTTTCCTCAGAATTTCATTGTTCTGTAAAAAGAAAAACGGTACTCCGTGTACCATAAGAATTTTTATCACTTGATAAACAAAACCAAAAAAGTACTCTAACCTCGTTCGGCAGTGCTGGTATTTATAAGTTTCGAATAAAAACTTTTGTTTCATTTTCCAACTGTTGTGAATGAGATAATTGTAAAAGATTACTTTATGCTCTTGTCTTTTTCAAAACTCCCCAAAATCTTTCAAAACGTCCATTAATTGAAGCGTTCAATTTCAAAAAGTGTGAATTATACCGCTGTAGTAAACTTATCAGTATCGATGAACATTGTTTTTGTCAGCACTCGGGGTCAGTTCTATTCGGAGCTTTTTTTAAACACTAAAATTTCTATTTGCTAGAACCAGTGTTATTATTAGATCGGCCGCGGAATTTCCTATGGGAATCCATCTGAACCTTCTTCTCAGTAACCTGTGGAATTAACACGTTTTCGAAAGAAACACTTAATTTTTTTTTCTTCTTATATGTCCATGACACTAACCCTGTTTCCCGTGGTACATGTCAAGTTAGTACCGTGGACAAAAAAGGGTTTTCTTAAATCAAAATTGTGACACGGCATGAAATGGGGAGGGGCTATAAAAAGGCCACTTTTTAAGGAAAGGACCAAAGTATGTGAGGCCAGAGATTCACTTTTCTAGCTCACTTGGTCTGGACACCACAGTAAAAAATTCATTTTTGGTCCCATGGTGCAGGAGTCTCCCCTAAGGACATTAATGATGGAACTGCTTTTGAGTCTTGAGTAGTAACAAAAGAACAATGAGAAGAGACTTGATCAGCTCTCGATTTCTGAGACTGCTGAATTTGGCTTCGCTATTATTTCGGCTTAATTTGAAAATTGTGAATCTGGGTTGAAGGTCAGGAATATCACAAATTACGAAATGAATATCGTTTTTCGTGTTCTCCTGAAATCTAAATTCATTTGTGATATTCTTTCGCTTCTAATTTGAAAATTGTTAGGCTCGCAGGAGCGGAAGGACAGCTCTCAATATTCAAAAAGTTGAAGTAGGCAAGCATTTTACTGACTCTAATGATACGAAAAAATTTCATCCAAGCATAACAAAAAAATTCAGCAGCGAAAATTTTTTATTCATTTTACCAGTTGATATTGAAAATGCCGATCTGGTGCCAAAACTTTCCATACAAGCAAAAAAATGAAAAAAGAAAAATAGAAATAAAAAAGAAGAAAATAGGCTGAAGTTTCTCATTCAGGCGCAAAAAGTGTAAAGATCCACAATCTTACATTTTGCCAACTAATGCTGAAATTTTCGATTCAATTGTACAAAAATCGTTTATTTCAATAAAAATCAACGATTTTTCTACATTTTTCTGGATCTTATTGTGCCGACTCGGGTAAGAATTTTTCATCTTAATGAACAATAAAAAAGCCGAAGTTTTTCACCCACGCAAAAAACTGATAAGGTCTACGATTTTCATATTTTGCCAACTGGTGTTAAAAATGCCAATTCAGTGATACAGAAATTATTGATCCAAAAAAAAATTTGACGATTTCCTCACATTTTTCTGGTTATTATTGAAAATGCCGACTCAATGATACAAAAATTTCTCATTTCAAGCGTAGGAAAAAGTAATAAGGTCAACGATTCTTACATTTTGCCAACTAATTAATTTAAAATGCTGACTCAGTGAAACAAAACTATTCATTAAAACATTTTTTTATAAGTGTTGAAAATGCCGGTTCAATGGTACTAGAATTTACAAAATTTTAACCTAAGGGGAAAAAAAATGCAAAATGCTAAAGATTTTTACATTTTCAACTAATGTTTGAAATACCAATTCAATGACACACACATTTTTCGGGGAAAAAAAAAAAAAAAAATTAAAAAACTGATGTTGAAAGTACCGACTTAATGATACAGACATTTTTTTTATCCAAGCAAGAAACAAAATAACTTCATGCCAGCTTTTTCAGGTGTGTTTTCTGTGTGTGTGTGTGTGTGTTTGTGTTTGTGTGTGCCTGGATGCAGGAAACTCTGTTTGAAAAGGGGCCGTACTTCTGCAGTTTCCCAATTAAAACGTACGCAAATTTAAAATCTTTTACTAAATTATCCATCGCACGCACGTTCACGAAATTTAGTATATAAGTTCAGAAATCTCCAGTCTCTGATTGAGAAAATTCTTACTCGAGTAATACAGAACTTATTTCCAATGAATTTGGTATTCGAATTTTAAAAATGGGCATTCAACATTGAACTTCAAATATGTACATCGAAAATGAGTTCTATACTATGAGAGTAATTATTTTTAAAGCTTGCTGGTCTCTGTATCTGTATACCAAATTTCATTTGCCTGCGCTCGATAGATAGTTAATTAAAAATTTTTGAAGTTGCGTACACTTATGTCCTTTTTCCAGTACTCTCACTAGCGCTCCTAGCGAAACCTGGACTGGCCAGTGTCAGTTTAGCCCCATAATGAAGACTAAGGTAATGGTTATGACAGTTATAGGAAGGGTTGGTGGAAGGAGGTGGTTTCAGATCTGGATATTATTTTTCAACAAGGTCGCTAAATATATTTTCGATAGTAGGTATTATGCCCCCAGTTTGATAATTCGAGCATTTATGAAGAGGAGGGAAGGAGAGTATATATGTGACCTGGAATCATGAAATGTGCCTCTTGTACGAAAACAGGTTTTGAGATAAACGAGTGTAAAGATAGGATGTTGGTAGAGGTGCACACAGATGTACGTAGCGTGTACATCTGTAGTGGTGCGTTTACGCGTTGCTATGACAACCGCGTTTCGAATTCTTGTTCTCTGTCATTTCTGAGGGCCGGTTTCACACGACACCATGTAAACGAATGTTTTTAAACTTTTGACGTAAATTTGTGGAAAAACTAATGATGATAGGAAGCTGCGATTTGTTTCATTTGAACGAGCGTAATTTTTTCTATAAGAAAATTGTCGAAAAAGTGAAAAATGATCTTTTGACTCCAGAGGCACATTTCATGAGATTCCAGGTCACATACAAAATTGAAAAATTTCAGGAATATGTCGAGATTACACTTTTTACTTGTTTTATAGAACATTGAATCTATTATATCAGTTTCCCTATGGCGTAGCCAGCCTAGTGTTCGAGAGGTAGGGGCTGTTAGAGGGGGGTGCTCTAATTAGAAAATAATGCTATGTAACGCCAGCGAGATATTTTGCTACAGCATTAAGCGGATCATCTCTGAAAGGTATTTCTGAAATCTGTTTCGTGATTACATAATTGTGGATACGAGAATTTAAAATGCCGCATATCTAGTGACGAAATGATTGGCCAAAATTTCAGAATTATTAGATACTGATAATAGTCATGCTCCCCCCCCCTCCACTACACAACCACCTTACCTACGCTACTGGTTCAGCACTAAGTTTGAATATGTAGCAATTGTCATCAGACATCATGGTGAGGTGCTTCATGACAGGGGATGATTTCAAAATTTCATAATATAAATATAACAATGTGGATAGATTATCAAGTTTAGTAAATTCGCTAGTTTTTATCTAGAATTTTCACTGTTCAGTACAATTTGACTGAACTAAAAATAGTGTGGTGGGGGGAGACAAGTAAAATCTACGAGGCATAGTTGGATTATTTCTGGATAGATACGTATAACGCTGTAGGTAGATTTTCGAATTCGATGCGTTAAAATTTCGCGTAATTAATCATGGCAACTCTCGTTGTTTAATTACATTATTTTATGCTGGTAGTGTAACCTTTAGAGCTTCACGGGAGTCTGCCGGTACCTTTTAGCGTCGGATTAAGCGGAGGCGAGTATTCGCCGTAATTTTGGGAAATTTCCGGGTGTTTTAGGTCGTCGGCGGGCTTACAAAAGTGGAAAGCGGGTGCGACCGCGAGCCGACGGAGCTGGTCGGATGAATAAAATTAGTTTTCGCCCGAGAATTCTCTAAGATTGCGAGCATTCGAAAAGATTATAATATGTAATATAGAGTATAGACGTAATACTTTCGAAGAACGGATTATCGCGACGCTGTGTACGAAAGCCGGAAATGGCTTCCAGCGCCGGTCTATAAAAATTAATATTCCGCGTTTAAGAGAAGACGGTATAGGATACCGGGATGCGGTAAATGTCTATCTGAGTACGTACAATTTGGAAAATAACGGGGAATCTGCGGCCCGGGAAGATTATCAAGTCGGAAAATTTAACAGCAGATTGAACGGGTTATTTTGCGAAAAACTGGCTGCCATGAGCCTGCCATAATAGTTTTCAACTTAGGGCTTCCCAAGCTTCAGATATTTAGGAGGGATAAACAGCCGAGTTGATGCCCTGTGCATACTTGTGAGAATGGTGGGAATTACTCGAGTTGACTTGAATATATTTCAAAAGTGCTGTTGTGAAGTCCTGGATCAGGAACTCAGGTCAAGCTTAGATGAAAATGGGCTCTTTTAATTTCTGAGAACCTTACTTTGAGCAACATTTCTCAGATTTTGCTAATCCCCCCCCCCCCAAAAAAAAGACTATGCTTTCACCGTATGTGAGGCAAATTGAGTACATGAGGGATAACTTCCCTGTCATCTTCGGAAACTCTTCAAAAGACTTATTCAGACTCAGTTAAGATGTTGAAGTCGTTCAGTACTGATGCTGGCCACAAATGGACATCACGAGTAAAAGAGGATTTCTTAAAATCCTTGTGGTCAGTTGAGCTAATGTACTAAGGCCGGAATTGAGGCTAAACACATAATTTATCTCGTGGTGTGCTTCGCTTGAATTTCTGGTCTCTGGTACAAAGGCGAAATTTACTACAAAGTCATGAAAGTGATGAAAAGTCATGAAAAGACATGAAAAGACATGATATTTTAATCAAATTTCATCATGTCATAGTTCACAGTATTTCCATTACCACAAAAAAATAGTTTTATTCATTTTTAATGAAAAAAAAATATTGAACAAATATTTATTATGGAAGTTTATCGTGCTCTGTATTGAGCCTCCAATGAGGCGCGAAGTGCCGGTTTGCACCCTCGCCACTTTATTTTTGTATTTCCCATGATAGTCATGAAAAGTCATGATATTTTGTTTCCCAAATCCAGTAGACGACCCTGTGAACGGGAATCAATTAGCCGGAATGGGGACAAGGGCATTTCTAAAACGTTGAAAACAAAGAGTAAACAAAATTTCTAAATCCAGGTCGGACCGGGGAATTTTCAGACTACTACTCCGGCTGTGACCTTCACGAAATATGGAAATAATTTTGGTGCACAGTGTGTCCAAAAAATATCCCGCTCAAGGAAAATTCCGCATTCTGTAGTAAGAAAATATTATATAATGTGGCAGTTTCTATAAAAAGGGGTAACTTTGTCGATTGATCACAGTCTCAGAAAACGCGAAAAAAGAAACAAAATTTTTTGGTTGAAAAAATTAATTTTGAAATTTTGGTTGATTTCTATAAAAAAACATCGCAATAACGACGAGACGAAATTTACGCGCATAAGAGAGAAGAGAGAGAGAGAATTATGAAAGAGAATGAGAAAAGAATGCAAATGTTTGCGTTCCCTTCTTCGTGGTTTTTCGGAGCTCACGAATAAAGCCGATGTTCTGAATTATTACCACGCAGAAGAGCGAAAAATTACCTTTACAACAAGCCTTCGTCAAAGCTGGTAACAAGATTCCGCGGCGAGTTAGGGCCGCTTGACAGAGAGGAAGAAAAAGGTGTGTCTTAACTTTGAACGCGTTTTCCCCAAAAACGTGTTTTCGCGTGTTCTCGTTACACTCATCTTTGACCACTTGTATCTCCGGAACAAAAAACGCTACAAATCTCGTCGATAGCTCGTTGGAATGGGCATTCATTCCTCTATTACGTACTGTCTGTAACTCAAAATTCGTCGGATCGACAAAGTTACTCCTTTTTAGAAACTGCCACATAATTATTTGGAAGAGCATGGAAATTTTCTCGAACACAGAAACATGAGTTAATTGGCAAAATTGCTCCCAGTAAGGAAGATTGAAAACAGAATATTCGGCGATTCAACGGGTAAATTTTCAAGAGCATAAACGTTTTCTATCTGTACTTTCGTCATCTATTGAAAAATTCCCTCTAAATTGGCAAAATCTGGAAAAATAGTTTTTTTTTTTTTAAATTTTTACTTATGTATTTTGAGTTTGTTAGTTTGTAAAATCACAACTTCCCGCTCGATCGGGTTAGCGAGCAGAAATAATAACCGAGTAAGTTATATCTTTGCCTCTTCTGTTGTGAGGCCGGTAAATCTCCATCTCCATACGTATTAATGGATTAAGTTGCCCTACTATATACAACATCTTCAAAGCCCAAGATATTGTTTTGAGGAGATTTGGTGTTTTTGTTTTCGAAAGGTCGAAAAGCCTTCTTCAGGTACTGATCGGTAATTTGTTGATTATATTGAATGTGTCTGCCGGGTCAATAAGTCCAATAAAAGTTCAATAATTTTAATAAATTCTAATGAAAAATGAGGAATTATGCATTACTTAAGAGAGGGTCAATCCTCGGAATCAGAAATTCCAACCTAACTTTTGTGGACTTCTTTTCTGTATCTCCAAAGTACTCAAGCCTACTTCGCGTGGTCCCTTCTTTTTGTGGTCGTGGTTAAACATAAAAAGCTCGAGCAGAGTCCAATAAAAGTCCAATATTGTTAATTTTCAAATTTGTTGGATACTCTGAATTGACTTTATGAAATTTAGTACACTGGCGAAATATGTGTTTGGCTTTGCATTGCGCAGGTGAATTTGGCGACATTCATGTTTTTTCATGACGTAGGGATCAAATTTATCTTGACTGCCATATGTAGCTAATTTGGACCCCCTTGAATCGGAGTTAAATACTGCAGGTATTTCGCTGCAAAGTGATTTTTAATTGACATTCATGTCAGGAAGGAAACTTGTCGTATATACGAGGCAGTGTCTGCGATGGGTGGTCACCGTTGATTGCCCTGACTGTAAATACATTTTTTGTAGTGGTGAATAATGTATTTTATTTTTTAATAACTGAAAATTCTCCCCAACTATTAAATGCATTTTTCTTTATCGAATCGATTAAACATTTTTTCGCCAGCTTTTGTAATTCATTATCGAGGGTCCATATTAGCCGTACTCTTTAGTTGGAGTTCGATTCGGACTTTTTTCAGAAAAATCCAAATTATCACGTCACAAGTAATTTTTCAAGAATTTCAATAATAGGACGTGTGTAGGAGCTAGGAGCCTTTCCTCTGTATAATCACGCAGAAACGGAGTAGTTGACCTCTTCGGTTCTGAGCAATTCTTTAAAGTAGAAAGGAGACTACAAATTTGTATCACTTCCTCTGGGTGTAAAATGACGACTCATTTCTACCTTTTGTACGCTTCCACCCCTCCCCCACCACCACCGTAGACAGATACGAAACTTAACTTTCAGTTGGGGGGGGGGGAGGGCTGGAGAAGTAAAATTTGCCGACAAATATTTTATGAAAACCAAAAATTCGCTGACAACATTTTTTTTTAATTATTTGAAAATTTTCAATCAAAATATTTTTAATTGTAAAAAATAATAATAATAAAAACACACAAACAAACAAATGTTCTCAGAAAATGAAAAATTCAAACGAACAGCTTCATAATTTGTCCACTGCCAAATTATGGGGGGTGTTTCATATCCCCCCTCCATAGATTCGTCCCTGCAAATGCAGGTTGGAACCTTACCTTATCCTCCAAGCATTCACATTTGCGCACATGAGCACGCCCTAGTCTGGGATGGTAAGGTGGAAGGATGTTAGGAATACTTGAGAGGAACACACAACTCACAACTTCCTTGACACATTAAGGTGGTCATTATTTACTCTTGGTGATCTTTTTTTTTTTTAATTTCCTCTGATTCGTCTCCTAAATTGGTTCCAATAAACCAGGACCGAAGCCCGTAAATTAAACAATAGAACATTTGCTATCGGATTCAACTTGTGACATTGGAAAATACGTCCTTTGCTTTCAACTTTTAGATTTTAATAAATTGTTCAACTTTCTCAAATCTCAGGCTCTAGGTCAAACAGAGAATCTAGTAAAAACAGAATAGTCATTGAAATTCGAAATTCAACGCTTGCTACCGACTTTCAGATTTTCGAAATTTCTTCCATATTTGAGCTTTGTTCCAGTAACCTTTCAGATAATGTTCAATACTCTGTTTGAAGCCTTCGGCTTTTGGCAGACTAAGTCTCTAACAGGAGTCTTGGGTACTCCATTTTCCGAAACGAAATTTAACTTTCAGTTTGGAGAGCCGGAGAAGAATAACTTGCCGACAAATATTTTTTGTAAACTAAAAATTCGCATGCAAGATTTTTTTTCAAATTAAAAATTTGCCGATTTTTCAATCGAAATATTTTTTAATGGAAAAAATAAAAAATAATATACAAACAAACATTTCTAGGAAATGAAAAATTCAATTGAACAGTTTCAAGATTTGCCAACTGCCAAATTATCAGAGGGTGTTTCATCCACCCTCCCCACTTCTTTAGTTTCTCCCCTGACCGTAGATTTCACTTGCTGTCACGCTGTTGAAAACGTACTAGTAGTGTAGCTGAAAACAGTAATTACGGCTGTTTGCAGCTCGCATAACTCACTTTCGAAACAAACAGTCGGTTTTTTGGAGGCGCTGGCTGGAGAGAAAGAAAAAAAAACTGTCCTCGTCCAGTGTCGGCTCTATTTCAGTCATAATTCAAAATTTTGAGGAAACGTGGATATAGGCGGATGCAGTAAGCCCGCCGGGACGACAGGATGAAACGGTTCGCCGGCCACGGTACGGCGAGAAGCCCCGGTCAGAAATTTTCTAATCCAGCGATCCCGGCGACGAGTTCCAGAATATTTTTATTTAATGCGACATTAACAAATTTTAATACTCGCTGTACGTATGTACGCCGTCAGTATATTATAAATCATATCCGAAAAAAAAAACAGTCGATTATATTCGTTTCAATGGTGAGATACTTTCGCTTTAGAATATTTTGCCGCGCCATAAAAGCGACGAACAACCTATGCCAGGAAATTCGCGAATGATGTTTCCAGCACTTTCCGCGCACATTGCTCGCTCGTTTGGTCGTTTCGCTTGTTTAATTGCACGCTGGAAAAGGGTACAAGGTGTGTGGAATTCACGAAAACATTTCATTTGTTAGATGAGATCGCCGCTTTGTTTCCATGCTCCGTATCCTCGGCCATAGAGTTGGTTCTCTCTACAGGAATGCATACCTTCGGTTAGGTTGATTCTTCTTATTACCGATTCCTCATCACACCAGAAGGAGAGCTGTGCTGGAATGAATGCGGGAAACAAGGTGTCCATTTTTTCTTGACTACTACGTACTTCGATCCCGATTTGTAACCCTGATTTAAAAAGGAAAAAGTTTACATCATTTTGGGTCGAAAAGTATTCTGAAGGGTTTCATTTATCGACTTCGAGCTCCCTCGACCGCTCACAGATTATCAAAATTGTATTAAAAGTGCATGCTAAATCTGTAAAGCATGTGTGATTGTGTGAAACTAGATAAAAAGGGAGAAACATTTAGTATCTGATGGTGTGTTGTGATCAAGGAGTCGCTCTTTTCCCCAGTATCTTCAACAGCATTATTTTTGAAGTTTTAGGAGCATTGGACCGGGAGGGGCTGAGGTCGAAAATCAACGGGAAACTCCCCACTAATCTATGTACGTTTTGAAGACGATATCACATTAATGAGTTGCAGTGTGGCTGAGTGGTAACGTGCCCACTTCGCAATCCTTGTTTCTCGGGTTTGAGCCCCACCAGCGCTGGAAAGCTATTGATATTCGAATGCCCTTACTAACATCCTAGCGAACACAGCGACTACAGTATCAATCGAGGTGGATACATAGCACTTCCTGTTGTAACCCCTGTTAGTTCACACAAACAAGGCAATTACAATCGCAGGGCGTGTTACCACCAGATCAGAAAGATTGGTACTGTGCGTGTGCATATGGTGGACAACTTACTCAGCGTTGTGAAAACACGTGGCTACACAGTGTGACAATAAAGTTCACGGACTGATCTGTTTCCCGCTTGGAATTTCTACACAACAGTCTGACATCTCCCCCTTATCGCTAGACGTGTTGGTGACCCTCGTGCAACCATTAGTTCTCTAACTGTGTCGTTTTTTATTACAAGTCGATAGTGGTGGTCGTCACAAAAGTGAAAGAAGGGAAATTTCGAGCAACGATCTGCTTCGCTGACCACCGCTGGGTGGTCCATAAGGAGTTCGTTCCAGCTGGACAAACTGTTAATCAGATCTACTATCGTGATGTACTAGAAGTACTTCGAAAAAAGGTCAATTGAGTGCATCCAGACATCGCGAGAATGTGGATTCTTCAACATGACAATGCGCCTTGCTACAGCGCGTTCAGTGTTACTCAATTCTTGAGTTCGAGAGGGATTGCAATGTCGCCGCAGCCCCCATATTTGTCTGATCTGCCATCGTGTGACTCTTTTCTGTTCCCCAAAGTCAAACATGTGGTGTAAAAGGTACGAATTTTGAATCCGTTAACGACATCCAAGAGGCCGTGACGAGGGTACTATAGGACATCCCATTTGAAGCCTTCCAGAACTGCTACAATGCATGGGAAAATCGCTGGAATCGCTGTGTTGGTGCCCAAGAGAACTGCTTCGAAAGAGATTATGTTGTTATTGAATAATTTTTAAATATACGGTTTTTATAGACTCAGTCCGGGAACTTTATTGTCACGCTGTGTAGTAAGCGAACTGCGGCTGCACACTCTTCGGCACAGAGAAAGGAAACTCTAAAGCAACAAAACCGTCGGGAAAGCAACAACTTACCCCATTTAACCCAGCTCAAATAAGTCATGTATGAGAAACCGAGATCGCGAACGTCCGGTATTGAATACTACACCTGAAGAAGAATAAGATCACATTAATACGTGAGAACCTTACAGATTTGGTCAAAATGAGAAGTTAAATTGAGAGCTGCAGGTGCCAGAGTTGGTCTAAGCATGAATGCGTCTAAAACGAATCTAATGGCGAATGAGAAAGATGTAGAGCCTATCAGAGTTGACAATTTGGAAATTAAGAGGGTCAGAGAGTACAAATATCTAGACCAGATAACCTCGTTCGAACAAGGGTAGTTCAAAAAGAACCGAGAGCAAAAATATCACGTGCATGGAGGACTTTCCTGGGCACTGAAACAGATCGTAAAATACAAAATTCACCTGAAAGCAAAAGTGAAAGTCTTAAAAATTTGTATAATTCCGGTATTCCGCTATGGCTGCCAAACCTGATCACTGACTGAGAAACAAGTGTTGCAGCTCAAGGGAACTCAATATATCATGTTCAGTAGCGTTCTGAATATCAAGCGGAGGGACTGGGTCAGCTCGACAGAAGTAAAAAGTAAAACCAACTTTCATAGTATGGGTCATACCATGAAAAGGCTTAAGTTCAGTTGTATAATACTTATGGCGAAAGGGGCGGGGGTTCAAGCAAGTGGAACCAAGTAGCAACAGCCTGGATCTCACTCAACAAATCGAAAGAAAGAGGTAGTCTGGCAGCCAGATGGGTTGACGAAATTATGCGATATGTGGCCCTCACTAGTCCGGTAATGCCCTGTGTAGATCACACGAAAAATGGTGGCTAATGTCTATATGCCTGTAGGTGGGCAGAGTAGACGGTGGTTAACTTCAATATCGTTACGCAGCTATCATTAAGGAAGAAGAAAAATTATATATGTAAGATATTCGTTCTGCCGAATATCTTAGTCGTTGGTTGTGGCGGTGATACTCGCAGATGGTCGAGCGCGCTCCAACTGATAAAAGCCGGAATTGAATAATTACGATTATCTTCCGAGAGCAGACAGCTGTACTGCAATCCTACGGGACTCTCGACTTTTTGAATCGATCCAGTATTTTACTGCAATCGATTATGATTTGTTAAAGTTCACACTTTACATATACTCAAGGTTGTGGATAAAAATGATATTTTAAAAGAAAGAGTCCGAGCACGGAAGGACGTTATTACGTGGATATGTCGTCCAGGCAACCGCACTGATGCGCATAGCCATTTCAATGCCTCCTCTAGTCGTCCATTCTCACACCTTGGCATACCCTGTTCGAGTGTGAGCCGGGAGCAGGAGAGGCGCGGGACGGCCACTACAGTGATCGATCCCGGCGGCGGAAGAAGAAGAGGAAACATCAACGATGACGACGACGGCGTGATCAGCCGTCTCGCGCCGGACACCCTGGTTCCGGCGATGATGAAGAACGGAAGCGGTTGGAACCGGGTGTCGGCCTTTGTCTCGGTCATCATGGAGAAGAAGATGCAGACGGAGTGTTCGAGACAGAGAGCCGGCGACTTACCAAGCTCGGCCCGCACCATCGAACAGGAGGAGAACTCTGTACCATCCTAGAAGAGCTGCCGCAGCTGCGTTGCGGACCCACCGGCAGGGCTCACCCGTCGTCACCACCTGCCTGCGTCGACACATGGACCACGACGAGGAGGTGAAAGATGAGTGAAGAGAGGCAGCGCGTCCGGCCGTGGGGGACCTGAATTCCAGGCGAGCGCTCAGGGAGTGCGGACCTACGTCCCACCACACCAGTCGTCCATTCTCGGCTTTGCTCGGTATTCTCCATGTCAGCCGATCGAAACATGATGGAACGAATGACTGCATAAAGAGGAATACGCAACTGCGATGGTAACATTTTTCTGCGTAACTTTTTTTGCGGAGCGTTTTCTGCGGAATTTTTTTCTCTCGCTTTGGCAAGCCGTTAGACATATCCATGCAAATGTGAATTTTCATTTTGTATCCAAAATGTTACAATGAAACTTCAGCTACGAATGTAGGCTCAATTTCACTCAAAACTTATTCTGTATTATAGAGTGATTTTCTGAACTTCGAATTTAAGGTTCCTCCCGAACACGGTGCCCCCTCTCCGAACAGAAGAACTCGTGAAAATGCGAATAACTTGTTTCGCTGCCGACAGATATTTGCGTCTTTCATCTCGCAAGTCGGGCGTTTTCTCCAGTCCGCAGTTCCACCCTCTGTATCCGCTATTAATTATACTTCTAAATTATCGAATATACCATTTCCACCGTAAATCAGTTTTCTCTTCCACAAATGGGAGGTAAGTTTTCAAAAGAGGAAAATAAACAGTTTCCCAGCGCAGCGCGAAAAGCGAATAACATTTTCCAATTTTTGTGTACACAAATTTACATAAATGATTTGTATTTCACTCGTACAGGTTGGGGCCGGGGTTAATTCGCCGGCATATCCCTCGTAAATATATAAGTATAAGGCATCCCGGCTAACTTATTCGGCGGATCCGGATTTTGAGGCGCTTTTGCGAGCGGCGATGATTAATTGAAAAGCTTCTCACGACTCGCAAAATATTGAATGTCCGCGCCCGAATTACCAAATTTGCGTTCGCGGACCCCGCGTACGGCGCACGATTGGTTGAAAAATACGTGCCCGGGAAACGAAATCGAATCCAAATAATTACGCTTGATTTGGCGTGTTTATGAATACCACCCGTACATGAATATGATTTCGAGGGAACAACCTCTCTGTACGCCACCAAATCTGGCCAGGCCAGGTGAGGGGGTTTTTCGGACGGGATGCTAAAAACGTCCTGTTTTCTCCGGGTTCATCGTATCCGCCTATACAGTGTATACTGGCTGCACGTACGCTCTGTATGCGTGGTTGCAGCCTAGCTCCCAGGCAGCAGCGTGTATTGAAATGAATATTTCCGCCGCGGCCGCCGTTCGCAACAAGTTATAGACACGAATAAACGAACGCTTTTGTGTTCACATAAACGAACCAAATGGTATGTACCGATGATATTATACACACACAAATCTCGCCATTCTCTCCCACGTATACGTACACCCGGCAACGAAAAATAGAAAGCTCTCCCGCTTCGCTAATTAGGCCCTAAGGGCGAGTAGAAATACGAGAACTGCGAGCGCCAAAGCTCTACATTGGGCTATGTGCTCTATCTGACACGTCTGCAACGCAGCATAAAAATTGGTCTGAAATTACGATCGCGCACGGTCGTCTAGAACACGGGATTGCGCTTTTACAGTCGATACTGGGCAGTACGGTTGTTATTTCAAGCTAAAACCGACAATGATTTAAATTACCTAATCCAAAAAGACGATTTTTGCTTGCCTAATAATAGCTTAGGGTTTTCGGATTTTTCGAAAATTGTACGAGAGAAAGTGTTTAGTCCAGACCGCAGCGAGAATATTCGAAATCACAAAAAACGAGAGTTTGTAGAGACCACGCGTGTATTGATCAGTATAGTAAAAACGATGACTGAACTAAAACTAATGTTCTGCGTGGCCTATCGAGGGAAGAAAAAGAAGACAATAAGCAAGAAGATGAATAGAGCGTATTTTAGAAAAGATCACGTATTGAAAATACAGGTGTGCAGGAGACAAAAGATGTTTGTGAGACGTTTACATCATACTACACAGTACACAGGGAATAGCCACGTAAGATGATTTATATAAAAATTATATTCACGAGGAGAGGGTCGCTGCAGGTTATTCCATATTAACAAGAAGCCTTTAGATATTTGGGTCTTCAGTGTTTTATCGAATTTTGGTTGATTAGAGAGTATCTCCCAAAGTACCAAATCCACCACCCGTTCGCCCAGTTCATCTATGCATCTATTAGGGTTGAGGAGAGTCTGAAATGTGTTCCTGCATTTTTTTTTTTAAGAATTTATCGTTTTAATTGCTTATGACTCATAAACTAACTAAGGGGAAAAACCTAAAAGATAGCTTAATGCGGATTTTGTCATTACTAAGCATATAAAATGGCGTTTAGTATATTCAATAATGTGAAAATTTCAAATTATTGACGTACCTACAACTCGATGCTGTACATCAAACAATCTCGTGACTTAGTGTGTTAGAAACAATTTTATAGACATTCCTTGGTGTACCTACTATGTGCCAATAATTCATTAACTGCAACCTGTCCAATTTCATTTTAAACTGAAAATACAAACATAAGATGAAGACATGAAGACGGCAGACACATATTGAAGACCTAAAGCAAAGCCATATTACATACAATAAAAATTTATGACACGCGACAAAAAGACACCCAACAGCAGGAAGACTACAAAGACTCTCGACATAACACGACGATAAAATCACACCACACACGATCAGAAGAAAACATATTTCGACAACAAGATACACGTATGGCAATGCAGTGAAGGTATAGGACAAAGACTTACACCACACGATAAAAAAGCATCCTAGAACGTAGGAAAACAACAACGACACACCACACAACCAGACAATAATCGCACACAACACACATCTGGACTGCATGCAATCAGGATACATACTATGACAACAAAGATAACTAAATGAAAACAAAGACACAATGTTGACAGACAAAGAACATAACCTCACACACAGTACACGGCACACAATGATGAGACAAAGACACGCACCAACTACAAAGACATCCAATGTCCAAGATTGAGACGAGCAAATACGCATAACAAAAAAGAAACATACCGATGACAAAAACATACAAACATACACATAATAATTACAACAAAGACACAGGACGAAAAACTATGGTGAAAGACACGTACTGATGACAGTGGCATGCACCAGTAACAAGGACATACACTGGCAACAAAGATGACACAGACACACGAATAAAAGGCACACCAAAGATCAGTCAGATGATGGCAACTGGAAGATATCAGTTATATCTGAATGACAGCAATAAAATCAGAAAATATACTGTTAGAATTGTAGGTACATTTTCTTGGACATCTTCATACCAAAACTTGGAACTTTTATTCTAGAAACTAAAGCCTTATATCAACTTAATCATTGCCATAAATTGTCGACAATACTACGGCTACATTCACCTTAATTTTCGCATCCGTATTCAGTCAGGTTCATTTTATATTAGGTAGAAAATATGGAATAGACGCAAGGCCGGAAAGTATTGTGTGTTGAGCGGTCAAGTGCACCACACGGGAAAAATTTTGCACCACATGAGAAAATTCCCAGTACCACCCCAAAATCAAAAAATTTAAGCACCATACGTATTACAATATGTGGCAGTTTAAAAGGGGTAACTTTGTCGATCCGACGAATTTTGAGTTACAGATAGTAGTATGTAATAGAGGAATGAATTGCCCGTTCCAAGGAGCTATCGGCAAGATCTGTAGCGTTTTTCTTTGTGGAGATACAAGCGGTCTAAGAAGAGTGTAACGAGAACGCGCAAAAATAAGTTTTTGGGAAAAACGCGTCTAAAGGTAGACACACCTTTTTCTCCCACTCCTTCAAGCGGCCGTAACTTGCCGCCGAGTCACGTTACCAGCCTCGATGAGGGCTTGTTGGAAAGGTAATTTTTCGCTCTTCTACGTGGTAACAATTCAGAACATCGGATTTATCCGTGAGCTCCGAAAAACCGCGAAGAAGTGAACGCAGACATTCGCATTCTTTTTTCATTATTCTCTTTCTTTCTCTTCCTCTTCTCTCTCACGCGCATAAATTTTGTCTCTTCGTTATTACAATGTTTTTGCTATAGACATCGACTAAAATCTCAAAATTGATTTTTTCAACCAAAAAATTTTGTTTTTCTTTTTTCACGTTTTCCGAGACTTCGATTGATGGACAAAGTTACCCCTTTTTATAGAAAGTGCCACATATGTAAATTTCAAAATACAATAGGATATTGATAGTTTGATCTTTGATGAATGCGAGCGTAAGCCGTCAAAGTGAATTCATGTGCGATCTTTTTGTACATTATACAGCGCATAGAATGAGTATTGTAGTTCAAGATACTTTTAATGATTTGCCAAATGTAAGAAACTTCTTAGATACTATTAAAAGTACGATTAATTTTGTAAGAGACTCATCCCCACGTCGTTTGAGTATTCTCAAAGATTTTCAAGCTGAAGATGCACCTTTGCTCGTGCAGTTCGGCCCGTGCGTGTTAAATTATTGATGATAGTTCGTGGAAATTATAATTTGCTTATTGAATTTTTCACATCTATTGCTGAAGATCCTGATCTTGTTGATCCTAGCATACCGGCTGCAGCTTTTGGCTGTAAAAATCAACTGGAATCATTTTAATTTTATTTTCACCTGGAATTACTCATATTATTCATTTTCCAACGTATTGAAAATTTGAATTGTGCGCTACAAAACGTTGACTGGAATATTAATGGAAGTAACTCCAGCATACAGGCTACACTCCTAAATCTTAAGAATAGTCGAGTAAAGGACTTCGAAAAATTTTGGAATATAGTGACTTCTGGAGTTTCTCAGTTGGACCTGCCAGAACCCGAGATACCTCGTTTCAGAAAGGCACCTAAACGCTATGAAACTAACTCTTCACCACACTCTTATTCCACTCCTAAAGAGTACTATGGACGAATTTTCTACGAAGTAATGGATTCAGCAATAAACTGCAGTAGAAGACAGATTTTTATCTGAAACTATGGATTTCTTGAAGAAGGTAGAGAATTTTTTAATAAAAAAAGAAGAAGCTATACTGTCGTTGAAGAGATTGTTGCTTTTTATAAAGATGACAAATTTGAGAAAGATAGACTATTTTACACAGAGATATGCTGATGGATCAATTCAAAATGTATAGTAAGAAGCCAGAAAACTTCACTGAAGTCATTCAATTTTTGAGAGGAAATCTGAATGCAGCGGCAGTTATCACTGAAGTATTCAAATTGGTTAAAATTGTACTAACGATTCCTATATCTACAGCTGATTGCGAGTTGTCATTTTCAATGTTGAGGCGCCTAAAAACGTATCTTCGTTCAGTGTTGAAGGCAGAAAGGCTCAACCACATATCAGTACTTACTGCATGCGCACTGAGATCTTGCGGTAACGCTCGATTTAAATCCTCTAATAAATGAGTGGATCTCACTAGCAAGCGTTCGTGCAATTACACGTTTGCCTTAAAATCTTAATGCATGATTCTGTTTTTTCCCCATAATCTTGATTGATTTATTCCTTTTAATTGTTGACATAAAAAAATTAAAGAATATTTTGATTATTAACTTGGAATTTCACTTTTAATTTGAAGTACATGGACATGGAGAATATTGTCGATGAAAATATGTAAGGCGAAAGAAATTTCAGCGCCCTCCCCCGCCCTGTCCCCCACTTTCCCTGAAACTTACTGCTAACGCTTGCACCACACGGCAAAATGAAAAGTTTCCGGCACTGAATGGACACACCTAAGGATAAACAAAACGAAAGAAAGCCATTGACCACGAGCGAAGGTGTTACGTACTCGACAATTATTAGCAAACAATTAACTGTTGGATATAGCACATACTCAACTAATTACCTCGCATACAAGATACTACTAATTTTATCGCCTGTTTTGGTCACTGCGACTGTAAATCAATTGAAAATATTACCCAAACACAATATACCTATCTGAATCTTTTATTTTAAAAAGAATTGTCCATAAAACTGTCGAGTAGTAATTGCAAACGATAGGCAAAATGTATACGAGGTACTTAAGTACCTGTCCGTGTAACACGAATACTAGGTGACGGTGCCTCTTACAGTCTTTAGCCTCCCATAATGTGGTGCTATATTTGACGATAAAAACGATTGTGTTTCACGGTACTTGCGCTAAACGAGGTAGTTGCTATTCCCAGATAAGCGATATTTTACATTTCTCAAAGTAAGACTCGCAAATAGAGTAGAAAATACACAAAGTACGAAGAATTGCCGGACTGAAAGTTCATGAAAAGATTCCGACCTTTGGATGGCCGGAGCGAGAGAGAAGTCATAATCCGAAATTTTTAAAACATCGGTATTCCTGATTCCTTGAAGAATCTTGTCCTAAATTAAGAACAAAAATAAAAGTATATCATATAAAGTGTTTCTTCGACATCTCTAAAGTTGTTAAGCATAAATAAATGCCAAACATTTTTGTAGTTTAATCATATTTAAACTTTTTGGCAATTTAAAATCCCCCATATTCTGACGTAGGCCCATTCGGGGCATTTCCAGAATAGGGGGTGTGGTGTCCCGGGGCCAATTTATCATGCGTGTATCGCCATATGCCCCTCTATCATTGAAGTTAAAACTCGACTTTAACAGTATGTTTTGATTTTATTGATATTTATTTTGACACTTGTATTATTGATAATGTGGGTCTGTCGAGATTCGCGCAG
Source organism: Acanthococcus lagerstroemiae (assembly GCA_031841125.1). Taxonomy (NCBI): domain Eukaryota; kingdom Metazoa; phylum Arthropoda; class Insecta; order Hemiptera; family Eriococcidae; genus Acanthococcus; species Acanthococcus lagerstroemiae. The sequence continues at coordinate 54,039,389 of CM063114.1, forward strand.
CATTGCTAGAAATAAAAAAGGAAGTGTACTTGCGGAAGTCCCAAATTCTGCTATATTTTGCTATATTTTAGAAAATTCTGCTAATGTCCGTGAAAAGTAAGTTTTCTAACGAGAACTGAGATGCTGAAATGAAATTTTCGCTACTAAAGTGAAAAATCCTGCTAGATTAATTAGCGACAATGCTGTTCTCTCTCGCAACACTGCGGTTTTGCGAAAGAGAAGTTTCTAGTCCAGACCAGAGCGAAGACATACAAAATTTGAAGAAACGAGAGAGTGTGAAGAAAACGCGTGTATTGATTATTATAATGTGGCAGTTTCTATAAAAAGGGGTAACTTTGTCGATCCGACGAATTTTGAGTTATGGACAGTATGTAATAGAGAAATGAATGCCCATTCCGACGAGCTATCGGCGAGATTTGTAATGTTTTTTGTTCCGGAGATACAAGGGGTCAAAGATGAGTGTAATGAGAACGCACAAAAACACGTTTTTGGGGAAAACTCTTTTAAAGTTAGACACACCTTTTTCTCCCACTCCGTCAAGCGGTCCTAACTCGCCGTGGAATCACGTTACCAACCTCGACAAGGGCTTGTTGGAAAGGTAATTTTTCGCTCTTCTGCGTGGTAACAATTCAGAATATCGGATTTATTCGTGAGGTCCGAAAAACCACAAAGAAGCGAACGTAGACATTCGCATTCTTTTCTCATTCTCTTTCATAATTCTCTTTCTCTCTCTCCTTCTCTCTCATGCGCGTAAAATTTGTCTCTTCGTTATTACAATGTTTTTTCTATAGAAACCAACCAAAATCTCAGTGTTGATGTTTTCAACAACAAAGTTTTGTTTTTCTTTTTTCGCGTTTTCTGAGACTTTGATCAATCTACAAAGTTACCTCAAGCTTTTAGCTTGAGCCTCTTAAATCGAAAAATTGGCTCTTCAATCTACCTTGCTACGTTCCTTTGTATATTTGAATTTTGAGTTGAGCGTGCTTCATAGAAAAGATTAATAACTAGAATTTGGTTCCGACACTGTACGCAGACCCACAAGAATTGGTACACAATAGGCTAAACCTTGAAATTTTGTTCATTTTTTTGTGAATTTTAGTCACTTTCAATTTTTTTGAAGAAAAGTTTGAGTGGCGACCCTGGAAATTTTACTCTCAGATGGAAAATAATGATATTTCATTCATCGCACGAAAATAGTATGAGACTCGGTGCTCAAAGGTGGGCTAAAATAAAACTGAATGATTTCATAATTCTACCATTCTGTTTGGTGTAGGTATAAGTACTTCTCCAAATAAGTCCAATACTGAAACACTTATGACATTCTATGTATTTGACTATTACTGTACATCAATTTACATTCTAGGGGTCATCTACAGATCTTTGGAAATCTATAAACGTAGTGTTGAAAAATAACATACCGCTTTAATTTTACAGATAGTTCGGTTTGTCCGACTGCTTATCCTGTGTCGGTTTTTTCGTTTTTCCTAGTAGGAAGTTTATTCTCTCCTTATGAGCCTCCAGTTTTTCGTTCACTGCGAAGATTTGATTTCCATGCGAATTTATTCGATTGTTGGAGTTCTGAAGAACGGACGTGATTCGATCAGCTTCTTGTTTCAACTTGTCGAGTGTACTGTTGAATGATAGCGCCTGCTGATTACTCCTTGTTTCGTAGTTGTCTAACCTTTCAGTGAATAATTGTAGAGCAGAATTTAGTTGACCAGTGCTGTGTTCAAGTGTGCCAACTCTAGCCAATCCGCTGCGTATATGCTCCTGCACCTGGATAACTCTTTTGTTGAACGTCTCAAGTTTTAACTTGAGTTGACGAACATTTTGATTTATGGTTTCGATGTTCACACCGGACCTTCCGAGCGAAGAATTCAGCTGAACCGAAGCGTTGTCTGATTTGTCTAATTTCTCGTTCAGAGTTCTCATGTTCAGATCTAGTTCCAAAGTAGTGTTGTCCAACTGATCTACTCTGAAATCTACTAAATTGAATTTTTCACTCAGCTCTTCAAGACTAGCTTCCAATTGGATTAATTTCTCGTCCGTGGCTTTTGCATTCGAAGACAGCTCCATCGCGATGATTTGCATCGTCTCGTTCAACTGATCGCTGTCACCTATCGAGCTGAACCATGCGCTCAGGTGTTGCAGATTTGCTTCCAGTCCCTTGATTTTCTCGTCTGATGTCAACACGCGTTGATATACGAAGAATACTGTCAGCCAACTGAGCGCAACATTCAAAAATAGAAATGACACGAAGCATAAGGTGCGAACGCGTAAATAGCGACTAGATTTTTGGTTCGGACAACCAGTTTCTTCTTCTGCAAGATTGAGATTATCTAACTGAATCTGACTTATCAATTTTACTTTAAGAGGATCCGACGACATTTTAACTCGCGAACTATTTTTCAGTTTCAAAAAAGTGAACACGCAGGCGTCGATCTTCGAGGTTTGAATAATATAGAGTACGAAAAATTAACACGAGTTTCAATTCACGAAGTATACTGTCAAAGTTACTGAAGTATGCCTAGTTTAGTATCATCTACAACCGAAATCTTTTCCCCCTTCTTCTTTTTCTAACAATCAACCATATTCCGGTATAATGAGATAAAGCAGAGCGATTGCTGTTTCAAATCATGCATTTTAAAAACTTCTTGCGATAGATAATTACCTGCAGATTGCTATTCCTTCTGGATGTACATATTGACCTGATAAGTCTCCGTAGCTGCGACCTTCGGTCACCTTCCTATCTGATTTCATGGTGCATTTCTTTATTGTAAAGTTAGAACTTCTGATAGCGATTCGATTCAACTGATTACGAATAGTAATATCCTATGATAAATAGTGACATTTTGCGTACAGTCCATTCGTCAGGCTACTCGGAATTAACTATCGTGAGAACTATAATATTCCTTTAGATATGGGGTCAAAGGTAGCAATATTATGTCTAATATTTTGCTTGGAGCTAGTGTTTCTGTTTACCCTCAGGTTTTTGAGGCTACTAAAAAATTAGATAAAGGTCATCTGAAGTCGTCTAACGCATCTGTCTCATTCCCAATCTCATTTCCTTCACCACCAAGAGCATTTCACTCACCTGAATCCCAAGCCTGGTATGCCGGGAAATGAGGCAGTTGATCAAGCAGCATAGCAAGCTACTTAGCTCCCACATATCACTCGTCACCTCTCTATCTCAACAGATCTCACTTCCACCATTCGCCAGGCCATTTTGCTAAGTGGTTCAGAGAATGGCGACTTGGTGGCATCAAGCCTCTCGGCACAACAAGCTCTCACAAATTAAGCTTACACCTGTCCCCTGGTCAACGTCTCAACGTTCCTCTCGCCACGAGGAAGTTATCATCGACGTACATGCCTCACACATACGCATTTTCTCACTTAACCTTTATCTCCTCAACTGCTCACACTGTGAAGATGGAAGACACTCTCACCGTGGACCACGTCTTCTCATACCCCTCCCTCATCTGCCCTCGTAATTCTCATCACGTTCCCCATAGTCGAATTTTGGCCCTCTCCAACTCCTACAAGCACATAAACAACACCCTCACCTACCTTTCCGCTGCGGGATACCTGTGCGACATATAGACAAACAAACTTCCCCGAGCTCATAGCTCGTGAGTGTAGCTCCGTGGCTCGATAATAATAAAATAAATAAAAAATGAATGTTTATCCTTTTTTACTTATCAGTTCTAGTAGAGACCTTGTATGGGACGGGGGTGCGGGGACACTACCTCGTACGAATTAATCGAAAATCTTGAGGGCTGAAAAACTTTCAGTTACACACGGTGAAAGAAACTAGTCAGATTAGAAAGTCGAAATGAATTTTCAAAAATCACTACCTATTGAAAAAAAAATACTGCCTCGTGCAAAACAAAATTCCACGTAAACTAGTGGTATAGCCAAGGGGGGATGAGAGGGATGACCCCCCCCCCTTGAGATGAGAATTTTTTATATACTGGCAGTAGGACAATAAATACGCGAAATGAAATTTAAATTCAGGTGCATAATTGAAGTTGAAAAGCACAATATACTGATACGTCAATGTAAAAACATTACAGTTCATATTGTGTACCCCGAAAATTTTGTCCCCCTCCCCCGCGGAAAATCCTGGCTATGCTACTGACGAGAACCGAACTCGAAAATCTCGTCTTTTTTCTCTGTCGCACAGTGCATCGAAACATGACTTCAGATGTGCAAAATGGCTTCGATTTATGTATATTCCCGTCCCAGCTGAGGGAGTATTTCAAAAATTTGAAGAATGCTCCCATTCGTCCACCATTTGCATCTGTGATACACGATCCACATTTTGGAAATTACTTTGTATCCGTGTCTAGGTATAGTTTTGCGTGTTTTCCCGGTGAACTGCACCCCCACGTACAGAAATACGATCACCGCGTTCCCATCCCCCGTAAATAAGGACTGCATCTTTAATCATACCGTGCCGATCCAGATCTATATTAATCTTCAGCCTTCCGTATAAAACGGCTTTAGCAATTTCCTTTATCCGATTTATGAACCTGATAAAAGTCAATTTGATGGAGGAGGCAGATAAGCCGTGTGTACTGCGGTCTCAATTTCCCTGTTTTTACAATTTCGCACCCCCTTTATAGATTTGATTTACATCTCAGTACTCCAGCGCGAAAGCTCCTGTTAATGGTTGCGGTGGGCCGATTATCCGGCGACGGCGATAACTTCGCTCGTAGTTGATGGTAGCGATGCCATTTTTTTTTCTTAGTTGCTCGCAAGGAGGAGTTTCTCAACCGGTGATTTATTCTCCGTTTCGCGGATTTCATACAAACTAGCACTAAAGATGGTGTGAAATAGGCGCTTTTACTGTCGCTTGATTTGATGCGGAGATCGCGACTGAGACTGAACAGCGATTCGTGCCAGTGATAATTAAAAATGCTCCAAGAAAACCACCCTGAGGAAAGACTTCACGGCAAAGAAGTTCCCTTTTCCTAGTTTCTCATTATCTGTAAAGGGATTCAAGTATTAGGTACCTACTCGTATTTTCGAGATCCGAAAGTACGATGGCGTAATTTTGAAAATTTCTCGAAATGTTTAACGACAGTCTTATATTTTTTTGTCTCTATCAACGAGCCAAGTATATACGTTTGTATAGGTATACGACAAACCTACGTTCTTCAATTTTATTGCATCTTCTAGACGTGGTTTATTCAAGTAGCAACTTCCAAACTGTAAAACTTCGATGGCGTAGGTATATAAAAATGATACTCCGACTCGACTCGTGCCTCAAATGGCGCTTCAGAAACTAGATTAGGATTAGCGGTCGTAAAAGTTGACGTTAGTAGAGAAGTATATTATTAGAAATTGTTGGGAGACGAACGTGTACACAAATACTCGTACGTAAGTTATATGCTACTGCATAAAGTAGCCGAAAAAGTTCGTGTGGCTTGGTAGTTGCGAATAGAATGGCAGAATTGCTAATTTATAAAAGTACGTCTAAGGGGATATTCATTCAAACAGCAGGATTGCTATCACGTGAACTTACTTTTAGAGGCGTGCTCATATGATATATGCTGTGTATTAGAGTGACTCTTATTTACTGGAGTTTTATTCAGAAACGGGAACCGCGTTATATTGTTCAATCTTCTAAATGAACATCCCGGCTGCAATTTCAGCCTAATTGAATGTTAAATTAACCCGTGTCTGGTTACGTGGTCGGAGTTTCATGACAGTACCACGTGCCGAAACCAAGTCTGCGTTGAAAAGAGGCTTCCGTACGTAGAAATATGGCAAACATTCCTGTAGAGAATTTGGGCTCGTACAAGGTCCCTCTGTTACCAATGATGAGTGAGCACTTACTAAAAAACCACTTACGTGATAATTATACTTTTCTTCCTAAAACCTGGATCTTTCTGAGGTTATGAGACTTTCTGATCTGAAAATTATATCATTTTGAAGTCAATGGTAGATCCAGGAAGCAATCGTGGGAAGGGAAATTCAGAATAATACAAGCAGTGCGATTAATTTTCATAACATTGTCAACGTTATTTACATGCAACTCAGGTTTTTGATCCGAAGCTTCTTTACGCACGTTTAAAATTGATACTTCAGTAGAAAAAGTGAAACGAACGTGAACGTGAAAACATGCAACGGAAGTGACGTAGTAAAGCTCCGCCCACACTTAGTGAAATAGCGCAAGAGAGAGAGCGTATGTGAAACCAATCGCTGCTTCTCCACCACACCTCCGTTGAGAGTTTTCTGTCAGATAAGATGCAGTACCCGCACCTCTTTCCTAATTTTACTCTCAACCCAAGCCCTGGAATCCGCCCTTTCGAGCATTACCTCAGAAACTTCGGGGAGGCAGTTAGGGCTGTCTCAGCCCTCTTCTCATTTTGCCGAGAAACCGGCCTAGGTCGAAATGTAGCGAGTTGCTACGTGGTCTCAAACATGGGATCTCCGCATTCCGAGACAAGCGCGCTATCCACTCGGCCAACCAGAGGCGAGGTGTCAGCCTCAGTACATCCATGAATAGCAGTGGCGGATCTAGAAATTTTCCAAGGAGGGTGTTTTGAAAATAAAACTTTTTCCACCTACGCTCTCTAAAAAACCAAGATGGATTTTATTTTAAATAGTTTCTGCAGATAAGTTTCATAATGTGATTAAATCGTTTCAAAATGAACATTGCAGATACTCAAAAACAAGAGAAAAACTCAAAACTCGTGTGCTTTCGCAATATTTTTTCTTTCTTCTGTCCGAACGGGAGTGTCAGACCCCCCCCCCACACCATAGATCCGCCGCTGATGAATAGTATAATAACCTGCAACAGTACCCGCACCTACCGACTGATGTAGCGACTCACACAGTGCAAAAGAAACTTCGCTTTGGTCGGGTGTCCCCCGAGACCGCAACCATTTTGTTCTTTTGGACAAGGGGAGGTCTAAGTGGCACTACAGAATTAACCCCCGTGCAACGTAATAGGTACAATGGGAAATGAAGCTTTTGATTGTGTTAGGTTACGTTGACTAAATAACTACGTGGGGGAGGTAGGGAGAAGTTACATTTTAGAAAAAGTAAGCAAAAAATGTTTGAATTTTTCTGAAAATGTCAAATAAAGTGCTGTGAATACCTGACGCTGGGGCGCAGTGCTTGGTACTCCTTAAGAGCTTTCAATATTCGCTTAAGAATCTACTTTCTCAGATTATTTGAGCCTTCTTCGTTCTGAAATTCGTTGAAGCTTTTCTGAACTCGTTTACCATTCTTTACGACTCCACCAGACTATATTAAAACGCCTTAAAACTCTTCAACCTTGAAGACTCTTGTTTCGTACTTGTCAACTGTTCTAGGTTCGTTGAAGATTTTGAAATTTTTATGTCTACTTTGGCACACCACTGAGAAAAGCGTTACTTTGGAGCGTGACAAAAAGAGCGTTACGAAAAATAATAATAATTATAAAAGTACTGACCGACTGACTGACTGACTAACTGACTCAACACTTCAGTCGCCTGCGAGTACCACACTCCTTGTATCAGCCTGTACGTGCGATCATCACGTTCCTTGTACCCGCCTGCGAGCACTACGCTCTGCTAGTGCATCATCTTGCAGACGAGTCTGCAACCATGGAGAGTATTTTCATGTCTGCTTCACGGACTGCGCCAACATGAGAATGTCATCGTCCAGCGAACGTAGCGTCCAAAAAATATGGAGCGCAGTTCGCAAAGCACACATGAAAATGCCCTCCTGTAGATGATGCACTAGCAAAGAGCAATGCTCGCAGGCTAGTAAAAAGAACGTGATGCTCGCAAGGGAATACAGGCTGACACAAATAGTGTGGTACTCGCAGGCGAATGAAGTGTTGAATCAGTCGGTCGGTCGGTCGGTCGGTCAGTCAGTCCTGTCAGTCAGTCTTTTACTTTCTTTTCCGAACAGCATCAAGATTCTTCAATACCAGGTCAAGACTGACTCTTCCAGACTTGCCTAAGATTCTTTAAAGCCTTCCCCAACGTGCTTAGGACTCGCCAAGTTCATTCCATTTTTCTGTGTATCGCTCTTGATGACTCCTCCAGACTTAGTTAAGACACTACCAGACTCTATAAAGGTTCTTTGAATACTTGTCCATAGTGATTTAAGGCTGCTTAAACACTTACTCGATACGTTGGAATGCTGACCAAAACTTGAGACTCATTAAGGCTCTTTCTGACTTATCTAGGAATCTTTAAGACCAGAAACCTGACTTTGGTGATGTGCGTTTCGGGGGAAATCGGTAAAAAGCTCCTCAAAGACTAATTGATTCGGTCATTTTGAAAACCCCAAAAGTCACCGAAATAGTGATGTTCACATTTTCATCCGTCTTGAACGTTTGAGGCGCTCTCTATCGACTAGCAGTAGTATTAGGTTTCTTCGGCGATCCGTTTTCAAAATCCAGCACTAGTAATTTCTAAAACGCCATAAGTCCTGCACGAGTTAGAATTTGAAAGAGTTTTGTATTTTTCGAAATTTCGGCTACATATTTATTTATTTAGAAAATCGTTACGTCATTTTTAGCTTGAGGGTCAATTCTGTTCTCTTACTTTTAAAACAGCCCCTTTTGTAGATCTTTCATTTTTTCTGCAAAATAAAGAAGCATTTTGTACTAGTTCTTTTTAAAACCCCACGAGTACAGGAACTTCATTACGCCGTAAAGTAATTGTGTGGACACTTAGGAAGTGGAAATTTATGCCAAAGGAGTATTTTTATACGCTCTTTTCATTTTTGTTAATCATTTTTATCATATTGTGCACTTTGATACAGTTAGTGCTCCGAAATGTGATCTCGACTCAAGACTTCAAAATGACCGAATCAATTTTTCTCCTTTTTTTACCTTTCGAGGTCTGGTCTCCTGTAAAAACCATTACCCCCACCCCTCTCCAACAAGAAAGTGCATCCTGTGCTCACCAACTTTGAAATTCCAAAAAGATGTGTTTATTAAACACATCATTTGAAAGCTTGGGTCGTTGCTCTCGTTGGATCAAGAGCAATAGTAAATCTATCAAGAACAATCACAAATGTTTCTCTACCATGCCTCACAACAAGTCGAAAGTTGAGAAATTTTGCTAACAAATACCTCTGATGACATTATAGCATGCGATGCGCCTATCAGTGTTGCCTCGCCTGTGTAGTTTATTATGTTTTATGTTTACACTAAGATAAATTTTTATGGTGAAAATTACTACAATCAGGGGCGGATCCACACGACCATTTTGGGGAGGGAAATGACAGAGAAAATTTTTTGCTAACCCCTCCCTTCCGATTCCCCCTCCTCCACATCTCCCTCCTCCCCCTCATATTTTTCTTTCTTGTTTTCGTTTTTTTGGGACCGGGGGGGGGGATTCCACCCGATAGATCCGTGCCTGCTACAATATTGGTAAATCTATTTCAGTAATTTCATGAACGGTTGTCACCGAAAATTCTAGTAATTTGTTTACCAGATTCAGATAAGAATTAAGGTAAAGGCGGTGAATATGCTGCACTTTTCGTTGAAAATTCATTAAAATCACCTATGGGTTAGATCATTAAAATTTTTGGTACGAATAAAGTTCAGTCTATTCTGTACTAACTTTGATAGCGGAAAAATTTTTTGAGTGTTAGTATATTAAGAAAGGAGGGTTATGGGAAAAGGTCAATTTTTGGCCATATTAGCCAACCGGGTGGACAATATGCTGCAAAGGAGTAGCTAATGTGGAAATTAACACGTTAACGCACATGAAACGTAGAAAGAACAAAATTTTAATAGAAATCTGTGAAATAAAAAAAAATGGTGACCCTTTTTTTCGTTCCTTTTCAAGTTGCGATGATTTCATGAAATTTCAACGGATTCTTCCGGGTAAATATCTTTTCTTTGTAATTAGAACACGCAAATTACAAAGAACCAAACAGTTTTGCATTTCAATGAGTAGTTCATGAACAATATCAAATAAAGTGCGATAAGTCTTACGGTAGCGAAATGTCCAAAATTTTGGTTGGGTAATATGCCCCGCCCTCTCTTAGTCATCTTAAGTCAGTAACTTGGCAAAATGAATTTTTAAGCGTTTTTTATATCGTTTCTAGACGATGAGGAAGAATATCCACATCCTCGAGATGGCAGCTACTTCTCGTTTTTCAATACTAGGTGGAAGCTTAGCGAACTGCAGAGGCAGCACCGTTCGTTCCACTTTAGAAATGTACACTTCTCTCAATTAATTCACAGAAAATTAAATACTATACTCTCTGTCCAAGTTAAGAATCCACGTCAATCAAAATCCAGTAGGGATTTCGGTATACTGGGGAAAAGGAGATTACGTCGATTCACACTATGCAACGCAGTTCAGCAGATTAAAATGAAGTCTTTCAAATGAAATCGATTCACTGTTTATTTTCTAAAGTTTACTGATGATTCTTGGAAATGATGAAATTGTTTTTGAAAATATCTAATAAAGTACTTTTATAATAAAATATTCTGTGGCAGGGATGCTGAACAGTGTGAACGTCTTTTTGATGACGTGCATTCTTAACTTGGACAGAGTATAGGTTGATTTTCAGGAACTCTTCGACCACTGGGTCAAGACACCGTGTCGCTCACGCTGGTGACTTCAGGTTTTATCTGCAGTGTTGCCAGCATAAAGAATTGGAAGGTGCAGCATATGATCTCTCTCTCGGCATATTACACCCCCTCCCTCACCTCGTACCTTATTGTAATATTCTGCTAAATGCTGATAGAATCACGGTAATTGTTGTCGGAATTAAGTAGCAGTTACTCGAATCCTTAGTTGAAGATTGCATTAAACTGAACGTCAGAGATGTATCAAAATTCTAATATAAGCTCTCTCTCAGGATAATCAAAACAATTGTGATAAGCTTGCCACTGTATATACTTCCATAGCATGATTCCGAAACTGATTGAATGTTATCGCAATTAAAAGTGTGATAGTGCAGGTTATACCCCCTTGTACCCTAACCGTCTCTATTTATCTGTTTGCAAAAGCCAAGAGTGGGCGAAGTCCTTTAAAAAAATCTAATCACGGATACAAATTCTGCTGTAGGAAATGATCCGCAAATACTTTTATCACAGATCATTGAAAATAAGAATCGAATCACAGATAGAAGATAACTATGGAGAAAAAAAGATTTCAATTCTTTCAATACAGATCAAAGATCAAGATACTTTTCCCCTTATGTTTCAGGTATCGTTGACGGGGGTAATTCCCGACACCGTGGTAGTATCGGCCACTCATGACAGACAAACTGATATAATAATATTACCTAAAAAGATCCTGGGATCGACGTATTCTTCATGAGTAGGAGACAGTATATTTCGTCGATCATTAAAGTACTCGAGGGTATGTAGGTTCCTAATCTCTGCAGTTCTTTCCCTTACACCACACAAGTGTGGTGTGTTTCGGCCCCTCACCCTCCACTCTGCCCTTACTCTGGTGTCTGTCTCCCCCTCCCTCTTTCTGTCATCTTTCCCTTCTTCTTTATCCCACACCCTTCATTTGAACAGTATTTTTTTGTTTTTAAGAATTATATTGTACCTACAGTGTCCTTCTCTATCAATAGGATCCTGGGGCACCTGCTAGGAGACTCAAATAAAAGAAAGAAAGAACAGATTCACATTTTCGGCGACAGCGGTGGTCATAGCCCGGGATAGTGATAGGCGGAGAGATGCCATCGGAAGTCAGAACAATCGCTAACGACTGGGACCTACTTGATGATAATGATTTGTGAACTCTTCCCTTTCCTCCTGGAAAAGTGACCACGCTACATGACCCGAGTCTGATCGGATTTTGTGTAGCCCATTTTATGCAAATCCTCTGCTCGCTTTTGGTAGAACCAGTAACGTGGATTGACGAGCTCTCTCGCATTTAATCTTACACGGGTACTTACCTGCTTCTGTTTTTATTTGTTTACAGGTAAGCGAGACGATTCATATATACATTCCTGTATTCGAGCCAACTGCAATCGGCGGAAAATAAATGAAAACAATGAAGGTACTTACGCCTCACCTGTATACTGCTTCGGGAGAGAATAAAATATTCCCGGAAGAGTGTTTCTAAAACTTCGTTGATGGGAATGGCGGAGGGAGCCTAAGCGTAGCAGAAGAGAGAAGCTTCGTTTCACGCATTTCGCTGATTTTAAAAGCCATCGAGAAAACTTTCGAATACACGACTTCGTAAATTCGGCGCTCCGCCGGTGCCGGGTTGTTGCGTGAGCATGCCTTCGAGTGAATCCGAAATGAGAGTCGAAGCTTTACGGTAAATCTTTTGAACCCTCTATAGATCTTCTTCGGGTATAGGTTTCAGCTCAGGGTTTGTATTCGAAATAGACGTTTTCCGTCTGTATTTTATTTGTCCCGTTCGGTTGCCATTTCCATTCGGGCATACGTGTACGTATATATCTCATGAGAGTTGCATGATACAGTACAGCTATAGAACGTTATCGAAGTTACGTTTCTAGTCCGTGAGTGGTATTGTCATTCAAGCAAATGAGCTTGATAGGCAGCCAAGTCTACTTTGGAGTGGCAAGTATTCCGTATTATACTTCAGGAGCTGGCGAACTTATTCTGCCTTCTGTGTGCTCAGTGCTCACTGAGGAAAACCATTCCTCATTTTCCCAATTCTACTTTATATGGCAGGAAATATCTTTAAGAGGCTGACGAGAGTATTCGTGGTTGCGGAAGGTGTCGATATCAATAGCAAAACTGCCGCCTGGTTACTAGAATGTCTTCAGGGCCAACTTTTTGAACATGATTAAAACATGTAATTCGTATCAGCCTAATGTATGTAGTTTCGACCCAGAGCTACCTATAATCAGGACATTAGAAAAGAGCGGGTTCGAAGTGGAAAAAAAGGTAACAACATTGTTTGGCAGCCAATCAAGCGAAAATGTTTTGAATTTTTAGAAAATTGAAGCGAAAAAAAAGTATTTCTTGCAACCTGAGGGTGCCCTCCCCCTCCCATAATTACTGCACCATCCCTGCGATAGAACTACTAATGATTTAAAAATAGTTGATTTGACCCCCTCCCCCCGTACAGAAATAAAGAACGAAGAAGTTGATATATTGCATCGCAAGGGAGGCAAGAAAGCGTTTTCTTGAATGCGAATTTTATAATACGACCCCCAGATGAGCTGCTTCTTTTACAAGTACATTTATTTAAAAAGTTGCCAAATTTCCAACAGGAAGTATCGCCTCATCATTGTTACTTCCCTCCCAGTAGATTGTTGAGAGAATAATCTTTTTCTTCCCTTGGGAACTAAATTACCTACTTCTCTTCTTGTATCATCACATGAGTATCATTGAAATGCAGTCAGTGGCAGATCCAGTATTTCAGTATGGGGTGATTCTGTACCTTAGAACCAGAAGGAGGCAAGTTCACTTGTGGCCATTTGTGAGTTACGTGCATAAATTACCCTAGCAAGTAGTGCTGCAGAATGTACCCTGGGAATTTCCTTCCAATAGTCCTGTTAAGGGAAAATTCCGACAATCAAATGAGAGCAAACAGTTCATTTTGTTCACAATGCCAGAAAGAGGTAAAAAACTTGTTTTTTGAAAATTACGTCAGATGGATTTGCCGCTTTCTGATTCTGAGGTAATTATTTTTAGTGCAAGAAAATGAAGATAGAATAATTGAATAAATAAATGATGGTATATTACACCATAGGGGAGGGAAGGAAGCGTTTTCATTAGTGCGAAATTTACAGTATGAGCCGTTGGCATGTGGTGCAATCGCACGAATGATAACACTTCTTTCACGACTCTGTTATGTGCAATATTTTATTCAAAATGTACTCAGAAATTCATGATAAACCATCTATTTCAAATATTAATTACTTTGCGAGAAAGAAATAATTGCTTTTCTCCCTAGGAAGGGAAATTATCGTTTTCCTCCCGAGGATGAGAATTGATCACTTTCTCCTCTATAGGGAGACAAGATACTGCGTAAACCGTGTTGAAACAACACCAATTTAATGCAGCTGAAAACGACTCTTTCTCAAGACTAAGCCGTTGAAACATGATGATCGTTCTGAATATGTTTTGAGTAATTACAAACAGATTTCAACAATTTTAAGACTTCCTGCAAGTTTTCATGTTGAAACCGAAAAACACTGGAATCATGTACACTTGGGTCTGCTAATCTTTACGTGAAAAAAACAACAAATTACTGAGAGGGAGTAGAGCAAGACCCCCTCTTATGGATCTGCTGCTGGATTCTGCTGGAAAACTTCATTTTCCTGAAAGTGAAACTGGTAAAATGTAATATTATTAATTTCTTCGTACATTTACATCTTGGAAGAAAAAAGTTTTTGGGCTGTTTAAATGATTTGCCCGAGGTGGCGCGCTGTCATCGCAAACTTGTAGTAGTGATCATGTTGGAATATCCCATTAACATACGTACTTATTGTTCAGAAAATTTCTCAAAAATGAAAGAGTTTTTCAAAAAAATAAAAAGAACCAATCTGATAGAGGTTGAAAAATTTCCTTTCAGATGAGTCCATTTTCATTTCAATCAGAGCAATTTTCTAAAATGATCACTTTGACAACAGTTCATCTTTTTCACACTATTGAAATTGTAGAGGGCGACTCTTTCGCGCTTTCAGTCCGAATAAAGTGTGGGAGCAGTTTGGAGAGTCTGAGAAATCAGGATGCTGAAACAAGTCTGAAAGAATCTCGAAGAGTTTTAACGAATCTGGAAAAAGCACAAATAAGCGTGGATACGTTTGGAGCAGTCTACTACCTACAAGGCTGAAAAAGCTGAATTAAGTTTCGAAGAATTTTACTCGGTCCTATGAACGAGTTTCGAAAAGCTCGGACGAGTTTTGTCTGTAATGTTCCTAAGCGAGTTTTGAAGTATTCCTGCGAGTCTATAAGTTTAGAAAAGTTCTAATGAGTTTCAGTCAGCTTTGAATATTTGTATGGTGTCCCGAAGCCCTCGCTGTTAATAAGACTAGAATTTTTGTCATAAAAACAGCAAAATACTATATGTGTTTATTATGCATTTATCAGTGTTGAATATATCGAAAATATGCTGTAACACGCATAATAGTCCCAAATACTATCGAAATATTCAAATTCAAGCCATCATGTATCAAAAAACAGGATTTATTTTACCACTACTTTTTTCCAAAATAATTATCCACTAAAATGGCTTTAGTTTGGGAAAAAATTCTAGAAGGTACTGCACTTTGACGCGCTCTACTAGACTTGGGCAACATTTTTTTGAAAAATGTCACTGAACTTTTCTTCTTGCAAATTTGATGCGGAATGATTTTATGTAAAAACATATCGGTATACGGCTTTCTCTTCGCGAGTTATGACTGAAAACATGAAAATTTCCACCTTTGTAGCTCCAAGGTACGTAACTTCGGCGTGATCTACTGGTGTTAGGAAGCGATATTTGAGAAAAGATCATTGAATCGTTTTTGTTGCAAATTTGACGTAGAATATTTTTTGTTTGAGAAACAGTTTTGTAGAACCTTTCCTTCGCGAGTTATATGCTAAAAACATCACAATATGTCCATCTATGTCCTCTCAAAATGCGACACTTTCGCGCGCTCTACTGGCGTAACAAAGCAATATTTGGGAAACGGTCATGTAACCTTTTCTGTTGCACGTTTAATGTAGAATGTTTTTTGTTTGAAATTTTATTTTGTAGACCCTTTCCTCTACGGGTTACGGCTGAAAACATGAAAATCTACACCTTTGCTGCCCCTCAAGGGGACGATGCAAACAACCGATCGGCGGGGACTTCTGTATATTGCTTAGGTGGGTACCAAACAGCCTTTAATTGACAAAAAATTCCTCTAGAGTTTTTTTCGCCTTCATGGCTAGTTTGCCTGTACTATTTATAGTGTGTAATTTTTTACAAATGTTGCCGGATTTCGCCCGTCTTCTTTATACGTATTTATTATTGAGCCCGATTGCCCCTTCAGTTCTGTAAATAGGCGAATATTTCAACTCTATTTCAATACTAACGTACACCAAACTTAGTGGTCCTTAAACAATACACCATATAAATAATGCCAGAAGAAGATGCCTTTTGGTTTTTTTCATTTTGAGAATCCATTTCATTTATTATGGCGTGTAATTTTTTACACATGTTACTGAATTTCGCCTGTTTCAAAATTAATTTTTGTGTATAAATGTACACGGTGTTACCTTCGGAGCACTAGAAACTTCGGGGTGAAGCAGTCGAATAAGAGCGTGAAAGAAAGAAAGTTAGAGAAAAGGAACGTAATGAACGAAGAGTACGAAGGAAGGTAAGAATGGACAGGAAATTTACTTTGGCCTGGGTGGGCGGTGGACTGCGCTATGATTTGTCCCTAGTTTTTCAGCTACATCCGGCACTGGCCACAAAGTACCTGTGCCAGCGTGATACGTATAATTGCATGCATCGTATACTCACCATCCTCGCTGTAAAGCTGGGAAATATCCTCAGTTTTTGAATTCATTCGAACGACTCGTTCAGTCAGTGCTCTCACATCGTGCTCCGCGAACAGCCAACACGATGCATAATCAAAACGGTACCTACGCCGACGGCTAAACTATCTAAATTCCCGAGTACAAAGAAACCGCGGCAAAAGGGCAACGATGACCGCAATCAAAAATGTACCAGGATACTAATCCATTTAATTTCATTTGAACCGAGAGCATGCTGGAATGAGAGACGGCGTGTGTGGCTCCTCGGCTTAGTGCAAAACGAGAAGAAGAATGTGAATAAGTAAAAAGGATTTCCGACCTCATGCGCGCATTTATATACACACGATTGCTGAATTACATATTGCAGGCAGCTTCGTCGGGTCAGAGCTGGAGATATTTCGTTTCTTTGTGCTGGCTGTCGGCTTACATTAGCTCATTTTGTTTTCACTTGCTACAAAATTCACGAGTTCGTCATGGAGATGGACAGAGGTGTAGATGACCTGAGTCATGACGTTGCCAGACTAGTGTTCAAGTGAGTGTGGTCTTGACCAGAAGGAGAGAGCGTGTGAGAGAAGCTGCTGAAATTAGAAAAATTACTGTTTGACGGAATTGCAAGGGAGCGTGTGAGAGGTGCCCACTGGACCGGAGATGCATTCCGAGACCAACGCGCTATCCACTCGGCCAACCAGACCCCCTGTAGAAGAAGTCATTGTTGAAATGATCAAACGTAAGGCGGTGGCTCATCCAGAGCTGGGTCCGGTCCAGCTGCTATGAACAGAATTAGCAGGTGTGCCTCAGGGTGTGCTAAGCTAGCTACCCGACCAAGTTGCTCTACAGAAAACGGTACGACGGGTGCGACGGCGAGATTTGCCAGCAAGTCTGCGCCGACTGAAGGACTCACGACAGTTACCCACCCAATTTCAGGAGACACTGGCGAATGCACGGGTTTTACTTTACGATTCTGGTTCTGCTCAAGAGCCGATTATGCAATGCTTTTTACATATGTACAATGTTTGACACACCAGAAAGAGGGGAGGCTGTTGCTGTACATATCTCTTTTTTTTCCAGACGCATAGCACTCAGGTGATTGTCTTTCAGGATTTTGGTTTTTCAGGCTAATGTCCTTCAGGTAGAAAAATATTCGGGTAAATTGGATAAATGTTCTTCAGGTTAGTGGATTCAGGTAAAAGGTTGGTGATCGGAAATATGATATCAACAACTTCTCAAAAAATAAATATTTCCAAACAATAGCCAAACACAAGCAGGAATGGGAGCGCTTGCGCGATACCTCTGCTCTTTACGGGCCTGAGAGTTGGTTGGACTTCGCTGTGAGGGTCGTAGTAACAATACGGTACAAGTATGTTGTAATAATGTATTCCCAATAAAGAAAGGTACTTTGAACTTTGATAGCGCACTAGCACAGAACACAGAACACGAAAATTGGATAAGCGACAGTCCAGATTCGGGAATGTCGTTAATTAGTTTCATCGAGTTGTTTTTCAGTAATTTATTCGAAAAACGAAGGGTGGCTTCGCGACAGAACTATTAAGATTTTAACGATACGCCTTTATGGGCTTTGCGTTTTATAAACGATTTTCTCGACTTCTACGCCGCTTTTTATTTTGTTCTCTGAGTGTGTGAAGCCCCGAACTACTTTTTCGGACATTCATGCGTATCTGCTCGTGTTGGAAACGGGAATTCGAAGCTCTAAGAATCGAAAGGGTAACCCCTTTTCTATTTTGAACCTTTCTCCTATTTTATTCATTCTGACATGAGCCGAGGCGTCGTCGTAAGCATTTTTGATAATGTTTGTTACTTTTTGGTCAACTCCCTGTTACTTTAGAGCCCTCCACAAAAGTCTGTCGTCCACCGAATGGATCGTTTTTTCAAACTCTATGTACAAAAAGTAAGCGTCGAAGTTGTATTCGTTTGCCCTTTGAATAACTTGTTTCAATATAAAAATTTGGTCCACTGTTGAGTTATTTCTTCTAAAACCAGCTTGCTCCTTCGGTTGTTGCTCGTCTAGCACAGGATAAAGTCGATCTTTGAGGATTTTCATAAACATTTTTCCCAAATTAGATGTTAGACTAATTGGTCTGTAATTTTTGATATTGTCTTTGCTTCCTTTTTTGAACAGTAGAAAAATTTCGGTCTCCCTCCATTGTCTTGGAGTGATCTCCGCTTCCAAAATTCTGTTGAATAGCCCAGTCAAACAGGGAGTTAGCTCTTCCGCCAAAAGTTTGAGTGTCCCGCTGTCTATCGCGTCAGGCCCAACTGCCTTCTCGACTTTCAATCCGCATAGTGCTTTTTTCAACGAAGATCAAGCAAACCTTCAACAGCTCAAACAAACTTGCCAAATCGAGTGTTTCATCTGTGCACCTTGCCGTTATCAGTTATCAATGTCTATTTTGATCAAACCGAAAGAACAGACCCAAAACCATGAGATTTGGGAACCGCATCGAAGATCAAACAAATGTTCAACAGCTTATCAAAATTGATGATTTGAAATAGAGTGTCTCTTCTGTGCCCCTTGCCATTTAGTCCTGGAAAATTAGACAAAAAAGTGTCAGGAAATGGACATGAATGGTATAAAAGATTTTTTTTTTTTGGAATGTGTTCGGAATGACTCCTTAATTAACACACTACAAATCCACAGTGATTCCAGTGGAGCTAAACCCCCGAGGGGGCTTCAAAGACCCCGAAATTCACTTTTTCTGAAATATCTCGCGTAGAAAACATTTTATGGAAAAAGGTTTGGAACAAAAGTTATTTCTTGTTAAAATTTACATAAAAACAGTCTCTTGTAAAATTTTCGTAGAGTTGAAAACAACGCCGTCAGTGTGCGCTGAAGTTCGTACATTTTGTGCTCGTTCATGGCATGTACTGTACGCTCATCTAGACCGTGGGTTAGAGTGAGCTGGCTATGGTGAGCTGGCTAAAGTGAGTTGGTTTACGTGAGTTAGATGGGGGGGGGGTACTAAAATTTGGGTGGAAAACACTATTTGACGAAGTTGTAAGGGGTCCAGACCTCCTGAACACCTGCTCTTCAAGTCACATGGCGTTCAATTCGGAGTGTCCTGATTCATTTGCAGTTTATCGCTTCATTTTTGTGTTGTTCAGACAAAGATGTTCGGGTTCTTAAAAATACAATTGGATAGTTGAAATATAAATGCCGAATATGGTTTCCAAAAGCTGAAATTTTTGGGATAGTAATTAATGTTGGCCTTTTATCTGTGTAGTTCTACAGTTTGATAAATACATATACAATAGAAGACGTATACTTCATACACCGAACTACTCAGACCCTTTGGACACAGGCCTTCCCAGTTTTTCCCCGCATTTTTTTCAGTCTTGGGCTACTCTTTCCCTCATTATTCCCGTAATTTAAGTTATATCATCACGCCATTTTGTTCCTGGGCTTTCTCTTCTTCTTTTCTTGTCTTAATATCGTGCCCTTCTTGGTGTGCGATATGTCCCGCATAATCCCATTTTAATTTCTTGGTCTTCAACTTACCCCTTTCGTACCCGTTTCCTCTGAATCAATTCCCGAAAGTTCCTGTTGAAAAAAAAAAAGTTGGGAGGCCCACAAGGAGGAAAATTTTGTGACCCCCCCCCCCCTCTATGGCGTAGAAACACCCGAATACATGCCAAAATTTAACCACCCGGAGCTCCGCAGGCATTAGTATGTCCTCTCCTCTTTCCGTTGCCGCAAACTGCTTTCCCATCTTCTCTCTCCGTCCTTCCAACGATTCCCTGTGATCCACATCCGTGATCTTTTCCTGACTGAAAACTCTTGCAATTTTCCTCCCTCTACTCTTCGCGCAGTGCCGGGATCGGCTGCTGATGTGACTGATAAGCGGGTGGTCACTTCTTCTTCTTCTTCTTCTTTTTTTTTTTTTTTTAAATAATGTTTTATAGACTCCACATTTTGCTTACGCTTCTTGTAACCAGCTGCGGATTTATATTGGCACCACGAAATGTCCTCCTCACCCCTCTACTCCATAACCGCCTAATGAGTTGCAGGTCAAAAATTGATAATTATTTCCCAGACGTGTATTCTGCAACTACTACAATATTTTCCTTTACTCTCTCTCTGTTTCTTCTTCTTTCTCTCTTTTCCGAATTTCTTCCCTTTTCTCCTCTGTTTTTGGACAGAAATCTGCCGCCCCTTGAAATCTGTGGCCTGAGGTACTTGCCTAATGTGCTTGTTGGGAAATCCATCGCTGGAACTGCTACTACAAAATGAAGAAGTAGCGTTGATAGGTATTTAGAGATTTCGGAAGGGAGATAGTTACAGCCACCAAATTTCAACATAATGTGGAGAAATTCAATGTCAATAATTTCCGAAAAATCCATGTAAAAAATTAGGGAGTCTATAGGTGGTAAAATTCTGTGCCTCCTAACATTCTTAAAATTCAAACCCCTCAGTCAGTAGCGGATACAGTAAATAGTTTCGGCGGGGGGGGGGGGTCTGAATGAAAAATGTTATAGATGAAACATGATAAGTAAGTTATGTTGGTAGATATTTAGATATCTTAAAAGAATCCCCCCCCCTCCATATCCACTCCTACCCTAAGCTCTTATGGTTCACCCGTCAACCTCGAACAAACACACACACACACACAGAGGTAAACAAACACTTTTATATATTTCGAGAACTACGGCATCAAAACCTGATCATAATTTTTCAATCTCCCGAGACAAATTCAAATCTGCCGTCAAAATTGAGGTAGAATAATTTTTTGAGAAATGTTATCAACATATACTCCAATTTTCAAGCCTATCTTGGCGAAGGAGCATTGCCACCAAATTTGGTCTACGAATTTGAAATCGATAATAGAGGGGCGTGTGGCGATGCACACATGCCAAATTGGCCCCGGGACACCGCACACCCTACTCTTTCTCTAATTTGCTCTCTACCCGAGTCCTGGAGTCCGCCCTTTCGAGAATTACTTCAGAGACGTCGGGGAGACATTTAGGGCTGTCTTAGCCCTCTTCCCTTCTGGCCGAAAAACCGGCCTAGGTCGAAACTTCTGGCGAATTGCTGCGTGGGCTCGAACCCGGGATCTCTGGATTCTGAGACCAACGCGGTATCCATTCGGCCAACCAGATATTCCGGAAACGCCCCGAATGGGCTTGCGTCAGAATGGAGGGGATCGCTTTAGGGTAGCTACCGCTACCCCCCCCCCATTTCTCCTGGCGAAGTACGAATTTGAAATGAGCCTGACGTTATTTCTCTATTTGTTCTGTCTTCAAAGAATAATTGTATTTGTCCCATTATTATTATTACTACAGTAAAACCTTTTAATAACAAACACCAAGGGACCAGAGTAAATGTCCGCCTAATGGGAGTGTCCGCTGTAAGAGTATGAATGAAAAATCTGTCCGCTGGATGGAGGTTTTTAATTTTTTTTCAATTTAACAAAAAAAAAAAAAAAAAGGAAAACATCTACAAAGTCACATACATAATCATCTGAATTATTACATAATTATTTTAAAAAAGTTGTAATAGAGGTCTGTTTTAGAGATGATGAAGTAACAGCAGCCTTCTCAAAATGGCGTCGAAGTTTTGAGAGCTGTTGAAAGGCTTGAGAATGTCCACGTTGAGCAGAAAATTGCATTAGGTCTCGAATTCATTTATGTCCATTTCAAAGTCTAATTTTCCTGGACTAATTATCTGTTATCAATGCCTATCTCGAGCGAATTAAAACAACATCATACCCGAAGCAAACAAGCTACCTTTTTGCCGTCCCCATAGAGTACATTTGTAACTGATGACCTGCTGGTTGAGAACTCTCTCGTTCAAGTCCAAGATGATCAGTTCGCAAACAACACCGCGGCACGCCATCAGCCCAGAGATGCCCACCCAGCCGTAGGAACAGATAGGAAGGCTTGGAGGCTTAACCCCCCCCCCCAAAGTGTATACGTGAAAGAATTTCAACCCTCTTTTCTTACTTGTCAGCCCCCTATGAGCCCCTCCCCTCATCGGCCATTTGTGCTTGTGTACTCGGTCTCAAAATGCACTGCTTCCAATACTCAGTGAGCGAACGAAGCAGGCGAGCACAAAGAGGCGCGCACACGCCGTGCAAATCGCATCTGAAACCTTTTGCAGCGAAACGTAGAAGTACCCGAAGATTTTGGAACCGCTGGTAGCAGAGCAGCCCGACGACCGACATACGATGCTACGCCGTGTTTCTCATTTCGGTGCCGCAAAAAGGAGCAAGGCCGATCTTTCGCCGGATTACTTGTCCATTATTCACGATAATACGTCACTCGTATTAACCCTGTTCGGCATGTTTAGAATTTCTGTGGGGTCGGTCGACCCCTCTTCACTCTGCCATCGCGCACACAGTGTGTATACGTGTACGAGCGCGTAAATAAAATCCGATTCCGTTGCATAAGCTCGCGTTTCGGATGTCACACCGGGTAAATTCAATTTCCCCACTAATCCCGTCGTTTGCATAATTCTGGTTAGACGGACACCTCGCTCCTCATCCCCCCCCCCTTTGCCGGCCCCGGCCACGATAGCGTGGAGAACATACACAGGCGATATTCTAATTAAAATTATCCGACCGAGGACCCCGAACAAAATAATTCTTTATTATGGTGTTGGCGTGAAACGCCCTTTTCAAATTTAATATAGTACAGAAGGGACTCGATATAATGAATCCATTGTAAGCGAACCGCTTTTCTTTCTTAATTTATGTTGTATTAGTAATTTTTTTTTTCCCGGATATTTATTTGCAGAAGAGTACCGGCGATAAATCAGTTTGGTAATACGCTTTTGTGCGCAAGAAACTACCGCACTTCTAATGTAATTAAAATCGACGCTAAAAGCGAAAAATATTTACGAGAGCATGCACTCTCGGCGAATCTTATGTGTAGAAAATCCGCGCACATTCGGACGCGGAAAATCTATTTTTTATTCAAAATCGAAAAAGTACACGCCACAGAGTTTTGCGGATTCGCGAGAGGGCTGCAAGTGCAGAGAGTGGTGCGGTCACCACACTCGGTTATTATCGCCGACATATTACACGGACATGGGGTGCGCCGTAATCCGGTTAACAGATTTCCGACACGTGCACCCCGTGACACGACGTACTTTCATTTTCATCTCGTTTTTAATTTGGCCGAAAATGACCGCGCGCTGTATATCGCTTTTCTCGTACGCACAAAATTAAAAGTCGTTTGCGAGGAAATTTTCCTAAATAGTTGGAGCGTCTGTGCCTCCTCCCTCCAGCCTCAAGGGTACCACCGGGCGGCAGAGAAATGCCCGGGAAAACGGATCCGCTACATTTAAGATAGAAAGGCTTTACGACTACTCAGTGTCACGTAATTCTGTTTTTTTTTGTCGTACTTCCATGCACTGCGGTGTAATTGAAGTTATCGTTCTTCCGACTGCGTTCATTACTCTTTTGTAACTTCATTTCCTTTTTTCGGTTCCACAATTCTGTCCTCTTCGTTGTCTTCGTCGCCCTGTGCACGCTGTACGAATCCCCTTTTGGGGCTGTATATGTATTCGCCGCGATCAGCCACTGGCGAACGTATCCGACGTGCCGCGGTCTCGAGGAATGCGACTCCATATATCTCTTCGCCGCTAATTTCGTAATTTTTGACAATTCGCTGAAGTGTCTACATCTACACGGTATCTCGCTCTCGCTACCGTCTCTCGACATTAATCAGCGGTATATACGACACAAGTAACGAGAAGTTATCCAGAGCACGTCGGCGAGAGTATTTGGGCCAGCGGGTTTCCTCATTTCTGGCCGAACAAAAAAGCTCGTAAGTCACGTTCTCACCGCGCCTGTAGGAAAACGATCATGAATAAGGAAAACTCGCCGCAATTAAGGGGAATGCGAATGAGTTTACGACAAATACCTATACTGTCGTATCTTCCCTGGAACACGGACGTATATTTTAGCGCCCATGTTGCAGTGTGAGTGAACTTGGTAATGGTCTGTTTCTAGGGACACTCCAGCATGGACACTAAGCTCTCATCCCGCCAGGTGAAGGAGATTTATAGACACCTAAAAGCAGAAATTAAACTAGCACAGAAAATGACCAAAGTATGGTTCTACAGCGAATGCCTAAGAAACAATGTAATTTCAAAGTACGCAGCCATAAATATGAAGACAGACAGCCGAGCGGCTGGCAACGTTATGTGATTTTCAGTCGGGGGCGAAACTATAGAGGGGTGTGGGGAATCGCCTATCTAATGCTGTCTCACTCGCTATTCGGCAGTGGAAGAGGCACACCTTCTCCACCTACTTGGCTTCTCTCGCACCCACTCAGGAGGCAAATTACTCCTTGTGGAAGGCCACCAAACATCTACACCATCCACTTCCTGCCAGTCAACCTCTTGAAAAGGATAATGGATCTGGGGCAAGGAGTGACCCTGAAAAAGCTACCCTCGTAGCTGAACACTTTGAAAAGGTATTTCAGGATAATAACATCCCCTCTCCGATCCAACCACAAGGAATTGAGCCGGATCCAGGACGAATTAAACCTTCATCCCCCAAAGAGGTATAGCCAAATTCATAGACGAATTACCCCTTGCGCAAATCTCCATGGCATGATCAGCTTACTGCCATCATGCTCCGTGAACTACCGCACCGTGGTATACTTCACGTCTCACATCTGATCAACGCGGCTCTTTGTTTCCAATACATGCCCAAAACCTGGAAAATAGCTAAATTGATCGCGATCTTCAACACAGGTAAACCTGCGGAACGACTTGGTTCTTACAGACCAGTCTCTCTCCTTTCAATCTTGGCTAAAGTCTTCGAAAAGGTCATTCTCCAGTGATTGGACGTAACTATTTTTAAGCAAGATCTATTACCCGCGTTTCAATTTGGTTTTTGGAAGAAGCACGCTAGGATTGAGCAGATTCATCGAATAGTTACTGCAAGCCGACAATAACTGAAGAAAAAAGAATGTGCTCCAGCCATTTTCCTGGATGTCAGCTCGGCATTTGATAAGGTCTGTCACAGGCTTTTATATACAATTTGGGTCAGAAAAATCTCCCCTCACTCCTATTCGAGTGGGAGTGCCACATGGGAGTGTTTTAGATCCCATTCACTATCTCTGCTATACACTATGGACATTCCTACTACTCCAGCTACCATCACTGGTCTTTTTGCGGATGCAGGGGCGAAACTACAGGGGTGTGTGGAGGGTTGACTCCCCCCCCCAATAATTATGGCAGTCGGCAAATTTTAAGACTGTTCATTTTAACCCCCCCCCCCCCATAATTTGACAGTCAGCAAATTTTGAAACTGTTCATTTGAATTTTCATTTCTTATGCATGTTTGTTTGTTTATTTATTTTATTTTTCAGTTAAAAAATATTTCGATTAAAAAATTGGCAAATTTTTAATTTTTGAAACATTTTGTCGGCGAATTTTTAGTTTTCAAAAAATATTTTTCGGCAAATTTTTCTTCTCCGCCTTTCCGAACTGAAAGTCAAATTTCGTTTCTGAAAATGGAGTACCCTGGACTCCGGTTAGAGACTAGTCAGTCAAAAGCAGAAGGTTCCAAGCTGAGTATCGAACGTTATTTGAAAGATTGATACAAAGCTGAAATGTGAAAGACATTTCGAAAATCTGAAAGTTGGTAGCAAACGTTGAATTTCAAATTTCAATGACTATTCGGACTGCCTGCGCGAAAGAGTCGCCCTCTATAATTTTATGCACGTGAAAAAAAGGAACTATTGAAACCCGACATATTTTAGAAAAACTTATCAGATTGAAATGAAATTCGTCTCAATGGAAGGAAAATTGTATGTACTATAAAGTTTGTCCTAATCATTTTTTCGATAAATGCTCTCGTTTTCTAATATTTTGAGATTTCTTCGTACGCCTGTAAATGAACTATTCCCCTCGATCAGGGTTACAAGGTAAACGACCACAGCGCGCCACCGCTTTGAGCAGCCCGAAATCTGTTGTTACTGTTGTTATTAGATTCTCTGTTTGACCTAGAGCCTGATATTTGAGAAAGTTGAAAGTTGAACTCAACCGCTCTCGCATTTCTCTTCGCTTTTCTTAGCTGATGCGGTTTTTTTGTTGTTTTTTTTTGTGTAAAATGGTTTCACCCTGTCCATAATTTTATGACCCATTGTTCACATCACGTCTCCAGTACTGAGTACAAGGATATGATATGACTCAATCGACCTATGACGCGTCCATTTTCTCCTCTTATGAATCCATTAGGTCAAAAAACTAGAAAAATTGCATATTATATAGCGACCTAAGTCAGTGATTCACTCAGTCACTTGCTTACTCATTTAGTGATCCACCAAGTTATTCATCCACTTACTTGGTGACTCAGTGATTCACTCACTTACTCAGTTATTCACTCATTCTGTAATGTAGTTATTCATTCACTTCCTCACTCCATCACTCACTCAATAAGTCAGTGATTCACTCAATCACTCAGTCATTCGCTTACTTATTTAGTGATTCACTCAGTTACTCAGTCACTTACTCAGTGGTTCAGTGATTCACTCACTTACTTAGTCATTCACTCTTTCTCTAATTTAGTTCTTCATTCACTTCCTCACCCCATCATTCACTCAGTAAGTCAGTGATTCACTCAGTCACTCGCTTACTTATTCAGTTATTCACACAGTTACTCAATCACTTACTCAGTGACTCAGTGATTCACTCACTCCCTCAGTCGCTCGCTTACTCATTAAGTTATTCACTCAGTCACTCACTCAGTGATTTAGTGATTCACTCACTCACTCAGCCATTCATTCATTCTCTAATTCAGTTATTCATTCACTTCTTCACTACTTCGTCACTCACTCAATCATTCGTAAACGACTGCAGCGCGCCACCGCTTTGAGCAGCCCGAAATCTGTTGTTACTAGATTCTCTGTTTGACCTAGAGCCTGAAATTTGAGAAAGTTGAACATTTTATTAAAATCTAAAAGTTGAAAGTAAAAGACTTACCTTCCAATGTCACAAGCTGAATCCGATAGCACATGTTCTATTGTTTAATTTACGGTCTTTGGTCCTGGTGAATATTCGGGCCGTACATCCGTCAGAGCGCGTCGCTATCGAGTCGAAGAGCTAAGTAGCAAAAGGTAAATCTGTACATGTTCCTCATTTATGTACATACTCATTAAAGTTGAAATATCTCGAAAATTAAGACGTTTTTGAAGTATTTAAAGAGAAGCGAATTTTTTGAACAACGATTTTTTTTTCGATTAAGACTATTTTTAGACCTAGATTCCAGAATTTTGCTACATATGTCAAAAACTTCACATTTTGATCGCTGATAAGAGTATATAGTCGATACTAGCGCTGTACGGCCCGAATAGGAGGGAAATTAAGTCTGGAACAAAACTCAAAACTCCATGTATTTTCCTCTAAGCCAAAGGGAACTTCTGGCACGGACTCCCCTAATCCAATCGACAAGAAACTTTGTATTTTTTTTTTCCTCCTTTGGATTGATTTGATTTGATTAGAATCAATTTAGGAGAAGAATCAGAGGAAATTCAGGAAAAAAGATCACAAAGAGTAAATAACGACCACTTCAATGTGTAAAGGAAGTCGTGTGTTCCTCTCAAGTATTCCTAACATCTTTCCACCTTACCCTCCCAGAACAGGGAATGCTCATGTGCGCAGATGTGAGTGCTTGGGGGATAAGGTTCCAATCTGCATTTGCAGGGACGAAGTTATGGGGAGGGGGGTGAAACACCCCCAATAATTGGGCAGTCAACAAATTTTGAAACTGTTTATTTGAATTTTTTATTTTCTATAAGAACGTTGGTTTGTTTACTTTTTATTTCGTTTTCAATTAAAAAATATTTTGATTGAAAAATCGGTGAATTTTCAAATTTTTTAAAAATTTTGTCGGCAAATTTTTAGTTAAAAGAAAATATTTGTCGGCAAATTTTGCTTCTCCACCCCCACAAACTAGAAGTCAAGTTTCGCCTCTGCTTTCACGTCACATGACTCGAAAATAGTAGGTATCTGATTTCCAACATATTGGTGTTAAGTCACTTAAATGTCAATCAGAATGACTCAGCGGTTTGTCAGCAGTTCAGTATGTACTTTCAGGCTCTCATATCTACCGGCTCCCAGTCTGCCTGGTTGCTTTGCTTTCTGCATGCTCAGGAGCCTGAAGATTGTCTTCCGCGAGAGGAGCGGGCTTACGCCCGAGAATTCCGGAAATTTATTGTGAACATTATGAATAGGCCTATAGCACGAGTTCGCATCTTCACAGAGAGTAAGAATCCGAGGCAAAATAAAATAAACCAAGGGCCATCCAAGGTCCGGCAAAAATCATCATAGCGTTGCCTAAACTAATCTCAGACTGATAGTCCGATAGTTACAGAACGTCAAGAGGTCTTGAAAGGGCTCATCTTCTGAATTCTCATCTATTTCGTATCACTTTGCTGGCTAGTGCTACTCGTACACATCCAATTACAATGGAAATGGGGCAGCGACGAACTAGCTCACAGGGCCATCCGGAGGGAAATTATTCTGCTTCAACGAAAGAATGCGCATTCTGATTAACCGTGTCTACGAAACCGTTCGCGACAGATTTACAAATTACTCGGCTCATCACTTGGGATCGAAGATTGAGGAGAGTACCGAGCACTCTCGACATTTCGACACAGAGTGTTCTTAATTTACAGAATTCCAGCCACCGCCACTAATAACGCAGATATAATATAGCAATTTCTCAAATCCGACCGTAGTATCGCGAATTTGACGCCGCGCGTGGCTTTTACACTTCGCGGTTGAAGCATTCGCTGTCGTTTCTGCAGACACTCTGCATAAATTAATCATTTTTCACGCGCCCCGGTCCACATCGACTTCTGTGAAATGCGATCCCCTGGTACAATTTCCCACGACCGCTCTTACTCGAATCTCTCCACGACTGGTCGAGAAAGAACGAGTATATCGCGACCTGCTGCCATAAAAAATTACCGAAGCCATTGGAATTAAATTTCACCGAAACTTTTCTTTCGCGTCTGCTCCCTCGATATAACTAAATGTAAAACTTTTTCCATCTCGACGCGATCCACTAAAAAATTTTGTAATCGTCGAAGTTATCCAAAATTGTTTAACATTCCGCGTCACAATCTCCTGTAACTGCGCACGTGTCGCCGAATCTACAGGGCTGAATTTTTCTCTTTCTTGTTATACCAATTTTTGTCTTTTAATACCCCGCCTTCCTCTCTTGTTCATTTGTCGCGAAATACTTTGGTATACTCGATTTCCAACAAGCTTGATTAGACCATACTGGGTGTATGAGAACAAAAATAGCTTGTATTTGCAGTAAAGGGGGGTACTGGTTAGTTCCATTCTTCTCTACGTGTGTTCGCGGTAATTCGAAAACTTTGATCATCAAACATAGGGGGGGGGGGGTTACTTTATTATACTCGTATTTTGGACGCAAGTTCTGGCAATTCGCGACACATTCATCTAATTCAAATGTAGGTCCGTATGTCACCTTCAAGTGAAATCCAACTCGTCCGATCAAGCTACACTCAGCTTCGTCCTGTTAGCACTGATGAGGATTCAAACGAGTCAAGTACAAAACAATTCGTCTACTTCTAGAAATTCTATGCAAGGTTAGAATCGTCGTAATGTCTCTGGAATTAGTTAAGTTAGTCAATATTAAACATAGATGCTGGTCCATTTCGTATCACGATTATTGTCCTAATCTACCCCACTGAAGTCCGAGGCAACATTGGTCATATGCGTCAAAAATAGTAACATGGACATTGTGCCACTCCTCGAAGGAGTTTCATCACACGTGCATCTAGATAAGCCACACCTGGCCACGGGTGGAAATAGAGCGAAAACTTTGGGGGGGGGGCTGAAGCCCCAGCGCCTGAAATAACTATAAAAATCTAAAAATCATAGGCTCCCCCCTCCCCCCCCCCAAAAAAAAAAAAGATTTTTTCTCTGTGATACTTCCTTTGTAGAAAAAGAGAAAAAAAAGTCTTACTGTATGAAGATTAATTCAAGAAATAAAATCTAGGGAGGGGGGCTAATTTTGAAACCAGGGAAGCTGAGCCCCATCTAGCCCTCTCCTATTTCCGCCCTTGACCTAGCCAAACCACAAAAAGCTGACAAATATGAGCGTTAATAAGGAAAGGAATACGTTACTGGTGCAAAAATTGGTCGACGACAGGCACAGTTTATTATCCATAGCCCTCTAGATTGTCAACAAGTGTTTTATTTTATCGAAAATGTTGTATTTTACACCAAAACAAGGGTTTTGCCTCCTTCCCCTTCAGAAAAATGTTTTGTGACATTTACCCCGGTACATTACAGTAGTTGGGTCATTCTACATAAACTAAGAATATTTTGTTACCAGCAAATTTTGAACCCCAACTTTCGATTTTTCAATTTTTTGGATGGTGGTGGGGTGTAAAATAACAAATTCCACCAATCTAATTCATCAAACGAGACAATTACCACTTTTTAAATAGAAAAATGCATGGAGAGAGGTGTCCATCGTTGTAGATGTTACAATTTGATCTCATTACCTGTTACATTTTTTGAAATTTTTGTTTCAAGTATTTTCCCCCTATAATGAGATATTTTTATTCAAAAAGATTAAAGTATATACTACAAAGTTCAATTTGCTGCCAGTGACTTTACATTTCTAGTTGGGCCGGTGTAAAGTTTTGTTACTAGGGTTTTCAGTCCATTGACGAGGTCAATCTTTGACGGGTGCAAAAGATATCTGCCTTATGCATTTTTCAGCACAACGAATGGCAACACTGGTACAGTTTTGATCCCTGAACACGATCCAGGAGCCAGATGTAGTCATCACTGGCATATGTGACAGCACAATTTCCAAAAATTCAATGGAAAAGGAAAGTTTTCAAGCTGTTTTGTCAATAGTCGTAGATATCAGTGCTCTCCATCATGGTAAAATGTCTATCATCGTGGGCGAAAGTCGTCCCCTCCCTAAATTTTGATGCTCGGGCTCTGTAAATTTGTTGAATATTCTCTACTACGTATTAACCAAGTATTATTGGGGGGAGGGGGGTCTATTAAAAAAGATACCACTTTAATATTCTCAGTTTCTGGAAAATGGGGAAAAACCACACATGTGAAAGGATGCGCCACGTGACTCAAGACTTAAGAAGAGAGGGTAAAAAAGCAACTGTAATATGCTCGGCTACGCCGACTCTTATAAAAGTGGGTAGTAATGCATGGTCAACTGCGAGTAAGGTTTGAAATACTTTTTTTAGATATCAGTGTTGCCACAACATTCATAGTCATGTCAAAAATGTTGTATTTGGATGTCAACTACTAGGGCACTGTCAACTACTGGTGACTTTACTCTATTTGCCATGTATCAGTTTTCAAAAATTAACCGTATTTAGATGTCAACTACTAGGGCACAGTCAACTACTGGTGACTTTACTCTGCTTGCCATGTATCAGTTTTCAAAATAAACCGTATTTAGATGTCAACTACCAGGGCACTGTCAACTACTGGTGACTTTACTCTAATTGCCATGTATCAGTTTTCAAAATAAACAGTATTTTTAGGGGTGAATGTAAACTGCACGCACTTGAAGGGGGCGTGATCTGAAGTATGTGTAAATTGCACTCAGACTAAATTGCTTCAGGTGAAGACGTACTGTAATTTGCACCCAAAAAAGTGCGGTGTAATTTGCACTCAACTAATGACATATGGAGAATACAGAGAGTATACATAGAATACGATACACATACACGAGTATATCAAGTCAAAAAATAAGAATTGTTGGAAAATGTTGTAGATAGTACTGCTCATTGAGTGGAAACGTATTTCTCCACTGAAGGACATAGGTAGTATCCACAGCGTTTAAGGAACTGTTGTTGTGTGATAGCATTTTGTCCATACTCATCAATGAGATGTTGTACTTGCTCTTTATTCCTCTTGTATGTATTTCTCACTCAGTGAGGCGTGTGAAGGCTTTGGAT
The DNA here is from genome assembly GCA_031841125.1 of Acanthococcus lagerstroemiae. Taxonomy (NCBI): domain Eukaryota; kingdom Metazoa; phylum Arthropoda; class Insecta; order Hemiptera; family Eriococcidae; genus Acanthococcus; species Acanthococcus lagerstroemiae. The sequence goes on from CM063114.1 coordinate 54,071,745, forward strand.
TTTGATGTACTGATCAGTTTGGAATGCTTTTAGTGCTTCAACAAACAAAAAAATATCAGGATGGGGGTGGTAAAAAGCTGAATTGAAACGACTGTGGAACGATTCACAGGCATTTGTAATTCTTCCGAGTGACAAAGTATGGCACGCTCACAAATGTGGTGGGAAAGTAGAGTTATCCAGAAGGTAAGTGTCGAGCAAGTAATTACAAAATTCATCCAGCTTGGGACCAGCAGGCTTTATACTGAGTAAATCTTACACAAATGCGTCGTATACTTCGTTTGAATGGAGGTGCGTGCATATTGCATGTGTGCAAATCACATTGTCAGCTTAGGGGATAAAAATTTCACCGCGTGTAATTAACATTACCTTCTTTCAGGCGCAAAATACATATGAGGGCGATGGGCTGAAAATGCGTGCAGTTTACTTTCTCCTGTATTTAGATGTCAACTGATAGTGCACTGTCAACTACTGGTGACTTTACTCCACTTGCCATGTATCAGTTTTCAAAATAAACAGTATTTAGATGTCAACTACTGGGGCACTGTCAACTACTGGTGACTTTACTCCACTTGCCATGTATCAGTTTTCAAAATAAACATAATTAAATCATTTTCGGTATTTGTAACACACTTTACAAAATTTTTTAGCTTTTTTTTTGACTTGACTTGACTTGACTTGACTTGACTTCTGGTTCGAAAACAAAAATACTGATACAAGGTTGCCAACTCACTTTGTTGATGCAAATATTAGTTAGGCACTACCAGAACTCACGATTGATGAGTGCACCCAACCATTAGTTTTCGAGTAATCGTCGTCGTGCCACTTGACCCACCATTCCACCTGTACCTATTACACCCTACTCAGTTTTAAAATGATTTTTGCCTAGCACAACCCTAATCGATTCCATCGCCAGTCACAACTGACTTCAATTTCAGCATTTTGAAAACAGATGAGCACTAGATGAAGGTACTCGTACAGGACAGCCCGGGGCAACTGGAATTCTATTTTATCGCGCATTTTGCTGTAAATCGTTTTTCTTCATAGTCGGCAAAGCTCTCCTCCGCATTCAAGTTATTTTTGCATTCGCTGAGCGAGCTTTATCCGCGTTTCGCTTCCGCCGCAATTCCACATCATTTTCTCTCGCAAAAATTCTCGTCGTCGATAACCGAATCAGGTTATCAAAATACGCGAACTATGAAAAAAAAAAACCGCAGGTTGCGTTTTGTAAATTGAATTTTACTCGTTTTACGGCTTTTAAGTTGATTCGGAATATTTTTGAAACATTTCAAGCTGGGTAGGTTCCAAGTTGTCCCGTGTTCGCGAATACACACGATTTTAGACGGCAGTAATATACTTCACCTTTTAATACTATACGTGTGTAATAACCTCATGCTCGACTCGACCTTATAATATGTAATTAGATTTGCATCGATAAATTTCCAGTGAAATGTCATGCGTACGTTCTCGAGCTGACGGCTCGAAAATTTTCAACATTTTGAAGTGGTGGTGGTATAGTTGAACAAGGTGAAATTCATCCGCCGCGAAAATTACTTCAATTTTTTCCAGCACGAGCGTGAAAGAAATAAGTTCGAGTTTTTTTGAAACTACGTTACGGTGTACACTGTGTACCCTCTGCCCCTCCTCCTCCCTCCCTCACTCAGTCTTTCTGTATTCATAAAAGATTAACTTTTGAAATTTGTCCCTCGTTTGTTACAATTCACGATACTTTCTTTTTTCCTCGTCTCGGTCCGACATTTTATTTTCTGTTAGCGCTGTACTTCTCTATTTCTTTTCCATTTGGTTTAAGCTAAATGGATTAATGGCATCTTGGGAAGCATTACAGTCATTTCGTTTTTCTAAACTCTTTAATGGCTATTAGATTACATTTCGCTGTGTACGATTTTTTTCTTCTCGTATTCCCCGCTCTTTTGCTTATTGAGCGTCTGTCTCTTTCAGCCGGACTTGTTTTTTGGCTTTTACTTTTTTCGGCGTTCTGTCGGCTATATATCGAGTGTCGCATCTGAAATCGATTAACCGAGTGTCTTGCGGGCCGTGGAGTGGTTACTCGGCGACTGCTGAGCCGATGGACGTGAGAACGGAATTTCTTAATTTCCATATCACTCGAACATCGACTAGCGCTCGTTTTTAATTAAAAAACCGGAGGCGGATCAGAATGCTCGAATATCGAGCACGGAGGAACATAGTTGGAATTAGACATTCAGTAGGCCTATTGAGTAGTTTCATTTGTAGGCCTGCATGAATAGCTATTTCAAGATATCGCGGTGTGCTGGAGGATGCGAGAATGTGCGATATAGCTGTTTTGGAAACGTGTTGGTGTGGTTGTGTTCCCTCCGCAGGCCGCGAGTGTGTTTATGGGCTTATGGGTGTACGTATTTATAAACGATCACACGGAAATAGCGGTTTTCGGTTTGTCAATACACAGTACCTTTTGTTTGCTCAGCGGTTGTACACTTGAACTTCGCAACGGTGCTTAGGGCTTCCTGTGTGTATTTCTTCGCCTCTGTGGTGTTGGTTTAAGGAAACCGACTCGGAGCGACGTGTTGGTGACGTGAGGTTTTTGAAATACCAATAACTCGCTAAACACTGAAGTGGAGAAAAACAGCTTCTTGCTGATGAACGTGTTGAAATGATGCCCGGAGCAAGCCGCTTATAACTGGAAATGAAAGAGGTGAAGTTTTTACCCGCGAAAAATGAATGCCAAAGGTCGGCCAGTGGGAGGTTTTCAGAAATAGACACCCTTTATTTATGGATATTTTCAAACAATTTTTATCATTTGAAAGCTGTAGGCGGCGGGGGATCGTCAACAGTTTTTCCCCGAAATTTCTCACGCGACCTTGGTAAAAACTTGCCTTTGGTGAAAAAAAGTGTTTTGAATTTTTTTTTTTTAATTTGTAAATTTTCCCCAAGGGATTTATCCTTCTTGAAATTAGTCGATTTGAGGACGGAAGAATTGAATGTATTGTATCAGTCTAGGTAGAGTCTGAGCAATCGCTACCAACAATAGGGTAGATCGTCAACATCCCCCCCCCCCCGAAATTTCTAATGCGACCCAGGTGAACAGTGGCCTTTGATGAAAAAAAAGTGTTTGAAAATTTTTTTATTTCTAAATTTTTCCGAATGGATTTGTCCTTGAAGTTATGTACTATAGGACTAAAAAATGAATGTTACACAGCGTCTTGAAAATGCCGGTTATGCAAAATTTTTACATAACCTTTTTAATAGCATTCATCGCGCACTTTAATTTAGTTCATGTACAGATTTTGCTTATCTGTGAAATTTAGGGCGCTGAAGCACTTGTACTACTTTGTTGCTTTATAGCGCCTTCAGTATGGCCGATAGACAAAATTCACATATAACTTGAACAGAAGTAATGATTTAGGTCTTCAAAATGAGCTATTTACAAATTCTGTCTATCTGCAATATTGAAGGCGCTAAAGCACGTACAATACTGGGTTGATTTATAGCGCCTTCAATTTCACAGATAGGTAAGATTTGTACATAACTCATTTTGTAGATCTCAATCATTACTACCGTTAAGGGTGTATGTGGATTTTGCCTATTGACCATACTGAAGGCTTTATAAAGCGACAAAGTATTGTAAGTGCTATAGCGCCTTCAATTTCACAGATAGGCAAAATTTGTACATGAACGGAATTGATTTTCGCGATGAATACTACTGAAAAGGTTGTGTAAAAATTTAACATAACCTGCATTTTTAGGGCACTGCGTAACATTCAGTTTTCAGCCCTATAGTACATAACTTAAAGGACAAATCCCTTGGAGAAAATTTACAAAAATTTAAAACACATTTTGTTTCTTCGCCAAACTTTAATTTTAATTTTATTTTGACATTATATTTCTATGGTTTCCTACTGTCATGTCTGTGAGCCACCACCTACTCCGCCCACCGTTGGGCATATATGTCTCTCTGATCCTCTTCCAAGCCTTCCTGTTTGTTGCTGTCTGTTTCCAGTAGGGCCCTAGCAGTTTTAAGATTTCATCTATCCAGCGTGTGGCCGGGCGGCCTTTGCCTCTGCTATGGTCCAGTGGAGTCCAGAGAGTACATTGCAGGTTCCATTTCTCGGGATACCCTCTCGCCGTGTGACCAGCATATTTAAATTTAAGTTTTTTTATTTTATATCCGATATTCAAATCAAATCAAATCTTCCTTTATTAACTCCAGAAGTAATCATACATTACAAAATAGTTGATACTTATACTATTATTGGGTCAAGCCCAAATTTTGGGCAAAAGACTCTTCTAACCGCGCCCATTCGGCCCGGTCCTCCGCCACTCGGGTAAAAAGTTTGTTTTGTATAAAATCGGTGATGTTACCTGTCCATCTCGCTCTCTATCCTCCAGGTCTGCGTGCCTTTTCTCTGGGACACAAATTCAAAATTTCGTTTCCCCACCTCCCGTCCGCTGCTCTTGCGATATGGTCCGCCCATATCCGATATTTTTTGTCCCCTGTTGTTTTATAATGGATTTTGGTTTTATTTTATCTTTTAAGTGCACGCTCAGTATACTCCTTGGCATAGAGTTTTGAGTTTTTATAAGACGCTCAGACTTTTTTTTCATGATTGACCACGTTTGGGTCCCGTATGTCAACACCGCCCTGTTCGACAAAAAATTTTGATTTTGACATGTTCATAGATAGTCTGAAAGTCTCACTGTGTTTTAAGTCTTTCACCATTTCCAGGATTCCCTCGAAACTCCTTGCTACGAGCACTATATCGTCTGCTAATCTTCGATTTCTCATTTCTTTGCCTAGGGAATTTTTAGTCCCCTTCCCTCCCAATCAAAATTTCTGAAGATCTGCTCAAGGGCGCAATTAAATAAGTTCGGCGACAAGAAGTCCCCGCATATGGAAAATGGTCTGGGACACTTTGAATGCACTCAGGAAACAAAAACCTCGAAGTGCCGAACTAGGAAGAGGTAGCTTAAGAAATGAGGTAAAATATGATACGAGTAAGAAAAACAACAAAAAAATGAAAAAAATCTGAGCAAAAAATTAATTTGTTTCAAATAAATCAATATCTTCGATTAATCAATTGCTTTTTATTATTTAATTATCTTTGATTAATTAATCTTTTCGATCAAATCGGTGCTCTTATTTAAGTAATTATTTCAGATTAGTCAGTTACTTTAATTGATTTTCTCATGAATCGATTATTCTTAATTATTCTGTTATTTCTGATTGCTCGGTTATTTATGATTAGTAGCTTACTTAAATATTATTTGATTGATTGATAACTTTTGATTATGTGTGCTATTCCGATCTAAGCTACTGATGCCCTATGAGGCCTAGTAAAGTGTTTTTGGAAAGTATAACTCTCGCCACAGAATTGATATTTTGAAAGACATCTTTTAGAGAAATAAACTTCAAAATTTTCTTCAGAAAAGTAACATTTTGTTTTTATTTTTTACCCAGAGGGCTGAGGGGAAGCGTTCCAAAAAGAAAAAAACAATTTCTAATAAGGTTCACTTTTTTTTTTTTTTTTTTGCCAACAGTTTTATTAAAATGCGAGAAAACATAAAAAAAGAACAATTGAAAAATTCAATATAATATTTTCACAATTTGTTCAAAGCTTGTTTACTTACCTAAATTTTTAGCAATTTTTGTTTGAAAACATTTTTATTTATTACCCGTTAAACTTGTAGGAAAGAATGTGTTTTTCGTACGCATTGTGGCCTCATAATTTATCGCTTTATTTCGGGTTATTCTTTTTCTCAAGGTTCCCAAATGAAGAAATTTCTTTAAAAATCAAATTTACGATAGGGGGGCCCTATTAGGAAACTAGAGTGATCACTTTTTCAAGCATACTGGTATTGTGTGGGGCGAACGTAAACGAAAAATTAAATACGCCTCTTGGTAGCTAGCCATGCGTAGAATAATACCATATCCATACATTTTTGAAGAAAGTACTTACATTCTGTAATATTTCAATTTTTTTGAAAGAAAAAGAACACTAGCGTTTGAAAATCACCATATTTCACTGCTTTTGACTTTCGCTTATCCCTTACGTCACCCTGTCGAGGTAGTTTCACGACATCGAGGCTAAAAACGACGAGATAGAGTAAGTGGGCCTTATTTGTGTACCAGGCCTTGTAGGGTATCAGCACCTTATCAGTTGCTTCCCAGTAATCGACAATAATTACTGATTATGAAATAATGGAACTTTTAATTGCTTCATTCATATCACACTTGACCCCCTCTTCCCAACTGTGATTAACAATACTTTCAGAAAAAGTTGTTATTCATTGATGGGAGTTACTGTGAGGCAGTTATAGCTCATTGAAAATCGTAACCCCCTCCTCTCTCCTCGTCTCCAGACTGATGAATTGTGGAATTCAATGTGGTTTTATTTCAAATGGTACCTAGCCACAGTCACCCATACGATTTGGGCCTGTGCCTACCACAAAAATCTACGAATCCTTGACCATACAGTTTTTTTGTTATTTGCTTTACTCTTACTTTGTTATTATTCTTTCTCTTTCCTTCAGTTCTTTTTTCCATCTTTTTCATTTTATTTTAATTTATCGCCTTGTGACTTGAGAGGTTGGAAAATAGAAGTGCCACAAATTACACCTATCCCGTATCCAACCCTGATTTGTAAGTTAGTAAATGTAGAACCAGGTCTTTCCTTGTAGAGAGTGAGAAGTTTCGTAGTGATTTACCGACTTCTTTTTGTGAACCCCTGCCAATATTATCGACATTTTCTTGCTGCCCCCATGATGCTCCCGGTAAGATCGTCTGACCTTTCTCTTTATGACCCCCTGTCAGTATCGTTTGTGCGGTCTGAGTTGCACCCAGGGGGTTCCGTAAAATCGTCTGATCTTTTGTTGGATTGCCTGACCTCTACTTTTAGAGCTCTTAACTAGAATCATGCGATCTTTGTCTGCACATGCAAGAGGCCGTCATTAAAATCGTCTAATTTCTTTTGGCGGGGAACGGGGGCTCTGACCTTTTTTTAATGGGTCGGTGTGTCAGAATCACGCAATTTTTTGGCATACAAGCAGTCACTTGTAAAATTTTCTATTTTTTTTATATATGTGATATTTTGTGCAATCTTTTTTGGCACGTGAGGGTCCTCAGCAACATCGTCTTATTTTTGGGAGGGAGGGGATTAGAATTATGTGACGTGGATCCTTCAAAACATTTGCCGACCAGTTTGCCTAAAATCCGTTACTGTTGGAGGGAGGAGAAGAATCAACCAGAAAACAAAAGAGTTTCGAGCAAGTCTCGAGGAGTTCCAAACAATTCATTAACAGTTTTTCCCAGTTACAGAAAATAATCACAGTATTTTCATCAAGTTAGGGAGTTGGCAGTATTTAATAATTAAAGAAATTTGTTTATAAAATATAAAAATTACACTTTTTAAAAATTATTTTAAAAAAATTATTTATACTCGTATATATAAATTTGTTAAAATTTAATTTTAAAATTAAATTAATTTTTATTTTTATTATTAGTAATAGATCATTATGTAAATAAAAAATAATAATAAATTAATTAATTTAATTAAATTAAAAATTTTACTAGCCCAGAGGGTTTACTAAAAAAGAGTAGGTAAGTTTCTCTTTCCTTACAATAAATTTTTAAATGTGTCATGGGAAATATTGTGAGTGTATTTCCCGAAAGCCGGGCGTGACGAAGCGTGTCCCTCTCGCAGCATAAAAAATCATCATCAGCCACGTAAGTCTTATTGAATTTAGAATTATCAAATTCTCCCCAACCGTTTTTAAATTACTTTCTTTCATATGCCTCGCTCCACTTCCCCGAAATACGATTTTCCGCATCTTCGTTTTATTTTAGCAAATCTATTTTTCGATAAACGTAAATATTAGGCGTATGAGGCGAAACATGGTCGTCGGCGCCAAGTTGTTTATTTTACCGCCGCGGGCCTTAATGTCATCATCATTGCGAAAGGGGATTGTCGTTGAAAACAGCGAAAATGGATTTCGGTCGTATGACGGTCGGGATGGAGAGAGGCACCCGCCGATATCTGCAGAGGGTCGATTATGCTGAAAATGGTTCGACGTATGCAGATTTTTGCTGTTGCATTCGCTCATATTTTTCGTTGTAAGGACTGAAGACTGAATGCAGAATCGGAGGTAGAGCGTTGATCTTGCGCCTGAAACAGACGGGTATATCGATGCTCTGGAGTGATACTGAAATTTCAGCTTGATAATCTCCGCACGTGCCGTGGGCTATGCCATGTAGAATTGGGCCAAAACAAAAACTTACCTTGATTTCTTCTGCAATAACTTCTAACGAGTTGGTATGTCATCGGATGCTTAGTTTATAACCGTTGACCTTCCGGGTTCCGTCTAAAATGGACTGTTTAAGTACCTAATGCTAAATTCAAAAGTCATCTGCCGCATTGGGGGGGGGGGGAGAAAGAGACCGAAGTATATGCGGCGATCCTCTTTTCTCGAATGTATATTTCTGTATAAATCGTCCTGCCTGATTAGTTTCTACATTGCAGGATGCAAGCTTCTAACAGACATCTTTTTTATCTTGCATTCCTGGTATGCGATTTTTTTCAAAACCACGTTCTTCATATTCTCACGACCCACTCTTCTTTTTATCCCTCGCTCGGCCAGGCAGGACATCCATTTAGTTTAATTACAGTTTGTATGTTTTAGCACTCTCTCTGAGATCTGTTTTTACTATCTGTTGATTGATCAATACAAGCACCTTCTCTGTACTAGCTCATTTCTTTTTTGATTTCGTATGCCCTCACTGCGGTCCAAACTAAACTCTTTTCTTGCGAAACTCGAAAAAAACGCGTATATGTATTTGAAATAATGGTATGTGACCTAAGTGACATTTTGAGGAAAAATGAGTTAAATACATATTCTTGTAGATCTTGATGCTCTCTATCGGGCTACACTCGCAAATGACGACTTATTTCCTTTTTTAGCCCGCTAGATGGCGTAAACCATTTGAGTCACGTATATAACCCAACGTCATCTATAATTTTCAAATCGCTCTCCTGAAAGAAAGAAAGAAGGAAAAAAAGGAGAAAAAAAAAAAGGTTTCTGTCATTGAGGTCAAGTGTGCATGAGACACTCGATATGTCGTAAGTTGTTGGGCAGCCGTGCGCTGGAGTTCTTATGCCAGGGTTTGAAAAACTTAAGAACGCTCGAGGCATTCCATCTCCTAACAGATATCGTTTTCAGCCTTTACATTAAATGACGCTTAGAACCGTCTGCCATTCTATTTCTTATTCATTTTAGTTCACTCGAGTGATTTTCATAATGCAGGGTGTCAACTAGTGCTGAAATGTCCTTCAAGTCCTGAGTTTTGAAAGTAAGTTGTAAAAGTCCTGAAAAGTGCAGAAATCCAAAAATAAAAGTTGGAAAATCCTTTATTTTTGTTAGAAATACTCAAAAATAAATTTTCTGCAATTCTTATGATTGGTCATTAAAAAGTATAGTGCAGGATCTATATTCACGAGGAGGGAGAAAGTGGGGGAGCAAAAAGGAGAGAGGAGTAAAGGGGATAAAATAATTGGAAACAGAAAAAAAAAGATTTGCTCACTCGGGGAAAGTATAGAAAATATGCCGGTGACAGTATTGGTACTTCATTTTTACTTTTCAATTTCTGTAGACATTCTGTAATGACGAGTCCGACTCAAATAATATCAGATTAAATACTCATTGATACAATGAACTGAATGATTGCTATCCAACAGCTGCTTTTTAGTTCGGGAACTAAAGTCAGGAGGAAATGCTTGTAAGGAACTCTGAACATGGTATTGCCACTATGAGATGCTACTCTATGTTTTGATTCCTAAAATACCCATTAGCATGATCAGACTATTATTTGAAGTAGTAAGTGTAGGTCTACTTCCAAGGGTAGAGAGTCCCAGTTCTGGGCCGTATCATTGACTATTTTGTGTACTTTGTAAGAAACAAAATAACAGTGGTAATGTGTGTATCGGTATTTTATTTTTAAAACTGGTTTTCTCAGATACAACCGCATACAACATATGGCAGTATTTCAGTTGCAAATTCAGTTTTCTCATATATGAGGTATTTTCTATTTTTGTTGTAAAATCAGCTTTCTGGTATTTTAGTTGTATGTAGAACTGGTTCCTTCTGATGCAACATATGCCAGTATTTATCTCATATTATGAGGTAGTTTAGTTGTAATACTGGTTTTCTCGGGTGCGACATGTGCGAGTATTTCAGTTGTAAAACTGGTTTTCTCAGTTGCAAAGTGTGCCGGCGTTTTGGTTGTAAAACGTTAGTCCAATATACAAAGTATTCCATTTGTTAAGTTGGTTTCCTCAGATGCGAAATATGTTGGTGTTTCTGTTGTTAAACCGGTTCTCTCACATGTAGGGTGTTAGTTGTAAAACTAATAACCATTCCGATCAAAAATCAATTTTTTGATTAGATTATGACTTTTTGATTATTTCTGATCGATCTTTCAAATACCTCATGATTAATTTTTGATTGCTGATCAGTCATTTTCGATTCATCGGCATTTAAAAGATCAATTTTTTGATCTGATCATGAATATTGTGAAGCACTGTGTGGGAAAAGGGTCTTTGCCCCTATGGGAATCACATTGATCAAAGGCTCTTCTTCCAGGCAGCGCTTTGATTCTCATTGAAGCTGTCATTTATATTTATTCATTATTGTTTTTCTATTTTTAGTAAATTAATTAAAATGATCAATTGATCAAAAATCGATTTTTTAAATTGATTTGATTTTTTGAAATGACTGATTTCTGATTTAAATCAATCATGAAATTTTGAATGATTGGAATGGTTAAAACTAATTTTCTCATATGTGACAAAAGATGTAGTCGCTGCTTGCCTGAGTGGTAAACGTCCCCGCTTCGCAATCCTTGCGTCTTTGGTTCGAATCCCACCAATGCTGGAGAAAGCTATTGATATTCGAATACCCCCCCCCCCGCCGCTAACATCCTAGCGAACACAGTAATTTCAGTATCAATTGAAGTGGAAGATAGCGCATCATATAACACCCCCCCCCCCCAGTTCGAACGATCAAGGCACTACAGTCACGGGGCGTGTTACCACCGGATCTGAAAAGACTGATACTGTCGGGTGCATGTTGTGACCAGCCTACTCAATGTCGTGAAACCCGCGGTGAGTAAGTGAACTGCGGTTGCACTCTCTTCGGTACAGAGAAGGATAACTCTCATGCAACAAACCATAGGGAAAGCAACGGCAAACTACCCCGACTAATCTGCTCAGGAAAGTCGCGTGTCAGAAACCACGACCGCCAACGTCTCTGGAATCAGATGCGGCAACTAGATAAGACAAATCACATCCAAATGTACCGTTATAACAGTTTAAAATTACCTGCTTCTGGTTAATGATTATTATAGAAGGGACCTGTGTGAGTTCTTATTCTAGCCAAAGTTACAATTTCAGCATCATTGCTGATTTGCAATGTGTATATCTCGTGCGAGTTACCAGAGGATTTAAATATATCAACCTCGGGTAGTCTAAACAGACCCAATTCTTTTCTACATCTCTTATAACTGATTTTGACTGATGTGTGCTGCTTGTAACATCTTGAAGCTGGTAGAATCGCGCATTTATATGAAAAACCCTGGGGCTGAAATGCGGGCAAGATGCAATTTGCTCTTTTTGCAATCAAAACCTGACAATTCTGCATAAAATCTGTCAACTCTGTTGGCTTTACCTTCCCCACGCATAAATGAAATTGAGCAGAACTTTCATCAAAAGGTGATCTGTTTCAAACTGGATGATTTTTGATTTTGTGATTCAAGATTACAATTGGAAATTTTAGACCATTCTTCATCAAATCTGCCTACAATTAATGTAAACCGCGACTGAAGCAAATGGTTTCAAGAATTCAAATTTTTTGTCGGGGCTGTTCGACCACTACCTGCGTTTGTGTGAGTTCTGGAGCATAACATTAACGTGCGTCCTCCCGGATCAACTCCCCTGTACGTTCCATCTAATAAATATTATCAGCGATGCGTACTTGTCGACTTTTTACACCGACCTTTTTGCGACGTATTTCAAGGATAATTGTCTAGCAATTTGGGCAACCAGCATTTTCGTTACACGCGCTTTCCTTCGTCGGTGTATAAACTATATGTAAAAAAAAAAAAAGGTCGCTCGTTCTGTTATCTGTGGAATAGTCTTTTACCGGCATTAGCATATTCATAGAGCTTTTTTTGTTGGCTCTTTCATTCCATTTTTAGTTAGAGAGAAACAAGATAGACAAACAAAAGAGGGACACAAATGAAGTGGATGCTGAAGTTGTGCACTTCTATACCTGTTAACTGAATCTAAAAATTCAAACAGAGCCGCTCGATTGACGTAGAATTTCATTTTAAACCCGGTGACATGCCTGCTATTCATGTTTCCCGTTAGCGTCGCCGCCATGCTGTGTTTACAGGGTGTTCTGACAGCAGTGAAGGATACTGAAGTTTGAGTGACTGCAACTCGTATGTGAAGCATGTAGATGTGTTTGCTTGTCGTACAGCTCGAAGGGGCTATGATTCGAAATTGCGATAATCTTGTCGATAAAGTCGAACTGACTATTATGCCCTTCACACCATGAGACAATCCTTTCAATATTCGACGCACTGCATGAAAAAACTAGTTACATGTCAGCCATCTTTTTCTCTCCACAATACAATGGTGCACAACTCAGTGCACCTCCTAATGGACGTAATTTTAAATCATTTCGTCTGAGATCAACCGGAGAGGTTCAGCAACAGAATGAAATTCCACGTCCCTAGGCCAGAAGGAATTCTCGTGATTTCAATAAGAAAAAGATTTTTTAGAAAGTTCCCGAAAAACCGAGATTATACAAATACGTACTGCGGTGAACGGTAATTAGTACACCGAAATTGGTGGTCAACAACGTGTAATTTACTAGTAGGCAATATTAGCCATGTCACGAATGCTGCTGCACGAAAGGCACACTCTGCCACTGTTGTTTGAAAGTGCACGTAGCGATCTGATTTTTTTGGAACCCACGTCATGACTCTGATTTCATATTACTAAGTACCCGGAAACAGTGTAAGCTTACACGTAACTGAAACGCACGCGGCTGTGGAAGGTCGACATACCTACATGGAAGTACCCGAATGTCCTTCAATGTCCTCATGTACCGCTTGCATCTGGAGTTCGGTCGTACATAACAGATATTAAATTTTCTGATAACGGTTGAAGATACAGAAAAATTTGAGGAAATGTTTCTATGTGATTTGCGTATTTTGTATGGAAATATTAGAAACAGGCTATCTAGTATGTGGCCCCTTGAAATTTACGTAGAATCAAGAAGGACATGCCTACTAACTCTAGAGGTTAAACACAAATGGACCGTTCTCTTGGTACTGAGCTAGAATCGAATACAGGTGAAATGCACCGTATAGAGCAAGTTATAAAAAAGTGCCTTTTCTCCCGCCACCACTGAGAAAAAACCTTCGCCACTTCAGGATAATTCCAAAACTTGTTCAGGGCTCGATGAAATTCTTCTAGACTTATATAAAAATCGGTGAGTCTCTTTCAAACGTGACTAATGTTTTTTGGAAGTCTTCCATACCTATTAAAGAATCTTTCAGATTCCACCAGACTTGAGCGAGATTCGTTGAAGATTTTTCCAGACTTGGTAAATACTCTCTAGAAGTCCTCCCTTCTTGCTCAAGATTGTGAAAATGTTTCAACTTGACCAAGACCCTCCCAGACTTCTCCGAAATCACAGAGAACTTTTTCCGATTCGATCAAACGTTTTTGAAAGTCCTTCACACCTGGATCAAAACTTTTTGAAAGTCCCAGGATTTGATCCAAACCTTTTAAGACTACCAGCTTTCTAGAGATTTTTCTAGACCCTAGTAAAATTCCTTGAAAGTTCTTGTAGATTAGAAAGCCTTTCAAACTTAATCAAGATGCTTTATGAAAGTCAACCAGACTTGACTGAGACCCATTAAGACTCCATCAGATTCGATCAGGGTTTTTCCAGACGCCATCTACAATTTTTGAAATGCTTGCGAACTTGATCAAGACCATTTGAAAATTTTCCAGCCGTACTAGAGACTCTTAAAACTCAATCTTTTAGATTCCTTAACAAAATTCTCTGAAAGTTCTCTGGGCTTGATCAAGATTATTGAAAAGTCTACCAGACCTAATTAAGACCCTATTAGCCTCCATCATATTTTGAATTCTTCCAGACATGATCAAGGTTCTTGAAAAATCCCGTGGATTCGATCCAAATACTCTTTACAAGTCCCTATGCAAAAATAAATTTTTTGCGATTCTTATGATTGGTCATTATATAGTGTAGAGCATGATCTATATCCGCACGGAGGGGGAATTGGGAGAGCAAAAAGGAGAGAGGAGTAAAGGGGATAAAACAATCGGAAACAAAAGAAAAAAAGATTCACTCACTCGGGGAAAATATGGAAAATATGCCGGCTACAGTCGTACAAAAAGGGTCCTGGAAAAATACTCCATTTTTACTTTTCAATTTCTGTAGACACCCTGTTAAAAGACCCAATGAGATTCAGACAAATTCGTCACAGACTTGACCAAGATGGCTTGGAAATTCTCTAGCCTTGCTCAAGGATCTCTGAGTGTCTTCCAGCCTTGTGTAGTGTTCCTTGAAAATCCACCAGATTTGAGACTTTTTCGAAGTTTTTTAAACTTGATCAAGACTCTTTGAGAATCTTTCCGACTTCATCAAGACTCCTTGAAAGTTCTGAAGGTTTGATCCAGATTATTGAAAAGCCTTTCAAACCCAATCTCAATTTTCAGAAAGTTTTCCAAATTTGATTGAAACCCTTTAGGATTCTACAGAATTCATTTCAGGGCCATACCGACGGGGATGGTTCACCCCCCCCCCCATTGGCCTAAAACAATGGGTTGAAACGGAGAGGTACATCTGGGAAATAGGATAAATTTGGAGTATTTGTTAGCCCCACCCCACCAAGAAATAATATTCATCTCAATCGCATACCCTTCCCCCCTTACTTAAATCCTAGGTGCGGTCCTGATTCATAAAATATTTCTGCAGCCTTCATCAAGATTCTTGAAGAATCTTCCACACTTGATCAATATTTTTCTCGGACAAATTCATTGCAGACTTTCGGACTCGATGAAGATGAGTTAGAAATTCTTTGGCCTTACTCAAGCCTTTCTGAAAGTCTTCTAGCCTCGGCCAATGCTCCTTGAAAATCCACCAGATTTGAGACTCTTTCGAAGGTTTTCAGCCTTGATCAAGACTCCTTGAAAGTTATTCGGGTTTGATCCAGATTATCGGAGAGCCTTTAAAATTTAATCTCGATTCTTTCAAAGTCCTCCAAATTTGATTGAGATTCTTTAGGATTCCACAAGATTTATTTAACATTTATCAAGACTTGATTGAGATTCTTGAAGAATTCTTCATATTGAACAGGATTTTTTGAAAATTCTTTAGCCTTGGTCGAGGCTTTCTGAAACTTCTCCAGTCCTAATTAAGGCTTCCTGAAAGAAGACTTGATGAAGATGCGTTGGAAGTCCTTCAGACTTGATCAATATTCTTGTAATATCCTCCTCTACAAACTTGATCGAGACCCTTTTGAAATTCTCCAGGCTAGATTAAAAACCATAGGAAAGTCTTTTGAACATGAACTCGATTTTTTTAATGTCTTCCAGATTTGACTAAGTTAGTGCCTTTAAGATTCCTCCAGACTCAAACTTAATCATGATTCTTGGAAAATCCTCCAAACTTGATCAGATAACTGTCTACCAGTTCACCAGACTGGCTTTTTGAAATTCTGACAGATTTGTTGAAGGCTTCCTTGCTTGATCAAGTTTCTTTGAAAATTCTTTGATATTATGGTAAAGCCTCTATGAAAATATACCAGATATAAGCTCTCTCGAAATATTTGTATTTCGGGCTTGACCTTGATTCCCTGATCGTACTTTTTGAAGATTCTTCCGACTTATCAAGATGCTCTGAAAATCCTCCGGACTTAATCAAAACTTGAGAAATGTCCTGCCGACTTGATCAAAACACTCGGAATGTCTTCCCTACTTGGTCAAAACTCCATCAAAATCCTGTAGACTTCATCAAGCCTCTCCAAAAGTCAAACAGACTTGATTGAGACATTCAAAAGTTATCTGGACTTGACTGAGATGCTTTAAAGACCATCCGAACTTGATTCAGACGCTTTGAAAGTCATCCGGACCTGATTCAGCTGCTTTGAAAATCATCCGGACTTGAATTAGACTTTCTAGGAATCCTGTTTTCCTTTGAAGTCCTCTGGACTTGATCAAGATTCTTCGGAAGTCTTTCAGATGTGATCAATACTCTTTGAAGAATATCCAGGGTTGATCAAGACTTAAGTGCGTGTCCTTCAGAATTTTTTTTTATGCCTAGTTACACTCGCATGTATGTACCTACCTCCAGAAGTTCAGCAAGATATATCGTTGATGTTCGCGAAGGTTCGAATGATTTTTCCAATGAGTTTCTCCTGGCTTGCTTGGCCACAAAAACATGATAGTCGATTTTAAGAAATGTCTCTCTTCAATTGTACCGTTCTTCATAATTGGCTTCTGAATTATGCTTTTCCAACTCCTCGACAGCGGTGGCCACCAAGTCGAAGTTCTCGTCGGTCTTTCCATCAATGTTCTTGGTTACCTTGTTTGATATGGTTGAGGCTGGCGCCCGATTCGGCCCGAGAAGATTGAAAATTTCTACATGTAATGTTCGCGAACCAGACTCGACACACGGTCGTAACGGCGAGTGTGACTAATCGCTACGAACTCCGGATTTGGAAGTAACATTTTCAATCACCCTATGACTATAAATAAAGAGTAATCTCGTCTGCCGCTTAATAGCCGTAATTTTAATATACGCCCGTGTTCATTTCGGTGTATACACTCTCCGAAAGGGGCGTATACCCTTCCGCGGCTAAATATTTTCAATAATAACTTACATTAATTGGTTTCCTCCTTCGCTGTAAATGGAATGAAGAAGGAGAGTAACGGAGAGAGACAGACAGACAGAGGGAGAAATTTCTGGAAGATGTTCGTTACCAGATAATGTTGGAACAAAGTAAAATATTAATTTTTCGGGAGACCTCGAAACTTCGAGTGTTTACAGCTGTGGCGGGCGATCGTGTCGACTGGAATTGATATTGTTGAAAATTTCGATTTTTTCCACGGGAATAGAATACACAGTAATTATATTTATCCAGTTGCTATTGCATTTTCTCGTAGACACGCCGATAGAGACGTTTTTGAATATCGGAAATGAGTAAATGGGAATTCAGTGGTAATAGGAATGCAGCCATGATTTTACTTCTTTGAGGTGTGCCAGTGTGCTTTGTAAATTGGAGTATGTCTTATATATTCTCTAGCCAGTAGAGTCTTGTTTTTGATTTCGGTAGAATATTGTGATCTCTCCTCCTATGCTCATTGTGTTGGAAAGCTCCAGTTGGACCTGGAATACTACCTTTGTAGTGAGGAAATTCTAGACGATACACCTTCGCACACGCTTATTGGAGGTTTCCAGCTCTAGCGTTTGACAGGGCAATGAAAATATAGATGTGTACATTCAAAGTTTTGGTTAAATGTAGCACCATACAACTATAATATATGTTACTGACAGCATGCTATAAACAAAATAGGTAGAATGGTAACACTGGAAAGTGTGCCAAATTGGCCTTGTTCGGGTTACTTGGCACAGTAACACATTCTTCTTCAGATTGTAATACGCCCCTGATTTTACATATAAATTTATGTACAACACTAACATTGTAATTTGTTTTGCTTTATTGCAGGTGAGTTGAATTGAAATCATTGTACTTGACAATCGGTGAATTGAGGAGTTGTTTGCCTAATGCGATGGAATCTGAAACCGGTAGTACGCTTCTGTCAACACATTCAATATTCTAGACAAAGCGCAAGATGTATTAAAATTTTCTTCTTTCAAATACCAAATGAACAGTATTAACATTTACGAAATCCACGAAACAGGGGCAGGTGTAAATGACCCACTCTGAGACGAACTCTGTATCGAGCAATGATAGTGCGGGTTTTTTGAGACTTATATGAGAAGTGTTTAGTCCGGATTGGAGCGAAGGCATTCAAAGTCAAAAGGAGGAGAGTGTAAAGAAACGGTGGCGTGAATTCCAGGCAAGCAAGGTAAGCGCCGCTTACCCTTAAAATTCCCGAGAAAATAAGTTTTCATATATAATATCAACTTCAACTTGTAACAAATAACAGATAATGAAACACTGGGCAAAACAGCCGTGTTTTTTTACCCCCAAAATGTATATTCGAGATCTTATTGAAAAACTGTTTTTGCGACTTACTCTTAATGAACAATTAGAAATTAATAATGGCGGGAAACGTAAACCAGAATTACCATTTTTAAAAACTGAGCAGCAAAGAGGTGGTTCGAGTCTTACTAGACATTGCCAGGTATCGTAATATGAAAACATTTTGTGGTTAACTGGTTGTGAAGATAGTGGAAAACTGTTCTGTTGGCCATGTCTATTCAGGGACGCACCGTTAGGGGGCAACTCCCCCCTGTAAGAATTTTTCATTCAGCAGTTGGGAATATTTACAATTTCAATCAGGCGGAGTTGGAAAAATCCAACAAGTCAAAAGTTCTTTTTTGGTTTTGATACTTGAGAATAGGGTTGCGAAGTTGAAAAAATCCTACAGGAGTCAAAGGTTTTTTTTTGCTGTGTTGTCTGGAAATTTTGAGTTGAGTCAGTTGGAAAAATCCAACAAGTCAAAAGGTTTTGTTTGTTTTGCTCTGACACTTGGTAATTTTGAGTTGAGTCAGTCGTGACTCTCACAATTTTTGCCCCCCCCCCCCCCCGAAAAAACTTTTCGATGGTGTACGTCTCTGTATCTATTATTCGTTACAGAAAAGAATAAATGCGTATGGAATGATCCTACACAGGGATACAATAATTTGAATAATTTCATCCGTGCCATTTTGTAGTGGCATGTTTCATACTTTCATTGAGATTTTTACTTCGCCTCTATGCTCATTGCTTACCTCATAGGAAAAATCACCGCACGCCACTGAGAGAAAGTACGTGTATTAATTGGCCGGTAGAAAAAGTAAGTTGAACTGAGAGTCCCAAGCATAAACTGTAACCAGCTGTAACCGAACGGATATCCTGCTTGGCCGATCGAAGGAGAAAAAGGCCAGTGAGCGAGAAGAAGAAGAACGTGGTTTAGAGAAGATCATGTACAGAAGTACAGGTACGCAGGAAACAAAAGATTTTGTAACCCTTTTAACGACTATCTATACAGGTGTTAGGTACTATAGTGCATTTATTGGTATTTTTAACAGTTTATCTTGATTTTGCCATTTCCACGTTCATTATTTACGTATCATTTATAACTCTAATATCCTCTTCCTTTTGAGTATTTTGACCTCCTTATTGTTGGCAAAGAGATGTATCACCCTGTGTGCAAAATCTGATACTAAACCGTCCCAAAGTGACGTGAGAATTATGGCGCTTTTTTCCGCTAAATGTGGTGAAAATGTTAACCAATCGGAAGACAGAATGCAATTGTCACAGTTTTAGAAAAGTGTCATATTGTGACCGTATTGTGACGAAAAGGGTTCCAATATGTGATGATGGTTTGGCACTTTGTAGCATATTTTCGGAGTCATTTACTGGCGGTTTAATCTCACTTTGATTAAGTTTCCTAAAGCCATTTTATGACGATTTTCTATCAAAAAATGACGGACGTGTAAAAACAGATTCTTGTTTTTTAATTGATCAGTATGCAAAGTTTTCAGATTAAATCTATTTCTTGTTGGTGGATAACGACTGAACTGTATCTTATCGCCAGTAAGTGGCCCTTGAGACGATTTTGTGACGCTTTTTTAGCGCCACTTACAGAGATTTCACACATTGAGTACCAGCGGGTTGGAGTGGGTTTCTAGTCGCCGCCGATATTTTTCAGCTTGTCGGGAGATTTTTTTCTTTTACATAATAGTAAACCGGCATATTCGTGTATTTCAGCCATTTTGTAAACCGCTATGGAGCAATGATGGCTGTTAGGATTTTATCCTAGCCTCGTTGAATTATCTCGATATTGCTATCGCTATAGCTGTGCCCCATACTTCAATTGCATAGAGCCACACTGGTTTGAATATTGCTTTATAAATCAGTAGCTTATTTTCAAGAGAGAGTACGAAGTTTCTACATATCAACCAGTTGAATTTGTGAAATATGTTGAATTCCTTTTCTTCTCATTTTTGATATGGTCCTTCCATGTAATTCTACGATCTATTATTAATCCTAAGTATTTTGCTGAGTACCTTAGTTGGGATGAGTTCTCCGTTCATCATTTTATTTATTTATTTATCACGCTGTTTTCGTGACATGATTTGTCTATACATATCTTATAACTCACTTCGAGTATCACTTCCCTACCTTTGGGCATAAGCCTCCCCATTCCTTTTCCACGCTACCTTTCTACTCACGTTTCTCTTCCATAACATATGTACTTGCTGCATTTACTAGGTCATCACTCCATCTTACAGCTGCGCGGCCTCTTTTCCGAATCGATCCGTGTGGCCGTAAGGTGTCCAATCCAAAATCTGTCTAGTCCAGTTAAACTCCTTTTTCCTTATTAGGTAACCTTCGTAGTCGAATTTCAGTCTCATTACTTTTTGCCCTATCTTCTCTGTCCATACCCTCCTGTAGAGCTGCCTACTATTTGAGATTTTATCAGGCCACTTTATACCGATGATACGTCTTATCATCTTGTTTTGTGTAGACTGTACCTTATTGATTAGCACTTTCGTTAAGGTCCGGGCACCATACAACAAGGAGGCTTACCTTTCAGTAGTGTTTTACATGACCAGAATTTGCCCCAAGCTTCCTTTATACAATTGTTTACTTCCATCTTGAAGTCTCTGTTACTATTTACTGTTTGTCAAGATACACACAGTTTGTCACGACTTTGATACGATTCCCCTTTATATTAAATTCGATGACCTGCCGATCAGTTAGCAGTCTAGTTTTCTCAAGATTAATTTCCAACCCTACGGTCCCACTTACCTCAGCTAACTCTTCGGCCATACCCTCTCCTCAAAGGACGCGATGATCAGTACCACGTCGTCGGCAAACCTTAGGTTATTCAGCCACAGACCGTGGCGTCGTGTCTGGGTGTTCAAGGTGTTCATTGCGCACCCACTTAATTTTTGTCTTACAACAAAAATCCCAGAAATAAGGAGAGATTTGAATTTTGATTAAAATACAAAATATAACCTCAAAAAATTGAAAAATAGCCGGAATATTTATCTTTGCGCTTCGCGCGGCTCTTATCTTTGTCATATACTATGGGAATCATGTAGGATGTTCACTAGCAACATTGCACACTCTCATCGGTCTTGTTGCAGTGGCGTTATCTTTGTCACATATTTTATGGGAATTGCGTAGGATGTTCACTAGCAGCATTGCACACTCTGGTCAGTCTCAATGCAGTGGTGTTATCTTTGTCACACTTACTATGGGAATTGCGTAGGATATTCACTAGCACATTGCACACTCTCGTTGATTTTAATGCAGTGGCGTTATCTTTTTCACACTTACTATGAGAATCGCGTAGGATATTCACTAGCAACATTGCACACTCTCATTGGCCTTGTCGCAGTGGCGTTTGCAACGAAGACCACAAAGAGTGAGGCGGAGACTTCGTTAATTTAAATGGCAGGGTGTTCACCAGCAAAAATTAACGTTCCGGAAGCGCGTGCGCATGCTATGTGGTGAGTTGGTGGATGCAACTTCATTCTTCATTGACACTCATTATTTATACATACTGATACTGAGCATAAATTTTTGATACTGCTGATTTTTTTGTGGAGGGGAGTGGAGAGGGAGGACGCAGACCCGCTAGTTGAACACCTGGGAAAGAGCAGCACACAATGCCACTGGCCACAGACCATCCACTTTTATTCCCTTTTCCTCCCACCTTAGCGTGGAAGACAATAGACCTTTTCACAGTGACGTTATGAGGACTGTTGCGCAGTTGCTCCAGCCAGTCGCAGCCATCAGGGTCCAGCTTTATTTGTTTACATTCATTTTACATGAGGAACTCCATAAGCGAACATTCGTTCTTCTTTGCGAGTCCATACATATGAGAGAGAGCATTTCTTAATATTTCCGGGGGATTATTTATGATCTAATAGCATTTAGTGTTGATTTAAATCATTGTTCAATATTAAGAAATGCTAGATTTCATATTTATGGACTCGCAAAGAAGAACGAATGTTCGCTTATAGAGTCTTGCATGTAAAATGAATGTAAACAAAAACAGCTGGACACTGACGGCTGCGAATTGCTGCGAATACTGGAGCAGCTGTGCAACAGTCCTCCTCATAACGTCACCCATTAAGAGGTCTATTTCCATTCGGTAGTTAACTTGGACAGATTTGTTAGTGTTGACCTTGTTCGCCATTTATCAAACCAGTGATCTATTTCATGTACAGCGTCTTGCAGGTGGTGGCTAGCTGTGTTCTTATTACTATGAGTGGAAACTCTGTATCATCGGTGAATGTGGCTACCGTTACATTTTCCGATACTGGTATGTCTGCTGTAAAAAAATATGGAGTACAGCTCCGGTCCAAGCACTGAGCCCTGTGGCACACTGGCCCGTATTTTGTGCAGTTCTGTGATGGTCTCGCCAAATTTTGCTTGGCGTAATCGCAGCAGCTGACTGAGCGGTTCTGGGAAAATTTTTTTAAATTTTGTATAAAAGGCCATTGTGCCACACTTTGTCGAAGGCTTTTTGTACGTCAAGCCAGCACGGTATTCGTTTTTCTCCATGGCTCTCTAATTGTATGAACTAGTCTGTGCACTTGCTGGGTCGTGCTGTGCTCTTCTCGAAATCCAAATTTGTGATCCTGAATGACATTTTTTCCCTCGCATGTCGGCTTCATTCGGTTAAAGATAATTCTTTCGAACACCTTCGATAATACTGGGAGAAAGCTTATATTGGTCTGTACGATGTGAAGTCATTTTGTGGCTTGTCTGGTTCCAATATTATTACTAGTGTTTGTGATATTTTCCATATCTGCGGAAAATACTGTTTTTGTGATGAAAATTGCTGTTATCAGCACTATTGCTTTACAAGGTAACTTCTGTAGCTTCTTTTTAGTGATGAGGTCGTAACCTGAAGCCTTCCAGGTCCGGAGCTTCTTAACAATCCCAATAACTTCTCGGCTCATTACCACTTGGCCACATATAGCGACAACACCGATAATTCCGGCGGGGGGGGGGGGGAACTCGCAGGTAAACCTTGACTGAAAATTCCTTGGACTTCTACGGCTGTGTATGATTCTTCAAGGCTTCTTAAACCTGCCCGACATCTTTGAAACCCCTTAAGACTAATATCGGACACTGGTGGTAATATCGGTTATTCATGACTTGTAGTAGGGGCGTTAGTATCGTTATCAGTAAAGTCAAGTGGGGTAATATCAAACACCGGTGGTAATATCGGCCAATCGGCCGCTTATAACTTATTGTAGGAGTGCTAATGTCGTTATCAGTAAACAAGTCATAAGTAGCCGATATTACCACCGGTGTCCTATATACCCTAGTTGATGGTATTTCCAGTTCTATCCGAATGCTGTGTCATCTAACAGAACCAACATTTTTCGACGTCTCTGGCATTTGCAAATTAACGAGACCCTCATTCTGTGTCAAAAATCCACTCTCATAGCCCGTACATGTGTCGCGATTTGAAAACTCTTTCGGCTAACCGATATGCTGACCACGCCTCGCGACAAGAGATCCGGAGAGAAGACGAGGAGGGGGAAAAATATAGTAAAACTAAAATAACTCACTCTGGAACGGCCAGAACCGAGGAGGCGAAATAGAAAAATAATAATAAAAAACCCGGCGAACGAAATCCCAAATGGGACTTTTCGGTTTTCAGTGGAACTCTCTATTTTTAAAACTGTTAGAATTGCAACGCGGTTTGTTCTCTTCCATTTTCGGTTTGCCTGGAAGGCGTATCCACGAAGCCATATATCTCGGGCTGGCCTGGCGCTCGCTGTTTTAAAACTAATGGTCGTCGGTAATGATGCCCCGACTGCCTGCGCCCTTTTGGTGGATATAACGCTTTCTTCATATATTTATACAAACAGCGTCAGCATCTAACAACTCAACTCGCTTTTCGGCTGTTGCTAATAAGAGATTTCGCGAAGTGTGGACGTGTGTATGTGTAAACTTTTTTCCCCAAAATTGGGCTTTTAAGAGTTTTACTATGCTTTTGCCGTGGGCAGGAAAAGCGAACGAGCGTTTAAGGTGACCGTGGGATATGTAGAAGTTTGCAGGAGCGATACTGCTGACAAGACCACACAAACTCGAATGCGACGGATGGCGTCGGTTTTATGGAAACATACATTGCTCGAAATCTACTCGAGAGTCTAGCGGACTTGACATGTAGCAGTCAGTCGCAAATGTTCTACTGCTTTTGGTATCTAATTGCATTCAGAAGTGTAATAGTTGAAATAGTAGTTAGTAGGTATCTGGCAGGAGCCGGTGCCGTGCTGGAGCCTCGGTGTCGACCATTTTCCGGGAAAGTCAGAGTCAAGCCCTGAAAATACATCCTGATACAGTGGAATTCGCTTAATATTATGACGAATAATCTCGAACATTCGGGATAAGCGAAGAAAAGTCGACCGACACGTTTCGAGCAGCAGAATAGAAGTTTGATAACAAAAGCGATAAGAAGTTTCGCCGATAATGCCGGGGTATATAAAGGCCGCTAGCCGTCGCCGTATAGTCTAGTTTTGTATGCGATGAACTGTGCGTTCTCAAAGCGATCTAGCTACTGTTTTTGTGCGTTTGTATTAGTGTAACATTAAAAGTTCTTAGTACGGGTTTTCGTGCGTTTTTTGATGCAAATCTCGTTACAATATAATCGTTTTTGTTCGAGATAGAAGTGATTGTAATAAGCGGCTGATTCTAAAATCCGACAAGAAAATAATTAAAATTTCTTATGTCATTATAAACTATAACAATGTATATACAGGGTGATGAACGAGAAGTCGCACCATAGGGCCAACATGTGATAAGGCGCAGCGGCGCCAACATGATAACACAATCTCCGCTACATGCATTACGTACACGTTGCACGTTACTACATGTTTGCCTATGGTGCGACTTCTCGTTCATCACCCGGTATAGTACAATTGTGTGCTACAAGTACATTTTTAGTTTAAAAATCAGTAATCGGTGTCTGCTTTTTGCTTTCTTCAATCATGCTGTTGACAACATTCGTAATGTAGGTCAAAAGCTTCCCCGTGGTACTGAAACCCCCTACGCAGGGTATGAATGGCATTGGGCATTTCTTTGTGAGAAGGAGGATGGGTACCAGGATCGTCATCGTCACCTTTTCTCTTTTGATTCTTCGCTACGAGCCATCACCTCAGAGCATATTTCTTCTTCAGTAAGGATACTTGCTGTTTGGAGATCGTCATCAATAGCTATCCATTTTTGAAACTCAGTTTCAGGAATATCGGTAGGAATGGGTAGGGGAACGGAATCGCAGATATTGGTTGAGAAGAGATAATTGTTGTTCACTGTACAATGCACAATTCCGTATTCAAGTATGATCATTCCAAAAGATGCCGAAGAATGCCCCGTACAGTAAAAATATGATTCTATTAAACGGCATTCTGATTGTATTATGCGACAAAATACATATGTAATTAGATAGGGACGTTTCGTTCCTACCCATTTCGATTCCATTAACCGAATGATTCTATTAAGCGTGATTATATTGAGCGAATTCCACTGTTCCTGGAAATGCCGTTATTATTTCTTAATTATTTAAATAATTAAGATAGAAGTAAAATGTAATGGATTTTCGAAACGGAAAAACTGGAAACCAGTTCGAAGATGTTTCCAAAAAAAAATGGGAGGAGGGGATATCAGTGGATCGTTTTTACAAATTATTATCGTTGCAGAAAGAAAATTATCAGTAGATTGATGACAAGTGTCTCCATTGCATGCAGATACATCGGTATATGGACACGTCTTATGGCTGGTATTAAAAGGTACTATAGTTGCACACGGGTTTACTGAACCGCCATTTCATTCGCAACCAGCCCGAGCATCCTTGATCAGATGATCACCCGTTCGAGCGCGTTCGAGAATGCTCGGATTAACTTGGGAATCAAAAGGGCGGTCCAGTATATCTGTGTGAAACTGTAGTACCCTGCTAGTATGCTTCAGACTGCATTACAATATGCACCAAAGTTGGTCCTTTATGATATGGCAACGCTGTCCACTTATTTTCATCATGATATCGGTCCACCGGTGCGAGATATGATGATTGATATTTTTTCAAGAACGAAAAAAGTGCTCCAATACGTTTTTCTGTAACTTGAAGGATTTCTTGAGTTAATCAATGGAATTTATCCGGAAATGAAATGTTGGATAAACCATCAATGTCAGGAAAGTAAAATTTGAGCAATTTGAAACCGAGATATGTAATGTTCAAGAAAAATAATGGTACGGTAAGGCCCGTCCTGGTAAAATCAGTTGTTCATAATTTCAGTGGTAACTTAATCAGAAATTTCTATTTTAATCATACTTACTTATTTATTTACCGAATTTCAGGTCAGGCGCATATCAGGTTTTAGATTGGGCCTGTTTGAACGCGCCGGGCCTTATTAGCTTTTAAAAGGGGTATTTTCGTTAGAGGATGTAGGGAGCGTGGGACAATGTAGAGAATTTCAAGATAGCCAATCTATAGATATTTCAGTCAACGACTACCACAAGAAAAGAATAAAATGAAAAGACTTATTTGAAAGCCAGGAATGCCAAAACCTTGAATTATGGCCTTATTGAGCTCACCTACCTTACTACTGTTGCTGTTTCAAATTGGGTTGTGTAAGGGTGTAAGGATCATTCCAGAATCTTCAACTCGGCTGATTCAAAAGGCAAGTATGAGGTACAAATACAATTATCAACAAGATAACCACGAGTTTTTGCCCCAGGTCGTCCAGCCAGTCAGACTCATTAAGTACACTTTTCCAAGAGTGTCCTCTTCTGCGATCGCACTCCGTCCTTACGCAAGATAGGACGCTAATACCTCCGGCGTCATTCTTCTCATCACACTATCGTTCGACTCAGCACTCTACTTATTCTATCGCAAACATCCGACGCACAAATCTGCCTACATTGCAGCGACACGATGCGGATTAAAAAGTAATTTCGACGTCTCTCGAACCGAACTTGCAAATAAGAAAAAACAATTTCGCCTCAATGAAAAGAAGAAGAAAAAATGGGGCTGATAACTCGAGTACATATACATGCGGTAGTACACCATCAGCCGGTGCTTCCACAAGAAAAGGTACCTACGTATAAAAAATAAGATGTTCAAAATGAAGCGAGAAGACGGCGCTCTGCTCGACTGCCTCTCCTCGACTCGGCTCCGCGTGCTTTTTCCCTCCATGTACACGCGGCGTACGTTTTGCAGAAGTTTTGTAAATAGAATCCCCGCGGCAATAAGGTAGGTACAGGGAAATTGAAATCTGTGCGGAGCCATTGCGAAATGTAAAAAGATGAACGTTAAATAGACCGAGTCTATTTATATTCTGTTTTTTAAAACGAGCAGCACTCCATCGTTGTGATGGTTCGAAGAAGTAGGCACTTTTAACTGGTGAGAGAGCAATTTTCATCCGGTAATGGAATGAACCAGCGGATATGCACGCGGAACTGTATTGTCGTTCGGAATGAAGGCAAGAAGAAGTAACACGCATGAATGTAGATGGTCGAGTCAAGTGAGTGCGGATACGAAATCAGCTCCTAAGTCGTAACTTAGGGCAAGGAAACGAACCTAACGGATCTCTGGGCAACGATACCGCCAACAGATCGCACAATGCACCGGTATAGGAACGAGAGTTAGAGCGAAAGAGGGTTGGACACTCCTCACCAACACAGCACAAGAGAGCGTTTCAGAATGTACCTATTAGGGTGTCCCTTATTTTACAAGTTTTCGCCGATTGATTAGGGTCGCACTGAAATTTGTTCCAGTGGCCTTAGAAAATCGTCATAAAAAATTTGAGCTCAATCTGAGATAGGAAACAGCGATTTGCCCATAGGCAATGACAGTGAATTCTGAGAACATGTGAATGTTCTTAACAGCGCAATGTTATATCTTGTGCGCAATGTTAACTATTGTTAATATACATACATAATTCGAGGTCTACTTTATAGTAGGTACCCAACAAACTGTCATGGGCATAGTCAGGAAGACTGGGGCGCTTGCCCCAGTAGACAGAGACTGAAGTTATGTTGTAGTATGCATTACCCGACATTAATAGATATTTCAGCTGTAAAATAATTTTAAAAAACCTGTGTTTCTCGGAAATTTAACGCATTTTTGCGATTATTTCGATAAATATGTTTTCTAAAGAAAAGTTGTATGGAACGTTCTCACAGAAAATTTAACAGGGAACATTTTATGTTATCTGCATTTTGGTCCTAAAGTGAATAATTTTTTAGATAACTGCGATTTAGCTAGTAAAAATCGGTTATGAAAGAAAAAAATAACAAAGAGCCGTGTTCCTCGAAACTTTCACATATTTTTGCGATTATCTCGATGAATATGCGTTTTAGAGAAAATTTGTATTAGATATTTTTTATAGAAAATTTAACAAGGAACATTTTATGTTATATGCATTTTGGTCCTGAAGTTGATATGTCCCGAGATATTCACGGTTCTTTGTAAAATCCCAGTATTACACATAACGTCAAGGTCAAAACGGCACGGGTTAATGACTTCACGTTGAGCTCAAATTTTGTATGGCGAGTTTCTAAGTCCATTGGAACAAATTTCAGTGCGACCCTAATCAATTTGTGAAAACTTGTAAAATAAGGGCTACCCTAATACGTATTTTAGCTCATTAATTACAGCAATAAGATGACGGGATTCGATGATAGAGGGGCTTATGGCGATGCACGCATGCTAAATTGGCCCCGGGACACCGCACCGCCTATCCCGGAAACGCCCCGAATGGGCCTGCGTCAGAATAAGGGGGATCGCTTTAAGGTAGCTCCTGCTAACCCAATTTTTCTTGTCGCCTCTTCACAACTGTGAAGCTACGGCGTCTTATTCTTTATCTTCGCTGTCGAGTGGCGCCGGATCGTCTTCTTCGTCGGTTGATGGCAGCTGTGACATCGTCCTCGTCATCATCATCGTCGATGTTGAAGGGATGGCGAGTGCGGGCATAGGGTGCTGCGTCCGCTACCTTTGTCTCTGCCACTCCAGCTCCATCTTGCGGCCCAACGTCTTCTTGACAAAGGCAGCTGCCTGATCCCATCCCGCTCTGCTCTTCAGCATGGTCGGGACCAGTTTCTCTGGTGTAAGCGGCTCAACGCCTGCGTTTTGAAAGGCGGCCGCCGTTTCTTCCCTCTTTTAGTCAGATGCCGAACACTCGAACAGGGTGTATCAGGCATCATCATCTCGCCCTCCTGTAGCGCAGTAGGAGCACCGCGGGCTTTCTGCTATGCTCATCCGGTGCAGGTACTTGTTGAACACTCCATGACTGCTCATCACCTGCGTGTGGTAGAAGTCCAGCTGGCCATGGCATCTGCCCAACCACGTGTTGAGATGTCGTATTAGCAGTCGGGTCCACTCTCCCTAGAGAGCAGCTCTTCCCACATTAATAGCCAATGGGTGCATCTTTAAGGAACTTTCTTGAAGCGATGATCAGTCTCAAGTTGTGCATAAGGAAGGATTGTCTATGGATGGTGGTTGATTGCAGGTAGAGCATGCAAGGTACTGTAATGTATTATGTGACCTGGAATCATGAAATATACCTCTCGTGCGAGAACGGGTTTCGATGCTATGATAACCGCGTTTCAAATTCGTGTTCACTTCCATTTCTGTAGGCCCGTTTCACACAACGCCACATAAACGGATGTTTTTGAACTCTTGACGTAATTTTTAAATGCGATTTGTGGAAAAACTAATGAAGATAAGAAGCTGTGATTTGTTTCATTCAAAAGAACGTGATTTTTTCTAGAAGAATTGTCAAGAAAGTGAAAACTGATTCTTAGACACCAGAGGCACATTTCATGATTCCAGGTCACATGTGTGTTTCTTCAAATTATATCGATTGCGAACTGAGCGAGTGGTGTTATGCTATGAATTGTCATCGTATAAGCTTTTGAAGTACTCTTTTGACTAAGAGTCAAGAGTTGAACGCGAGAACGGTTTTTGATTCTGACTTCCAATGTGTTCCCATAGGGCTTTCTCTGAATGAATGAAATTTCATGTTACAGACAACAGACGAGCATAAACGTGAAAACGCCAAATTACACAAACGCTAGTCCTTCATCATTAATCGAAATGTCGAGAGCACTTCTACGTTGTCCGCGGGCGAACTCATCGGTAAGGCGTTAGCAGAGATAGTGAATCGGCCACCTCTGTGGCAGCTTCATTCTCATTCACAGCTTTGACTGAGCTCACGTGCTCACGCCAGTCATCAAATATTCATTATATTTAGATTTTTCGTTTACGCTTTACCTTTTCTCTACTTGACATCTAGATGTAGCTCAGACACGGAACCCGTCCTCTTTGAATACTTTTTCGCCCCTCCTGTTCTTATTTTGCAGCGTATTGAGAGGGCAGCTCTTGATTCCACCGGATTCATCTTTTGCAATCTCAAACGTTGCGACGGGTTGTGCACTCCTTCCACCCTACAGAAAAGCTATTTTACCGTATCGTATATGAAATTGCACTATATCACTTTGCGAGGGAGTGTTTCATAGCCGGCTTGGTGTATAATAAAAACGTCATCGCATCGTGTACACTTACGCTGTTGCTTTCACAGAGAACACTCGGTAGGCTTTAATTGCGCCACTTCTTGTTCGTATGTCCTCTCCTGGAATGGAAGCATTTCTTTTAGCGAGCAGTTGTTGTATATATGTGTATAAGTTGAATATAGTCGGCGCTTGTTTACGATGCCATCTCTCTGGAAACATCCACTCTGGAGAAATTATTATTTTTTCGCGAAAGTAATACCCGCTGTAGTCGGCGAAGTCGCGTAGATGTTTTTTCCTTGCGATGGCGATTTTAGCTTTTTTCTCGTGTTACACGAGTTGAGTGGGGTTTTAAAAAATGTTATTTCGTTTCTCTTTAACATTTGGAGTTCGATAGCGAGCACGTTGTGATTCATTAAGAATAAACTCTGGTAGATATAAAATCATCTCCTCATTTATTGTTTTGATTTATGGCAATATAACTGAAGGGCGGATGAACTCTATGATTTTAAACTCCCTCCCCCCGAGATGTCCCAACCACTAAGGTGGGAAAGATTGTTAAAGGGGTAAAGTTAGAAGTACCATAGTTTGACAAAATCGCAAAGGAATTCCAGATCCCCTCGATCATCCCCCCTTTCGTGTACGCAACTTGGCCTTAATTTTGAAATGGTAGACAAAATGTCAGAATTAAGCTTAGAGCTTTTGAAACTTACATAACGGTATTTTGCAATCCGTCTCATATTCACCAGTAGGGTAAATAAGAAGGCGATGATGGAGGGCATACATTCTCCCTTCCGCAGAGCCAGGGTGAAAAGTAAAATTTAGAGTAACATCTTAGGATTGAGGCTTGCTTTGCTTGTTATGTCAAAATGTGGGCAAAATTTGATAAATTCACCATTATTTTACCTACAAAGTTTCTTACATGCCCCTCCATCGGAACTTCCGGTACCGGTATATGTTTCTGTTGTATTTCACCCTTATTTCACCCTCCCCTTGACGTGTCTGTGGCGTGTTAATTTGGGATTTTTGGGGGAAATTGATGTCTCAGAAATGTATTCAGCAGCTCTAAAACCACACCGAATGATATGCTGATATTGCTAGTTGTGCTAGTAAATAAAGCTTAGAATGTTCATTGTGAGTCCTTCATGAAACATACGAAAAATTACTTTGTGTGATATTCAATAGTAGGCGGGAGAGTTCCCATGAATAGATGTGTGGAGGAATTTTCTGTGGAATTCCTCAATGATAGGGGGGGGGGGTCATTCTCTGAAGATCATGAAAATTCGCGTGGGCACCTACATCTTGGGAACCAACTGAGCTAGAGGGATAATTTCTTTTTCTGTACATAGGTAACAGTTTCCCCTATGACCCACAACATCAACTTTCTAAATTTGGTGAAATAAAAATTTTGAAAAACCAATTGAAGTTCCAAAATGTCATTCGTCATGGGTGTGAGTAAAACAACTTCAATCACAAAATCGAAAATAACTTTTATATTTACAAGTATTGGTACTACTGGATAGCATGGTTGTGATGGAGTGCATTGAGACGATGGATTGGTAATAGTAGAAGCATAGTTTCCTGGCTCTAATAGACACAGTAGTTGGGATCAAGATCCGTGAGCAAAAAAAAGAGCATCCGTCATGGGCTGTATTCAACCAATCAGTGAATCGTGTTACTCGATATTTTATAACCGGAAAAGTGGCTAGACTGATTCAATACTTTGATAAGAAGACCGGTCAGATGTTTTTCTCTCCATCCTCTTAAGAAAACCGAGAATTATCAAAATCTCGACAAAATAGCGAGTGTCTGATATTTTTTCCGTCATCAGTAATGGACACTTGTGCGCGGTCACGTAAGATAATGAAAACTTGAACAATACTCGTTTCAGGTAAGTAATAGATCGCAGATGAAACTCATCTACTTCATTTTTCTGTAACATAAAAACCTGGGTTCAGACTCATTATGTTCCTGGAATCGCCATCCGTTATGGGCAATAATTTTTGTCAATCATCATGGAAAGTCGTATTCGATGTTCATGAGGAATGACTCGACTGAGATTTAAGACGGTCGAGTGTTGTAAGAATGTTCTATTATGCATCCCCAAGGAGTTGGCATAAAAAAAATGTCATTAGTCAATAGTTCAAATTTTGTAAAAATGAAGAGTGTATTTTCATGATCATCTTCGGAGAACGACCCAGGGGTCCATATTAACATACTAAAAGTCTCACCCTGTACGCCGCGTGCATCGCGTGCTATACCGTAAAATGTATCCCGCATGTTCGGCTACGGCGCAATTATCTCGCGAAATATTGTGTTTCTCAGGAAAGTAGTTATTACATAAAATGCTCCTCATAAAATTCTTTATTGAAGTGGTTTGCCACTGTCTGGAAAACCTGAAAAGTCATGGAATTAAGATGATCAGGGAAAAGTCATCGAATTTTCTTCCGGAATCGTGAAATTTTGATTGCAAATTGTGGTATTGGGGAGGGAAAGGGCGTTGAAATTTCATATTATGTAACAGGGTTGCCAATTTCTGAAAACCTTGAAAACCCTGAAAAGTCATTTAATTTGGATGGTCAAGGAAAAGTCAATGATGCGTAGAATTTTAATTCCCTGAATGACACACAAGGTTTATGGTTTATTCGAACTGAAAAACGTGCGAGATATGGAATAACGGCGTTTATTCCACACGAATACACCAGAACACTAAGCACAGTACCAAATCGCTTTGAAAACGTACGATTTATCGTATACAAAACTAGACTGTATTTATTCTATCAAAATTTATTGTCAGTAAATAATCATGTTTAAAACAAACAAAAAAAAAATTTACAGACTCCAGTGTTCAACTAATTACGTCTACAGGTTGACTACACTTTTTAATTGACGAATGTAAGCACCTGTAGATAGCGCTCGTTAATCGGGGTCTTGAATATTTTTGTAACGTGGTAACACAATCTGCTCCAAGAAAACGGCACAAATGTCCACTCCAGGGTTTTATAAAACCAAATCATGGTAAACAGATGAATAATAAAATTCACTTGAAATAATGCACCTTCGAAATAATATGATAAATTAATTGCAGTTGCGAGCGAAAATTTCATTAGAATATACGACTCATATCTTCATAATCCCGATTCATGATTATTTTATTCAACTGCCACTAGTAGCGTATTTTCACTTACATTCGCCAATATCTGAAATGAAGGTACAGGAGGCCGCCATTTTCACTCTTCAATAGTGTGATTACTGCTTATTACTTTTTCATAAATAATTTTCAAAGTCCGTAAATATTTTTTGTTTTCGCGCAACATACCTACTTTGTGCTTGTTTCAACTCTACATTATCTTCAGTGTTTCTATAACTACATCGAATGAAAACTTCATTTTCCTCATGTCCAACAATGTATGATTTGTGAAAATTTGGATGATGATCCGAATATGGTATTAAGCTGCCTCTACTTTGATATGATACATGTTCCCTGATATTTTAAATATTGGTATGAAATTCTCACGTATTTCATGATACTCAATTGAAGTCACTGCCACTGCATTATTATATGCCCTAATCTTCCCAAAAAAGTAATGACTACAATCACCTTTGTGGTGCAATAAATTATTGAACAGCTAAGGTGGATCTGGTGGAGATTGTACATGTACTTTTCTACCTGAGCAGCATAATGCTCGAAATTCGTCATTCCAGGTCATTGCACACACTTTTTATTGGCTGTTCCAATACACACCAGGCGGTTGTCCTTTGGGTCGTACAGAAATCCTATTGGAAAAGACGATACTTGTGTCGCATTGCGTTCCTTACGTTTACTTTCAAGTTATTGGACCTCTATATAATATTCGTTTGCTTGGGATTTTACAACACGTCATCGAGGTATGTGTTCAAACAAACAGTTGAGAAGACAGATGAAACCCCGTCTTTAGTTACAAATATAAAAAATTGAGCTGTTACAAATCGAAATGAAGACTTTTTTTGGTTCAATCTTTTCATTAATAACAAAGATCATTATGTGATATTAATTTGTTTGGTTGTGGATTCGAAACCTTCTCAGTTTGTGTTCAAAAAATCACTGTCTTCGCCACCAACAAATATTAGATTGGATTTCTGCAGTAACCAAATTCATTTTTGAAGTTATTTGGTCGTAAACCCTGACTAATAGTGGAAAAATTTTAAATTGTGTGAGTTACTAACGTGTATTTAAAAATGTTAGTTTGATAAAATTGAGTGTGTCCAGTTATATTCAGTGGAGTCATGAACCCTATTGACGCGCGGAAGGGGTGAAAACTGATAACTTATTGGAAATGCCGATTCGGTACAAACATTTTTTATGGAAGCAAAAACACGAAAGAAAACAGCGCTGCCGAAAAATGCAAACTCAGTACAAAGATTCTCAGTCCTTCATGTAAAAAAAAAGTGTGTGTGTGTGTGTGTGTGGAGTGAGAGAGAGAGAGAGAGAGAGAGAGACTTACAGTTTTCTTGTTTGACCAACTGATAGCCTGATATGCTGACTAAATGGTCAAATTTGCCGAAAAAGTCCGACTCTGAAGATTCGTTGTGGTGCCACCCTCCCCCATCAATACGCCACTGATTTTTTAATCATTAACTGTAACTGTCGCACTCATTATTCGATGGTGTAAATAAAACTGTTTCTGGTTAATACTTTGTCTAATGTTTATTTTCTGTTTTTGTTTACAGGTAAGGACTGCAAAACTGTACTGACAAGTTTGGTGATAATGGTGGTCTATTAGCCTCGCGTATCCGAATTTGAGTGTAAAACTGAGAATCGACTTCATGTTGTTGGTGAATTATTAACTAAAAAAGAAAGAACCTGACCGCTGCACAGAAGGATATAATTACGTGGATATGCCGTCCAGGCGATACACGCATGCCCACATTGCAATGCCTTCTCTAGTCGTCCATTCTCGGCGTCGCTCGGCATTCTTCATGTCGGCCTGTTGGAACGCGATGGAACGAATGATCGTGTGAAGAGGAATAGGCAACTACTTCACAATGGTAACGTTTTTCTGCGGAATTTTTCTCTTTTGCGTGGTGAATCATTAGTCACATCCATATTAAAGCCGGTAGACAGTAACTCAAGCTGATAACAAAGAGAAAGAAACTGATTACAAAATTTTGAATAAGAATAAGGGGAAGTAACTTCGGCAGACAGCACGCTCGTTTCTTCTATCAAGATAAATAATTCTATTGTAGCCACGCAGCAGTAGTAATTAACTTGCAGTAAACAAGTCGTTGGTTGTTACATCACGTGAGGAGTGTGTTGTAGTACACGATCAGTTCATAGCCGCATATTGGCAACATTTACACTGTGTGTCGTTGTCACAGTGGCAACACTTTTCGCGTTGTCATGCATGGAATGGTGCACTCACATACAGGGTGATGAACGAGAAGTCGCACCATAGGGCCAACATGTGATAAGGCGCAACGGCGCCGACACGATAACACAATCTCTGCTACATGCATTACGTACACGTTGCACGTTATTACATGTTTGCATATGGTGCGACTTCTCGGTCATCACCCGGTATAGACACAACTTGAAAGCTTTATTACAGCTTTTAAAATGCATTTTCCAAAATTTGTTTGTAAAAACTTTCTATTTCTCAGTGAGATATCTATAAATCTTGAGAATGACTAGACTTTTCATCCAGTTATTGTGGAGCCGAGTCCGGACAAAAAACGCGTGTCTCTCTTATAAAGTAGAAACGTGTACTATTTACTCACAAAAAACAATTGAAATTGATATCATGAACATCAGAATACTTCACCAAATCGATAGTGTTCAATATTAATCAGCACCGTAGATTTTGAGCTAGAGTCAGACTTAGTTGACTCCAAGTCACACCTTTAAATGATCGTATTTATAAGTTTTTTTGTTGATAATGAAGAAATTTAGTCCTCTTTCGTTTGAAACTAGCTCTTCAGTGTCCAAGATGCAACTCTTTTTTCATGCATACTACGTATACTACTTATAATTTAGTAACTCGTGTTCTTGAGCAGCTGTTTGGTGACAATTCAACGTCAGAATACCAAGCCCTCTTTCATCTTTCATCTTACTGTCAGTTGGAGTAGCTTTACATTGACAAGCAGTAGTGTAAGTACATTACACCGAGGCACAGAGATCACCCCGGATTTAGTTTTAACAAATGTCGTTAATTTTTCTATTTCTTTCGTCTTCGTTAGGGAACAATAACGACAACTAGAGGCGTGTAATTGAGACAGCTCCTATATGTATAAGACTTGGCAGCGCGCTCTGCCAAATTAATAAATCACGGTGCATTTATTTACTTTATTACTTCGCTGCATAATGTCTCTTTCATTTCTGCATACCTCCGAATTCGGATGACTGCGTTATTTGATTTCATATTCGAATGTTTAGTATTTGGTTCTATAAATTCCACGCATTCCTCGTGACTTTTTATTTCAACCTTCATTTTCTGTTCGGTATCATACATCCAGTTTTATTTATAGTTATCGCTGGAGAGCCTCATCTCGTTGTAAAGAAAATGTGATCTAAAATAGCCTACATGTTATATTTCTTAGAGTGGAATCCATATATTGAAATTCTTTGGATGTAATTTGGTGAAACAAAATTTTCCAATGATGAGCAAGAAAGTAGACGGAAGAGAAGCAGAGGCGGAGTGACCCGTCGGGCAACCAGGAAAATTCCTGGTGGTGTAAATGTGACTTGAAGATCCGAGCATTGATTTAACATCTTCAAGTCTCTTCAATGCTTGTTTATGACTGCTCAAGACTTCTTTAAGGCTTTTCCTATGTGTTAGATTTCTTAAACTTCTCAAAGGCATGATTAAGATTCTTTACGGATCTTCCGTACTTAGTAGACACTATCCCAAGATGTGAGATTTCTTATCAATTTTTCAGATTCTTTCATGTATCTGAAATATTTTTTTATCACTATGTTACCTGTTTCAGACTCTTTTAGATTCGTTTCAGTTTTTTCGACATCAACATTTTGAGACTCTTTTAGGCTTCATAAATCTTGTTTAAGACTTTTCAAAATTACTCAACATGTTCTTGTCATTTCTAAGGATCTTCGAGATTCGTCTCAAAACTGTTCCTGGCTTGATTGTGATTCTTACAGACTATTCTCGACATTATTATGACTAATTGAGACTTATTCATACTTATTCAAGATCTGTTATAAAGATTCTTCAAGATTCGTTAGGGTTTTTCTAGTCCTGCTTTAGATTTTTAAAGACTTCTTTAAAACTCTTACGAACTTGGTGGAAACTTTTCGAAGCTTTTCTATGCTTCATTGATACTTCTGAATCTCTGCTATAGCTTAGTTAAATGCTTATAGAGGCGGCGGGTTCAGTATCTTTTGAGACTCTTTAAGAATTTTCTTTTTGTTTGTATGTTTTAGTGTTTCTAGTCGAGTTTTGAGAAGTCTTGAATAGGTCTTGAGAGTCTCGAAAAAGTCTGAAAGAGTCTGAAGAATTCTCCATGGAGCGTTAGATGATGAATCTTAAGCAAGTCTAAAAAAACTGGTAGAAGTAATCTGGAACAATTCTGAACGAGTCTTGAAGAATAAAACGCGCCAGCGGAATTTAAGAAAATGTATGAGGATATAAATTGCCCCTCCACTCCGAACTGGGAAGAGGTTGAAAATACTCATTCACGACTCATCTCATTGAGTCTTCAGGAGTTTTGTATAAATTAAGAAAAATCTGAAAAAGTCTTGTAGAGCGCAGAGTAATAATCCTAAATCCGAAAAAGTTATCGAGATAGCCTTGAACAATTCTGAAAGGGTCTTGAAGAGTACAACAGTGAAAGAATTTCAAGAAGGTTGGGGAGTTATTCCCTTCTTCTTTCCTCTGCTTCAGAAAAACTTTGAAAATACCCATTTTACTACTCATCTTAACGAGGCTTGAAGGATCTTATAGAAGTCCGGAAGTCTAAAAAAGTTTTTGTAAAGTCTGTAATAATAATCTTTAACAAGAATGAGAAAGTCTAGTCTAGTAAAGGTCTAGAAGAGTCTTAAGTCCTTTAAGGTGAGAAATATCAATCTTAGATCTTAAACCCGAAGAAGTGTCTTCTCTGGAAGAATCTTGCCGAGTAAAATGCATCTGAAAATTTTTTTTTAAAGTATGGGGAGGATAAACCCTTCCTCCGAACTGGGAAAAAAGTTGAAAATTACTAGATATTTTTCACAGCTCAGATCGGTGAAAAAAAAGTTTAATTTTCACTCGTCTTGTTGGCAACTATAGTCTTACCTATGAGCGTTTTTAATACTTATCGTCGTTGGGCCGACGAACGTATTAGGCTCTTTTGGGGCTTCATAGAGGTCTACGAATTTTCTCAGTATTTTCCCCTCATTTTGTAATTAATTTTCACCTTAATGGATGCAAAAGAAATTTTGTATGCTTAAATTTGAATTTGGTCACGCAGTGATAGTATATGTGTTTTGCCAGGCAGACAGCTTGGACAAAAATAAAAATCTAAGTGGTCTATTGCAGCTTTTGTTTTTTTCTAGACCTAAGCTATACAAAAATACCAACGATGAGAACCCATACGTGCAAACCGAGAAAGAAAAATCGTGGCAATAGTGTTATATAAGAACAAAAAACATTGACTTACAACTCCCAGTTTTCCACAAAGGACACAAAATTATTGTAATTGTAAGAAAATTTATTCCTCCGCTTCCGGGCTCTTATGCGAAAAACGTAAAACTTGTTTTCTCTGAAAGTCCAGCTTTTATGCTGAGTCAATAAAATTTCATCTATTTTTATTACTTTTTAGGAAGAATTGAAAATTGTAAAAGATATTAATTTTTAAAAAAAGTGTTATTTGGGGAAAAGCTCTGCAAATCTTGTTTTTGGGTTACAACTCGCTCTCTTGCACCTGAAACAAAAAAGGAAATCAAATAAGATTTACTCTGGAGCCAGTTCTCTATAAAAGTGGTCCTTTTTTACAATATATATTATCCAGTTCAGTTTCTGGCGTTTCTGATCAACGTTTACAAACTCTCTCTCTCTCTCGTTATCCTGTACTTCTTCACTATATAGCTAATTATTCATTTGCTACTAGTTTATTTGCTACTAGTTCATATCGCATGTTCCCACAATCGCCACAGCGGGGAACACCGGTGTTTCGTCTTCAAGTGAAAACAGCATTTCATCTCCTTGGCTGTATACACTGAAAATAACGTTCGCACAGTGATGAAGATCAAGATCAATGAGTACGGTTGAAGAAGAACTGTACACACAGATACATTATTAGCAACAGTACGCAACAGGACTACGAGTTTAATTTATGGAAACTAATACTCAACGTACCATTACGAGTTTTGAAGTTCAATTTCTTGGCTTCTAGAGGAATAACTGAGAAGTTCGTGTTTAGCATCGAAGAAGAATAATAAAAACGAAATAACATTTTAACAAGAAATCTTATTAAACTGAGTCCATCTTGATCTCTAGTGACAAGTACAGTTGGTGTGATAACGTCTATCTACTATCAACAACTACACTAGCGTTACACTACAGTTACACTAATGCTACACTAACGTTACACGCTTTCTTTTCTTTTCTTTTTTTTTTTTTAACTCTTATCTTATTTTATTACATTGATTCAATTAAACGAGAGGGTTTTTTAATTTTGTTGAGAGGTCTCAAAAAGATATGATTGCGACGAAGAGTAGCACCGGATTCTGCTTCTTGAACTGCATATGAACGGGGCTCTGCTGTGCGGTTCAAAATAGTTCCCCTTTTCCAAGTAGGATCTTTTAATTCACGCTTGACTAACACTGCTTGGCCAGGTTGAAGAGGAGGCAAACTTCGAGTGGTACGATTGAAGTATGCTGTGGCTTTGGTGTTGGCATATTCTTTTTTTGCATGCACCTCTTGTGGATTTGGCACTTGAGGTTGCAATATTGATGAGTGAACTGGTATTCGTGAGTTAAGAAGCCGGTTATTCAGTAACTGCGATGGCGCATAACCAACATACGGAATAGGAGCAATACGATATTTAAGTAACGCGGCATCCAAATCAGGATTTTTCTTTACAAGCATCTTTCCTATTGCGACACCTTTTTCAGCGAACCCATTACTTTGATGGTGGTGAGGACTACTGAAGATTATCTCAAATCCCCAGTCTACAGCAAATTTCTTTAGTTCTTCACAGTTATAGGGAACATTGTCAGACATGACAAGTTCAGGTATTCCAAGGCGACTGAATACATGTTTAAAATGACGAATGACCTCTGACGCTGCCTTAGAACGTAAAGGTAGTACCTCCAACCAATAGGAGTAAGAGTCATAAATGACTAAATAATCTCGATTCTCATGAGTAAAAATATCCGTGCTTACTCGCTGCCACGGTCGCTCAGGTACTGGTAAGTTGATTAGCGGTTCTCTTGCATTGTTTTGTTGGTGTATCAAGCAAATATTGCAATTTGACACGAGGTGGTGAATGTCCTGATTTATTCCTGGCCAATAAACGGTTGCGCGAGCCAACCGTTTCATCTTCTGTTCGTTCAGGTGACCCTTATGGAGTAACTGTAAAAACGCTGGCTTGAGTTTTGCGGGTACCATAAGCCTGTTTTCAAAGAATAATAATTGTTCAGTTTCGGAAATAGCACATTGCAATCCCCAGTAACGAGCAAGCGAGGGATGCAGTTTAGCTCTTGAGTCTGGCCAGCCTTCAGTTACATACTTGAGAATTATGCTTAGTACTGGATCTTCCGCAGTATCCTTGACTAACTGCTGTTTCTTAGCTGTTGTTGTTACAACTCTTGTATGCGTGTGAACTTGGAATGTTTGAACAATATCTTCATCAGGAATTTTGCCTGTGAATGCTCGAGAGAGCGCATCGGCGATGTACATTTGTGGACCTGGTGTATATACAACAGAGAGATTATACTTCAACAGTCGTAGGCAAAGGCGTTGTAAGCGACCTGAAATTTTCTCAAACGGTTTCCTCACTATTGTCTGTAGCGGTTTGTGATCTGACTGGACTGTTACACTTTGACCATATATATAATAATGAAACTTTTCTGCCGCAAACACGATCGCTAGTAGCTCTTTTTCTATCTGCGAGTATCGCTGTTCTGTTTTAGTGAGCGCTCGTGATGCAAACGCTACAGGCTGACTATTTTGTAACAAGCAACACCCAATGCCAGCCTTGGACGAATCAGTTTGAATGACTATTGGCTGGTCTGAATCAAAATACTTTAATACTGGTGCACTGGCAATGAGGTTTTTAATCGCAGTAAACTCAGTTTCGTGCTTATCATTCCACTCCATTCGGACATTGGGTCTAGTTAATTTACGCAATTCTTGCGTTTGACATGATAAATTTGGAATGAACGAACTTAGAAATTTTGCCATACCTAAGAACTGATGAACAGCTTTGTTATCTTCAGGTCGTCGAAAATTTTGAATAGCTGTTATACGCCGAGGATCAATTTGTACGCCGTTAACACCAATGATAAGACCCAGGAACTGAACTTCTGGTTTTTTAAACTGGAGTTTCTCTGCATTGAAACGTACGTTAAACTGGCGAGCGCGCTCAAATACTTTCTGTAAAATGACATCATGTTGTTCATCAGTTTCACTTGCAATTATTAAATCATCGAAATACGGTATACAACCCTCAATATCGCCAAACATTTCTACCACCTTTCTCATAAAGATTTCTGGCGCGCTGCTAATTCCAAAACATAGCCGTTTGAAACGATAACGGCCAAATGGTGTTTGAAAGGTAGTTACTGCCGCAGACGCATCATCCAGCTCCAAATGCCAGAACCCAGATGACATATCAATCACGGAAAATACCTTCTTTCCTGTCAATTCGGAAATCAACTCTTCAGTTTTTGGGATAGCGTACTTTGGGATGCGAATTGCTTCATTCAGCGGTTTTGGATCTAAACAAATTCTCAGATCACATTTAGCGTTATTTTTTTCAACCACCACTATGTTTGAGACCCATTCTGTTGGTTTTATTACTTTTTCAATGACGTCGATCTTTTCCATAGTATCAAGAGTGTCTTTCAAACGGGAGAGTATGGATTTAGCAAAACATCGGCGTCGTGCAACCACTGGCTTCACATCTGGGTCTATATCTAACGTAACTTTGCCTGGAATCTTTCCAAGGCCCTTGAACAAATCACTATTAGCCTGAAGGACAGATACTTCATTCGACATTTTAATTAGGCCCAACTCTTCGCAGGTTTCCAATGAAAGTAGATTATCAACGTTTTTACCAGCAGGCAGCACATAATATTCAAACGATTTCTGTTCGTTGTACGGGATAGTCAACTTTCCAAGCGGAAAAATTAATTGCTGCGACATATAAGGACGCAATGCCACTTTTGCGGGTAAGAGAGAAGGCCGCGGCAATATTTTTTCGTAGTCTTCTTGTTTTAAAGTGTTACATTCGGCTCCCGTATCTACTTTGAAGCGAGTTAAGACATTATATAACGGAATCTGTACATACCAACGTCGTGATTTCTTTGCATCATCTTTTGCCGAACA
Source organism: Acanthococcus lagerstroemiae (assembly GCA_031841125.1). Lineage (NCBI taxonomy): Eukaryota > Metazoa > Arthropoda > Insecta > Hemiptera > Eriococcidae > Acanthococcus > Acanthococcus lagerstroemiae. The sequence goes on from CM063114.1 coordinate 54,115,059, forward strand.
CGTATCTATCTTCAAGACTTGGATGTCATCCGCAGTTTGTTCACCATCATTACTCACTATGTTTGTGCTATCAGCTTGCTTTGTAGCACAAGGAGGTGGACCGTTGCCTTTACGAGTACGCTGACACATCTTGGCAAAATGACCGGGTATCTGACAAACCGCACAAGTCTTACGAAAAGCTGGACACTTTCCATATTCATGCTGATAACCGCAACGTGTACAACTGATCGTTCGATTCACTTCTTTGCGTTCACTTCTTGGCTGAGCAACTTTTTCTCTAACCACACGATCAACTGGAACGGGAATACTTTCTTTTACCTGACTTGTTAGCACTTCTGAATCGTGATGCGCCTTTTCCCAAATTTTACTCTGTTCGATCGCCGACTCTAGCGTAAGGTCCTTGTCTTTCAGTAAGTTTCTCTGAAGTTTCTTATCTCGAATTCCCATTACCAAAACATCTCGAATCAATCGTTGCGTATCATCATTGCAAAATTCGCATTTCGCTGCTTTCTTCTTCAACTGTAACACAAACGCATCAACCGACTGACCTGCTGTTTGTACCGAAGTTAAGAACTGGAAATCTTCAAACACTAGATTTGTATGAGCCGCAACATGTTCATCAAACGCCGCTATGATCGCCTCAAACTGCGGATCTGCACCAAGTTGAAATGTATTGAAGAGGTCAACGCCTTCATCTCCAATTTTCGTCATTAAAACCAAAACCTTCTTTTTATTAGATGGTTTTGCGAGACCATCGACGACCCATTGTACTTTCTGCTTGAATCTTCGCCAATTATCCAGTGCATTTTCAGACGTGAACGAAACAGGCTTTAGATCAATCAACAACTCGTTTGATGTGGCTGACATTGCCACTGCGGTTTACTTTACACGATTACCAATCAATATTTACACCTGACACCATGTTTAGCATCGAAGAAGAATAATAAAAACGAAATAACATTTTAACAAGAAATCTTATTAAACTGAGTCCATCTTGATCTCTAGTGACAAGTACAGTTGGTGTGATAACGTCTATCTACTATCAACAACTACACTAGCGTTACACTACAGTTACACTAATGCTACACTAACGTTACAGTTCGATACTTAGGTTCCGTAGGAATGATAATCTTTCATTACGAACAAAACCACAGATAATGCGCGATTGAGTATCTAGAAACATTAAAAAAATGGGAGGGGGCGAAAATAACCCTTTAAATTATGTTTATACTATTGCGAGCAAAAAAACCGAAAACAGATTTGCACGAGAATGCACGAATATTCGAGTTGTAAGAAATCTTTATTACGAGTACATTCCCTTTCATCATCATCTGTAATACTGCCGACTGATGCAAGTCTGCTCTGGCCTTTCCTTTTCTCGCATGACTCATCGAAGCAGCGAGAATATATCACATGTTTGATTTGGCCTTTGGTATAGATAACGAGCACAATAACAATAGTCATAGGGTAATTTAAGGTACGGGTGATCATCGAGAACCACTAGAAAGAAAACCGATTCTATTTATTCATTTATTTGATTCGATTGACTCCGAAACACATTACTTGTTTTGGGCGGGGGAACTAAACGTAGAGGGAGAAAGGGGAAAATGCAAAAAATAATATATGATGAAGAATGTTATTTTTTCAATTTTCCTCCATGAACAGGGAGTAGTGGGAGCGGGCATATTGACCTGTAATCGTCGTGCTGTCTCTAAAACTGATTTTTTCAGTGGTCTGTCTAGTCCCACTTTGCCCGCCTTTGTCAATGTATATTGCGCCCAAACGCCAATGCAACACTGGCCTGAGTGCGAACATGTCAAGTACATCGTTTCCCATATGGGGTGTGCCAAAATAGTTGTCCTGTTGTTAAACGCTTACCATGTAGCAACACTGATGCGTAGGCAGTTTTTGTTTCATGAAAATATTCGGCTATATATGCCATGTCATTTGTCATTTAGTAAGCATGGCTCTGTGGTCTAGAGAACGTGTAGATACGTTTATTTCTAAAAAAACTGGGTTGTGGCAACTCAACGCGCATTTTGGAAACAATTTAAATTTTAAACTGAAGAGACACAATCTTGTTCCCGCTCCAAGGGCAATCCTGCCGCGCTTGTTCTCCCCCCTCTGAACGTTACTGGTGATGCCCTTGAGTCGAACATTCTTCGTCCACTGCTTAATTGTCTTAGGAGAGGGAACGAGATCGTGTGTCTTTTCCTCTTTTCTGTTTAAACTGTTTTGGAAATGTGCGCTGAGTCGCCACAACACTGTTTTTTAGAATGAATGTTTCTGCACAGAAACCGCGATGTTCTCCAGACCACAGAGCGATGCTTACTAAATGCCTTACATAGCAGAATATTTACATGGGGAAAAATTGCCTACGCGTCAGTGTTGCCGTGTTAGTTTTTTATCAATACGTGTTTGTACTTTGCACACAAATACAATGCTATATTGAGTGCGAATTTGTTTTTGGTTGCAACGTTTCTTACATGTTGCGTCTGCAACACTAGACAGACGTGAGCTGGCGCAGAAAGGAGAGAAAGAAGCCATCTTATCAATTTATTAGGTAGAGGGTGTGGGGTGACTTGAGCACACGATTCCAGAAGTATACGACGCTGCTAGGCTGCGGACAAACACGCTGGAATTAGTTTGAATGTGTATTGTCTAATATTATGTATCCTTCGTGAGAGGATACTGTGCTGTATATGTGTGGTATGTGGTGTGGTGGGACATATGGCGATGCACGGATGCCAATGTGGCCCCTATAACACCGTACCTCCGGCACTGGAAACTACCCTTTCGGGCATCGCAGCAGTGGCCGGGGGGAATGTGTGGTATGTATGTACATATTGATGTGTTTGAGTAAACCATGGCCTGTAGATTCTGCGCTTTGGCTTTTGTGAATTCTCAGATAAGCTGTCAGCTCGTCCTCTCTTCAATAAGCAAAGTAAAAGCATCTAATGAGGAAAGTAGGCCCTCGCTCGTCTTGCAGAATTTAAAGGCACCCTCTTCTGTCGAGCGTTTTATTTTCGGTTTCTTTCTTAAATGATTTTATCTATTGATTTGTACATCCTTGTGAATACAGACTTCGAGTCCATTTTTACCCGTGTTAAAATTTTCAAAATTTGCTCCATGTTTGGGAGACGTACGAAGTAGGTATGCTCTACTATTCCCTGCTGGATTAGGTACCGCAAAACACATAAAATATTCATGCGTGCTGCGGAGTGTTGCCGGTTATATGTATACATTTGCTGTTTTTAGTGCGTGTGCGTTAAATATTTAGCCTTTAGGCCGTCATATTCTTATTCATTTTTTGAAAAAAAGAGAAAAAAACAACAACAGAAAACAGAGTAACCCTCTGTACTTGAAAAAGTGGCTAGATAATATTTTAATACAACGCCGGCGCACGTTTTTGATGATGAGGCTCTCGTACTCGAAAAACAAAACTTTATACAAAGTGTTGGAAAAAAAAAAAAAAAAAAAAAGGAGAGAAAACACCAACCCCTTGAATAACTGATAAGAAGTGCTTGATGGGATTCAAACGATTTTCTCCTATCCGTGTTTGTCCATTATAAATATCGAACGAACACGCATAGGGTAACCGAGTCATTCTATTTTTCCCGCTTTTCTTCCACTTAAACTCGGAAGAAGGGTTTGATTTTTTTCTTCCTTCAAATTTTAATAGCCCCGGGAGTCTCGTTATCGAACCTCAAACGGCTGTTTATTTTTATAATGCCGCGTTTCCGGCTAATTTTTGTAGTACTCGGTTTTATACACGAGGGTCGCAACTCTTTGGTGGTGGGCTGTGTAAAAAAATTAAACGGGTCTTCGTTTCAGTTTTATTCGTTCCAGACTGTGACTTGAGTTTGTGGAGGGAAAATTTGTCAGATAATTATTATTTACAAAAACGCTGTTGAATGTAATAAATTAAGACGCTTTATAGTGGCGAGGCTTTTAGGATTGTGAGGCACTGAATTTGGGTTAATCCCCGAAAATATTCTTCGAGTATATTTACCACTGAAGTGAGGAAGGTATTTTTATTTCAGCGTTATAAAGTACACCTGAAGTAGAATGGATTTGTAATCAAGATTTATTCATTGAGATTCAGTCAGAATTTTTGAAAAATTGTTAGGAAGACTTCGATCAATGCTTCTTCTATTTTGACTTGCTGGAGCTTTTTCTGAATGCGCTAGGTCTCATTTATTTTTCTAAAGGACATTCCTACTCTGCTAGAACTGATACGGTATTGTCATTCATTGCTGAAACTTGTTCGGACTTTGGTCCTGTAAAACGCATTAAGCGGCCTTTATAATATTCATTGAAACGAATCAGTCTCTTTCTAAACTCAGTTCAACATTTTCGGAATTCAGTCAAACAGTATCCAGACTCATCTGGTATTCGTTTAGACTCAGCAGATATGTATATTTATTTATTTATTTTATTGGATGGTGACTCGCTTGAAATTCATTCAGAAATCTTTTAGAGTGAACCGGATTTTGTTTGTCCGGTTGCTCTCAGGATTCTAATCAGTCTTGGTCCAACTAAGACTAGGTCAATATGTCCTTAACGTCGGACGAGGCTCTCCTAAACTCACTGTAGAGCACTCAGAAATGAGAAAACGGAACCAGTTAGTCGACTGCCTATCCAGTGAAACGAAAAAATTCATAAAACCCGATGCGTTAACCTTCCTAGAAATATTCAACAATCTAGTGCCCAACACTATGCTGGATCTGCATGCTAGCGAAAACTCAAATAGCATTCGAAAACAACCATCGTGATTAGATTCATTAGTTTGCGAGGTACGACTCCATTATTGGGAATCTAGATTTTCGAGAACAAAGAATTATTGTAAGATGATGCGGGTGGTTTCGTTCTACATACAAAGTGAGTGCGCCAAATCCGAATCTGAAGTCAAGGCCTGAAACATACTTAACCCTTTACTATTCATTAGTAAGATCACATCTTGAATACGCATCTCCAATCTCGTATCCACCCAGCAAGGAACTAAAAGATTAAATGAAGAAAATACAAGAAAAATGCCAAAGATTTATTTATAGTAAACACTTTTGGTATTACCCTCATCAGTGGCTAATCCTTGGGTACATCTAGTCACTCGGCTATGCACCAAGGAAAGTGGAGGGACAAAGAGAAATTTTATAATTTTGTATAGGTATCAAAATTCTTGAAGCTGAGAGGCATAATTCCTCCCTCCGGCCACTGACACGATGCCCGAAAGGGTAGTTCCTGTGGCCAGGGGTGCGGTGTCATAGGGGTCACTTTGGCATGCGTGCATCGTCATACGTCCCACCACACACAAGGTATCAAAATTCTATTTTTTTCTTATTTCCACAAAAATTTTCGGTATTTTCCCGACCGCGTCGTCACTATGCAGCGCATCCTACATGTCGAAGCTTCGTGTATCTGCTGCTCAAAAGATATCGTCAGCGAGTACATCTCCGAAAAAAGAGATTGACTCGGGTGTATGAAAAACGGGTTTCACACAAGCACACAAGAATATCTGGTGAGTGTGTGGTGGCGTATTTCGCTGGCTTGGTCCTTCGTCACGTTGAGAAATTCCCACTGCCTGGCGTTCTATTGTTTACTGTGCGCATGTCGTTTTTATTAGACGAAAATCAGGTTTTTACGAAAAAAAATTAAATTTGTTGAGCTTTGCGAGAGACGGATTGATTTTATTATTTATAAATAACTTTTGTGTGTTTATTATAATATCATAATTCACTCGCTTTATTATTCTAATTTTTATTTTCTGCAATCACTCAATCAAAATCCTGTTCCAAATTTTTCATTTTTTTCAGGAGGAAGAAAGAAATGGGAGGGGGCATTGGCGGATCCAAAATTTTCTGAAGAGGGGGAAGGTTGAGAGAAAAATAACTATACCAATATTAAATAAAAAATATCTAGTGAGGGGTTTGTATTTTTAAATTGAAAAAATTAAATTTGAAGGGGGGGTTAACCACCTGGGTCCATCTGTGGGAGGGGGTGTAATGAAAAGGTGCTACTGAAACTTGGAAATGTACCTAAAAAAAGCAGGATTCGCCACTGCCCTCATGGGATCCCATATTCGGAGCTCCTTCTGAGATATGAACTTTAATCCTTGGCAACATAGAGAGAGCTTGCATCAGTTCAATTCATCAGTAATTTATTGACACCAAAATTACTAAGGTACCCAGATTTAGACCTATTAAACATTCAGACTCTTCAAGATTAAACTATGGAATCTGGTGACACTACTACAAGCACATGCACATGTATTGATGTTATTAGAGTTAGGATACACTGTTGAGAGGAACGTTACATTACATAGAGAAATTCAAGTCATTTTGAATTTTTATTGAAGCTTAGATCATTTTTACAATCTCTAATCATTATAATGACATTTCTTTTTCTAATCTGCTCTCCACCCGAGTCCTGGAATCCGCCCTTTCGAGCATTTCTTCAGAGATGTTGGGGAGGTTGTTATTGCTGTCTTAGCTCTCTTCCATTCTGGCCAAAAAACTGGCCTAGGTCGAAAATTCTGGCGAGTTGCTACGTGGGCTCGAACCTGGGACCTCTGGATTCTAGACCATTGGCCAACCAGACCTCTTATTATAATGACGCTGTTCTGTGTAAACGTTCACTATTATTGATGCAGCGCTCAATAATGATAATTTTTATTGACCATGTACAGTCTGTGTAAGTTGATCTGATTGATATCAGTTCATTTTAATGTTCTCTTTCGACTCCATCATGATCTTCAAGATTCTCACCAATTCCTACATGATGGATTACTTACCTCAGTCGAAAAATAGGCGACATAATAATGTAATTAATAGGAATTACCTATTTTACTGAACGTTTCGTTTACAGTTAAACTAACTTTGATAACAAAACGTTACTGATAACAAACCAGCGACACTAGCGCACCGTCACCCTGAAGAGTCCGAATTGGGAAGGGAACAAAATTAAAAAGTTTCTTAAAGAGGAGGTAGAATAGCAGAATGATTGAATAAGAGTGTGTGGTGATAATATTATGAGTAAATGGGTTCAGTTACGAGTGAGTCAGTGGCGAATCCTTCAGTACATCTAGTCACTCGGCGATATACTATAAGGAAAATGGAGGGACTAAGAGAAATTTTATAATTTTGTACAGGTATAAAAATTTTATTTTTTCGCATTATTTCCACAAAAATTTTCGTGATTTTCCCGCCACGTCGTCACTATGCATCAGCGCATCCTACATGTCGAAACTTCGTTAGCAAGTACATCTCCGAAAAAGGAGATTGACTAGGATGTATAAAAAACAGGTTTCACACGTGCACACAAGAATATCTGGTGAGTCTGTGGTAGCGTATTTCGCCGGCCAGGTCCATTGCCACGTTGAGAGATTCCCACTGCCTGGCGTTCTATTGTTTACTGTGCGCGTGTTGCTTTTATTTGACGAAAATCAGGTTTTTATGAAAAAGAAATTATATTTGTTGAGCTTTGCGAGAGACGGATTGATTTTATTATTTACAAATAATGTTGTGTTTTTATAATAATAATAATAATAATCATCATCATCATCATCATCATAATCATCATAATTCTCTTGCTTTATTAACTATTCTAATTTTTATTTTCTACAATCACTCTATCAAAATCCTGTTCTTTTTTTTTCAGGAGAAATAAAGAAATGGGAGGAGGCATAGGCGGATCCAAAATTGTCTCAAGCGTTGGGAGATGGGAGGGTCGAGAGAAAAACATGAATAAAAAAAAATATTAAATGAAAAATATCTAGTGATGGGTTTGTATTTTTAAGTATAAAAATTAGGTTTGAAGGGGAGTGGTTCAACCCCCTGGGTCCGTCTATGTGAGGGGGTGTAATTGTTGACCCTGAAGGGTGGAGGGGTGGCTGGAAATGAATTTTGAGAACTGGTGAATGAATGTATGAACGAATGGTGGACTGACTGACTGACTGAATAAATGAATGATCGAATGAATAAAATATGGATGATTGTGAGTGAGAAGCGTGGATTATGAATGGTCAAGTATAAGTGGATTTGTTGTAAGTTCATTTTAGTTCAATAACAAATGCTAACCTAGACTTAAGTAATAAGCCCTTGTAATCTGATTTTTTAGAATTGTAGGACGGGATTAAATAAAATGATGATTCTTAAATTAGGTTTGTGTGAGCTAGTGATGCATGTTGGTAGATGAAGGTATTGGTATGTGTTGCGTGTGTGTGTGTTGAGCGTTTTTTTTTCTTTCTTTTTTTTCATTAATATTATGTACTATTATTTTTTATCAGTTGATACCTTTTTTTTTTTTATTTATTCATTTGTTTTCTTTTTATGTTTGGTAATAACGGTGTTTCCTATGTTTCAACATACTCCCTGCTAATGTTGGTCGGCATGACTGTAGCGGAGAGGCTCAAATATAGGTATTATGATTAATTAGCACATTTCCTATTATTCGTACACTCAATTTTATCGTTATCTTCCTATCGTTTATTCACTATTTCAGCGTACAGTTATAAAATTTTCGCGAAAAAAGAAGAACTACGGAGGGAATTATCTCCCCCCGCCTTGAAAACGACTATTAGGCATATACATCCCCATATTAAATTACTCTCACGAGCGAATGAAAAAGTGACTCGATCTTTCCGAAAATGGGTTAGTTTCTGCACACAGGCTTCTCTTTTTGGCTCACACGAGAAGCAAAGAAGGTGTATTGTATTTACTAATTACGTCTTTTGCTACCACCCGTGCTGTTGCTCCGTGTCACAATAACGCCGTCGTTGACGCCACATACACTAATTTAGCTCGCGATGTGACAGGCGAAGAGGCGGAAGAGGGTGCCAGAGTGCGGAGGTGAAAAAGCATATTTTCGAAAATTACCTTCAGCCGCGGCGCGTTGATTGTAATCGTGGTCGGTAAAAACGACCCGAACGAGGCGTACGTAATTAACTAGCGTTTAAATTGTGCGCGATCGCGTGTATTTCAAACGTATATTTTTTGGCCAAATACGGAAACAGCTCTTACGCGTACACGTAGGAGAAACGGTGGCCATGGGGTGCGACTGTGTTTACGCATTTCAGGATCAAAAAGCCATATAACGTTGGTTAAATGTGAAAATGACTGGTGTCCGGTTCTTTTTTTCTTTTCAATTTGTGTTAATGTACTCCACTCAGTGGTAGCGGAGGCGTGTCAAATCTTAATATGTCCTAGAGTTTCAGCTAGGCACGATGATTCGTAAGAAAGTCTTAGTCATTGATTGGTCAGGGTAGTCTTAATTAAGCATATGACAGTCAGAATTGGTTTTAGGGCCAGTTGTACTATCGTGAGTTAACTGCCAGCTGATAGTTAACTCGCTGTTTTGACTAGCTAACGCCGAGTTAAAGATAACTCACAGTTGTACAACTGGCCCTTAGTGAAGTTCTGAGAGTCTTAATGCGCCTTGACGAATGATATCGAGTCGTTTAACAAGGAATAACGATAGTATTTACAGAATATTAAGAGATGAGGGAGCTGAATAGTATATTACACACCAAGAGTCAAAAGTGAGTGTTTACATGCGAGGGAAAGTTTTTGCGAATGAGCGTAGCGAGTGAGCACTTCCCAAGTAATGTAAACTCATTTTTGGCTCTTGTTTTGTAAGATATTTTTCACAATACATGATCAGAAAGGGAAAACATTAACAGCTTTGCCTAAAAAGCAACGCTGAAGAATTCAGCCTAGGCATTTTCCCAACTGAAAGGAAACCTACAATTTTCGGACAGCGAATAATATCAAAAAGCAACAATTGCAATGTAAACGTCGTAATAATAGCATCCTTGGCATTTGTCGGCCATTCTCGGCATCCGTTGTGTCGGTTGGTAAACATGCCTGCATGTAAAATTATGACTCGTATTTTTACATTGAGGCATGTTTACTTTACATCGAGGTTACAATTATATCTGATTCGTCAATCAGCCCCGCCGCGAGGCACAGGCCACGTAGGCAACTGTCTAGGGCGGCAATTTCACGATTTAAAAAAAAAATCATGAAAATATCAATATCCAGGGAAAATATGAATTCTGACTACATTCTTCGTGCATAATTTTCAAACGCAATCAAAATTTCGTACATTAGTTCCATCGGTAATGTGTCAGTCGGTAGATGAACGAATAATCGCAAAACACGTAAGAGTTGGCTGCATGACTGCACTCACTCATGGTAGTTGGTACTTCACAACAGTCAACACTTGTAAAGACAGGATACACAGCGCGACATTGCGACTCCATTTCATGTGATTAGGATTATGCATTACGTCACTTATCAGTGGTGTTGCATTGGCCATTCATAAGAGGAAGGGAGAAAACAATACCTACATACTTGCATATCGTTGGTATTGTTTTCTCCCTTCCTTTTATGAATGACCAACGCAACAACACTGATAAGTGACGTAATGCATAATCCTAATCGCGTGAAATGGAGTCGCAATGTCGCGCTGTGTATCCTGTCTTTACAAGTGTTGACTGTTGTGAAGTACTAACTACCATGAGTGAGTGCAGTCATGCAGCCAACTCTTACATGTTTTGCGATTATTCGTTCATCTACTGACTGACACATTACCGATGGAACTAATGTACGAAATTTTCATTGCGTTTGAAAATTAAAACATATCTACAATCTACTATTGGGCAAGAGCGTTTTTCGGGACTTGCTCTTATAGCTATTGAGTACAAAACGGCTAAAAAATTGTTTTAAAAGATATTGTTCATGAGTTTGCTCAAATAAAAGCACTTCAAGTTCGAATTTAATTTTGTGCCATTGATTATTGTTTTTTATTTTCGAATTCAATTTTTGTGCTATTATTTTTTGTTTTTTCCGGTACATAGGTATTTGTATAAATAAATAATTTTTTATACTCGCCTTTTTGTGTATTAATAAATTTCATTTTACAAATACTGTATAAAAAATTGAACCAACTATTTTTTACAAAGGGATGTCAAAAATTGAATTTTGCCTGGGGCGCTGAAACTCCTCGCGCCAGGGCTGCGTCAATGGAAAGTGCTGCATTCCACTTGCAAAATACTAAAGTAAACATCGTCTTTCTGATCATGTATTGTAAAAAAGATGTTATACGCAGTATGGTTCGGAAGGACCATAACATGCTATCCGGTCTTCCTACATGCTCAGCGTACTTACAGTCAAGTTTTTTGACTTTATATCCCACATCCACCATGTTTGTACTCTCTTTAATAACAGTACTCCTGATTTTATCTTTCTTCTTGATACTTAGGATGCTTCTCTCCATTACTCTTTGGGTGGTTTGTAGTTTTTCAATCTGTGTTTTTGTGAGGGCCCATGTCGATGCGTCGTAGCACATGACTAGTAGGACACATCATTCTACGATCTTAGATTTTTCTGCCGCTCCCATCTTGCCCTTGAATACCTTCCTCAGCGCCCAGTGAGCTGTCCATGCCTTCTCTCTTCGGCTCGACACGTCTTTTTCTATTCCGTTGTTGAAAGATACTATTTGCCCCAAGTACGAACACTCGTCCACCTTTTCGATGTCTACATTGTTTATTTTCTAGCAACTTGTGACATTATTGCTCATGTACTCGTATTTCGTTTTCAACATATTTGCTTCCAGCTCTTGACATACGCTTGCTTTAAATATTCCATGAGCCGTTGCTCTTATTCCTTCTTCTTTTGTACTTATTAGAATAATGTCGTCCGGGAATACCAGAGCAAAGATTATAATCCCATAAAAAGTAAACTATTTCGATGCAGTTGAAAACAACTGCAGACAACACTTAGGTTCCTCTCCCCTCTCAAAAAATTAGGGCCAACAGGCTATTCACCAGGAAACTTACTGCTTCAAAGTATGTAAATTTTAAAGAAATTCAGTAGAAGTATGATTACTTAGTTGAAACCATCACAGAAGTGGTTAAGCAAGTGTGACAATTCTTCATACAAAAAAAACTCATCGAAGACAGGAATAAAATAAAACAAAAAAAGTCGAAAAATTTGAATGAAAAAGTAAGTCCACATTACAGAACTAAATGAAATAGTGCAACAAAGAAATCGCGAAGAGACTTGTTTGAATTTGAGGGCCACTTCGCCCCTGAAATTATAGAACAAACCTGGTATACAAAAAACAAAATCAATCAACTAGGCAATGAAAGGAAAGTATTCGTGATGTTGGCTAAAACAAATAATGTATGGACTAGCGACAGAGGAGAAATGATCGAAACAGCGGATCTTTTCAACTCTACACTTGATTCTAAAGATAATAACGACTAAACACCCAAGCTAGCTGATTAGTTAACGAGGAACAAAATAAAACCGTCCGCCCTATCATGGTTAGTGAAACGAGTCAAGATAGAAAACTTGAAATTCGGCAAAAATTTCCGGACCAAACAATAGCGAAAATAAGCTTCTAGAAACTTTAGGGGAGTCTTCCGAAAAACTTCTAACGGAACTTTCGAATAAGATTTTGATAACAGGGTCGGTCCCCCATAAATGGTGTCTACCTGAAATAATCCTTCACCGCAAAAACGTAAACAAGCAAAATATGAATAATTCCAAAAGGAGAAAATTAGAAATATTTAGGTAAGAAAAAAAAAAACAGTATCATCTAATATCAACTACGCAGCCAAAAAGCCTAAGTTTAACTATGTAGAAATATGTAAGATCTGCAGAAGAAATGGAACAAAGTTTGAACTGACTGCACGCCGAGGGGGTTCAGTAGAGGTACGGGTAGACTGGCTTCAAAATGGCACAGTAAAGTAGTTGATTTCATGGGCATATTAAAAGGTCATCTGGCCAAGAACAAAAGACCCTGGCAGAAAGTGGTGGAGGCGTATTCCCAAAGATGGGAGGACTGATGTGCGGGGGGGGGGTGATGATCTAAGCATCTATAAATTCAATACAAATGGATTGTGGTGTTATATAATTTAGGTTGACTGTACTAGACGTTGTCCTACCGCTAATCAAAATAATAAATAAAATGAATGTGTAAAAAGGAAATAATTTTTGTTTGAAATAATTTTTTTTTAATGCAATAGTTATCGATATTTTTGAGGTAAAATAATATGTGAAGAGAAAAACGCTCTGCCAGAGTCGGGAGCTAGTCGCACGCTACGCGGAATGGACTGGGTGGAGGCGAAGCAGGTGGTTTCACCGGACAGGGTATGTTAGGCGGTAATTCATAGGGAAATGAACCAAAAGTACCTATGTTGGTAGCCCTGCTTCTACAACGAAGGATAATTTAACTCGTTCATATAAAAAACGTGTAAAAGGAGTGATCTTTGAACGCCTTTGGTATGTTATAAAAATCGTTTTTGAATGAAAGATGGTTAAAATAATTTCAGCAATAGCATTGAGCTATCAGGATAAAAAAGAATTACCTCCATGGACATTTTTCAAATGATAGGGAAGCTGAAATGATTTCCCAGATGTTTCCAATATGTTGGGTGTTACTTAAGTATGTGTGTTAGTGTGTTACACTAGCGCTACCTAGGCAATGTCAACTTCCCAGTTAATTCTTGCCATACATACGAAACACCGGGCCCAGACAGATTCTATTGCCTGCCTTCAGACAGGACTAGAGACCATAATGGGGTGAGATCTTCTGTTGCTCATCAGAACGATGTCATCAGCAAAACGTAGATTACTCAACCGCCGACCCCTATCCTGATTCTCTTCTCTTTCCAGTCAAATTTTCTGAAAATCTTCTCCAGCACTACGGTGAAGTGATTAATGACAGTGGGTCAGCCTGTTAAACCTCTTTTTGAATTTCAAATTTTCCCCCCTCTTTATCTAATTTTCTGTATGTCACTGCCCCTACGTACCAGTTTATGAGAATGTTTGTTATATCCCTGTTTACCCCTTGGTTTTTTAATGCTCCTCAGATCGAGCTGTGACTGATAGATTCGAAAGCTGTGTTAGAATCGATAAACATCAGGTACAGTGGCATATTGTATTTCCTTCCCTTCTCCAAAATTTCGTTTAGTCTGAATATATATGGTCCTCAGTTGAGTACCCTTTCTTTTGTTTTCTCGGCTGCTGAGAGTCTAGAATAGGGTAGACTGTGTTTTTAGTGCCTTTCTCCAACACTTTTCTGATGTTGTAGGCTAATAGGCCTGTAATTATTCAATTCCTGTCTGGATCCCTTCTCGTGTAGGAGTATTATTCCGGTTAGTTCCCATTGAGCAGGTATAAATCCCTGTCTAAGAAATTAGATAAATAGTTCAGCTAAAAAAGGCACTATTGTTCTAGCAATTACCTATAGAAAGACTTTCTCAATTTTATCAGGTCCTTCTACCTTTAGTAGTTTTAAATGAACCCAGGATTCTTTGAATTATCCCTGACAAAAATTTAGGCATCTCATCCTCTTCCCAACTTATTTCATGAGCTTCCCCGTTAATACCTTGATTGCTATCGTTTGATTCCGAAAACACACATATACTGGTAAGAATCTGTTGCTTTTGATATGACGTCCTCAGCGTATACATTATTCTCTTTGCGACTCGAATACACTGCTGGTAGTAGGTGTTGACCCTGCTTCAGGTTTTTTTTAACTTTCCTGGGCGATCAGTTTCCCTCGATGATTTCGTTAACAAGTTCATTTTCGAATTTCCATGTTTTGTTTTTCACCCCCTGTTAATGGCGCTTTTCAATACACAAAACTCTACCTGGTCTACTCTGGTAAGTCAGTTTTCTTCGTATTTCCACCCTCTTCCTGATTAGGTTTTTTGTTGCCATCAGTTCTTCGTTTCTCTCTTCTCTTACCCACTTCACGTTCCATCTCCTTCAGGACCTTCTTTCTCCTGCAGACCCCTAAATTCCATCCCCTCAACTTCCTCGAGCCTCTTTGTAATGACTTCGTTCGTCTTTTGTTCTTTACGAACAGGAATTATTATCTGAGCTGGGCCTCTCTGCTGTACTTGTCGTGGGTTTTTATATGAGCCAGAAGTGATTTTCAACTTAGCTCTCCCTAATCTATGATCAGATGAGAAGCAAAATGAGTTAATTCATACTTCGTTACTACCCTCATATCGTGGATCAGAAAATGATCTATTTCGTTTTTCGTTGTGTAATCCACCTTTACGTCCATTTTCTTTCTTCTGGTTTATCCATCAAAGTGTTAACAATTTTTAAATTATTTTTGAGTGCCCAGTTCAACAGTTTTCCCCCGGTTTCGTTGGTTTCCTCCATTCTGAACTTGCTCATTATCCTAGACTGTGGAAGGTCCTTGCCAAATTTGGCATTCCAATCACCCATTCAAACTATGTAGTACTCTACATCCCTTTCTAGTGTAGCTTCTACCAGTTTATAGAAGATTTCATAATATC